>OZ001664.1:12864833-14109716 GCA_963924145.1 Pyrausta purpuralis
AGATAGGTCTTTTAAACTAACATAAGGATTCCTAAAACTATTTCCTTTTATAGTCTAACGTTCGATAGATTGAGAGACGCTTCCAAAGTTGTAAAATGGGCGCCCCCCCCCCCCCCCCCCCCCCCCCCATCTAACTTCTAAACTAAGCGAGTGTAAATTTTGAAAGAAATACATAATGTAGATTCTAACAAATACTTTCAACGAAAATTTGGTTTGGATGGGATGGAACAAGTAGTTTTTGAGATATAGCACATTTTCAACAATCACAAACATAACTTTGTTCTTCATACAAACACCATGAAAAACAAAATTATATTTGCTGTCAACAAAATATTGTGGTAAAAGCTAAGTGGAAGTAAATGGATTTCCAAATTAAGTTAAAATTGACACGGAACCCTCAGTGCGCGACTCCGACTCGCACTTGGCCGGTTTTTTCTTTACTAATATTTTAAACTGAAGAGTTTGTATGTTTGATTAAACGTGCTAATCTCAGGAACTACTGGACCGATTCGAAAAAATATTTTTGTGTTAAACAGCTTATTTATCGAGGAAGGTTATATGCTGTAAAACATCACGCTGCGACGGGAAGGGAGGGAGCAAACCCAAAACGAGCAGAAGCAGCCGCGGTGGACCGCTATATTGAATAAATGCAAAGGTAGATATATTAGGATTATTGTAAGTCGTATTTATTGCTATTAACCGACTTCATCACTTGACCATCAATCATAAACTATCACAGCACCAAAACTCCAAAAAGAAATTGTTTGCCTAAAATGGGTTCCTCTCCTTTCAATAGTCAAGAGTTTATTTAAGACTTTTTAGTGCATTTTTGTTTTAAAGTCGGTTTTTCCATTTTTTAAAGTAAATTTTCTGATAACTTTTGGTTTGTAAAGTGGTTTTCTCGTGTTTCAGTTGCATGAATTATTTTTTGAATTGCTATTAAATTTTGTGTTGCAAAATAATAATGAGCTCCGCTTCTGATTGCTTAAAATACAGTAAGAAGCTCTCAAAAAATACCGAAACGAATAGAAAGCGAAGCATGAGCCCTAGAAATACTACAATAAGAAAATTGGGCTTAACTTTGTGATTTGTCGATGGTATAAGAGGCTCTTAAACAAATACAAGTTATTTATAGACCTTACCATCAGAAGTGAGACCGAATCCAGAAGCAATACCAGTTTGTCCAGCAAAGTTGTTGTTCAATTGATTGCCACTGGGCAGAGCAATAGGCTGGATATTGGCTGAAATATAAAACATCGGTTCAAACATTTACTATTGTCTATTGTCATAGCAACTGTAAATAATAGTGGACGGCGTACGAACCAATTTTAAGGCAAAACCGCAAATCGATGTACAGATTTGCCGTTTGGCACTCGCAGAGTAGAGGCCAAAACAATTTTTTGACCCAAAGTACCAAAAATCATCAGTAAGCGTTGGGTCATCACATATTTTGTATGAGAAAATGTTTTTTAACGATTCGTAAATATAGCAAACTATTACATTTAGCCATTTTTATTTAATTAAACCAAAAATAATTTTCAAACTTTACAAAGTTTGGCTCCTCCTGTAACAAAATGTTTTGTTTGTACAATTTACTACAAACGATAATTAATATATCCCTAATATTATCAAATTCAAACGTTATAGCATTCATGCATACAGATCGAATCTATAACCTCCTTTGTTGAGGACGGTTAACAAAGTGACACAAAGTTGAAAGAAAGATATTTAGGGACGAGCGGGGGGCCGGGAAGACAAAAAAATATATATATTTATTTCGCGGGTATCTGCAATACGGTTACAGAATTCTCGCTAAGTAAGCGCTAAATAAAAACTGTCCCTGTAAGTTTTAAAATATTGCGAATAAAAACAAAACGTTATTTTTAAAATTACTTTCTTGAGGTAATAAATGAGGATATTACGTATCGCTTGTGGTATATTCCAAAAACAAAACATCAGCTATATCGTATCAAAGGAAGACCAAACTTTGTATGGTTAGAAAATTATTTTTGGTACAAATAAATAAAAATGGCTGAAATATGATGATGTGCTATATTTTCGGAAGCGCATTAAAAAGCTCTATTAAATGATATCACACAAGATTCAGACCGAAGAATTTCTTTGGTACTTCGGATCAAAAAAAAAACTTTAAACCTGAGTATCCGTATGCCAAACGTCTCAACTGTACATCGATTTTCTTTTTTTTACGTACAGCTACGACTACAAATGTAATGTCAACCAACTGCATATATAGTATCATGCATACAGAAAACTAGTAATTTGTTGCCAAAAACTCAATTTAGCTCATAAGGTCTAGTTAAGTATACTATATTGTTTATTAATTGTAACCTGTTATGCGTCTTTATCCAATACAAAAAAAAATGATGCACGTAATGATTTGATTTGGTATTCACCTGTGAACCCAACGTGGTTAATGATGATGACAGCAACGTCGTTGGCTATAGTGTTGGAGTTCCAGCCAGGATGCACGACCACGTTGTTAGAGGTCTGACGGTTGCCGCCAGTGAAAATGGTATTGGAGCCGAGTACCACGGTGTGGGAATTAGCTGTGCTCTGACCATCGGAATGGCAGTGAGCGGCTGTAACCACGCGTGTGTTGGAAATCAGAGACCCACCGCAAATAGTGGTCCCAAACGACAAATGGTTGAGGAGACCAGCCTGTGGATATAGAATTGTAAAATAAACATAGAATGGAATAAAAAGTTGGATATAGCAATAATTACAGTAAATTTGCTTTACTAAAATCTGTTTTAGGATAATCAGGGTTAACAAACAATTTATAATAAGATACAACTTATAAACCACATTAACAAAAGCAATATATACATAATATATATAAAGCAATATAAAGCAATATGTATGAAAAAATGTTCTTGTGATTTATGAATTTCCACATTTTTCTATCACCTAAGCTTACACAAATTTTTAGTACATTTCTTTATCTTACCTGGTAAGGAATTTGAGAGATTTGAACAGGGGATCCACCAACAATTCTCTGAGCCTTTATAGCTTCTTCTTCGATCCTCTTTATTTCAGCGGCCCTTGCTAAGCCAAACTTTCTATGGAAGTTGAACACAGGGGATTCCGCAAACGCAGCCCCGACAACCACAACTAACAACAGCAATCCAACTAGAACTCTCATGGTGATTAAAGCGAAATGATTAAAGAGTTCACTCTACTATTTGAGTTTTATACTGCGAGTATCACACGGACACACATAATCTTATCTCTCAATTTAAGGAGCTGCGGGCAGATTGCTGCTTGGGAATGTTTAATAAATAGTAAAACGTGAACTTCTTAGTCCCAAAATTAAACTGTTATTTTTTTAAAACTTTCTACCTAGTACTTGTGCTGAAGTGAACTTGTATTTGGTTATTATTACAATACATTTTAAACGTATTTATGATTTTTTTATTTGTGACGTTTCGTCCCATACTGTTGCTTTAAACATTTAAATCTGAAGCTATTTTGTTAAAAAAAACAGGAAAAAAACTGACTTACCTAGATTTGAGCCAGGGTACGAATTTCGGAAAAATACATAAATCCAAGGTATCTTATCTTAATGCTTAAAGCATGAGTCCACCTGTGTACACTAAATTCAGTGTGCAATCAATCAATCAAATATATGTATATTTATTAAGCACAAAACATAACAGTAAGGAATATACAAATCGATTACCGCCTACACTAGATAAAACCTGTATCGTAGGCCATTAATTTCTTCCAGTGTCATAAATTGGACTGCATTACAAAAAAAATTACAAGAACGTTAAAAATAAGGGAAATTTGTATTACATTATCTAAAATAAAATTTCTGTGGTAAATCTTAATTAATATGCCATGTTAATTAAAAATGATTAAAGACTATAAAAAAACATATTATACCTAAAGGAGTTCAATCATGCCTAATATACTCTCATCATTAGAATTATATTGGTTTTTACGTGGTTATTAGATAGGTAATCAAAATTAAAACCTTCTGTAAAATCCGTTTTTATATTCGACTTAAAGATTTGACTGTTTGGAGATTCTCCAATTTTACCTTTTTTTTGTGTATGTGTATGATGTGATATGTTGACCTTCAATTGTTTCCGGGGATCAAACAATTTCGATAATCTACACAACTCGTAGCTATGGGTATGATGAAAATATTATGTAAAACAAAAAGGTGCTATATATATACATAGGTAATTTGCTGATAAACCGTGTTTTGTTTTCAACCTTAAAGAAAATGATTAAGATTATGCGAGTCTTATCTTGTGGCCCAGGGGCTTAAATACAATGCTGTTAAGAGTGGATTCATGATCTTTAGACCGGACCATAAGCGATATAATAATGTACCACATCTTCAGCTTTGTAGGACCCTCTTA
The DNA here is from genome assembly GCA_963924145.1 of Pyrausta purpuralis. Lineage (NCBI taxonomy): Eukaryota > Metazoa > Arthropoda > Insecta > Lepidoptera > Crambidae > Pyrausta > Pyrausta purpuralis. Next base: position 12,869,225 of record OZ001664.1, read on the forward strand.
TAAAAGGTTGAGACCTTTCAGTACCTGGGTTACTGAGTTACAGAAGACCTGAAAGATAGCCAGGACATTGAGAGGGTGTGGAGGTCCCTGTCTGTCCGCTGTTATATGTTGACCCACACGAGAATCAAAAAGTGTGGTGATGCCACTTAAGTGTCTTGGCAAGCCGCGCTTGATATATCTGCGGTCATGTCAGCTATTAGGAATTGTTAGAATTTGTTTGAACATATATTTTTTGACTTTGTAATTTCCAGGGTATCATGGCTCTAAATATAATCACGATATATTTCCAATTATTGAACTGCCGAAATACATTATCCGTCTTGCCACTAAACTGTAATATTATACTATCCCTTTTTGGGAGTTTTTAAGCTGCGTAATTTTTTTATAGTTTTTATTCATTGGCCATATCTCAAAAACTACTAAACCGATTAAGATGAAACTAACACTGTTTGCTTAGTTCAAACCAATTGAATAAAATATCAAATATCTCGACATGAAATCGAGTTTCTGAAAAACCCATATACTAAGAAATAAAAGTGGAGTCAGATGCGATGAGCTGTAACTCAAATACCATAAGCTCTATTGCAAAGTTTAAGACGTCATATTGTAGCTCTATATGTATATAAGGTAGGTATGTAATCATTTCACGATATTTTATCATAAACATTGACATTGTAGAAGAAACAGACATTTCTCAGCGTGCTTCCATACCAAAAATTAAGTATACCTAGTCTTGTCATAAATATTGTCATAAAGAAAAAAAAAGCAAATAATATTTATTTCTTTTACAGTGTGTTAATTTTATACATAAATATAAAACAATTTAAAATAAAAAAAGCTTATTCGAAGTGGTCTCCATTGGCTGCAATACAGTTCTTTAAACGTTGAGGCCAGTTATCAATAGAAACACGCACTCTTTTCATGGGAAAATTTTTCACTGCCAATCGTATGGATTGTTTTAGGGACTCCAAATTATCATGGCGTTTAGAGCAAGCCGTACTCTCTAACTGACCATAAATCATAATCCAGCGGATTTTAAGATCGGGACTAGACAACGGCCAGTCTTCAGCTCTGATGAAGTCCGAAACGTTCGCTTCTAACTAAGACTGCGTGGACCGAGCTTTATGACCCGGCGCCGAGTCTTGTTGGAAACCCTTGACCTTGCTTGGTTATTGAACATAGTGTTGTTAAGGGGCTTAACTACCTTCTCAAGAATGGTATCTTGATACACTTGTGCTGATGTTTTGATACCTTTTTCACAAAAATATGGCTATAGTCACTCCTTCATAGCTAACACCCCGCCAAACCATCAATGAAGTCGGGTAATGCCCACGTTGCACTCTGCCGACTAATTGGGAAGCTTCCTTAGAAGTTTGAGCATAAATACGGTCATTTTTTTGTTAAAATGTTGCTCAATTGTAAAGATTTTTTCATCCGTAAACATTTTTTTTCTGTGACCTCCTTTTGCATACCGCTTCAGTAGTTGTTTCGATTTTACCACCCTATTCTTTTTTAAATTATCAGTTAAAATATGACCAATGCGTCTCTTATAGGCTGCAAGTCCTAAGTCATCTTTTCAAATACGCGACATGGTTCTGGGTGCTATCTTCATCTCCCGAGATAAAATCTTTTGCTTTCGGACAGGATTTCTGCGAATTCTTTCCCTTACTGCTTAGACCACCTTTTTCGAACGAACACTACGTGGACGGCCAGATCTTTTTCTGCCACAAACGGAGGAAGTCTCATTGTACCTATTGATAGCCCGGTACACAAACATTTGACTAATACCAAGCGTATGGAGAGTTTTAAAAATTGCATTTGGCTCTATACCAACTTTGTGTAATGCAATCACATTATTATAAAATGTATTGGCTCCAAAATTAGAAATTACAATGAGCAATCGTATAAAATGACCGATTCCAAATTCAAATGTAATGTCTTCTTATTTTTAATTTATACAGTATTTATGGCCATACTGTGTGCATACAAAAACTATAATCGTGCCAAGTTTCATGCTTTCTTCCGGATGGGACCATAAAACAGATTTTTGTTAAGAGCAGGAACCGTACTTACACCGTACTTACACTTTTGTAAATAAGGCAATTATTGCGGTTATTTTCATACTAAAGAAAAAGAGTATAGTTTGATTGAGTAGGTTATTCATATGTAGAACGTGACGCTTCGGCCAGATTTCGTGATCGGTAGTAGATAATGGTTAAATGTGGTTACCAGCAATTTAATGTTACAATTGTGTGGTTCTGGTCTGCTTTCGAAGTAGGCATTTTCTCCCTAGTGTAACGTATACCAGATAACGATCATGTTACTCGTACATCTATGATTTAACTGGTTCGATCAACTTTCAGGGAAGGGGGAGAAACAGTAATTTCTCAGCATGGTTCCATATCGGAAGTAAAAATACGAAAGCTACAATTGTGCCAAGATTAATGCTTTCTCCCAAATAGGACCATATTTCATGCTAAGGACGTACTATGTATGGTTATTTGACTCTTGAAACTTCTGAGCACACCTCAAAATGCATAATTATTTTAACTTCTTTATTCTTAATATCACACATTCAATTTTATATAGAATCGAATTATCCACACAAACTATATTTTATTGTAAATCTTTCAATAGTAAAATCAGATGGATTGGATCCATTGCAGATAGGAGGTGACACGCGCGAACGCAGCAGGGAACCCAAGCTGGCAGCCGTCTGCGGCACCAAAGGAAGTCACACCGACCTGCAAAAATTTAAACTTTAATCACGAACTCCAAAAACCACATGTTTTTTCTTCATAGTGGACCAGCGTTTTTTTTTTACTTAAGGCCTATTTATGGTATGAATAACATCGATAGCTCAGTTTAGTTCAATACTATCGTCATAAAAACATCGCGGTATTACAGATGATTTTGAGGTCAAGCATTCAATCCAAGTTTGATCGATCGATCCATTTGATCCAAGGTTAATATGTCTTTAGATCCTTTGTTTTTTGCGCTTAAAAAATATTTCTCTGTATATGAAGGGGCCGATCAGGTTAACTTTTTCCTTACCAAAATCCTAGTGTTTCCAGTCTGGACAGCAAGCGGGCCTCCGGAGTCACCCTGGCAGGTACTCGTGCCGCCGGCACCGCTGGTGCAAATGTTGGTAGGATGCACGAAAGGCCCGAAAACAGCAGCGCACTGGGCATTTGTGATGATCTGCAGAGTCACCCAGCTGACTACTTGGTTGGTCGGGATGGTAGTTTGAGCTGTTAAACAAAATCTTTGATTATTCTCAGGTATATTTACCGGCGAGAGACGAAATATGTTAAGCCGAAAAATTTATTAAGATAAAAATAATGTCTTCTTCTAAAGATTGCCACTTGGATAGCTAAATTGCAATCTTATAATGGTCGTTACCGTAATGGACATTGCGATGTATAAATAAATATTATAGAAATCCTGATATAAAAGTTGACAAAGTAAATAAAAAAATACCGCACAATGATTTTTCTTTAAAATCTTACCTCTTTGACGACCTCCATGGTCGAGTGGCTAGAACGCTGGCTTCAAGCGTCACCATCTCGTGAGGTTCCGGGTTCAATTCCCGGTCGGGTCAATGTAGAAAACGATCTTTTCTATATTGTCTCGGGTCTGGGTATTGTGGTACCACCGTTGTGTCTGATTTCCATAACACAAGTGCATTGCCTACTTACTTTGGGATCAGAGCAATGTATGTGATTGGTGTCCAATATTTATTTATTATTATTAATTTATTTACCATCAGAAGTAAGACCAAATCCGGAAGCAATAGCAGTTTGGCCGGCGAAATTGTTATTCACTTGATTGCCGGTGGGCAGAGCAATAGGCTGGATATTGGCTGAAACAAAAAATATGAGTTATAAACAATGGCTTTGGGTGTTCTGTGTTAAATTTTTGCGGTGCAACATCCCAAAGTAAATATACCAAGAAATTGGGATCTAAAAGTACAGAGAAAATGTCAGAGAATTTACAGAAAAAATCTGGCGGTTACAGTATAACAACAGGTGATACGATAATTGAAAGTCTTGTTGTTTACCTGTGAATGGGACTGGGTTAATGGTGATGACAGCAATGTCGTTAGCTGCGGTATTCGGGTTCCAGTTTGGATGTAAGGCAATGCTGTTGGAGGTCTGTCGAGAGCCGCCAGTAAAGATAGTGTTGGAGCCAAGAACCACAGTGTGGGATTGAGCGGTGAAGACACCATCATGGTGGCAGTGAGCCGCGGTGACTACGCGACTGCTGGAGATCAGAGAACCACCACAAACGGAGGTCAGGACCCACAAAATTTGGATGACGAGACCAGCCTGTGGATATAAGTTTTTATATTGATTTAAGTGGATAATTCACTAAAAACTGCTTATAGATGGTCATGAATTCATCTAATGTAACCTACGTCAGGTTTTGCAGCAACAAATACATACATATGTTATATTTGGTTCTGAAGTTTACGCGAATACTATTAAAATTTTATGCCTTACGTTTTGAATGCTTTACATTATCCGAGTTCACAGGCAAGACTATCCACCGACCATGGATGCTGTAAAGCATTCGAAATGTCAGGCATAAAATTTCAATAAAATGTGCGCGAAATAAACCGTAGTCTTTTATTTCAATATGTAATATTGCTTACCTGGTACGGAATTTGCGAGATGTGCACAGGGGAGCCACCAACGATCCTCTGGGCAGCATTTTCTTCAGCTTGTTTTATTTGAGCTGCTCTCGCAAAACCAAACTTGTTGTGATAGTTGTAAGTTGGCGGTTCAACCGCGTACGCAGTTGCGACGGCCAAAACTAGAACCAGAGATCCTTTCAGAACCTTCATTATTGCAGACGATTAGCGAAGTCAATTCTAGAAAATCCATTATGCATTTTATACTGTCACGTTAATAACCATTATCTTATCTGGCTCGATTTAAGGAGGCTTAGGGTGAATGTTGCTGTAATGTTAATAAGTATAACGCACACTTTGGCCTTAATATTTGGCTTTGGTTATTTGAGAGCTATTTTCTGTCTTCACTAATCCCTATTGCAGGATGCCTCGAATTGAATACGGTATTATGTTCATTTTGCTATTATATCTCAGTGTCTGATGCACCTTGAGTTGAGGATAGGAACACGGTTAGCGTCCCAGGCACTTGCCCTTGTTTTTTTTTCGGAACCTTACCTATAGCTGTGGTTTGAAAACGCGCACGATATCTATACTAAACATTAGGAAAAAAAAACGGCATTAAAAGTAGCATGTTTACAAATTTCGGAACCATCGGACATGAGGAAGTCAATCAGATCCCTTCATCAACTAGAAAACAGCTGATAATCTTCAAACATCCAAACAGTTTTTCATGAAACAAAGATAAGAAGAACACCTGGGATAAAATTATCTATACCACAAAAAAACTTAACGAAAATCACTTCATCTGTCTGGGAGTTACGATACACAGATAACCACGTTAAACTGCTATTAAAACACCCCTTTTTTCGGTCGTGCTCGGGGTTTAAAAATTATACAAAAATATAAAAAGATCGGTATTGTTTTGTCATCTTTTATACGCTTAATAGAGTTCAATTTTGCCAGATATACTCTAATCCAAAATTGATTAGCTGTAACGTAGTAATTAAAGGGTAGGTAATTTATTTTTAGAATGTGTTTCATTACACACTGTATATCACAATTTATGAGCTGGGCTTCTTTTTAAACTGATTTGATTAAAAAAAATCGTGCCTACAAATCAAGTATTTCCTTCCCATAACACGAGCCTTTTGCCTACGATCATATACATTTTGAATTTGGAACCAAACCGTCAAAAGTTGGAAATAAGCAAGGTAACTCAGTTTTATTTAGATGACTAAATACATAGAGAAGACCGGGACAATTGTAGCATTTTATATTTGACACTTAATTCTGGCTTCATTTATACTTTCACGATATTAGTGTATGTGTATATTGATACTTAGTTTCCTTGGCATTAAGTCAGCACATCTTTAGATGTGTAGAAACAATAAAAGTTGAAACATTTTGCATATTTGTGTGCATAACAATTTATCACTAGACAAGCTCTTTATTAATCTAGCAACAAATCAAAATTTCCTAAAGTAACTGAATGAAATCAATATCCATAAAACGTAACTTTCTTAGATTTATTTTTTAGTTTTTATGCCTGTGGAAATCATGAAGCGGTTATTATTGATACCTATCAAGTTTTAACTAAGTATTGCTAATAGTTTCTGAATAAAGTATCTGTGAGTTGACTTGCAAACAGACTGGACGAAACTATAAGGGTTCCGTTTTTTGCCATTCGGCTACGGAACCCTTAAAAGGTATGTGTGCTTGTTTTGAAAACCAGCAACCGATAGGACATACACTAGTTTTTGATCGACAATATCGAATAACAATTAGCTGATTTTCATACATACTTTTTATAGGTAATCTTGTTTAAAACATTTTGAACGCGATACAGAGAAATGTAGTAAGACCTATTACTAAAACAAGGAAAATTATTTCTGCTATTGTTTAAGATGGACGCTGGATCGTACTAGTTAGTTTATTTATATTTTAAACTTACTCATCAAATTAAGTATTTAAAAGTTTTTTTTTTTTAATATTATATTTTTTGTCCTAAGTAAATTATATCCATCAGTTAAACGACTCGAATTAGCGTACAATAAAGAACTATAGATTAATAGAACTTAGAACAACACATCATTATTAAACTTCTTAGATTTTTTGGAGGCAAAACATGTTTTGCATGGCAAAATATTTTTAATTCGGCCGTATTCGGTCTACTCGAGACTGGAGTGCAAAGTCTCACAGTCACAAAAGAATCCGACCCATTTTTGCATAACACTTTACAAGCTGTGAAAAAATCTTCATGAAAGTCTGCAAAATTTTTGTACGGGCAATGAGCCTTTATAAAATATACATTATTAAAGCTATAGGTACCTATTAGACAAAACGAATGATGGATAGTGGTAACAATTGCCGATTTTAGCATAACATTTCAGAAGTACAAGGAAATACTTTGAGGTACTTCATCATATTCTGATACCTTGTTTTCTAATAGACAAATAATTAACTTCGTATAACATCAATTAACAACTATAGTTATCACAAAAGTTAAAACACGTTTTTAATCTCGGCAAAACAATGGTGACTTGGAGTCGGGAATATCCAAATTAAACAAGCTAAAAACTCTAAAAAGCTTACAAAAGCTGTAGAAAGCTAATGCCTAGAACAATGCGTGATTACGTGATATATGCACGCTGGGTGCTTCGTGTTATTCACGCTGGGGACATAAGTCGGAGTGCACGAGAGCATTTGTTTTTTAAATCCGCTCATTGTTTTTTGCGAAAGAAAAATCAAGGAGGAGATAATCCAAAACGCCGGCGGACGAGTGCCGCACCGTGGCGGAGCCCGTGCTAGCCCGACTAGCAAATGCGTAGAGTAGGTTAAACTTTTTTTTTATATGTGAAATCTTAGTGAAGGTTTACACTGTTCTAATAGAAAAACATTTTCACTGAGGTTACTTTCTCGCTTAGCTTTTCTATTTAAATTAACTTCGAAAAAATGAGGTAATCAATTCGACCTGTATGTATGTGATATCGTCAGAATTGGATAAAATTTTAGTATGCTGATCTATTTATTAAGGTTTCCTAACACGTGATCAAAATTTTGTAAGTGATTCTTAGGTTTTGTCGAAAACGAGAAGCCAAAGCGAGATGATTCTTTTTAGCTTCTTCAGGTGTAGTTCAACTTAAGGCGCAGTAAAAGTTTTATAAAAATTATGAAATAAAAAAAACAACTTAAAAATTAAACCGTCAAAAAGTGACTTTAAAGCCTTAACTATTTCGTCAAATATTTATATTCGTCTTCTATTTAGGAAAAATAAATTCTTTTGTCGGTGCATGATGTCAAGCTCATCTAAACTGAACTGAAAGACGAATATATATTTTAAGCTTTTCGTCAGTCTTTTGAAGGCGGTTTAATATACAAAAGCGTGTAACTTATTTATGCCGTCTGCAAATCTACAACTTTTTAAAATAATCTGTCGAGGATTTCTACCGAAATCGTTTAAAAAGGAGCTAAGATATATAAACGTTTTCGTTACTGTTATTTCCGAACTTCGGATGAAAATAATACTTTTTTTTCTAATATCTTGTTTACCAACTATGTGGTCCTATAAAAATGTTTCGACCTCGATCTCGCCATTAATGCCTACCGTTTTCAACTCTTTATAAAAAAAATATGTTGTTAAGCAAATATATAGCCAACGACCTCCGTTCCGAACTTATTTGACGACCTCCGTGGTGTAGTAGCTAAGCACGCTGAATTTTAAGGCGTCGCCGCTCCGAGGTCCCGAGTTCGATTTCCGGTCGGGTCAATATAGAAATAAAAAAAATCCTAGATTGTCTCGGGTCTGGGTGTTGTGGTACCACCGTTGTGATTGATTCCTATAACACAAGGGCAATGGCTACTTACTTTGGGATCAGAGAAATATATGTGATTGGCGTCCAATATTTATTTTATTTATTAATAGCCAAAATAATCAGTGTTTATTTGTATCCATATTCTCACGGCAGTTAAGTCACTTTTTAAAATTTTACCTTACGAAATAACCCAACCAACAAATTTATTTTAGAGAAGAAAAAAGCTAATACTACTCTATTATCGCCACTGTTTCATGTAACAGGTCAAGTTTAAAAGGGGCTACACTAAATTTTCGACTCGCACTACAAATCCACGGCAAAGACTAGGGCACTACTGTTTGTTGTACAAAGAGAAGCAGAAACGAAATAAAGAACACCTTGGAAAAGCAGAGAAAAATGTTACTTAGAATTTGGTTGCTTCGTTAGTAAAAAAAAAAACACAAAAACCAAGTGTAATGATTGCAACGCACATTTTACATGTGTCCTTATTCATTGTATTTAAATAAAAGTGCAATTTAGAAAATTACACTGGTTTAAATAGCAACAAAAGTACTTATGTTGTAGGTACCTAAGTCATGTACAATTTTATGAAACTTAACTGATCAAGTTTTATTATTCGCAATGATTTGATTTGATTTTTTACCCCATATGAACCAACTATCACACACCTGTGTGGTAGGCAACTTTAGTAAAAAGACCAAAAAAATATATAAATCGGTTTCAAATTTCCAAAGGAAACAGAGACTTAAAAATAATAATATCTTATCTAATAATTGTGTTTTTCATTACGACCAATCAATCAATCACCTTTGGACTCATTTATACAAGTCATACCAACTAGATAACTATTCAACGCGGCAACGCTGCCAGCATCATAATTATATTCTCCTAGCCACAAAGAAACGGTTTCGTTTTTTAAAAGTTTATGTTTATGTTGTACGATGTCTCAGTCGTACCTACTATTCGCTCTCTCTGCATTTCCTGCATTCCCGAGCTGTTGACTGGTGGAGAATGCCATAAGGCATTAAGTCCACTAATCGTACAACTTACACTGCAATAAAGTTTCAATAAAAAAATCTTTTGACAATGTTCAAATGTCATTTGATCACAGAAGAGTCACAAAAAAAAACTTCATGCGCGGTTGTAAAGGAAATGGAACTGTTCCTGCTGAATTTTCATGAAGCCAGCTCGGTTGTTTCATGAAAATGCAGTCCTGACATCCTTGTAGCGATTTAATGTACTTTTGCAAGCCAGGTGTTTCGTTTAAGACGACTATCCATCTACAAACTAAAACTACAATGTCTGTGATATCTTCAGAACTAAATTTTACATTGTATAAAGCTTGAAAACATAAAAAAGCTGTTATAAATAAGTAGAGATGGGCCGAGTACTCGGTAAATACTCGGTACTCGGCATACTCGGCGAGTTTTTTGATACTCGTACTCGGCCGAGTAACTCGGTTTTAATGCCGAGTATACTCGGTTTAGGTAAAGCAATATCTTGCGGTAGAAATCCAATATCTTGCGGTAGAAATCATCTAAACAACAGGGGAGATCTTTCACAATCTCAATTATGATACTAAACGAGTAATGAGACAAAATGAGGCGAACTAGTTAACGAAAAAAAAGTAAAATTATTATGCAGTAACACAAAGCTCTCTGCACTTTCTGGTTTCAGCCTCCAAAAGTAATCACTCGCTTCGCTATGCGTGGTGCTTGCAGATGCAACACTCGTAGTAAACGTGCCAGTTCTGGATACCTTGTTTGGGTCAGCCCACTACTCGAAAGGACTCTTGTCTTTCTTTTGTCAGATTATTCCAAAGTAATGGGGCTTTTAGTATCATCGCGCTCTCGTGGCTAGATGAAAGCTAATTCTGCGCGAACCTGTTTGTACTTGTTTACACACCCAAAACAGGAATTTGATTTTAACCGAGTTACTCGGCCGAGTACTCGGTTGGAAAAAAAATGAACCGAGTAAAACTCGGTACTCGGCAAAAGTGCTACTCGGCGCATCTCTATAAATAAGTATAAGAGCTTAAGGTCTAGCTATATGCAATATACTATAACACAATATGTTCATGAGAACGTACATGAACATTCAATAGCTTGTGCGTTTGAGCTTCTGGGCATGTTGTTGGTTTTATATGCTTTTTGACTTTTTGTGGAAGATTTCATTCAAACTTTGGTATACCTAATGTCGATAGTCCTAGGTTCTGAAAATTAGTTTTTAACTATGACTGTGTTTTAGGACATACAAGCTTTACGACATATATTATGATACGAATTGTATTGTAAGCTTAAAATAATTGATTAAATTGAATCATTCATATAAATGTATCAGAATAGTACCATCAAAAACTGAAATGAATAATAAGTTTTTTTTTTTTTTTTTTCTTTTCTTTTTCCATCTGCAATCAGCCTCTGAGCTTTAATCAGATATTTTCTCTTCCTTACAATGACGGTTTTGAGATTGTTCACATCCTGTGATGTGTCATCTCTACAGTATTAATTGGTTAAAATTGGGTGGAGGTGAGTGTCCTTATATTGATGCAATTTGTTTCCGTTTGAGTCGGTGTGCAGAACTCGAGGATTTCAATAGCGTCACAGCGAGTTTGTTTTTATGTTGTTGGAGTCTTTCTTTATACGCTTTATAAGATTTTTCTACTGTCTCCCTTACAGTTGGGATTTCCAAGTACTCATGAACTTCGTCGTTTCTTATGAACCATGGCGCATTGCACAATGTTTTCAGAGCCTTGTTTTGGAAGCGGAAATGAATAATAAGTAACGTAACTAAACTCTCAAAATTGAATATTACCCATAAATTTGTCAAAAGTGATTATATTAATCACTGTTATGTTCTAATAAAATCAGTTATCATGAGGATCATAATCAAGGATACAGTTTACTACAAATATACAGGGTGACTTTGTTATTAGTACCGAAATTTTGTGTAAAGACTCCACTGATGAATATGAACAACTTTTACTATGGGGGCAATAGTAAAATCGTGAAAAAAAATCAGCTGTTCCATACATTTTGACCGAGCGACACTTTTGTATGGAACAAAGTCACCCTGTATAGAAACCAATATAATAATGGATTCTCTTTATAGAGTAATTATGTAAAAATAAAAAGGTTGTTAGCATTTCAAACAGTACCTGATAAACGAATTGTTACTTTAAGTTTTTTTTGTCCCACCTCCACCCGCGTATTATTGGAGCTTTCTTTTTTGCTCCAATTTTTCTTTTTATTGTTATTCTTTTACTTTAGTTCTTTTCTTTTTATACGTTTGTATCTTTGTTTGATTTATCTTTTCTTTACTTCTTTTTTTTATCTTTTGCTCTTTTAATGTTTTCTTTATTTTTATTATTTTCCATTACAATTTTCTCCTTGATTGTTAAACTCTATATAAAGTGCATTGCATGCGTTGCGCGCCAATTAAAATTCATGCGTAAATTATGTAGAAAAAAATAGTAAAAATAAAATAATACAATAAATGCAAAAATATAATCTTCAATTTACAAATTAAAGTTTAACTTAAATTTACTAGAATTGAACACTCAGGAAAGAACTAAATTTATTTCATAATCTAAAGACCTAAAGCTAAATGGATATTGACTTAATTCGAATATACAAATGAGACAAGTTGGTAATTTATATAATTAAAAATTAAATGTTTTTTTTAAATGGGGCATAAGTCATGCGATAAAATGTTTACATCAATTATACTAAATTAAATAGAATGCAGTCACAATTAAAAATTACATGGGGCAACAGCCAAATTATACATTTAAAATAACAATTTAGTGAAATGGGGCAATAGCCAGATATACATATAATTATTCAGTTTAGAGACTTGGTGCCATTTGCCTTAGCGGCTTGGCGCATTACGCCAAGTGCATAGGCCAGGAAATGGGCCCGGCTGGAGTCATCACCAATCAAATCTTTAAAGCTACGGACATCCACAGCTCGTCCAATCCTGCGCTCAAAATCGTGTCGATTGACAGCATACCTAGGGCACGGTGTCAATATGTGTTCGATGGTTTCTGGCGTGGTGTCGTCGCAAGTGCAGGATTCGACGGCGGATAGCTTAAACCTATGCAAGTATTGTCGAATGCCACCGTGGCCTGTTAGTAGTTGTGTAAATAGGTTTGTGAGGGTGAGCTTCGCGATGACACGGTAGGCGGCGCCGACTTCAGGGAAGAAAAGCTTTGTAAGAGCGCCAGTTAGAGAGTTCGCATAGCGCTTCTGCCACATTCGGATTGTCGTCGCCCTGGTGGTTCGCTTAGCGAAGGAGAGGGGGAAGAGGTCGTAAGCGGGCCTTATTTTAAGTTTTAGGGCTGCGTCCTTAGCCAGCTCGTCTGCCCTTTCGTTGCCTCTGATGCCGACATGTGCCTTGATCCAGAGGAATTCTACAGATTGGCCCAACGCAAGCATCTCCTCTATGTCATGTCTTATTTGGCCACCGATTGGATTTAGAGATCCCGGGTCACCAAAGATGAGCGGGAGTCGCTGATTATCCGAGTGATAGGAATTTTTAGTGTTTGCGCCAGGTCGGTGGCCTTTAGGATAACCGCCATTTCGGCCTGGTACACCGAACAGTAACTTTCCAGCTTGATTTTGGCAGTGCGGAATTATCGGCCTTCTCTCCAACAGGAGATGGCCGCTCCGACTTTGCTCTCGATCTTGCTTCCGTCGGTGTACATTTCTACGGTTTTGATGGCGGGAAGGGCATCAGCTTCCTCCTGGGTCTTGATGGTGCCGAAGTGAATTCGTATTCTCTGCGCTGGGTGCAGTCTGAGCTGCAGACTTCGGCCTGGGGCCTCCTTCATCGGTTTGCCTCGTTTAATTTCATATTAATCGCACTCTTCCATAGCTCTCAGGTTCAGCGGAATTATCCTCGCCAGGAGAGCAGCGGCAGTCAGAGAGGTGGTAGAGTGCGCTTTTGATATTTGTATCCCAAATATTCAGTAATACGGTCCAGTCGCTTTCGTGCGTACTGTGTCTGTGCAATATGGGCCCACGCGCTTGCTGCGTACAAAACCGTAGGCTTAATAACGGTAACGTAACGTGTCCTGAGAATTTCGGGATTCAAGCCCCATTGGGCTCTCGCAGCTCTGCTGACACCTCGGTAAAGGTTTATGGCCTTTGCTGTTACTTCGTTGAGATGTTGACTGAAGGTGGCGGTCGATGAACCGAGAAGCCGTACAGTGTTCGTACTTCAGCTTCTTGGTGATTAACATTGCCTGGGTCTTGACGGGGGCGAATCTCATTTTATTTTTGCGGCCCGAGACTGCCACCGACTCCAGGGCGTTGTTAATTTTTCTTTCAAGGCTTCTGGTGTCCCGGGCTGATGCAATGATGACTATGTCGTCGGCGAATGCCTGGATGTACGCTTCCAGGTTCTCTGCCTCCCTAAGGAGGGGATCCAATTGCACATTCCAGAGAAGGGGCCCGCCAATCGACCCTTACACGCAGCCCTTTATGGTGGTCTTAAGGACCTTCTACTACTGTAATGTTACTTTAAGTTAATCGAGATCGACTATGATGCGGACCGTACCTATGAGCGGAAATATTTTTTTATTTATTTTTTGATCACAGTTTTGGTGGGTTTAATTTTTGTTACTCTTTCACGTAAAAAGTAGTGGATAGATTTTGATTAAACTTTTGACTGCTACTATAGTTACTAGGTCATTGATAGAGGCTTTATACAGTCAGCCTTACCTATTTGGGGCATCGTAATAAATCAGATATAAAATCAACTACGAATTTAAGTTCGTTACGTCTTAGCTTCGTATGTATATTACAGGAAATGTATGATATCCGTCATTGTATAAAATTCCTAGGAATTGGACACCCATCACATACATGATCCCAAAGTAAGTAGCTAATGCACATGTGTTATGGAAAACAGACACAACGGTGGTACCACAACACCCAGACCCGAGACAACGTAGAAAATTTTGTTTTCTATATTGACCCGACCGGGAATCGAACCTAGGCCCAAAGCAGCAACGCCTTGAAACCCAGCGTGCTTCGCCACTACACCACGGAGGTCGCCAATTGTATATAATTACTAATATTACCCAAAATTAGGTGTTGGGAATTATACAAGACAATATTTCCTATGGAATTTATGCATTTCCTAAACAGCAATCGGAAATCTTGTGAATTTAATTTATTAGGTATATCTTGCTAGTTTCAATGAGAGTCGAAAAAAATATTCGAAGATATTATTACTGAACTGTATGATTGTTACATAATTTTCTTAATGAGACCCTTAATAGAAATTCTGATTCTGCATTTAAAAACTTTTATTTATTTTATTTAACATAGCGTTCGTTTTATACATTTTCTAAAACGATTTTGGAATTATATAAAATTCCTAGGAATTGTATAGTATGGATGTGTGCATGTTAAATAATCTCTGGATTAATATTTTACACATTTCCTTAATAGGGAGAATGTATACAATTCCTAGAATTCATCAATTCCATCAATCCTGTAACATAAAAAGCTTATTTAGAGTTAGGTTCATTGCATTTTCCATGTCGACTGATTACTTAATTAAAATGAATCACCTACAAAATTGACGTTTATTATTATGTAGTTGGTATCTTATCTAGGTATTTCCCGGTACGAACAGGCAAGTGCAAAAGTACTCATGTTCATATTTTACCATATAAAAAAGTACTTATTGAAAGAAAATTAAAAGTGTGTTATCTCGCCAGAGTTTTAAAAATCAGGTCTTGACCCTAAAATCTCACAACTTCCACTTTATGAAATTTTATCATACTAAGGCTTAATTTTTCCAACCTCAGGTACTTAAGGAATATTCTTCGAATAAAATACAATGTCTTATGTTTATATATGGAATGACATTACATGTAAAGTTTAGGATAGATAGCGCTAGCCTGAACTTAAGAACAATTATAGCTTGATTTCTTAAAAAATGTTTTGGTGAGCAATCGTTAACGCCTTAACAAATAATCAGGCAAATATTTTTACTTGCGTTTTCTCTTCATTTAAACGCTATATTGATCAAACCTTAAACTTAATCGTACACTATAACCAAAAAGAAAACCCACCAACAAAATAGATTATACAAATGTCTTGAAAAATGAATCAAGTTATCAGTTTGGGGAAGGGGATGATTGAGAAACGCACAATCGAGATATGATGGATCGCACGCACAGACAACTGCATCCAACACACATGATAGACGCAACCCATTACTATGACACGTTACAGCCTGATAGAGTGGAGATTTGTAGTAGGTATACAATAAGTAAATATTGCACCAAAATTAAATTATATTTTGACAAATAACAAATCTGGCTGGTTCCTAGCTCAAAGGCTAGCATTGATATCCAACTTCGAAACGTAGCCAGTATTATTATATAAATAAAGTATTTAATGCACAAATGTCCTCTTAAAAAGGTGGACTGGCAGAGAATGTTTCAAATCCTTGAAACATTCTCTGCCAGTCAAACCTTTTATCATGCAGATAGATGGCATCGCCTCCTTGCCACATGAAAGTTGATTTGTATTTGAATAGGTAGGTTTTAAGCTTATTTATTTAGATATGAATGAATAAGTTTTAATTTAGTATGTATCAGAAATTAAATGTATCAAAGTCGTTTATCTATGGCCTGGATTAAAAAACAATAGCTCCCTACTAATAATAACCTGATAATCTAATAATCTGTACACTACTCCTTTTTAAATGAACTCCCCCTCGAACTCTTGATGTATACAAATTGTCAAAAGTGGGACGGTGGTTTTTACAAAAGACTGTTAACTAATAATATTAGCCATATTATGGTAACCGTAATAAGTTTGATTAGAAACAATGAAATCGGAGGGAAATGTACTAAACATTTTCTTTTCAATGCCATTTGGCAACGATTACAGTTCATCAATTTTGGTTTTATGGCAAAGCATACGAATAATAAAAGAGGGCCAGGGCGCGTATTGCGATGCAGTTTTGTGATAGGTAAGTATCTGCTGATTTGATAGGTAAGCTCACCTTGACTGTCAAATACGCAATTCGTGTTGCGATTTTGCATGTTATTTATAATATTTTTATATAAAATCAACATAAAATAAATATTTGTACCATTGTAGTATTAAAATAATATTATTATATTAATAATATTCGTTTACACTGAGTCAGAATTAAGTTGCCTGAAAATTGAACGGCAAAAATTGGATCGCCCCAGGGCTACACTTTTGGTTTTGCTTAGTTAGGTACGCAAAACCGTCAGTGTAGCCATTTTAAACATTGTATTATACAGTTGTGTAATAAAATGTTTAAAATTTATAGAAATATTTAAACACGGTTTTAGGTTTCCGTAGCCGAATGACAAAAAACTGAACTCTTATTATTTCGTCAAATCTGTCTATCTGTCTGTCTGCCCGTACCTACGTATGTCACAGAAACTTTAACTTTACACACACACTTTATTCAGAAAATAATATAGTATTACATATTAGCTATATAGGGGAGGGCGGGAGCCCTCTTTTTTGTTGCATGTATGGGAATACATGCAACAAAAAAATGACAAACTTATACGTGTAAGATGTTTATGGATAGGTCTTTTAAAATGACATCGAGGTTTCTAAATGATTTTCTGTCTTCCAAAGTGGTAAAATGGGCGTCCTCCTCCCCTCAAACTTTTAAGCTAAAACTTTTAAGCACTTTTTCAAACACCATATAAAACTAAGTTATATTTACTGTCAACAAAATATTGTGGTATTTGGCTAATTGGATGTAAGTGGATCCCTAATTCAGTTTAAGTTGGCACAACAATCTCAGTGCACGAGCTCTCACTTGGCCGGTTTTTTTTCTAGTATTTTCTACGACACATTACAAATACTTTTTAATTGGTCAAACCATTGTGAAACACATTAGGACCATTATTCTAAGGGCAAATTTTTCACGCACTGGATGAAAGCGGTCTATCACGGCTTTCTTAATAGCAACTGTTAGTTTTTTTTATAAAATACAAAAATGGCATGATGCCAGGTCTTGAATATGTGCGGGATTTGTCGGATTTATCTTTTCAGAAGCCAAAAATAACTTCATCTTGATTGCGGTGTGTGCTGAAGCATTGTCATGGTGCATTATTATGCGACTTCTTAGTAGATTTTTCCTTACTGCTTCAAAGGCACTGACCAATCAAATGTCGCTGTACCACTCAGCATTGGCTACCCCTTGTTTTTCCAGTGGTATAATGCAGACAAGACCCATCCGAGAGGAATAAAAAAAAAACATATACTTTTTTATGCTTCACGCCTACCTTAATTTTGTTGATTGGTTGTCACCTTCGAGCTCCCACACAAAAAATAACTTTAAAAAAGTAAAAACCGACTTCAAAACTAAAATGCACAAAAAAGTCTTAAATAAACTCTTGACCATTGAAAGGAAAGGAATCCATTTTTGGCAAACAATTTCTTTTTGGAGTCGGTGCTGCGACAGTTGAGGCTTGATGGTCAAAGTGAAAAATGGATTCCTTTCTTTTCAATGGTCAATAGTTTATTTAAGACTTTTTAGTGCATTTTAGTTTTGAAGTCGATTTTTACTTTTTTAAATATAATTTTATTTCTTCATTTTTAGAGATTACAGGAGAGGGAGGGGGAGTTGCACCTTATGACACAGTTCTTTTTATAATTACTGATCTCCTAAGCGTTAAGGAGTTCCACCATCAGCTCAGCCCCACAAATTGTAGACTATCAGACGTAACAACATGTCAACATTAAGATTCTAGTAAAAAACACTATACGTGCCTTTAAAATTTGAGGATTTCCCTCGATTACACCAAGATCCCATCATCAGATCCAAAATTGGCAACAATGGGACCCACTAGAAGGTATACTCTCTAAGTAGTCGAAAATTTTTTTCGAATCGGTTGACTAATGACTGAGATATGAGGTAACATAGATACAAAAAAAAACATACAGTCGAATTGAAAACCTCCTCCTTTTTTGAAGTCGGTTAAAAAAAATGTGCTATTTTCACGCACGAAATTTTAACTGGTGATCGTACTTTGATTTGTGAAAAATTTACTAATCAACTCGAGTCCAACTTTCATCTAGAGTGAATTTATAAGGAATTCAGTGGCAACAAGGTTTTGTGACTTTTTAGGGTTCCGTAGCCGAATGGCAAAAAACGGAACCCTTATAGTTTCGTCAAGTCTGTCTGTCTGTCTGTCCGTCCGTATGTCACAGCCATTTTATTCTGTAACTATAAGCATCACACTGTTGAAATTTGGTAGAAAGATGTATCCTGTTTGCCGCTTTACGATTCTTAAACAAAAAATAAAAAATAATGATATTTAAGGGGGGCTCTCATACATGAAACTAAAACCGAAAAATTTTTTTTTAGTCAAACCTATGCGTGTGGGGTGTCTATATATAGGTCTTTCAAAATGACATAGAGGTTCCTTAAACCATTTTCTTTTAAAGTCTAACGTTTCACAGCTAGACGCTTCCAAAGTGGTAAAATGGGCGTCCCCCCCCCCCCCCCCCATCTAATTTCTAAACTAAGCAAGTGAAAATTTTGAAAAAAATATATGATGTAGACCTTAACAAATACTTTCAACGAAAATTAGTTCGGACGGGATCGAACCAGTAGTTTTTGAGATATAGCACGTTTTCAACAACCGCAAACATTACTTTGTTTTTCATACAAACACTATGAAAAACAAAGTTATATTTGCTGTCATTAAAATATTATGGTATTTAAGCTTAGAAGAAGTAAGTACATCCCTTATTCAGTTAAAGTTGGCACGGAACCCTCAGTGGGCGAGTCCGACTCGCACTTGGCCGGTTTTTTTAAGTACATGTTTTTTTTTTCAATCTTTTGTCTCATACTTTTCTCAAAATATTCACGAACATCCTTATAGGTGATACTTGATAGATACCTATTCTCTAATAAGTTGCCTAACAATAGCCACATTTTTCACAGTGGTTGCAGTTAAGACCCGACCTTCACAAATTTCATCTTGAGGAGAATACAGCTATGGTCAGATTCTCATCATCATCCAATTTAAGAGCTAGGCTCTTGTCGGTGGAGTTTTTTCCATTCCTCTCTGCTTTCCGCCCTTCTCTTAACCTCCTGATACGACCCGACATTTATCTTTACCTTTATTTGCTGCATGTAGCTTATTCTTGGTCTTCCTCGTTTCCTTTTCCCTCCTATTCTTCCTTCTATTATCGTTTTAATAAAATTCTCGTGTCGAATCAGGTGGCCTAACATTCGTCCCCTCCTACACTCTATTGTTTCCATCAATCTCCGTTTTTCCCTAACCAAAGACAAAACTTCTTCATTTGTTTACTTCTCCAAGATTCTATATAGCAACATTTTACGGAGTTCAAATAATGGATGCTTATATCCGGATAGAAGTTCGGAGACGAATAATGTAATCTTGTGGAGACAGAAAAGTTTCATCAAAAAAAAATCGCCTGAAAATTCACCTACATAGATTCCATTTTAGCTACAGATTACTTGTGAAAAAAATGGACGCGAATTTCTAACACTTTTTTTTAATTCAATTGTTAGTTCAACTGAGTTTTAAAAATATTACATCCCAAATTCAACCATCCATAGGCGGCCAGGAGCGCAACATTTTCAGTATGCCCTACACTACATTTATTGATATTAAAAAAGTCATTCAGTTAATTAGTAAGTCTTATTAAAATAATTCCTTACGGAAAGTTATGAGGTATGGAAATTAAGTTTATTTTCTAATCAGGTGAGTTACTTTTTAGTTTTCGCAGACGTCTATAAATTACCTTGTCTACGATCTCACACCTTCAGCTCTATCAAATCGCTGCAAAGGGTAAATCTATATTTAAGTGGCTCGAAGCTCCTTGTAATTACATTTTTATGTTGTCGAGGGTTCAGACTAATGCCTCCTACAAATACGAATATAATAGACATCTCAGGGCCCGAGATATCTCTTTCAGAAGTTTTTTTTATTGTGCACACTGATAAAGAAGTTGTTTGATAATAGAATGAGGGTCTTCTTAGTCTGCAGATTCCGGGTTTTGTTGATGTGTCGCTGTTTTGTGAAAAAAGAAATAGCCTTATTCATTTTAGCATGACGTTTAAATTAATAGTACCTATTACGAGCTTTTCGACAAATAATAGTATCTTAGAGATTGGTTATTTACTTATTGAACCTATATCCTGACTGATGTGGTGACTTAATTAAGCGTATGACTTTTTTGAAGCTATATATATATCAATTTTCGCCCGCGACTTCGTCCGCGCAGTTTGAGTTTGCTTTCTCCCCTCCCGTCGCAGTCTGATAAATCCTTCCTCAATAAATAAGCTATCCATCACTAAAATATATTATCAAATCGGTCCAATAGTTCCTGATATTAGCACGTTTAAACAACAAACTCTTCAGCTTCAGAGGCCAGCAACCATAGTTAGCGCAAGCTCGCGTTGTAGGTACTTAAGCTGCGAGTATTATTTTGTTGCGGAGGTAATTCTAAACTGTGATAGCTTCTAAGATATTAATTGAAATCAGATGATGTAAAGGGCAACGTTGATCAAAACTAAATGCTCGTGATGAATGATGATGAATTTATTTTGATAAGAATCAATACCCGTATGTATACAACACCTTCGAAAAAAGTGCATTATTTTTAACAAATTTATTAATATAAAAAAGGTTGTATTGAGTAAACCATATAAAATAGACATATGCTGTCGTAAACTTTATTGTAGAACTGTTAATGCTAAATAATCTCGTCATACATGATTTTTTTGTAACTAAAACGGTTTACGCAGCGGAAGTTCTCAAAAGGAAAATTTTCCCCCCGTTTCCGCAACATTTTTCGTTGCGGTGCTAGACTAATGAGTCGTCTCTTGATGTTATATACCAAAGCATGGGCTAACTAACAAACTCTTCAGCTTTATAATAAGTATAAATTTAATAGTTTCATGTTTTACTAACTATTTACCAAAACTACATATTGTATCTTTCTAAAAATAAAGTCACATATTATCTTTGCATAAAATACAAGCCATTTTTTTCTATCCCACATTCGCCAATAAGTTTCTCATGTAAATCGGGCCAAAATTTTAATCTTTATCAAGGTACATCTAATGCATGCTTTCAGGCCAGGCTTGACATTGTGTAATGGCAAGGACAAATACACGTAAACAACGGCGAATAGACCATAATTCCTGCTAATCCAAATAGTCTGGGCGTTTTTCTATCAATCCGTAGGGTTAGCTCTCACAAGTTAACAAAAGTAAAAGTAAATTTAGCCTGTAACGTCCCACTGCTGGGCAAAGGCCTTACCTCAACTATGAGGTAGTACGAGCCATCCACCACGCGGGCTCAGAGGGGTGTTTGCAAGGCAAGCGACTTACCCTGCTGTCAGATGTTATCCAGCCTATAAGGCCTCTGACTAAGCTTACTTAGCGACTAATATCAACCGATATTAGCCGGAACCAACGGCCTAACCTTCCGAAGCCCGGAGATGCTTGTGATATACATCACTTTTATGGTTGGAATGGTCACCCATCCAAACACCTGTCGGTTGCTTTACTTCAGTATCGCTACCAAAGCGCTGCTACTCGTACCACTGCGCTACGAGCAAGAGCTACACACAAGTTTGAATACTGAAAGTCGACTGAAGGGTTTTAGTTTAATATGGCCCTGCTTATTTTGCTTAGTGGTCCAATTAAGCATCTTAGTACAACGCACGGCACAGCCTTTTCAGCTACGACCCCAAAGATTTTGTCAGGTTTCGCTGATATATATCAGTGGATTTTCATCTGAACTAAATATTTTGGAGAATGACGTTTACCCTGGCAAAACGTAGTGAAAAACTACAATTCTGAATAGTTTTGATTCTTTCCCAAAGAAAAAATATAATAATAAAAGTTAACTTGATTTTAGTTTAGTTTAATATTCAATAAGCTTATTTCTCGAATAAACACTAATTATTGTGCTCATTTTTTTAAATAAAAGATGTGGTTATTTAACACTTACATTATTAATTGACAACCATTATTAATATCCCCTTCAGAATAAATTTTGCTTCTTTTTTTAGACTGGATATATTGTAATAATTGTTTAAAAAATAACCCTGGATTTTGCTAAGTAACTTATTGAGAACTGTTGTAGATGGATTAAGTGATGGGTGATCGTGTTGGGGTTATTTTTATGAGCAAAATTCACGGACGCATATGTTATAACATAAATAAGTCACGTGGTAGTTTTATGTTCTATGTCGTTTTATTCGTTTAATTTTATTAGTATACTAATAGTCTCTCGCGGCTTCACGTACGTTGAATATTAAATTTCACAAAATATCAATTAGAATGATAGCATCTGTGCTGTTCTTATGTATAAAAGCTAAAATATCTTAATGTTTTACCAAATATATATTATAACTGACTTTAAAAAACTGACTAAAGTGCTCATAAAATAACGAATTTTTCTTGTATCTAAGAGAAAAAAATATGTAAGCATGACAACATATACCGACTCCAAAGGAATTTGTTTCTCTTATATAGAAGACAAACACGTTATTAATAGTTAGTTTTAATAAGTAGGTTTTTTAATTTTATTTCATGACTTTAAGTTATTAACTTATTATCATCCATATCTCAAAAACTACTCGACTGGTTTTGATGAAACATATACACTGAAAACTAAGTTAAGATATACCTAATTGAACTAAAAAAGAATAATCTCGTTATAACTTCTCGTTTTCAAGAAATCCGTGGCTAAACCATGCAAACAAACATACAAACATAACGAAATTCAGCACACAAGTTTTAAAGCCTTACCAAATCAACATACTCAAATATTATTAAATTCTAACGATACCACATACATACACATTGAATTGATTACCTAATTTTTTTAGTCGGTAAAAATGGTGAATCAATTTAAACGCATTCTTCGTTGAAATCTTAAAAAATAAATGAGAGGCGGGATACTTTTGAAAGCCAACTACACTGTTCTCTCATGTAAGTTCGCTTACCTGCTTTTTTGACAACCTATCTTAAATAGCAATCTCTTCTCTTATCTCTTCTTCTGCATGCAATAGACGATATTACTTGCTAAACCTATTTTGCCCAAAAACTTTTAACGTCAATATTGATTTTCGTTTCTTTTGGCAGCCCTAACAAGAAGCCATACGATAGTGTCTCGTCGCGGTAACACCACGGTCCAGTTTATGTAACCGTACCTCCATTCATCTAGGTATACCGACTTCCATTTTATCGTTCAGCTGAGACTTCTTGACCCTTTGCCTAATCCCGTTTTTATGTGGCGATAAAAAACGGCACAAAATACGATCGCCAGAATTCATGACTGTACGTGTTCTACAACTCTTTGCCTTTCAGTCGGTCCATCATATTTTTTCAGGTCAGACGAATCTTATTAAATATTTAAGAAGATACAAACACTGTGAAAAAAAAAAGTTTTGTTTGCTGTCAATAAAATATTGCGGTATTTTGGCTTAGTGGAAGTAAGTAGATCCCTAATCCCGTTAAAGTTGGCACCAAACCCTCAGTGGGCGAGTCCGACTCGCACTTATCCGGTTTTTATTTTCAAGCGCATGTATTAAACGTTACGACAGTCACAGTTAAAGCAATGCAACCCATCAGTAAAACAAACCATTAGACATATCGTATACAGTTATTCGATGCAGATACGTAAGCAAAACAAGATAATTTAACAATCTAATTTACGTATTAGCTTTATTATCTTAATTTATTAGCCTAACATATTTACAGACAACAGCACGTCAAGGTAAACACTGCGGTATGTTATTCAGTTGTAATAAGGGCTATTTCGCAACAAAAGTGGGTAACCTGATGTTCTGGCCTCTGTACTTACACTAAAACCCAATGCACATGTATAACAAAGCACTCGTAACAACAAGTAGGTATGTACTTAGTAGTTCGCGCTTCATGAAATTGATTGTCGGTTCGATTCCCGGAAGGGCTAAATAGCCAACACTCACTGTAATAGTGCAAGGGGTAAAGTTACACCTACTTAAAACTTATCATCCACTTTCCCTTTGTTTTTATTCTCATAGTCTTGTCACTGTATCACTTTGAATCAAATGTAAAACGATTTTAATACACAATGAGCTGCTTAATCTGCTTATTATGGAGTCATTATTGAATTAATATAAAACCATAATAATATTTTCCCTCATACCATGTCGATAATTAACTATTTCAATAAATTCGGTTGTCACCTAATCGTTTCCGTGTAATACTATCACATAATTAGATAGCGGTAACGTAATGAGTAGGTAAATCGAAATCAGTAGTACTTAAATATTTTTAAAACATTGGATATTGGACACCAATCTCGAACATTGCTCTGATCTCAAAGTAAGTTGCTAATTGCACTTGTGTCATGGAAATCAGACACAACGGTGGTACCACAACACCCAGATACGAGACAATATCGAACATTTTGATTTCTATATTGACCCGGCCGGGAATCGAACCTCGGAGCGGCGACGTTTTGAAACCAGCGTTCTTAGCCACTGCACCACGGAGGTCACCAAAGTAGTGAACGGTGACGAGATAAAGGTCCTATAAGAAAGAAGACATTGTTCTTAACAATCTTTTATTTAATATCACAAGCGTTTATTTAACTTGCAATGTATATTCACCGGAGTGGAATCTTGCAACTTACTCGTAATTTTGAACCAGTTATGTTCAACCGATTAAGTTAAAATTTATACACATAGTTACGCATGGTTAGTTAAGTGATGTCATTCTAAATCCATTTGGTGGATTATCCAAGGTAGAGCCCTACCACAATATGGGTATCAAATTAAAGAACTAAGGAGAACTTGAAAAATAATACTACGTCACATAAAATCCAATATGGAGGATTCATCTTTTTAGGTCGCATAAATAAAAGCACGTCTTTAACAGTTAATTTATTTTAATAGGTAGATATAAACAATGCATTCCCAGAGGTAGGTCAGGTCAGCCGGCCTCCTTATCACACAATGTGCTCGTTGAACCATATCAGTGAAAGCTATTAATTAATTAACTTATAAATAAAACATTCACGGAAACAGAATCACAATGTTCAGTAGGAAATTTGACGGCGCGCACCGAGCACGCCTCTAGAAGAAATCGAGGTCACGGCCAATGACTCCGTAGACTCACGAATATTTCTGTTTCTTACGAAACCACGACGTCAGCGGAACGATTACCTCATTCATGTCGTCTACCTCTATTATTAGATAACCACGCAAGCAGCCATCCATTTACGCCCTAGTGACCATCTAACTGTTCAGCAACACGAACGCGTTGCGATGGCGCACAACACCGCACTCGTCTTATACTTCGTTGCCACCATTTACTCGACCACCGGCTACAGAATACTGGGTATATTCCCATCGCTGGACCGAAACAACCACCTCACATACAAAAAGCTATTCTTCGAGCTCGCGAACAGAAACCACGAAGTCACCCTCATCAACCATTTCACCCAACCAGACGCGCCAGCATCGTACAAAGAAATTCTTCTAAGTGAAAATCAGTTAGTGCATAAAGGATTGTCATACGAATCAGTGATCGTGAACGAAGTGAGTCGTGTGCCTTTCGAGACCCTGGTCGCGACTAAAGCCGGCAACGATGATTGCAAGACTTTAATGAACAACCACAACGTGCTCCACATGATAAGAACGCGGCCTCGATTCGACGTGATAATTGTGGAATCGTATAACAGTGACTGTGCATTGGCTTTGGCCGCAAATTTGAGTGCTCCGTATATCGCTTTTAATCCTCAACCGATTCAGCCATGGCAGTACAATCGGCTCGGTATCAGTTTCAATTCTGCGTATGTTACCCAAGCGGGGCTGCCTTACGGAAAGGAGCCGTGGTTATTTGAGAGATTGAAGAGTTATATATTGTATCACATAACGAATTGGGTGTACTA
Organism: Pyrausta purpuralis; assembly: GCA_963924145.1. Lineage (NCBI taxonomy): Eukaryota > Metazoa > Arthropoda > Insecta > Lepidoptera > Crambidae > Pyrausta > Pyrausta purpuralis. The sequence continues at coordinate 12,895,620 of OZ001664.1, forward strand.
CGTCGGTTCGCAGGTGACCGATCATGTTTACTTGTACAAATACCTTGGGGACAACTTGCCGACGCTGGAGAGCATAGCTGCCAACGCCAGCTTGGTGTTTGTAAACACGCACCCGTCGATATTCGGGGGTGTTGCCAGGCCTGATAATGTTATTGATATTGGAGGAATACACATAAGACCACCAAAAGTTATACCCACGGTATGTTGATATATTTAAGTTTAGCGGTGACATCATGCAACATTTCACAGTAGTATGTAGCCAAAATTTAATTTCACCGGTATTTCAGTACTCCGTTTCCAAATCAGTACAATACAATATAATATAGGTATATATTTTTGAGTACCATGCAATAATACAATACAATACATTAATGTTATTAATGTATATTGACAAATAGAAGCGCTGACCGAGACCATGCGATTGTCATGTTTGTATACATCTGTTGGTAAACATGACCTAATCACCTAATTTATAGCTTCATTGTTTTCAACCTTCATGAGACTTTATGCGACTTTTTTAAGTGATGATACTTGGCTACTGACTATATGAATAGCGTCGTAATTCCAAATTAGTGTAAACATTGTTAACATTACCAGGGTAGCGATTCTCACATCGTTCGATTAAGAGTTTTACCTAAAAAGTATATCAAAACGTTATAAACATCACGAAAGAAATCGGAATGTATAGAGATAGTGGCACTGATTTATCAGAAACTGTACTGAGACCCGAACTGAGAATTAAGTCACAGTCCACTGAAATGTTTTAACTCGGAGATAATAATCCATAGTTATAATCCCTAAAAAATTAATTTCAAAATCACTTACTCGTTGTCTAAATAACAAAGTTAAATTTTTATAACTGGACACATTTGTTTGCAATACATTGCTAGTTAGATATATTTTTTAGAGTATCACAATGAATTTATTTTTCATAATATAAAATTAAAACCATTTAGAATTGTTTACTGGTTACTTAGTGATGTAACTAATTAAAAGTTATAATATTTAAATGCTCCTGATACAGGTCTCGCCTACCTGTGCGTTACAATAACCTGCTCAAGATTGGATGCGCTTACATTTGACCCCACTGAATGTCACATTGATACAGCATTCAGCTGATATTTGTATTGTAACACGACTTGTTTCAGTGCTAATGGTCAATCTTTTATTTAATTGTCACATGATAGTGTCGAACCAACAATATAAGACGAACTCCTTCTGTAGTACTCTTAAGCAATTGTGAAGTACCTACATGCGTCACAAAAGAAAATACTCAGCCTCTTCCCAGTGCTTCATTAAACTATTTACGACATTCTCGGTCACGACGACCTCCGTGTTGTAGTGGCTAAGCACGCTGGTTTCAAGGCGTCGCCACTCCGAGTTCGCGGGTTCGATTCCCAGTCGGGTTAATATAGAAATCATAATTTTCTATACTGTCTTGGGTCCAGCTGTTGTGGTACTACCGTTGTGTCTGATTTCCATAACACAAGTGCAATTAGCTTCTTACTTTGGGATCAGAGACATGTATGAGATCGTCCAATATTGAAATATATTCTCCAATTTTCTTTTCAAAACTTACTTATATTTGGTTATCGTTTCAGGATATCGAGAGGTTCATAAACGAGGCGGAGCATGGCGTTATTTACGTCAACTTAGGCACTACAGTGAAAGAGTCCACTCTGCCCAAAGATAAGCTGGAGGAGCTGTTGGCAACATTCGCTAAATTACCTCTTAGAGTGCTTTGGAAATGGGACGGCGGTAGTTTAGACCTGCCAAGGAACGTTATGACATTGAGGTGGTTCCCTCAATACGATATTTTAAGTAAGTATTCATTATAGTCCTATATTTTTACTGAAGTCGCGGACGTCAATGCAGTATTCAAAATGGGAAGAAAATTACGAGTGTTTGGCGTAATGAGACGTTTGTTGAGCGCGCTTATTCTTTGAATATCTGTCTTTAGGGAATGCCTTGAATACGAGGCTAAAACAAGTTTTTATAATTATTATTGATCATAATAAAAATACTTTATGCACACCATAAACACAATAATTACACTGGATAGTATCTTATATAGGTATTGACTACTAGCATAATTTAGGCGATCTATTTGCTTGAAGAAATTTCTTCCAGACAACCTATACTTCACATATAATATAATTATTAATATTATTTACATATTATGCTTTTTTGACAGATTGTGTTCCATATAGAGTAGTTAGATAAGTGATGAAAATGTACCAACACAGCGCAACGACATTTAAATATATGCCTATGACTCGAACTGATTGTTTTCTCTATAATGTCATAAACAACTTACTCGAAATGAGCAAACGTAATGCCATCACATCACGCTAAACTATTAAGTTATTTGTGTCCATTCCACTGGCCATTTTTTATCAAGGACACATGCACTTAATTAATGGATTTTTACGTGCACGAATCATTAATATAATTGTGTTGCGGTTTCAGGACATGAAAACGTGAAGCTGTTCATATCTCATGCCGGTATCCTCAGTACCATCGAAGCAGTGGATGCTGGCAAACCGGTGGTGGCGATACCACTATTCGGTGACCAGTATGGAAACGCAGCAGCATTACAAGATGCTGGGGTAGCAAATATAGTCTCTTACCAGGATCTAAAGAAAAGCTATCTCTTGGACGCTATCAACGAAGTTTTAGATCCTTCGTAAGTACTCTAATTTTAAACGACTTAAAAAAGGAAGTGTTCAGTACCAACGTGCCAAATAATTATAGGCAATTAGTGTTCAGTTCGATCTGTATGTTTGTATGTTTGTTTGTCCGCGAATATCGTGCGTTTGGCTAAACCAATTTTCCAACCAACCAAACTAATGAAGTTGAAGTATTTGTTACTCTGAGGAGAAGATAAAAGTAACTATTTTAGACACATCAAGTACATTGTAATTTAAACAATAACTGAAAACAGCAGCAGTCCACGTACACACATCATGCACCGACTTCAAATGAGTTTGTTTCTTCTATTAGCGTTATTTAAGTCCTTTTAGTGTTTGTTTTTGAAGGCGGGATATGTTTTATGAAAATAAATTATAACATCAGAAAGGCTAAATATTTATTACTTATATTTATAAAAAGGCCAAGCCAAGGCTGTTAAAATTTAAGAAACAAGACAAGCGTCTCTTTTTACTTACCTAATCGCAAAGATTTACATCACCTTGTTAAGATATGTATGCATTTCGTATTGTTAATACCTTTACACAAAACATAAATACTCATAGATAAGACAAGGCTCACCTTAAAATTCAGTTATATCAATATACTAAGGTCTCCTCGAGAATTTATATTTTTACCATAATTTAACATAACATGGAATTTCCTGAGACTGCATTTCTTAGCTACACTGTAATTTACATTGTAGGTAATAATAAATTTACACGAATACGACCTACGTAGAGCAAGTTAAATTTCTCTAATTGTTGTTATCGTAGTTTATGGATGTTTCCGTTAATTGCACACGTACATGTAAGTTGTAACACTGGGCCTGCGCTACTCTTACTCAGTACTACCTAACTTTGAGCCGTGGATCGATCGAACCCAGTATTAAAATTCTGTGTTAACTTCCGCCTAAATTAATTTCCCTTAATTGTCGTTTCCAGAATCCAGGAACGCGCCAAACTGGTATCAAGAATCTGGCACGACCGCACGATTTCCCCATTAGAAAGCGCCATCTACTGGACGGAGTACGTAGCTCGATACCAAGGCGCTCCAAACCTTAGGACGACATCTGCCGACCTTCCACTGTACCAACAGTTACAGCTGGATGTGTTGGCATTTATAGCATTAGTGGTTTATATTCTTAGCTACGTAGTGTGCAAGATTCTAGCAACCATTTGTTGCTGTTGCTGTAGGAACGACGAAGAAGTTCAAGTCAGGAGTGAGGAAAGGAAGTCTAAGAGGGTTAAATTCGAGTGATAGACTGTACTTAAGATTATTAAAGACTTATTTATGAGATTCGTTTTTTTTTAGGTAAATCTATTTTATTTATTTATGAAATAATCAGTAGGTATGTACTACTAAACGGAACCGAAACGAGACTAATCAAGTAATAATACGATAGATATTAGAGATATTAGAATAGGCGACCTCCGTAGTCCGTAGAATTTTTGATTACAGAAATACCCAAGCTTGACACTAGCCTTTTGGAAAAAAATTATACAATGAGAAGTTTTCTTGTCATTATTGTGTTTATGTTATCGATAGATGGCGTTAGCGTCACTTTAAGGAATAACTTTTTCGCTTCACTTAATTGCTCATAATCGTTCGATTACACGTGTCATATTATTATTGTCGACGTAAAGTGACACATCTCAGCTCACGAATCGAAATATTGTATTAAAATCCATCGCAGCCCATGTGGTGTAATAAGATTGAATTTGGAAGTCGAGCTTGTATGAACGCGGCAGTAAAAGCGGCAGTGCGGCTCGAGGTTGCACCAAAGAGGTCATAATCCGAAAATTGAGCTGGCCGCCACGCCTCGCCTCGAAGTGAAATAAGTGCGAGTAGGATCCGCTCATTGAGGGTTCCTTGCCAATTTTTACTTGCTTAGTTCAAAAGTTAGGGGGGGATTGACAAACTAAAACTGTCAGTTTTAGTCAGTCAGTTTTTTGAAGGTGGTTGATTTTTTATATATAGAGATAGCGAAAAAGAAGAACAGTAAAATGGGCCACATTTCAATCATCTGGTAGAATTGGCATTCGGTGTTAAAACCCGAAGTGTTTATTTTTGTGAAAAAAACGGCAACACTTTTCGATTAGCATTACGCTATTCTGTCATTCTTCTGATAACTTTGTCGTTTCTTTATGTGTATGCATTGCCGTGACCGTTGCCCTACACACCCTACCAGTCCCATCTGCCCGCCGCCCGCTGCCCGCCTACTTGTCCGTACGCGTTCTACCGTCCTCGGCGTTCTTTGATCATGCCCGCACGGTCAGATCGCATATGTACCTACACAAAAAATACAAAATGTAGAGACCGTGCAATTTATATTCTTAAGTTTGTATAGTGACAAAACACTATAAAAACAAAAATGTAAATATAAATTGACTTTGTTCATCTTAACCGATTGTTAAATATTTGTAAAAATATTTCCTTCGGATATTGTACGAGCAATCTCACGTCACGCAGGTATAGGCAAATGGAACATAAATAAAAATAAATACAATATTGTTTCTGATACTATAGTAATACCCCAGATAATATACTTCATATTACTAACTCATAGCATTGTGTTGGCTCCTAAATGTAATGTTACACGCGTTCATTTGTTTTTTGTTTATCACCGTCAATCGTGACTAGCAAATTCTATTAAAATCAATTCAATGGTTTACTATGGGCCTTATAAAAAAAGTTCAAAGTCACACAACGAGCAATGGCTTATCGGTGTTTCTCTACGTGACCGAATCAGAAATGTTCCGAATCAGAATGATACATAGAAGAATAAAGGTAACGGACATAGTCCTGAGAATCAGTAAGATCAAGTGGCAATGGGCAGCGTACCAAAGACGTAGCGTAGGACGTCTATCGACAAGCTGGACAGACCACCTTCTAAAGATCACAGGATCAAACTGTATACATACCGCATGTGATCAGTCGCTGTGGATAACCGGGTGGAAGTTATGTACGATGAAAGCCGTGGGGTAGGCCTATGTTCAGCACTTAGTAAGAGCATGCAAAACCCTTCTACTATTCAACCTAGTCACTTGCGAAGTTGCGGCTAGCGGGTCCCGGAACCTGATACGCACATTTACACCGCAAAGTGTGACTACTATGCTGATACTGCGATTTGACCGTTTCATTGCTAAAAGGTGATTACTTAGAAATATTTATAACAGAAAATCAATAAATAGTAATTAGGACTAATGTGTAGAGTTCTCATTGGGGCAGGAAAGTTCTAGATTGAAAGTCCACCGGCAAGATGGACAGACGATCTTATAAAGATCGCAGGATCAAACTGGATGCAGACCGCTAGTGATCGGTCACTGTGGAAAGCAGTAGGGGACGTCCTTTGGCTGATAATAATGATGATGATGTGTAGAGTTTTTAAATTTCATAGCTCTACATAAGGCCAAGCCCAGTCATCTTCTCTTAGCAAAATTTTACATAAAAGTGTTTTGAGTAAAAATTTGCGCTTTACCGAATACGGGGAGTTTGCAGTTCATTAAACCAATGATTAATTTTTACCTGACATCCTGGAGCAAAACCTACCACCAAACTACATGATATTGCGACATTGTGATCGGTGCCAAAAATAAAACAATAGTTCAATTGGGTGTCATTGAACATAAGCAGGTCGGCATTTGGGGCCCCTGTAGGTAGCGTAAAAATGAGGATCTTTTAAAACGAATACATGAATAGTAAAAAAAGTCAGTTAAACAATGACAATCAAAAAATATATGTGAATTAAGTTTTATAAACACTTAACAAACCAAAACAAATAAACAAACTGGATGATAAACTTTACATATTGTTTTGATTTTACTATACTTTACATCCCCATAAATATGTACCCGCGTTACAATTACTGAATAAGTTCCAAGTAGGGGCTAAGCATGTTGTGTTTTAAGTAGTTGAATATGCAGCTTTGAACACGGATTCGTTCCAAGTCTAAAGCTGCAGTTACTACAGTAAGAAAAAGTCTGTCAAAAATCATCAAAGCAAATGTCATCACATATTTGGAAATAAGTAAAGAATTCTCTACCGGTCAACTCCACGAAAATAGGACTGACTGATGAAGATTTATTTCGTCTAGAAGTACATATTAAATGGTAATTTTTATTATAGACCTATCTTATTCGCAATTAATAGTTATCTTATCTTACCCTGTTTGCTAATGAGAGGGCTGTGTATAAGCTAAGTGACAAATGTTTATTTATTTTGATTTTCCGTGGTCCATTTTAATTATATTTTACTAACAAAGATACGTACTGATGAATAGTGTTTTAAGAAGACAACCGATACAATCAATTTGACAAACATAACCATAAATAAATTCACAAAAAATCCTGAACAGACGTCAGTTAAATGGAGTAATAGATATATTTTTTGTACATTCATCCATCAGACAAAACGCACACGTAAACAAGTTACAAGCGCTCATATATTTTTTTGTCTGTGTCAGTGCCTTCATAAAGGTGTTTACACACAAAACATCTTTCTTATTGCTGCAATAAAAGGATATCTATATAATCCCTTACACACTGCGACTTTTAGCATTGATGCAGATACGCATTAGTATCGATGCAGAAGCGCGTCGATAATATGCAGTAGATAATTTGTCAATTTCCAGGTTCTGTATCGCGACTGCATCGATGCTAAAAGTAGTGCATGTGTGTAAAGGTTAAATTTGCGACTGCTTCGCAGGGCTTGAAACCGGTTCAAGATTTACCGGTATTATAACGGTTAAACCGGTTTTATTGTAAAATTCCGTTCCGGAGCGGAACCAAATAAGAGTGATACTGTAAACCTTAATAAACCGGTTAATTCCTGGCCGCTTGCGACGATCGCAACGCGACTTGTTTTTTGACCGAATATTCTTTGAAAGAGGTTAGAATAATTATCAGATTCTTCTAACCTCTTTCAAACAGAATTATTTCTTTCGCCATTTTATTGTTTATATAATATAGTTAAAATGTCCAAATATATGTCGAACAATTACAGCAGTACGTATCTGATAGAATATACAGGGTGTGGCGTAAATAGTGGTCCAAAGCAAAGGTGTGGATACACTGTACACTGAAGCACCACATACCAGTATTTAAAAAAATGTATGTACAGGGTTTGCAAAAAAAAAAAATTTTTTTAATTTTTTAAGACTTGTTTTTAATAAAGACGATTTCAGTAAAATGTTTTTCTGTCACTAAAGTAACCTAAAATTTAAGAAAGAACTGAATAATAGGTCCAGAAAAATTTACAACACTTGTAATGTACCTAACTTTAAAAAAAATATTTTCCTTAATTAGGTTCCTTTTTGTTTCGAAAAGTAATTACTTTTTTTCTGTAAGTCGTAACACTTATTGTTGCACCATTTTAGAATCTGCAAAAGATGGTCATTTTTTTAAAATAATGGGCACTGACAATGTGGTAATTTTTTCTTGCACCAAAATCATTTAAAGTCAAACGATTTGCTAGCAGTGAGTATTGAATGTTTGAAAAACACTTATTTATTTTTAAAATTTAATTCAGTTTGTAAATAAAAACCAAATGAAACACTAAGTACATGTAATAAGCAATAACACTAATAAAACTGCATAAAAAAATACCGTAATTTTTGTAAATTATAACCAAATTTGTAAGGCAAGGTAACGGTTTTTTTAAAAAAAAAAATTTAAACCCTGTACATACATTTTTTTTAAATACTGGTATGAGGTGCTTCAGTGTACAGTGTATCCACCTTTGCTTTGGACCACTATTTATGTCACACCCTGTATAAACAAAATAAGTTTTATTGAATAAAAACAAACGTCAATGCGCTCACCGCACGCAGATCTTAACGAAGTTGAGGTGGTTGTCCTGGCTGAACGAAAAGTTAAACCGGTTAATAAAAAATACCCATACTTTTCCGAACCGGTTTAAAACCGGTTTAAAGGAACATAACCTTTTTCAAAAAGTTTCACCTGTATTTTCGTTACACCGGTTCAGAAAAAATGCCGGTTTCCAAGCCCTGCTGCTTCGATACTGCATTGCAACTGCATTGTTCCAAATCGAAGGTTTTTTAAATGTTTATTGCTAGTAAGTTTTATCTCGCTTTTAAATAAGACTACTTTTAAAAAATACACCTTTTACTTAAAGATCAAAAAAATTAAAAGAAAAATAATGGGTATAGAAAAGTAATGTAAAATTAAAATGCCTTGATTTTTTGATAACGCTTATTTTATTATGTGTGATTATTTTTATTTTTATATCGAAAATGAGAGAGATTTTCTACGTTTATATCGAGAATTTTGTATTTAATAAATACAAATTTTGCTTAATCAAGTGTAAAATTAACACATTGTGTATAAAAATAAATCCTTAATTTTTCTTGGTCATGCCATCACGCATGAACAACTGAACAGCCCCTCGATTCAGAACCATTCGGTTACGTATTCAGTTATGATTTTATTAACATGTAAACGTTATCGACTTTTACACATTAATAAAATTAAAATAACGTGGATTTATCCAAAACATTTTATTTTGTTCTTTTATTACGAGGGTCAAACTGAAAGTTCTTAGAAAATCAAAAACTGATTACATTAGCCAGTTATTAGTTTTATTATATCTTTTCAAAATATTGTCCATTGACGTCAATACACCGCTGCATGCGATGGAACCACTGGGAAAAGCACTTTGCCCACTCGTCCTTAGGGGTCTCTTCAATGGCATCGCGATACGCAGCCACCGCTTCTTCAGCATTCATAAACCGCTTTCCTTTAAGTTTTTCTTTAATTTTTGGAAATAAATAAAAATCACAAGGCGCGAGGTCGGGGCTATACGGCGGGTGACCCAGTAATTCAACGTTTGATGTCGCCAAATAGTCGATCGTTCGCTTGGCGGTGTGCGACGAGGCGTTGTCGTGGTGAAGGAGGATCCTACTGCGAGGTCGTTTCTCTCGAACTTTTTCCAAGACAAGTGGCAAACAATTGGTAGTGTACCATTCTGCAGAAACTGTTTTTTGATCCTCTAACACAATTGTTACGAAATGACCTATCCTTCCAAAGAACGAGGCCACCATTTTTTTTCCCGCACTTCGATCTCTCTTCACTTTAGTTGGCAACTCCTCGAAAGGAAACACCCACTGAGCAGATTGTCTTTTGGTTTCAGAATCATAACAGTAAATCCAGCTTTCGTCACCTGTTAGTATGTCGAACACAGCATTTGAGTCACCTCCGTTAAATCTTTCAATCATTTTACGGCACCAATCCACACGATGGAGTTTTTGAGCCTTAGTCAAATTATGAGGTATCCACCGGGCGCAAAGCTTCCTGACCGCTAAATGTTCGTGGAGGATTTTGTGCACTTGACTCATACCGATGCCTAAGCTTGTCCGAATCTGCTGATAGGTCACTCTTTTGTCAGTCTCTATCATACGCCGCACAACACAGATGTTATTTTCAGTCGTCGCCGTAGAAGGCCGTCCCTCACGTACATCATCAGTGAGATTAGTGCGACCACGTTTAAACTCATTAAACCAGTTGTAAACAGTTGCACGAGATGGGGCTTCATCGTAAAAGGCCAATCGTAGTCTATCTTAACTTTCTTGTTGACTTAAATGACATCGAAAGTCATAAAAAATCATTGCACGAAAATTTTCTCGTGTTAAATTCATGTTGACGTGACACAGACAATTTTCAATTTGCCGCCAAATCGTAAAACAAATGACAAATGAATGAAATATATACTCAGTAATATTGGCAAAGAGTTCTATTTTCAAATTTTAGTTTTTTTTTTTTTATTATATTGTTTATAAGTGGCCAGTTCTAAGAACTTTCAGTTTGACCCTCGTATATATTTTACCGAACTGACAAATCCGATCGAACTGCGACATTAATTAAAATATAAATAAGAAATCTAAACCTAAATCTAAATCTAAATAAAACCTTAACCCAAGCCGAATGCCTTATCGAACGTTCTGGATCGCCCTGCTGAACTGATTTCGCTAATAATTCTGTTTATGTCGCGTTTATCATTGTCAGGAGAAGGTTCTTATAAAAATATGGAAATTGCAGGGAATTTAGAAAATTTAAGAACTGGGCCGGGGACGAAACGAAGGTCACTGGTTCTGCTAGTTAAAAATAAATCCATAAGACTTACGAGGGTCAAACTGAAAGTTCTTAGAAAATCAAAAAATTGATTACATTAGCCAGTTATTAGTTTTATTATATCTTTTCAAAATATTGTCCATTGACGTCAATACACCGCTGCATGCGATGGAACCACTGGGAAAAGCACTTTGCCCACTCGTCCTTAGGGGTCTCTTCAATGGCATCGCGATACGCAGCCACCGCTTCTTCAGCATTCATAAACCGCTTTCCTTTAAGTTTTTCTTTTATTTTTGGAAATAAATAAAAATCACAAGGCGCGAGGTCGGGGCTATACGGCGGGTGACCCAGTAATTCAACGTTTGATGTTGCCAAATAGTCGATCGTTCGCTTGGCGGTGTGCGACGAGGCGTTGTCGTGGTGAAGGAGGATCCTACTGCGAGGTCGTTTCTCTCGAACTTTTTCCAAGACAAGTGGCAAACAATTGGTAGTGTACCATTCTGCAGAAACTGTTTTTTGATCCTCTAACACAATTGTTGCGTAATGACCTATCCTTCCAAAGAACGAGGCCACCATTTTTTTTCCCGCACTTCGATCTCTATAATACGATAGATATTAGAGATATTAGAATAGGCGACCTCCGTAGTCCGTAGAATTTTTGATTACAGAAATACCCAAGCTTGACACTAGCCTTTTGGAAAAAAATTATACAATGAGAAGTTTTCTTGTCATTATTGTGTTTATGTTATCGATAGATGGCGTTAGCGTCACTTTAAGGAATAACTTTTTCGCTTCACTTAATTGCTCATAATCGTTCGATTACACGTGTCATATTATTATTGTCGACGTAAAGTGACACATCTCAGCTCACGAATCGAAATATTGTATTAAAATCCATCGCAGCCCATGTGGTGTAATAAGATTGAATTTGGAAGTCGAGCTTGTATGAACGCGGCAGTAAAAGCGGCAGTGCGGCTCGAGGTTGCACCAAAGAGGTCATAATCCGAAAATTGAGCTGGCCGCCACGCCTCGCCTCGAAGTGAAATAAGTGCGAGTAGGATCCGCTCATTGAGGGTTCCTTGCCAATTTTTACTTGCTTAGTTCAAAAGTTAGGGGGGGATTGACAAACTAAAACTGTCAGTTTTAGTCAGTCAGTTTTTTGAAGGTGGTTGATTTTTTATATATAGAGATAGCGAAAAAGAAGAACAGTAAAATGGGCCACATTTCAATCATCTGGTAGAATTGGCATTCGGTGTTAAAACCCGAAGTGTTTATTTTTGTGAAAAAAACGGCAACACTTTTCGATTAGCATTACGCTATTCTGTCATTCTTCTGATAACTTTGTCGTTTCTTTATGTGTATGCATTGCCGTGACCGTTGCCCTACACACCCTACCAGTCCCATCTGCCCGCCGCCCGCTGCCCGCCTACTTGTCCGTACGCGTTCTACCGTCCTCGGCGTTCTTTGATCATGCCCGCACGGTCAGATCGCATATGTACCTACACAAAAAATACAAAATGTAGAGACCGTGCAATTTATATTCTTAAGTTTGTATAGTGACAAAACACTATAAAAACAAAAATGTAAATATAAATTGACTTTGTTCATCTTAACCGATTGTTAAATATTTGTAAAAATATTTCCTTCGGATATTGTACGAGCAATCTCACGTCACGCAGGTATAGGCAAATGGAACATAAATAAAAATAAATACAATATTGTTTCTGATACTATAGTAATACCCCAGATAATATACTTCATATTACTAACTCATAGCATTGTGTTGGCTCCTAAATGTAATGTTACACGCGTTCATTTGTTTTTTGTTTATCACCGTCAATCGTGACTAGCAAATTCTATTAAAATCAATTCAATGGTTTACTATGGGCCTTATAAAAAAAGTTCAAAGTCACACAACGAGCAATGGCTTACTTTGTTCATCTTAACCGATTGTTAAATATTTGTAAAAATATTTCCTTCGGATATTGTACGAGCAATCTCACGTCACGCAGGTATAGGCAAATGGAACATAAATAAAAATAAATACAATATTGTTTCTGATACTATAGTAATACCCCAGATAATATACTTCATATTACTAACTCATAGCATTGTGTTGGCTCCTAAATGTAATGTTACACGCGTTCATTTGTTTTTTGTTTATCACCGTCAATCGTGACTAGCAAATTCTATTAAAATCAATTCAATGGTTTACTATGGGCCTTATAAAAAAAGTTCAAAGTCACACAACGAGCAATGGCTTATCGGTGTTTCTCTACGTGACCGAATCAGAAATGTTCCGAATCAGAATGATACATAGAAGAATAAAGGTAACGGACATAGTCCTGAGAATCAGTAAGATCAAGTGGCAATGGGCAGCGTACCAAAGACGTAGCGTAGGACGTCTATCGACAAGCTGGACAGACCACCTTCTAAAGATCACAGGATCAAACTGTATACATACCGCATGTGATCAGTCGCTGTGGATAACCGGGTGGAAGTTATGTACGATGAAAGCCGTGGGGTAGGCCTATGTTCAGCACTTAGTAAGAGCATGCAAAACCCTTCTACTATTCAACCTAGTCACTTGCGAAGTTGCGGCTAGCGGGTCCCGGAACCTGATACGCACATTTACACCGCAAAGTGTGACTACTATGCTGATACTGCGATTTGACCGTTTCATTGCTAAAAGGTGATTACTTAGAAATATTTATAACAGAAAATCAATAAATAGTAATTAGGACTAATGTGTAGAGTTCTCATTGGGGCAGGAAAGTTCTAGATTGAAAGTCCACCGGCAAGATGGACAGACGATCTTATAAAGATCGCAGGATCAAACTGGATGCAGACCGCTAGTGATTGGTCACTGTGGAAAGCAGTAGGGGACGTCCTTTGGCTGATAATAATGATGATGATGTGTAGAGTTTTTAAATTTCATAGCTCTACATAAGGCCAAGCCCAGTCATCTTCTCTTAGCAAAATTTTACATAAAAGTGTTTTGAGTAAAAATTTGCGCTTTACCGAATACGGGGAGTTTGCAGTTCATTAAACCAATGATTAATTTTTACCTGACATCCTGGAGCAAAACCTACCACCAAACTACATGATATTGCGACATTGTGATCGGTGCCAAAAATAAAACAATAGTTCAATTGGGTGTCATTGAACATAAGCAGGTCGGCATTTGGGGCCCCTGTAGGTAGCGTAAAAATGAGGATCTTTTAAAACGAATACATGAATAGTAAAAAAAGTCAGTTAAACAATGACAATCAAAAAATATATGTGAATTAAGTTTTATAAACACTTAACAAACCAAAACAAATAAACAAACTGGATGATAAACTTTACATATTGTTTTGATTTTACTATACTTTACATCCCCATAAATATGTACCCGCGTTACAATTACTGAATAAGTTCCAAGTAGGGGCTAAGCATGTTGTGTTTTAAGTAGTTGAATATGCAGCTTTGAACACGGATTCGTTCCAAGTCTAAAGCTGCAGTTACTACAGTAAGAAAAAGTCTGTCAAAAATCATCAAAGCAAATGTCATCACATATTTGGAAATAAGTAAAGAATTCTCTACCGGTCAACTCCACGAAAATAGGACTGACTGATGAAGATTTATTTCGTCTAGAAGTACATATTAAATGGTAATTTTTATTATAGACCTATCTTATTCGCAATTAATAGTTATCTTATCTTACCCTGTTTGCTAATGAGAGGGCTGTGTATAAGCTAAGTGATAAATGTTTATTTATTTTGATTTTCCGTGGTCCATTTTAATTATATTTTACTAACAAAGATACGTACTGATGAATAGTGTTTTAAGAAGACAACCGATACAATCAATTTGACAAACATAACCATAAATAAATTCACAAAAAATCCTGAACAGACGTCAGTTAAATGGAGTAATAGATATATTTTTTGTACATTCATCCATCAGACAAAACGCACACGTAAACAAGTTACAAGCGCTCATATATTTTTTTGTCTGTGTCAGTGCCTTCATAAAGGTGTTTACACACAAAACATCTTTCTTATTGCTGCAATAAAAGGATATCTATATAATCCCTTACACACTGCGACTTTTAGCATTGATGCAGATACGCATTAGTATCGATGCAGAAGCGCGTCGATAATATGCAGTAGATAATTTGTCAATTTCCAGGTTCTGTATCGCGACTGCATCGATGCTAAAAGTAGTGCATGTGTGTAAAGGTTAAATTTGCGACTGCTTCGCAGGGCTTGAAACCGGTTCAAGATTTACCGGTATTATAACGGTTAAACCGGTTTTATTGTAAAATTCCGTTCCGGAGCGGAACCAAATAAGAGTGATACTGTAAACCTTAATAAACCGGTTAATTCCTGGCCGCTTGCGACGATCGCAACGCGACTTGTTTTTTGACCGAATATTCTTTGAAAGAGGTTAGAATAATTATCAGATTCTTCTAACCTCTTTCAAACAGAATTATTTCTTTCGCCATTTTATTGTTTATATAATATAGTTAAAATGTCCAAATATATGTCGAACAATTACAGCAGTACGTATCTGATAGAATATACAGGGTGTGGCGTAAATAGTGGTCCAAAGCAAAGGTGTGGATACACTGTACACTGAAGCACCACATACCAGTATTTAAAAAAATGTATGTACAGGGTTTGCAAAAAAAAAAATTTTTTTAATTTTTTAAGACTTGTTTTTAATAAAGACGATTTCAGTAAAATGTTTTTCTGTCACTAAAGTAACCTAAAATTTAAGAAAGAACTGAATAATAGGTCCAGAAAAATTTACAACACTTGTAATGTACCTAACTTTAAAAAAAATATTTTCCTTAATTAGGTTCCTTTTTGTTTCGAAAAGTAATTACTTTTTTTCTGTAAGTCGTAACACTTATTGTTGCACCATTTTAGAATCTGCAAAAGATGGTCATTTTTTTAAAATAATGGGCACTGACAATGTGGTAATTTTTTCTTGCACCAAAATCATTTAAAGTCAAACGATTTGCTAGCAGTGAGTATTGAATGTTTGAAAAACACTTATTTATTTTTAAAATTTAATTCAGTTTGTAAATAAAAACCAAATGAAACACTAAGTACATGTAATAAGCAATAACACTAATAAAACTGCATAAAAAAATACCGTAATTTTTGTAAATTATAACCAAATTTGTAAGGCAAGGTAACGGTTTTTTTAAAAAAAAAAATTTAAACCCTGTACATACATTTTTTTTAAATACTGGTATGAGGTGCTTCAGTGTACAGTGTATCCACCTTTGCTTTGGACCACTATTTATGTCACACCCTGTAAAAACAAAATAAGTTTTATTGAATAAAAACAAACGTCAATGCGCTCACCGCACGCAGATCTTAACGAAGTTGAGGTGGTTGTCCTGGCTGAACGAAAAGTTAAACCGGTTAATAAAAAATACCCATACTTTTCCGAACCGGTTTAAAACCGGTTTAAAGGAACATAACCTTTTTCAAAAAGTTTCACCTGTATTTTCGTTACACCGGTTCAGAAAAAATGCCGGTTTCCAAGCCCTGCTGCTTCGATACTGCATTGCAACTGCATTGTTCCAAATCGAAGGTTTTTTAAATGTTTATTGCTAGTAAGTTTTATCTCGCTTTTAAATAAGACTACTTTTAAAAAATACACCTTTTACTTAAAGATCAAAAAAATTAAAAGAAAAATAATGGGTATAGAAAAGTAATGTAAAATTAAAATGCCTTGATTTTTTGATAACGCTTATTTTATTATGTGTGATTATTTTTATTTTTATATCGAAAATGAGAGAGATTTTCTACGTTTATATCGAGAATTTTGTATTTAATAAATACAAATTTTGCTTAATCAAGTGTAAAATTAACACATTGTGTATAAAAATAAATCCTTAATTTTTCTTGGTCATGCCATCACGCATGAACAACTGAACAGCCCCTCGATTCAGAACCATTCGGTTACGTATTCAGTTATGATTTTATTAACATGTAAACGTTATCGACTTTTACACATTAATAAAATTAAAATAACGTGGATTTATCCAAAACATTTTATTTTGTTCTTTTATTACGAGGGTCAAACTGAAAGTTCTTAGAAAATCAAAAACTGATTACATTAGCCAGTTATTAGTTTTATTATATCTTTTCAAAATATTGTCCATTGACGTCAATACACCGCTGCATGCGATGGAACCACTGGGAAAAGCACTTTGCCCACTCGTCCTTAGGGGTCTCTTCAATGGCATCGCGATACGCAGCCACCGCTTCTTCAGCATTCATAAACCGCTTTCCTTTAAGTTTTTCTTTAATTTTTGGAAATAAATAAAAATCACAAGGCGCGAGGTCGGGGCTATACGGCGGGTGACCCAGTAATTCAACGTTTGATGTCGCCAAATAGTCGATCGTTCGCTTGGCGGTGTGCGACGAGGCGTTGTCGTGGTGAAGGAGGATCCTACTGCGAGGTCGTTTCTCTCGAACTTTTTCCAAGACAAGTGGCAAACAATTGGTAGTGTACCATTCTGCAGAAACTGTTTTTTGATCCTCTAACACAATTGTTACGAAATGACCTATCCTTCCAAAGAACGAGGCCACCATTTTTTTTCCCGCACTTCGATCTCTCTTCACTTTAGTTGGCAACTCCTCGAAAGGAAACACCCACTGAGCAGATTGTCTTTTGGTTTCAGAATCATAACAGTAAATCCAGCTTTCGTCACCTGTTAGTATGTCGAACACAGCATTTGAGTCACCTCCGTTAAATCTTTCAATCATTTTACGGGTGTACATCCGGCCGTCTGAGCCAGGCTTCTATAGAGATCTTGCATATCTAGGCTTCTAAGGAATCGTTAGTGACGCTGATGTATCCAGGTTTCATCGTTTGTGACGCAATAGTTTTCTTGGAAAATCAAAAAAACTAGGCTCAGACAGCCAGAATTTCGCATTTTCTGACTTTCCAGATCTCAACTATCAGAGGGTTTCAGGTCACTGTTTCTTATAAAATGTGATGTGACGCGTTAGTGACGGTCATCCGAAGTAGTTTCATCCATTTTAATCCAGTACTTTTTGAGAAATCGTGATAAACGTGTGGCTCAGACAGCCTGATATCCGGTCGTCTGAGCCAACTTGTTTTTCTCTATATTTCACGAAATGTTACGTTTCGGACAAATGTTTTTCGGATTTACTGATGTGACGACGTTAGTGACAGCTCTCGACCAGATTTGAACCTTCGTGACGCACGCGTTTTGGAGAAATTGAGAAAAAACTGCTGGCTCAGACAGCCGGATGCTGGCTGTCTGAGCCACCCAGTTCTACCACTTCCAGGTGTTGTACGAAGCTGAAAACTCATCTAATCTGATGTGACGCGGCCTCTAAGTACAAAAAATCGTAAGTGACGGCTCTATATGCCGCCAATCAAAAGTTATAAGCATTTCAAATGTTTTCCATACATCGATGCATTTGGGTGGCCACACTTCGCACTCTTTATGGAAACGGAAAGACAATTTAGTAGAAAATGTAAGCTAAAGCCCCTCATATCAAAGCGGATGCTTTCTCCTGCTATTTAAATATTTAATTACGTAGTCAATAACTACGCCGATGAAGGAAAATATGTTAATTATTTATGGTCTTAGGTATTCCAAGGAAAAAAATCGTTAGATTACTATTTATTTGAAAACAACCGCTAGTTTATCGAAGGTACTACAATATTAGAGAATTTTGGTAAGTTACATACTACTTACATATTACTCGACTCTTCCCATGTGATTTTACGGCCCACTTGGGACAAGATGCAAAAAATCAATATAAATACTAACTTAATCCTGCAAGTCGTTTCCTTTTTTATTTGGATGGAAAACTTAGGAATTCATTGACTCGTCCCACCATGCCTATATAATACTAGCAGTCCCCCGCGACTTCGTCCGCGCGTTTTGAGTTTGCTCCCTCCCCTCCCGTCGCAGCGTGATGTTTTATATCCTAAAGCCTTTCTCAATGAATAAGCTATCTAACACAGAAATATTTTTTCAAATCGGTTCAGCAGTTCCTGAGATAAGCGCGTTCAAACCAACAAACTCTTCAGCTTTATAATATAATTAGCGCAAGCGCACGTTGTACTTAAGCTGCGAACATTATTTTGGTGCGGAGTTATGTTAAAACTGTGATAGCTCCTAAGATATTTATTGGAATCAAATGATATAAAGGGCAACTTTGTTCAAAATGAAATGCTCGTGATGATGAATGTATTTATTTTGATAAGAATAAATACCTGTGTGTATAATACACCTCTAAAATTGATGCATTATTTTTTTACAAATTTATTAACATAAAAAAGTTTGTAGTAAGTCAACCATAAAAGATAGACTTATGCTGTCGCGGACTTTATTATAGAACTTTTAATGCTGAACAATCTTGTCATACATGATTTTTGTGTAACTTTAGCGGTTTCCGCAGCGCACGCAGCGGAAGCTCTCAAAAGGAATATCTTTCTCCCGTTTTCGCAACATTTTTCATTGCTGCTGTGGTCTTGTGAGTCGTATCTTTATGTTATATAGCTTAAAGCCTTCCTCGATAAATGGACTATCTAACATAAAAATAATTTTTCAAATCGGGCCAGTAGTTTCTAAGATTAGCGCGTTCAAACAAACAAACAAACAAACAAACAAACAAACAAACAAACTCTTCAGCTTTATAATATTAGTATAGATTTGGGACGAAATGCGGAAAATAAAGATATATTTACAAACTGCAGCTCGTCCTGAGTAATTCTTAAACTTTCTCAACGTTTAAAAGAAGGCTTTTATTTTTATTTCTAGTTTAAAGAGATGATCTTACCAAGATTATCAGACCCTGTACACTTGAACAGGCTCATATTTTATTCACCATTTAAAAAATCAGGAATATGCTATCAAGTTAAAGAAAATATGTTAAATAAAAACATTAAAACACTTTTTAATCACTGTTAATTCGACATGCAAGATAGCGTCAGACGAAAAAGTAGACATTTACAGTGATGACAGTTGCTGAAAAAAAAATCCGCACTACTGATTAGTGACTGATGTACTGACAAGGAAACCTGCACTTACGAAGTTAATCATTAAGAAATTTATGGTGATAATATTGCGCTAGTTATACTAAAAGGGGGCACAAAGACTTATGACAACAATCAGGCATGTTTTGACGTGAGCTCCAGACTCAGACCTCAGTAAGCAGAGCAGTATTTAGTTGGACTACTTACTACTTTTACTAGACGTAGTCAGCGTTCTCTTGAAAAAAGCTAGGCTCCAGGCTGACTAGGCATACTCAGCGCTTTGCACTTACTTTTTTACTCGGCGTTTAGATAGCTGTTTACTGATACTTCTGATATCACCCAACGTCTAAGAATTACCATGTGGAAGTCTCCTGTTATTGATATTTTAGTAAATAATAAAGTTATTTTACGAATTGTTTCTGCTGTAGCATTTATACAAATAGTAGTTCATCAATTCATCCCATACATGTCTACAGCTTATTTTGGACGAGATGCAGATAATTTAATCAAATGATTTTTAACGTCATTTAATGTAATCAAAAAGTTAAAACTATCAATATGAGTATAATCAGAAAAAAAAAATATTGTTACCAAAAAGTTAACACAATTTTGTTGTATGATGATTACAAAGTAAAATATGATATACATCTGATAAAACAATTTTAGTCAAATGTGAATAATACTCCTCGTAAATAGGTATACTATACTTGTCATAAAATCAATAAAGTCTACGAACTAAGTAAAAATCCACGACCACAAAACTTATATCATTGCTTTATTAAAATAAAATAATTATTACTTGTCTTATGAACATAAACTTTAAAAGAAGATAAACGCTACAACCTGTCGTAATAAACATGACAGGTCCAAAACAAAATATATTTTTTTCATTTTATTTCATTATTTTCGTAAGTTGGTTTCTATGCACCTCTCTTACCGCCATATCCATTGTTACTTACTTACATTTTTATTTATTATGTATACATTTTGTAACATACATATTTAAACTTTCTTGTAAAATTCAACAACAATCTTTTGGGCTATAAAAATAAATGATATTAAGTGGATGATTTCTTTCCATCCTGCATAATTTTATAGTATATCTATATATTTATATATATATATGATCAACCATTTGACCTCTATCACAACTGGTGGTAAGTGATGATGTCGTCGAGGATTGTTCATGTATGTCTGATCAGTAATAGCGTTATAATTCTTCTTTTGAAAATGCCCAAATTAAGGGTTTTGGGAACACCTCAGCCGGTAGCGCATTCCATTCTTTATTCCCCCGCATCAAAAATATTGTTCGAACAAAGATGGACACAAAGATGTTCGTAATAATAATAAGCGGTCCCAGAGAACTGCGTTTCACCTTCTGCGCTGTTTTATGGTTATTATTTTGCACCCAAAAAAGCAGGAGACGATTTGCATAATGATTAAAATTAATTATTGCATCTTGTCCCAAATGGGCCGTAATAATATGGGACGAGTTGAGGAATGAGTACTTAGTATGTATTTAATACCGAAAAAGTCTTATATTGTAGTAACCAGCTGGAGCTAGTGATTATTTTTAAATAAAGAGTAATTTTGAAACCTGGAATACCCCATACATAATTAACATATTTTCCTTCATCGGCGTAGTTATTGACTACGTAATTAAATATTTAAATAGCAGGAGAAAGCATCCGCTTTCGATCCGCTTTTTGATATGAGGGGCTTTAGCTTACATTTTCTACTAAATTGTCTTTCCGTTTCCATAAAGAGTGCGAAGTGTGGCCACCCAAATGCATCGATGTATGGAAAACATTTGAAATGCTTATAACTTTTGATTGGCGGCATATAGAGCCGTCACTTACGATTTTTTGTACTTAGAGGCCGCGTCACATCAGATTAGATGAGTTTTCAGCTTCGTACAACACCTGGAAGTGGTAGAACTGGGTGGCTCAGACAGCCAGCATCCGGCTGTCTGAGCCAGCAGTTTTTTCTCAATTTCTCCAAAACGCGTGCGTCACGAAGGTTCAAATCTGGTCGAGAGCTGTCACTAACGTCGTCACATCAGTAAATCCGAAAAACATTTGTCCGAAACGTAACATTTCGTGAAATATAGAGAAAAACAAGTTGGCTCAGACGACCGGATATCAGGCTGTCTGAGCCACACGTTTATCACGATTTCTCAAAAAGTACTGGATTAAAATGGATGAAACTACTTCGGATGACCGTCACTAACGCGTCACATCACATTTTATAAGAAACAGTGACCTGAAACCCTCTGATAGTTGAGATCTGGAAAGTCAGAAAATGCGAAATTCTGGCTGTCTGAGCCTAGTTTTTTTGATTTTCCAAGAAAACTATTGCGTCACAAACGATGAAACCTGGATACATCAGCGTCACTAACGATTCCTTATAAGCCTAGATATGCAAAATCTCTATAGAAGCCTGGCTCAGACGGCCGGATGTACACTTTTACGGCACCAATCCACACGATGGAGTTTTTGAGCCTTAGTCAAATTATGAGGTATCCACCGGGCGCAAAGCTTCCTGACCGCTAAATGTTCGTGGAGGATTTTGTGCACTTGACTCATACCGATGCCTAAGCTTGTCCGAATCTGCTGATAGGTCACTCTTTTGTCAGTCTCTATCATACGCCGCACAACACAGATGTTATTTTCAGTCGTCGCCGTAGAAGGCCGTCCCTCACGTACATCATCAGTGAGATTAGTGCGACCACGTTTAAACTCATTAAACCAGTTGTAAACAGTTGCACGAGATGGGGCTTCATCGTGAAAGGCCAATCGTAGTCTATCATAACTTTCTTGTTGACTTAAATGACATCGAAAGTCATAAAAAATCATTGCACGAAAATTTTCTCGTGTTAAATTCATGTTGACGTGACACAGACAATTTTCAATTTGCCGCCAAATCGTAAAACAAATGACAAATGAATGAAATATATACTCAGTAATATTGGCAAAGAGTTCTATTTTCAAATTTTAGATTTTTTTTTTTTATTATATTGTTTATAAGTGGCCAGTTCTAAGAACTTTCAGTTTGACCCTCGTATATATTTTACCGAACTGACAAATCCGATCGAACTGCGACATTAATTAAAATATAAATAAGAAATCTAAACCTAAATCTAAATCTAAATAAAACCTTAACCCAAGCCGAATGCCTTATCGAACGTTCTGGATCGCCCTGCTGAACTGATTTCGCTAATAATTCTGTTTATGTCGCGTTTATCATTGTCAGGAGAAGGTTCTTATAAAAATATGGAAATTGCAGGGAATTTAGAAAATTTAAGAACTGGGCCGGGGACGAAACGAAGGTCACTGGTTCTGCTAGTTAAAAATAAATCCATAAGACTTACGAGGGTCAAACTGAAAGTTCTTAGAAAATCAAAAAATTGATTACATTAGCCAGTTATTAGTTTTATTATATCTTTTCAAAATATTGTCCATTGACGTCAATACACCGCTGCATGCGATGGAACCACTGGGAAAAGCACTTTGCCCACTCGTCCTTAGGGGTCTCTTCAATGGCATCGCGATACGCAGCCACCGCTTCTTCAGCATTCATAAACCGCTTTCCTTTAAGTTTTTCTTTTATTTTTGGAAATAAATAAAAATCACAAGGCGCGAGGTCGGGGCTATACGGCGGGTGACCCAGTAATTCAACGTTTGATGTTGCCAAATAGTCGATCGTTCGCTTGGCGGTGTGCGACGAGGCGTTGTCGTGGTGAAGGAGGATCCTACTGCGAGGTCGTTTCTCTCGAACTTTTTCCAAGACAAGTGGCAAACAATTGGTAGTGTACCATTCTGCAGAAACTGTTTTTTGATCCTCTAACACAATTGTTGCGTAATGACCTATCCTTCCAAAGAACGAGGCCACCATTTTTTTTCCCGCACTTCGATCTCTCTTCACTTTAGTTGGCAACTCCTCGAAAGGAAACACCCACTGAGCAGATTGTCTTTTGGTTTCAGAATCATAACAGTAAATCCAGCTTTCGTCACCTGTTAGTATGTCGAACACAGCATTTGAGTCACCTCCGTTAAATCTTTCAATCATTTTACGGCACCAATCCACACGATGGAGTTTTTGAGCCTTAGTCAAATTATGAGGTATCCACCGGACGCAAAGCTTCCCGACCGCTAAATGTTCGTGGAGGATTTTGTGCACTTGACTCATACCGATGCCTAAGCTTGTCCGAATCTGCTGATAGGTCACTCTTTTGTCAGTCTCTATCATACGCCGCACAACACAGATGTTATTTTCAGTCGTCGCCGTAGAAGGCCGTCCCTCACGTACATCATCAGTGAGATTAGTGCGACCACGTTTAAACTCATTAAACCAGTTGTAAACAGTCGCACGAGATGGGGCTTCATCGTGAAAGGCCAATCGTAGTCTATCATAACTTTCTTGTTGACTTAAATGACATCGAAAGTCATAAAAAATCATTGCACAAAAATTTTCTCGTGTTAAATTCATGTTGACGTGACACAGACAATTTTCAATTTGCCGCCAAATCGTAAAACAAATGACAAATGAATGAAATATATACTCAGTAATATTGGCAAAGAGTTATATTTTCAAATTTTAGAATATATTTTTTATTATATTGTTTATAAGTGGCCAGTTCTAAGAACTTTCAGTTTGACCCTCGTATTGTACAGTATTACGTTGTGCGTGCGTGATGCATCAAATATCTGTCAAACACAATACAAAAAAATATCAGACGAGGTGCAACTGAGGCCTAAAATGTTCGGTTCAAATATAGTGAATTAAAATATATGCCTTACGGACCATTATCTTAGAAATTATTCACTTAGTAAACGAAGCTCAATTTTTTTTTTGGACACGTAAAGCAGTCCTTAGTATCTATCTATGCTATTTTTTTCGCTTGGCATCAAATTACATTCCAATCTGCTTTTTTGTCCTAATGAAGTTTGATTCGAGTCTGCACCGCTTATTCTAATATAATCAAATATTGCATTATTCGTCCTGCTTTACGTATTCTTAATGATGATAATAAATCTGAACATAATTTCCTGCTTTTTTGAAGTCGGAAAAAATTTAACCGACTTCAAAACAAAGGAATAATCAATATAATGGGTATGTATGTATATCTATAGAATTTGAAAATATTTAAGTATTAAATAAAAAAAACTTGCTATCCGCTCAGCTGTCCAATGGCACTACAGTGCCATTTTCTTTTTTACGGTAAACTGTCCGTGGTACTACAGTGCCCAGCACTTGAAAAGTATGTATTAAGTATAGTATATATATATATATATTAAGTATAGTATATATTATAGTATAGTAAGTATATTATATTTTCAACTTTTTATATATTTATAACTATTACCTATCTACCAGTATTTTTGTTTTCGTAATCACAACTATACTTTTCTTTATATAATCGTTTTTATCGCGCGACAGTCGCGCGATTTTTATCATTCAACCGTCGCGCGATGTTGCCGGACAGTTCTCCCACATCATAGTCTGACAGCGCGGACAGTCGAGTGGCTATGGCTTCGAAATGCTTGTTTCCGAAAATCCATCAACAAACATACATACATACGCTTACAAAATTTAACACACGTGTTTGGAAGCCTTATTAGATCAACATACTCAAATATGATAACATTTTAACGATATTACATAAATATACATTGAATAGATTATCTTTTTTCAAGTCAGTAAAAATAGTTAATTCATTATCTTATCCCAAAAGAAATGTCACCCTAAACAAGCAAGATAACCTGTCACGCACAGTACAGTGGATACAGATAGACCCGTTTCTAATATCTATAAACGCATTGTTAAAACTAATAGAGTGCGAATTTCATTCGAGCGAGTCAGTCGCTCACCGATCGCGGAGCGTGATACGCACATTTGCAGCGCAAGATGAGACTGTCAGTGATAATCCTAACTTTGACCACGATATTCATAAATGAAGTTGCACCATTAAACATCCTAGGTATTTTTCCGTACCAAGGTAAAAGCCATTTCTTCGTCTTTGAACCATATTTACGCGAGTTAGCAGCCAGAGGACACAATGTTACTGTTATATCACAGTTTCCTCAAAAAACCACCCTGAAGAACTACCACGATATAAGTTTGGCAGGGAAATCTAAAACGGTGGAGGGGACTATCCCCATCGATAGGTCGTATTATAGTTTGATCATGATCGGATTATTCTTAGTCGGTGGTGGGACAGACAACTGCAGAACAATGTTGGCCGACGAAAACGTTCAAAGACTGTGGAAGACTAAAGCCAAGTTTGACGTGATAGTGGCGGAACAGTTTAATAGTGATTGCTCGTTGGGATTGGCGCATCAATTGGGGGCCCCGGTGGTCGGAATCACTTCGCACAGGATGATGCCATGGCACTTCAACAGGCTCGGTGTTCAATTCAACCCTTCGTATGTACCATCACAGTTTCTTGAAGGCGGTTTCAAGCCAACACTATACCAGCGCGTCGAGAGGATCATTGTGAACTCGTACTTTTTGTATTTTTACAACTATGTGGGTCACTGGTTAGATGGGAACACTTTACGACAATACTTCGACGATGTGCCGCCTCTTGAAGAATTGGGGAAGCAGATGAAGCTGATGCTACTCTACACGCACCACACCGTGTCTGGATCATATCTACTACCACCTAATGTAGTGGAGGTCAACGGCTTTCATGTGGCAAAACCAAAACCGTTACCTGATGTAAGTACCTAGTAATGCTTTCTTAAGAGATGTGTATGTAAGAACATATTTAGCGCGCTTCAATTGACGGCTAAGGATGATGTCACCTTCATCAAATAATAGCAAATAGTATTATTTAATCATGTATACTAGAATGTGATTTACACTATATACGGAACATTGTTCTTTGTCCATTTTAAAATTATCAGAGTGACTCTAACACACTACTTACTTCCGTAGTAAAATAATTACGTAATATTTCAGTATTGAATATTTGCGTTTCATTAGTCGATGGTTTAGTTAGATAGAGCAAACAGGTAATGTAGAAACAAACAAAGTGAGAACGATGTATGATAAAAAAGACCACGCCATGACATTTGCCACAAAATATCCTTGTTAAGTTCAATATTCTTCAACGGACGAATTCAAATATCACTGATAATGGTTAATCAAATTTGCATTTCAGGAACTCAATAAATTCATGGAAGAGGCGGAACATGGTGTCGTTTACGTGAGTTTTGGCTCAATGTTGAGAGCTGTATCGACCCCGAAGGAAAAACTGGCAGAGATCATCAAAGCACTGTCTCAACTGCCGCAGAGAGTCATTTGGAAATGGGAAGAAAAGACCCTACCGGGTAACCCGAAGAACATTTACACTTCGGACTGGCTGCCACAGAATGATATTTTGGGTAGGTTATTTTTTGTCCTACTTAGAACATTCAAGTTTGATTTCGCTCGTATCAAATGCTAATTTGTAATACACAAAATAAAAAATGAATCGCAAAGTGTTTTAGACTCTATTAGTTGCTGAGATATGTAATAAGCTTGACCGCGAGTGTACACACACAGTATGGACATTTGTAATAGTATTAGCAAGCTTATTAACAAACCACTATTATTCCTTAAAGAGCTTATAGGTCGACCGCAAAACAGAGACATTTCTGACGTCAATTCTGTCGCCTTAATTTTAATTTCCCTCCCTGTTAATGGTTCATCCTTATGCATTAAACGATTTTTCTTTTACCTAAAATGAGCACATTTAATTCATAATACTGATGTACTTCAGTACATAAATTCGGGAGGAGTAGACGACAAAAGAGACGTAAGAAACGAGTCAGTTTTGCGGTTTACCTTTAGACAAAAAACTAAATGATTGCGATGAATAGTCATTTCGCTTTTTGATACATTTAGTGAAAACTCAGAAGAAACAAGAGAAAAATAATTAATATTTTAAAGCTGAAGAGTTTGTTTGTCTGAACTCATAAATCTGACGAACTATTGGATGGATTAGAAAAAATATTTTTCATTTCTTCTGTTCAGAAAATAAAACCTTCCTGTGTAGATAGCCGGGTGGAAAGTTGGCTTTTTTATCCCCATGGACAAAAGTTATTTATTTTAATTGGTACGATCAGACATGAAGTCAAAAATAATTGAGTCCCATCATATTATTAAAATAAAAGAGCTTTCTACAGTATTTTGTTCAGCGAAACAGTAAAAAACGTCCTTATTATGATAGTTTTAAAAAAATACCATTGGTCTATTTTTTTTTTTACTATTATGAAATCAACAATTAATACATTCATGTGCCCGCCATACATAGTGTTATCATGACTATTATTTTTAGGGTTCCGTAGCCGAATGGCAAAAAATGGAACCCTTATAGTTTCGTCAAGTCTGTCTGTCTGTCCGTCCGCATGTCACAGCCATTTAATTCTGTAACTATAAGCATCACACTGTTGAAAATTGGTAGAAATGTGTATCATGTTAACCGCTTTACGATCCTTATACCAAAAATAAAAATATTGACATTTAAGGGAGGGCTCCCGTACATGACAACAACCAAAAAAAATATTTTTGTCAAACCTAAACGTGTGGTGTCTATGGATAGGTCTTATAAAATGACATAGAGGTTTATAAAACCATATTCTTTTAAAGTCTAACGTTTCATAGCTAGACGCTTCCAACGTGGTAAAATGGGCGTCCCCCCCATCTAACTTCTAAACTAAGCGAGTATAAATTTTGAAAAAAATCTATAATGTAGATCTTAACAAATTCTTTCAACGAAAATTGGTTCGGACGGGATCGAACGAAAAGTTTTTGAGATATAGTTCATTTTCAACAACCGCAAACATAACTTTGAACATCATACAAACAGTGTGAAAAACAAAGTTATATTTGTAGTCAACAAAATAATGAGGTATTTTACTAAGTGGAAGTAAGTGGATTCCCTAATTCAGTTAAAGTTGGCACGGATACCTCAGTGCGCGAGTCCGACTCGCACTTGGCCGGTTTTTTTTAAAGTTTACACTGTCAACTTTTATTTTTCTTTCTGTCTTTGTTTTTTTTAGTTTTGACCATTATTGCACAGATTTGTAAGCAGGCAGAGACGACTCGCCGGCGTGGTGGTGACCATTATAAAATCTTTTTTCTCACTCCCACCATTTAGTTGTCAGTCATAGCGATATCTCATAACCTGTAGTAGTTTTCGTCATAAGGTTAAGGTTGCGTTCTTCCTCTATTATTATTGTCTGTGTGAAAAAATCCATTCATATTTTTGACAAGGATTTAAATTATTTGGTATCGTCCGCGTTTTACGTACCTACTCTATTTCTTCTGTGCCGTTACTAGTCTTTCTAATCGTGTGTTCAATGTATAAGGACAGTAAATAAACTGATACTTCATGCAAAATTTTGAGGTTGTATCTCTCACTGAAGCGCATTATACCTCATCATCACATCTACAATCACACAGCTAAATTTATTTACTCCTCACAGTCAAAATGAAAAATAGTATGTTTTACTCGGGTGAAACCCATTTCACTTCCGAATTATTGAGTGAAATGTGTCACTTTCTTCTCTTGTAATTACAACAATCTACTATTGTGTTGGATAACTTATTTATAAAGGAAGGGGGCGGGAGGACAGGGAGCAAACTCAAAAATCGCGAACGTATAGTATAGCGTCTTTTTAATTTTAATTTTAAGCGTAATCTGTCCAATATTTCGTACAAATTCCGTTCCATATGTTTATTATTCGTTGGTTAGGGCCTATCTGTTGATGGTGAAACATATCTGTGTTAATATGCTAGCGGTCCCCGCGACTGCGTCCGCACGTTTCGTATTTGCCCCCGTGCATGTTTTATCGCCTAACTAAAGCCTTCCCCAATAAATAAATAAAACCCGCCCAGTGCGAGTCGGACTCGCGCACTGAGGGTTCCGTGCCAACTTTAACTGAATGAGGGAATTCACTAGCTTCCACTTAGTAATAAATAAATAAATAAATATCCTTTGGACATTCCCACACATCGCCATCTAGCCCCAAAGTAAGCTACTCAAAGCTTGTGTTATGGGTGCCAGACAAAGGATATAATACTTAGATACTTTTATTTTTTGTAAATACATACGTGATATACATAGAAAACACCCAGACCAATACAAACAGACATGTTCATGCACACAAATGTTTGTATGGTGCGGGGATCGAACCCGCACCCGCTGCGTAGTAGGCGATTTCTCGACCACTACACCAGACGGGTCATCAAATAACGTCAAATGACGGGTAGTAAAATGCCACATTATTTTTTGACAGCAAATATAACTTTGTTTTTCACAGTATTTGTAAGAAGTACAAAGTTATGTTTGCGGTTGTTGAAAATGTGCTATATCTCAAAAAAATCTCGTTCGGTCCCGTCCGAATCAATTTTCGTTGAAAGTATTTGTGAAGATCTACATTATGTATTTTTTACAAAATTTGCACTCTCTTAATTTAGAAGTTAGGTGGGGGGACGCCCATTTTAACACTTTGGAAGCGTCTAGCTATGAAACGTAAGACTTTAAAAGAAAATGGTTCTAGAAACCTCTATGTCATTTTAAAAGACCTATCCATAGACACCCCACACGCATAGGTTTGACTAAAAAATTTTTTTTTGCTTTTAGTTACATGTATGGGAGGCCCCCCCCCTTTGTTGTCATTATTTTTTAATTTTTATATGAGAATCGTAAAGCGGTTAACATGATACATCTTCCTATCCAATTTCAACAGCGTGATGTTTATAGTTACATAATAAAATGGCTGTGACATACGGACGGACAGACAGACAGACAGACAGACTTGACGAAACTATAAGGGTTCCGTTTTTTGCCATTCGGCTACGGAACCCTAACAATCCAACACTTTTTTTTTAATCGTCCCAGTAGTTTCTGAGATAAGCGCGTTCAAAGAAACATACAAACTCTTCGGGTTTATAATATTAGTATCGATAGTATTCAAGTTAATGTATAATATACAAGACAACTACATTCTTGAGATCTTGACTTCTATCTATAATGTATATGTTTAACAATTATAAGTATATGTATAAAGGGGCAATATAATTTGGCTAACTTTCCTATGCTTTTCCAATCGTGGCTATAAAAAACAATTTCTAACATCCGCAGGTCACCCGAAAGTAGTGGCGTTCTATTCCCATTGTGGCCTTCTAGGAACAACAGAGGCTTTTTACCACGGAGTCCCAATGCTGGGCATGCCAGTCTTCGGAGATCAGCCAGCCAATGCTGAAGCCATGGTGGAGAACGGAATGGGGGTGAAGATAAACTTAGCTGATGTAACAGCGGAAAAGCTACTGGAGAAGTTCAAAATTATTTTAGACCCGGAGTAAGTTAGTTTTTTGTTTTTTTGTATGAGAAGTAATTGACTATTAGTGACTGTTTTTTTTTTTATTTATTTATTACTATCATCATAAGAAAAATATACACATATTAGCTTAATTAATAGTATCTTCAAGCCTATTACAGGTTTGTCTAGATACTAGTGTTCTCAGTGATTGTTGAGCATCCATACTCGTATAGCAATAAAAATCATTAATGAATAAAAATTAATACAAAGTACAAAATAACTATAGATTATTTTAGTCACACAAGTGTTCAACAAAACGACTGCATATCTGCGAGTATGTCTGCTATTAAGTGAACGCGTACATCGATCTACTCGACGCATCAATTGTACCGGTTGCATTATGCGACACGGTGTGCGAACTAGCTGCGTTTGCGCGTAAACAACCCCATTCATGCAGATCACTCGCTTATGTGCGCATTCGCCTAGCTGCGTACAGGATGCTTCAACTTAGTACACGCTCCTTTTCAGTAAACACTAATGTTGTTTGAAAATATGCTTTTAATATTTTTTTCGTTAATTTTATTTTTTATTTCTGTTGGTATTTTGTTAATAAGGTCCGGTATGAGGTATTGGCTTGTCCTTTTTCCGTAGTCGTTATTAATTTTGGAATTATAAGTTTTTTGTTTGTTATGCTTCTAGTAGTGATTTCGTGTTTAATTGGTATTTTTAGATTATTTTCAAAGTATTGTTCAAGAAGTAAATTAAGTTCGACTTTCTTATGTATTGGTAAAACACCGCAATGCTTAAATAATCCCCTCATGTCATCCATATATTTACTTTTTATTTTTGTTGGAACAATCATTTTTAATAACCTGTATTGTAAATTTAAAATCTGATCTAAGTACGTTTTATACGTTCGACCGTAACTACTTAAACCATATGATAAAATACTTTCAACTAACGTCTTGTACATTGTCAGAAGGACGTCATAAGGTACTTTACTTTTAATTATATAGAATATTGCCAGGATAGCTCTTAATTTATTACATGTTTTCTCGATATGTTTGAGCCAGTTAAATCTATTATCAATCACCAATCCTAGATATGTATGTTCAGTAACTTGCTCAAGCTCCATACAGCTGCTACTGGTACATTGCAGTTTTGCATGAAGGCAGTCATGACTATGGGCGACTACTTTTACGCGTATACTACTTAAGTAGTGATTACGCGCAGAGCGTACGTGTATTAATTTCGTTTTATTGGCATTGAGAACAAGTCCCGAGTCATGTGACCACTTACATATTGCAGTGAAGTCTGCTTGAATACGTTCTTGTGCAACCAAAGGATCTTTGTCAGCTGCTACAAGACACGTGTCGTCTGCGAATTGGTAAACTGTACAGAACTTGATGACGTTATTGAGATGGTTGACGTATGTTAAGTAGTGCAAAGGGCCGAGGACCGAACCCTGCGCTGTGCCTTCGGTAACATTGACTTCCTCGCTAAGCCTATCACCTATTTTAACGTGGTAACTCCGAAGTTTAAGGTAGTCTTTGCACCAATCTAGTAATTTACCTCTTATTCCACTATCATCCAATCTTTCTATAAGCAGTTCATGCCGCAAAGTGTCGAATGCTTTCCCATAATCAATAAAAACTAAAATAACATGTTTTTTGTCATTGAGATAATTATTGACTTCATCAGTAAAGCGAGATAACAACATCGTAGTGCTCTTACTTGATTGGAATCCATATTGTTGAGAAGATAAGATAGAATTCTCAGAGAAGAATTTTTGGATTTTACTGCAAGTAAATTTTTCTATGACTTTGTCTACAACTGGTAAGATTGTAATCGGACGGTAATTGCCATAATCTTGCGTGCTACCACCCTTATGTATAGGCCGAACGATCCCTTTTTTCAAATCTTTGGGGTAGCGTCCTGTAGCTATACTCGTATTAATCAACCTTGTTATTGCACCTACAATTTTATCTGCTAGTCTTACTAGGTCAATTGCCCGAATGCCATCCACACCCGGAGCTTTATGTGGGTTGGTTTTTTTAATTACTTTAAGAATTTCCGAATCTGTAGCTTTAGGAAAGAACATTGATTTGTCTACTAATTTTGTATAATCTTGTTTATTCAATAGATTGTGAGGGCAATTTGGAATAATCGACTTAACATTATGTTGGAACTTATCAGCAAATTTGTTAGCTATATTTTTTAGACCGCCAACATCATCACCAAATGCGTTTATGATTGAATTATCAATAGATTGTGTTATTTTCCCCGTTATATTATTTATTATTTGCCACAACTTTTTTGTATCTGTCTTATGGTTGTTTATTTCAGTCCTTATGTATTTATTTTTATTTTTATGTATTACTTTGTTTGTTTTATTTCTTATTCTATTATATTCACTTCTCAGTTCCTTGTTACTAGTATCCTTTAACCACATTGCATACAATTGATCCCTTTTCTTTGCTAGATTTATAATATTTTGGTTTATCCATTTATGTTCAATACGATTTGTAGAACTAACTCTTTTTTCGTACTTTGATTCCCGATAACAATCATAAAATTTTTTGCAAATAAATTGGTATATCTCCTCAGGGCAATCCATATTTAATGTACAATTCCAATCGACATCCCTTAATAACTGTAATAATTTTTCGTTATTTAGCAATGTAACATAAGTGGGAGCATCCCGTACATGAGTGTTCTTTGCGAGCGTTGCCACAGTAATCCTGTGGTCCGCCAGTACGGTACAGAGCGCGGCCGTGTATACGTCTGTCATGCGGGATCGGACAAAGATATGGTCAATACAACTTTTTGTTATGTAATCCTTACGTGTTTCTATCCTAGTGTACTCAGTGATGCCGCATGACAGACCGTGTCCACTCATGGTGTCCATGTATGATTTCTTGATAGGATTATCCATTCTCAAATTGATGTTTACATCTCCTATAAGTATCAAATCTGTGTTCGTGCATCGATCTAGTAGTTTATCTAACTCTGCAATGAAGTGTTGTTTGTCATTACAGGGAGGCCGGTAAATGGCACATAAATTGAGTGAATAATTTGTGAACGTGATTGATCCTATAAGGCACTCAAAATGAAGTGTAGGTGTTTTAGTTTGCGTGAATTTGTATTTGTTTTTAATGTACAAAATTATCCCTCCACCTTTATTGTTTTTACGCAGGTTAGTGTACATAGTATACCCATGTAGATTAAATAGTGACTTGATACCCTCATTAATATTAACTTCTGTGAGAACTATAACGTCTGTTAAATACCCTGTTGTGTGAACTATCTGCTCAATTTTACTAAAATTTTTAATGCACGATCTTATGTTTACATGCAAACAAGTTATGTTATTATGACCTCTGAAAGGGACTTCACCTGTATATTCTGAGAAATCTAGACAGTTGTGAAGTTCTATGATATTATTGTCTTCAATCAATTCCATAGTGAATTTATAAGTATCTTATATGCTACTTTTAACGTTACCTTTATACCTAATTTAATATCAACTTACAATTAAATAGTTACGAGTTATTCTCGCTTATGTTAGAAAGAACGCTATAAATATCATTCTTAGATCTAATTTTATAAACCTTTGAATTTTCATTTTTACGCACTAGTACTTTGCCGTCCCTGATCCATGTATATTTAAATACACCTCGCATTTCTTGCTTTGTCTGCCACAGTAGATTTTTTTGATAGGTAGTCAGCGCCTCTCTCACATAGATCCTCTCGTCAGCTGGTGCACCTGTTAGAGTAGGTATGAGGTCCTTTGCCGTGATGTTGGTAGAACGAGCTGATGACATCAGCTGCTGGCGAGTAGATGCCTGTCGCACTCGAACTTGTGCTGTGACCGTTCCAGTTCGGCGAGAAGGAAGTCTTTTAACTGAGATAACATCCTCTTTTACCACTCCCAGCTTCACAACAACATTGTCCACTAATTTATTCACGTCCGCTCATCAATCATTCAAAAGAATGATTCCGGAATTCCTGATATTTCTACGTGATCACCTAGTAGCTGCTGCTCCAATTCTACATTGCGCTGCTCTAGACATTCAATTTTCAGCACATTTGACTTATTTTGATTGTCTAGATGAATAATCTTTTTCTCCATCTCCTTCATTTTACAGGTCAGCGTATCTATTACTTCTGCAAACTCATCTACTTTGTCGCTGCAGTATTGTATCGAGGTTACCACTGATTTTAATTCATGAGATACAATTATTTTGACATCCTTTTTGATGTTCTCTATTAGTCTCTGGTACTCAGAATCTCCTTGTCCGGTGCCCTCCTCCTCGTCTTCATCATCATTGTCCTTTTCCTCTAGTATGAGAAATGACCTCCGTCGTGACGAATTCTGGTTACATTCATTACATGTCCACTCCAGGTTTTCTGCCGCTTTGAGCGCAGCTAGTTGCTTGGTGCTCAATCCGGAGCATGCGGTGGTTGCATGCACCACTTTTTGACATCGGCTGCATTCCAAAACAGATGTTTTCCTATTGAGTAGCTTATTACAGCTATGGCACTTCACCATTATGAGGGTAGATACACCACGAATTTAACGGGTTGACGCGTGTTTACTTGGATGCGTTCGAACGAGAACTAGTCTTCATTGAAGAAACGGCAAATGGAAACATGCTTTGATACGATACATTGCGGTTGTAGTTTACTAAGGAGAAATCGAAGTGTATGTATAGTCAGCGCCAAGTTATATTCCTATAGCAAATATTTTGTATCGTGTAGTAGGTTCGCAACTTTGCAAACTGTTTTTATAATAGTATATCATGTCTCAGATTGCGTTTAGCTGATAAATTATATATCTTACCACAAGTTTAACGTATCGCTTTAGACACTTGACATAAATTTGATATCGCCTCTATGGATAAAGTATAATCAAATGAACAGCAAACGTTTTTATTTCTAACGTCCGATAACTCTGTGCATTTTTCGTAGGAATTTGAAAATTTTTAAACATTGTTTATCTACTTGTGTTCTCGTCAATATGTAGAATCAAATTTTATGGAAAAACACAACCAAACGATACGGATTGGTTGGTGGATGGTTAAAATAATTTGGTTTTAAAAAAATGCCTCTTCTTGCAGGTTTAGAAGAAATGTAAAGAGAATCTCCCAACTATGGCACGACAGGCCTATGTCGCCGATGGACACCGCCATCTACTGGACAGAGTACGCGGCTAGAAACGCTAACTTTACGTTCAAACCCCCCACAGTAGATCTTCCCACTTACCAGTTCTGGTGCTTAGATATAATAGCTGTACTACTCACAATTACTGTAGTCATTGTGTATTTGTTGAAATTTTTATGCTCGCTTGTATGTAGAAAAGGCACGAGTAAAGAACCGACGAAAGATACTAAAATAAAAGCCAAAAAGGACAGTTGAATAAGTTATTAGAAGATAAATAAATTAAATTATTGTACTATGCTCCTTATTTGCAAGAACCGGATTGCTTTTGCTAGTCTACTTGTTAATACATACCCATAATAATACAAGTAATTCTTGAACACTTAGATAGGTTCCTACAGAAATCATAAAGTCAACAAGGTACTTTAAATAGAAAACAAAGCACTGAATATTAAGAAATCACATAAAAAAGACTGTAACGAAAACAGCGTAGGTCTGTTGACCATTTTATCAAGTAATTAATGTTTAATAGATATGTGCCGACTATGACTGTGGCCGACTAGCCGACTAGTCGGCAGTAAAATGACCGACCAGTCGGCCGACTAGTCCACTAGGCCGATCATTACTTTCGGTAAAATTCGGGTGACGTCGGAAATGTTCGTGAGCGCGCTCTCGGCTCCATAAAATTATTATCCCTTTGGAATAGAACGACAAAAGCGGGATGTCACTAGCAGCAAACTGTGTGATAAAAAGAGATGGGTAGCAGAACCATTTTTGTCAGATGTCAAACAGTTGACCGCCCTGCAGAAGCTCGCTGAAAATTACGTGCATTTGATTTTTTATATTTAAAAGTGAAATTGTGTATATTTTGGAGAAATAATGCATCTGAAACATGGTGACTTGATCGGTGACTGATTGTTATGCATGTCAGCGGCATAACCCCAACAAATAATCATTTAACAGGTAGATTAGTCCAAATCGAAGCCTCTTAATATACGACTTATATTTACCAATGCGCTTCAAATTTAAAGTACGCAGTTTGGTTATTCTATTCTACAAACGTTAATTAACGTAAAAAATAAAGACAGAATAACACAGGGAATGTTTATCGACGAATAATTTGTATAATAAAATAAATAAATAATAAATAATCTTTGGACATTCCCACACATCGCCATCTAGTCCCAAAGTAAGCTACTCAAAGCTTGTGTTATGGGTGCCAGACAACGGATATAATACTTAAATACTTTTTTGTTTGTAAATACATACATAATATACATAGAAAACACCCAGACCAATACAAACAGACATGTTCATGCACACAAATGTTTGTAATGTGCGGGGATCGAACCCGCACCCGCTGCGTAGTAGTAGGCGATTTCTCGACCACTACACCAAACGGGTCGTCGAAAATAATGAAATATTTGGTTTTATACTAGAGCTGCATGTTAAATATTTTGTGTCGACTGTTTATCATGCAGTAAACTACTATATTTAACTTAGGAACATTGTTATAAATCACCTGATCGAAAGGTTAACTCATTTAAAGCTACAAATATTACTTAGGTACATAAGTTAGTTACTGACATCTTAAATCGGTTTCGTTTGACAGCTTTTACTTGTCCTTCTATTCCGATAGGAATATTAATTTTAAGCTCGGCTCACGACATGTTTTTGTTGACATTGCGTCGTCCATTCTACGTCATTCATTATTAGTATACATAAAAACTGGCTTTTTATTGGTTTTAAATGAAATATTTAACGTTCAATTACTAAACTAACACAGTGCAAATAATTGAATTAATAGTGAAATTAACTAAATAAGATTGTTTGCGTCATGTCGAAAAGAAATCACGCATATGGATTTTTTATTTTAGTCTAAAAAGAAAGCCAGCACACGTTATCGCCACGCTACGAATCCAGAACAATCCCAGCGCACAGCCAAGCTACATCAAGATACACAAAATTGGTGAGATCCTTCCATAACGCAACACACACAACACCATCGATTGAGGTGTCAACACTTCAAACAACAGACACCTACCTAAAAATAACTCTACCTATTACATACAGGCAACTAAACGTTAACATATAAGACATACATCCTTAGCCACTCAAAAACACACGCATAGGGTTGACGAAAATTTTTTTTTTGGTTTTAGTTTCATGTATGGGAGCCCCCCCCTTAAATGTCATTATTTTTTATTTTTTGTATAAGAATCAAAAAATAATAAATTAAAATACCAAATTTCAACAGTGTAATGCTCATAGTTACAGAATAAAATGGCTGTGACATACGGACGGACAGACAGACAGACAGACAGACTTGACGAAACTATAAGGGTTCCGTTTTTTACCATTCGGCTACGGAACCCTGAAAAGTTCAAAGTCACACAACGAGCAATGGCTCTCCGTAGGCTATGCTCGTTGTGTCTCTACGAGATCGAATCAGACATGAGGAGGTACGTAGAAGAATAAAGTTAACTGACATAGGCCTGAGAATCAATAACCCAAAGTGGCAATGGGCAGGGTACATAGCACGAAGAACTGATGACCAAAGACGTAGTGTAAGACGTCTATCGACAAGATGGACAGCCGTATTGTAAAGACCGCATGGCAAAATAGATGCATACCGCTTGTGATCAGTCACTGTGTAAAACCGGGTGGAACCCAACAAACATTAAAATTTATTAGCTGAATAATATTTGCATAAAAGAAATTCGACTGACTTTAAGTTGCTTAAGTTGCGGACATAACGTCTGTGTAAGCGCTTATACTGACAATATTAAAGCGGTTTGGGCACAGATTAACTAGCTTTAATTTGGATAACCGCTGAATAATGGCCACATAGTATCTGAATACGTGTACAACAATGTGGATATCTTCTGAATAAATGCTGAATTAGCTTTAAAACAGCAGTTACCAATACCAATCTTATTCAGTTAGTAATATTTGAGCTAAGCTATTCAGTTTTTCATTCAAATTGCAGATCTAAATTGTAATTTTATTAAAAAATAATTCAAATAAAATCATAAAATGAGACATTTTGTTCTGTGCGACCAGTGTCAACGTTGGACGTCACAAAGATTAATAAGAAATTGGTAGCATTGACTTTACATACTTATTTCACGATTTAGAAGTGTTTTTTAAACGCACGCTACTTTATTGTGAAAACATATACACTTCAGTGGACACATCTATTGGCCCACCTTAGAGTTTAGGTTTCGATGGCCTCTACCGAAATATGATTGCTAGATTGAACAAAAACAGCTGTTGCCCACATGTGCTTAATGGGGTTCATGTCTGGGCTTCTGGCTGGCCAGTCCATAACTGTGTTCTCAAGCTGGTCGTCACGATGAATCGATCCTGCCTTTCAGTTGTGACCCGAGATCGTGGCCTTCCTTGGCAACAAACAAAGCCGCAAGTCTCTAGGTACCTCCGATAAACATTTCGGACCGCAGATCAACTTAAATTAAGTTGAACACTCACGTTTTTTTGGCTGTGTCCGGCCTGAATAAATGCGACAGCTTGGGCGGCGACTTCAGGTAAAGTATCCACAGATTACTGATAGAACCTCACCTTAATGTTAAGAATAAGTAATGTTTGTTGCAAAACCAAAGATATCAATCACTTTTTCAAGAATTAAATCCAAGTAAACCAATAAAACCAAGTTTTCTTAGTGTTCGATTGTTTGATATCAACAAACAGGCTCCAAATTGTCTTTTGTTTCTTTAAATTCTGTGTTCGAAATTCAAAAAAAGACTATTGAATGAAATTGTGAATGTGCCAGGTTCTAAACTGCATAAAAACTTTTTGCTCGACCTAATATAAAATTTTAGCTAGGACCAAACAAAACTAAAAATACAAGGTGGGCCAATAGATGTGTCCAGAAGTGTATATCTTTGATTGTTAATTTTCACGCGCCACACGATTAACTACAATTTCGTAATAATTTAATAATTAACGTTTAATAATTTTACAAGTGAAATATTTTCTATGCATTTTAAGTACTATAATGCAGTAAAATACTGAATATAAAACATTTTAATCACATAAAGCATTTTTCGAAGTAAAAATGGTGATTTTGATACGTGATTTTGCATTTACTTATATAAAAAAAGAGTTTAGACAATGGCGTCATGTTTATCTTGATTAAGAGCGCGCTCGCCCAGCATTTTGTTGCTTAATTCTGCATAAAAGTTGGTATGCGACTTCCTATTCAGATCTTATATGGATAAAAGTACATTTAATAACTCATTTTTGAATAACAGTTCCAATAATACTCAACTTGATACTCTTATGCTGTTTATTAGGGATCATTAGATAAAAGTGATTATGGACAATTTGGAGATAATTGATAGGTAATATATAAAATCATTAAGATTCTTATTACTAATAAGATAAATAAAAATAATAATGGTGATTCGTATCGTGCGTAAAATAATAAGGTTTCATGACAAACATTTCAAGATCAAAAAAAAAAAGTCCGGAATTATTATTATTTCTCACTTTAAACTAAATAAATGGATATTTGTGCTCTTCTGTCTGTGTAAGTTAGGTATAAGACCTTCTCATTTACAATTTAAGCAATTGTTTTCTATTTAATAGTTAAAAATTCTGCAATATTCAGCTTCTGGATAGTAAAAACAATTTGATGTGCTAAGCAACTTAAAGTGAAAATGAAACAGATTATTCAGAAATAATATGTTTAATTGAAAGTAATGTCAAAGTTATACAGAGCAATGCTGAATCTTCAGCTACTATACAGCTGTTAGCATTCTCATTTGCTTTAATTTGAATACGGTTTACTTTAAAGTACTACTAACGACCATTATTCAGCTTAGATAAAGGTAATCGACTTAATACAGAAGTTATCAAGCTTATAGAAATATAATATTTCAAAAACTCTATTATTCAACATAAAGCTCTCACGTCAGCCGTTATACAAATATTTTGAAGCTTTAAACTGCTTATTGCCAGCACAATTTGCTGTTATGTGACTTAAATGTTTGTTGGGAAGGTATGTAAGATGAAAGCCGTGAGGAAGGCCTATGTTCAGCAGTTAGTTAGAGAATGCAAAACCCTCCTACCATTCAACCTAGTCACTTGCGAAGTTGCGGCTTGCGGGTCGCGGAACATGACACGCACATTTACACCGCAAAGTAAGACTACTATGCTGATACTACGATTCGACCGTATCATTGCTATAAGGTGTTTACACAGAAATATTTATAGCAAAAAAGCAATAAATAGTAATTAGGACTAATGCGTAGTTTGTAAATGTCATAGCTATACACAAGGCCTAACCTAGTGATGTAGCAATATTTTAAATAAAAGTGTTTTGAGTAAACATTTGCGCTTTACCGAATACGGCGAGTTTGCAGGTCATTAAACCAGTGATTAATTTTTACCTGATATCCTGGAGCAAAACCTACCACCAAACTACATAATATTGCGACATTGTGATTGGTACCAAAAATATAACAATCGTTCAATTGGGTGTCATTGAACATAAGAAGGTCGGCAATTGGGACCCCTGTCGGTAGCGTAGAATGAGGAACTTATAAAACAAATACATGAATAGTAATAAAAAGTCAGTTAATCGATGACAATCAAGAAAATATATGTGTATTAGTTTTTATAAGCACTTAACAAACCAAAACAAATGAACTAACTGGCTGATAAACTCTACACATTGTTTCAATTTTACTATGGTTTACATCCCGACAAATACGTATCTACCTGCGTTACAGGAACTGAATAAGTTCCAAGTAAGAATGGGCTAAGCATTTTGTGTTTTACTCGTAAGGCGTGGAATATGCAGCTTTGAACAAGGATTCGTTTTATGTTTAAAGATGCGTGTACTTCCAAAAAGTAACTGGCAAAAAACATCAAAGCAATGTCATCACATCAAACGCACATTTGGAAATAAATTTCTTTTTTTATTTCCAAACCAATATTTATTTAACTACACGAAAATCGGACTGACTGATGAAGTTTTTTTTTTTCGTCTCTAGAAGTACATATAAAATTGAAATATTCGTTATAGACCTTACTTATAAATAATAAATAGTTATCTTACCCTGTTTGCTAATGAGAGGGATGAGTATAAGCTAAGTGATAAATATTTATTTATTTTGATTTTCCGTGGTCCATTTCTATGATATTACTAGCGGTCCCCCGCGACTTCGTCCGCGCGTTTTGAGTTTGCTCCCTCCCCTCCCGTCGCAGCGTGATGTTTTATATCCTAAAGCCTTTCTCGATAAATAAGCTATCCAACAGAGAAATATTTTTTCAAATCGGTCCAGCAGTTCCTGAAATAAGCGCGCTAAAACAAACAAACTCTTCAGCTTTATAATGTATTAGCGCAAGCGCACGTTGTACTTAAGCTGCGAACATTATTTTGGTGCGGAGTTATGTTAAAACTGTGATAGCTCCTAAGATATTTATTGAATTTAAATGATATAAAGGGCGACTTTGTCCTAAATGAAATGCTCGTGATGATGAATGTATTTATTTTGATAAGTCTTAATACCTGTGTGTATTATAAACCTCTAAAAATAATGCATTATTTTTTTACAAATTTATAAACATAAAAAGGTTATAGTAAGTCAACCATAAAAGAAAAACATATGCTGTTGCGGACTTTATCATAGAACTATTAATGCTGAACAATCCTGTCATACATGATTTTTGTGTTACTTAAGCGGTTTTCGCAGCGTACGCAGCGGAAGCTCTTGAAAGGAATATCTTTCTCCCGTTTTCGCAACATTATTCATTGCTGCTGTGGTCTTATGAGTCGTATCTTTATGTTATATAGCCTAAAGCTTTCCTCGATAAATAGACTATTCAACGCAAAAATAATTTTTCAAATCGGGCCAGTAGTTTCAGAGATAAGCGCGTTCAAACAAACAAACAAACAAACAAACAAACTCTCCAGCATCATAATATTAGTATAGATAGATACTAACAAAGATACACTGAGGAAGTGTTTAAAGGAGACAACCGAAGCAATCAATTCGACAAATATAACTACAAAACAAATCACAAAAAATCCTGAACAGACGTTAGTTTTATGGAGTAATAGATATATTTTATTGTACATTCATCAGACAAACGCACACGTACACAAGTTACTCACGCGCTTATATTTTTTTGTCTTTGTCAGTGCCTCCTAAAGGTGTTTATACACATAACATGTTTCAGACTGCTGAGATAAAAGGATATCTTTATGACCCCTTACAGACTGCGACTTTTAGCATCGATGCAGTCGCGCATAAGTATCGATGCAGA
Organism: Pyrausta purpuralis; assembly: GCA_963924145.1. Classification (NCBI taxonomy): domain Eukaryota; kingdom Metazoa; phylum Arthropoda; class Insecta; order Lepidoptera; family Crambidae; genus Pyrausta; species Pyrausta purpuralis. The sequence continues at coordinate 12,939,184 of OZ001664.1, forward strand.
AGCGCGTCGATGATATACAGTACATAATTTGTCAATGTCCAGCTTCTGTATCGCGACTGCATCGATGCTAAAAGTTGCGCAAGTGTGTAGAGGTTGAATTTGCGACTGCTTCGATGCTGCATCGCGACTGCATTGCTCGAAATCGAAGGTTTTTCAAATGTTTATTGCTAGTAAGTTTATCTAGCTTTCAAATAAGACTACTTTTAAAAAATACACCTTTTCATTAAAGAGCAAAACAATTAAGAAAAAGATGGGAATAAAAATGAAAAATTTTAATGCCTTGATTTTTTGATATAGATTACATGTATAATTATTGTTATTTTCCACGTTTTTATCGATATTTTTTTATTAAATATTTGCAAATTTCGCTTAATTAAGTGTAAAATTAACACATTGTATATAGGAGTTGAGGTGAGTTTGACGAGTCATTCTTTTGTGCGTGACATGTTTTAGCTTCGTTTGGATCGCTGACAGTGATCATAAAACTAAGCAATAATGTAATAAAATAAATAATACATTTTTAAAAATCTCTAAGGAGAATTTTTTAAATGTATTAAGGCGTTAGAATTTATTTTCATGAAATTAAAATTCCACAATTGAAGTTACTTGATTGGCAAAATTTTCACCCCACTATGTTTGAAGCCCGTTACAGAAAATAATGGCCCCTTTACCTACCACTTTTTTGTACTTTTTGGAAAGCTTAGAGACTAGAGAAGTTTTTAAAATGTATAAGAATCTTTACAACCTTCTTGGTTTTTATTAATTTGAATTAAAAATTTTAACTCTAGCTCGCAGAAACGTAATTTATTAACTTTGGATCAAAATTGTTACAACATGCAGCAATGTTAGGCAGTTAATTCTTATGCATGTGAAAGAACACTTCACGAGCATTAGGTTTCAAAAAAAACATTTAAAAAAACCTATCAGTTTTTTATGTTTTTTTTATGTAAACACTAGCGAAATTTTCGATGAAAGCATGAAAAAAATATCTCGAAAACTACAAAAAATCGGGGAACATACATGGGGTATTTTTGGGTACCCCTAGGAGGGAGGAATTCAAAAAAATTCTTGACGTCATTGGATGGACCAACCTGTATAAAAATGAACCCTTATTTCTCAGATTCACATTCGTTTATTTACATATAATCTCTCTCTTGGTCATGCCATCACATAATAAAATTAAAATAAATAATAACAAATAAATAAATATTTGACAACACCACATACATTGCTCCGATCCCAAGCTAAGTAGCTACAGCACTTGTGTTATGGAAATCGTAAACAACGGTGGTACCACAACACCCAGACCAGAGACAATATAGAAAAGATGGTTTTCTACATTGACCCGACCGGGAATCGAACCCGGAAACCTCACGAGATGGCAACGCTTGAAACCCGCGTGCTAGCCACTCGACCACGGAGGTCGTCAATAATAACGTGAATTTATTCGATGCAACTATTTTATTTTGTTGTTTTATTATATTTGTTACCGAACTGACATATCCGATCCAACTGCGACATTGATTTAAAAAATAATTTAAAAAAATCTAGCCGAAACACAAGACGAATGCCTTATCGAACGTTCTGAATCACCCTGCTGAACTGATATCTATACTAATATTATAAAGCTGAAGAGTTTGTTTGTTTGTTTGTTTGTTTGTTTGTTTGAACGCACTAATCTCAGATACTACTGGCCCGATTTGAAAAAATATTTTTATGTTGGATAGTCCATTTATCGAGGAAGGCTTTAGGCTATATAACATAAAGATACGACTCACAAGACCACAGCAGCAATGAAAAATGTTGCGAAAACGGGAGAAAGATAGTCCTTTTGAGAGCTTCCGCTGCGTACGCTGCGAAAACCGCTAAAGTTACACAAAAATCATGTATGACAGGATTGTTCAGCATTAAGAGTTCTATAATAAAGTTTGCGACAGCATAAGTCTATCTTTTATGGTTGACTTACTACAACCTTTTTTGTGTTAATAAATTTGTAAAAAAATAATGCATAATTTTTAGAGGTGTATTATACACACAGGTATTTATTCTTATCAAAATAAATACATTTATCATCACGAGCATTTCATTTAGAACAAAGTTGCCCTTTATATCATTTAAATTCAATAAATATCTTAGGAGCTATCACAGTTTTAACATAACTCCGCACCAAAATAATGTTCGCAGCTTAAGTACAACGTGCGCTTGCGCTAATCTATACTAATATTATAAAGCTGAAGAGTTTGTTTGTTTGTTTGTTTGAACGCGCTAATCTCAGAAACTACTGGCCCGATTTGAAAAATTATTTTTACGTTGGATAGTCCATTTACCGAGAAAGGCTTTAGGCTATATAACATAAAGATACGACTCATAAGACCACAGCAGCAATGAAAAATTTTGCGAAAACGGGAGAAAGATATTCCTTTTGAGAGCTTCCGCTGCATACGCTGCGGAAACCGCTTAAGTTACACAAAAATCATGTATGACAGGATTGTTCAGCATTAAAAGTTCTATAATAAAGTCCGCGACAGCATATGTCTATCTTTTATGGTTGACTTACTACAACCTTTTTTATGTTAATAAATTTGTAAAAAATAATGCATTATTTTTAGAGGTGTATTATACACACAGGTATTAATTCTTATCAAAATAAATACATTCATCATCACGAGCATTTCATTTAGAACCAAGTTGCCGTTTATATCATTTGATTTCAATAAATATCTTAGGAGCTATCACAGTTTTAACATAACTCCGCACCAAAATAATGTTCGCAGCTTAAGTACAACGTGCGCTTGCGCTAATATATTATAAAGCTGAAGAGTCTGTTTTTTTGAACGCGCTTATCTCAGGAACTGCTGGACCGATTTGAAAAAAAAATTTCTGTGTTGGATAGCTTATTTATCGAGAAAGGCTTTAAGATATAAAACATGACGCTGCGACGGGAGGGGAGGGAGCAAACTCAAAACGCGCGGACGAAGTCGCGGGGGACCGCTAGTTATATAATAAAGCTGAAGAGTTTGTTGGTTTGAACGCGCTTATCTCAGGAACTGCTGAACCGATTTGAAAAAATATTTCTGTGTTAGATAGCTTATTTATTGAGAAAGGCTTTAGGATATAAAACATCACGCTGCGACGGGAGGGGAGGGAGCAAACTCAAAACGCGCGGACGAATTCGCGGGGGACCGCTATCGCTAATAATTCTGTTTATGTTGTGTTTGTCTTGTTAGGAGAAGGTTCTTATGAAAATATGGAAAATACGCGGAATATTAGAAAAGGAGATCGGCAATCTGCCATAGGATCTTGGACCTAACTGTTACGTGATTAATATTTGGATAATTTTGTAGTTCGATGCACGCAGCTTTCATTTGTGTTAAAATTATACAGCAATTCAATGGGAGAGGAGAAATATTGATAGTTACGCAACAAAAAGGTACGTTTTGTCAGGTAAAGCAACTTTATGAATTATTAAAAATAAAGAACAAATCAGAGAGATTACGTCTAACGAATAAAAGAGAAATATAATTAAATGGAATGTCAATGGCCTTAATTGGAATTCACACGAAAAACTCACAACAGAAATACTCGAAACCGCAATGCAAACTGAATGTCATGAATTGCAGATTTACGTTTTTTTGACATTTTAGGCCTTGTCAGATTAAAACTAGTGCAGTGATCGATCGATTTTACAATCGATTCATAATAGTCATATTTAATTGCTAGAAAATAATAATTTCTATGGAAACGAAGCATCACACAATACTTGGGCACATTAATGTAAAAAAAATCCTACCATTGGTGGGTTTTCTGCATAAAGTTAACTCAAAGTAAAAATATATTATCAGAAATGTCATTGATCGATGTTAAATGACTCGATTCAAACAAAATATTTTTCTGTTTGGCAACATTTTCCTTTTATAGATATTCGATGACGACATACCTACTTCAATATCGTTTTACGCTTAAATAAAGTTACATTTTCTTATCCCATAGAATTAGTTATTGATATTTTGCGAAAATTCTAGTTTTCTGTAACGTTCAAGCCCATAACTGCCAATCTCCTTTAACAGGGCCGGGAGCGAAAGAAGGTCACTGGGTCTGCTAGTTAGGAGTAAATCCATAAGACTTATTGACAGTATTACGTTGTGCGTGAACATAACTTTATCCAAAACACGTTACAAACGTTGTCAAAAACACGTTGTCTGTCAAACACGATACAAAAAAAAACACAGACATGGTGAAACTGTGGCTTAAAATGTTCGGTTCAAATATAGTGAATTAAAAAAAATGCCTTAAGGATCATGATCATGTTTCACGAAGCACAAAAAAAATTTGGACTATATAACGATCATAACACAGTCCCTTCACCATGTGAAGCAGTCCTTAGTTCCTATCTATGCTATTTTTTCGCTGGGCATCAAATTACATTCCCATCTGCTTTTTTAACCCAATGAAGTCGAAACAAATCGAGTCTGGACCGCATATTCTAATGAAAAAAAATAGCATTATTCGACCTGGGGTTTAGTGCAAACCACGTATGTTTCAACTTAGCGTACAGTGTAAGTTATATCAAAATCAGTCGAGTAGTTTTGAGATATGGGTAATAACTAAATCTTTTTAATAAACTCGCTATGGCTTCTCGTTTTGAGAAAATCAACAAACATACATACATACACTTACGAAAGTTAACACGTGTGTTTGAAAGCCTAAATAGATCAAATTACTAAATATGAAAAAAATACGATATTACATACATACTCGTACACATTGAATTAATTACCTACTTTTTTAGTAGGTAAAAATAATTAATTCATTATCTTATCCCGAAAGAGTGTCATCTTAGCAAGATAACCTGTCACGCACAGTACAGTGGATGGATACAGACAGCCCCGTTTCTAATATCTATAAACTCATTGTTAAAACTAATAGAGTGCGAATTTCATTCGAGCGAGTCAGTCACTCACCGATCGCGGAGCGTGATACGACATTTGCAGCGCAAGATGAGACTGTCAGTGATAATCCTAACTTTGACCACGATATTCATAAATGAAGTTGCACCATTAAATATCTTAGGTATTTTTCCGTACCAAGGGAAAAGCCATTTCTTCGTATTTGAACCATATTTACGCGAGTTAGCAGCCAGAGGACACAATGTTACTGTTATATCACAGTTTCCTCAAAAAACCACCCTGAAGAACTACCACGATATAAGTTTGGCAGGGAAATCTAAAACGGTGGAGGGGACTATCCCCATCGATAGGTCGTATTATAGTTTGATCATGATCGGATTATTCTTAATCGGTGGTGGGACAGACAACTGCAGAACGATGTTGGCCGATGAAAACGTTCAAAAACTGTGGAAGACTGAAGCCAAGTTTGATGTGATAGTGGCGGAACAGTTTAATAGTGATTGCTCGTTGGGATTGGCGCATCAATTAGGGGCCCCGGTGGTCGGGATCACTTCGCACACGATGATGCCATGGCACTACAACAGGCTCGGTGTACAATTCAACCCTTCGTATGTACCATCACAGTTTCTTGAAGGCGGTTTCAAGCCGACACTATACCAGCGCGTCGAGAGGATCATTGTGAACTCGTACTTTTTGTATTTTTACAACTATGTGGGTCACTGGTTAGATGGGAACACTTTACGACAATACTTCGACGATGTGCCGCCTCTTGAAGAATTGGGGAAGCAGATGAAGCTGATGCTACTCTACACACACCACACCGTGTCTGGATCATATCTACTACCACCTAATGTAGTGGAGGTCAACGGCTTTCATGTGGCAAAACCAAAACCGTTACCTGATGTAAGTACCTAGTAATGCTTTCTTAAGAGATGTGTATGTAAGAACATATTTAGCGCGCTTCAATTGACGGCTAAGGATGATGTCACCTTCATCAAATAATAGCAAATAGTATTATTTAATCATGTATACTAGAATGTGATTTACACTACATACGGAACATTGTTTTTTGTCCATTTCAAAATTATCAGAGTGACTCTAACACACTACTTACTTCCGTTGTAAAATAATTACGTAACATTTGAGTATTTGCGTTTCATTAGTCGATGGTTTAGTTAGATAGAGCAAACAGGTAATGTAGATACATACTGAGTACGATGTAAGATAAAAAATGACCACGCCATGACACTTAAAAAAATATCCTTGTTAAGTTCAATATTCTTCAACGAACGAATTCAAATATCACTGATAATGGTTAATCAAAAGTGCATTTCAGGAACTCAATAAGTTCATGGAAGAGGCGGAACATGGTGTCGTTTACGTGAGTTTTGGCTCAATGTTGAGAGCTGTATCGACCCCGAAGGAAAAACTGGCAGAGATCATCAAAGCACTGTCTCAACTGCCGCAGAGAGTCATTTGGAAATGGGAAGAAAAGACCCTACCGGGTAACCCGAAGAACATTTACACTTCGGACTGGCTGCCACAGAATGATATTTTGGGTAGGTTATTTTTTGTCCTACTTAGAACATTCAAGTTTGATTTCGCTCGTATCAAATGCTAATTTGTAATACACAAAATAAAAAATGAATCGCAAAGTGTTTTAGACTCTATTAGTTGCTGAGATATGTAATAAGCTTGACCGCGAGTGTACACACACAGTATGGACATTTGTAATAGTATTAGCAAGCTTATTAACAAACCACTATTATTCCTTAAAGAGCTTATAGGTCGACCGCAAAACAGAGACATTTCTGACGTCACTTCTGTCGCCTTAATTTTAATTTCCTCCCTGTTAATGGTTCATCCTTATGCATTAAACGATTTTTCTTTTACCTAAAATGAGCACATTTAATTCATAATACTGATATGAAGTATGTACATAAATTTGGGAGGAGTAGACGACAAAAGAGACGTAAGAAACGACTCAGTTTTGCGGTTTATCTTTAGACAAAAAACAAAACGATTGCGATGAATAGTCATTTCGCTTTTTGATTCTTTTAGTGAAAACTCAGAAGAAATTTATCAAGAGAAAAACAATTAATATTTTAAAGCTAAAGAGTTTGTTTGTCTGAACGCATAAATCTCACGAACTTTTGGATGGATTCGAAAAAATATTTTTCATTTCTTCTGTTCAGAAAATAAAACCTTCCTGTGTAGATAGCCGGGTGGAAAGTTGGCTTTTTTATCCCCATGGACAAAAGTTATTTATTTTAATTGGTACGATCAGACATGAAGTCAAAAATAATTGAGTCCCATCATATTATTAAAATAAAAGAGCTTTCTATAGTATTTTGCTCAGCGAAACAGAAAAAACGTCCTTATTATGATAGTTTAAAAAAAAAACCATTGGTCTAATTTTTTTTTACTATTATGAAATCAACAATTAATATATTCATGTACTAGCCATACATAGTGGTATCATGACTATTATTTTTAGGGTTCCGCAGCCGAATGGCAAAAAACGGAACCCTTATAGTTTCGTCAAGTCTGTCTGTCTGTCTGTCTGTCCATCCGTATGTCACAGCAATTTAATTCTGTAACTATGTATAAGCATCACACTGTTGAAAATTGGTAGAAATGTGTATCATGTTAACCGCTTTTCGATCCTCATACCAAAAATAAAAATATTGACATTTAAGGAGGGGCTCCCATACATGAAACTAAAACCCAAAAAATTTTTTTTGTCAAACCTAAACGTGTGGGGTTAAACGTCTATGGATAGGTCTTATAAAATGACATAGAGGTTTATAAAACCGTTTTCTTTTAAAGTCTAACGTTTCATAGCTAGACGCTTCCAACGTGGTAAAATGGGCGTCCCCCCATCCAACTTCTAAACTAAGCGAGTGTAAATTTTGAAAAAAATCTATAATGTAGATCTTAACAAATACTTTCAACGAAAATTGGTTCGGACGGTATCGAACGAAAAGTTTTTGAGATATAGTTCATTTTCAACAACAATTTTCAACAAACAAACAAACTCTTTAGTATAATTTAAAAAATCAAATGGTTCAGTAGTTCCGGAGATTGGCGCGTTTATAAAATAAATAAATAATAAAATCATCTTTATTCAGGCAAACCTTTACCCATACATTTCATGTTTAAACGTATTCAATAAAATAGTATAAAACAGCTTCATTAAAATTCATTAAAATAAAATGATCACAGTATAATTTTAATACAAAAATAAATTCATAAGATAAATTAAAATATATTAAAGATATCATAGCCAATTCATTACAATTCATTAACATTAAAATAATCATAATCAAAATTCATTGAAATATAAAAAAAATAATAAAAAAAAAATATTAGACATTAAAATTAAAATAAAAGTTCTCATTTTATAGCTAACATTTCCTAGCAAAATAAAACATTCAAAATTTTAAAACATCAGGTGTCTCTATATAATTTACTTAACAGAATTTTGAAATAAATGATACAAACAAACTCTTCAGCTTTATAATACTAGTATCGATAGTATTAAAGTATAGGTATGTATAATATACAAGAAAACCACATTCTTGACTTCTATCTATAATCTATATGTTTAACAATTATAATTATATAAAGGGGCAATATAATTTGGCTAATTTTCCTATGATTTTCCAATCGTGGCTTTATATAGCAATTTCTAACAAAACATATTTCTAACATCCACAGGTCACCCGAAAGTAGTGGCGTTCTATTCCCATTGTGGCCTTCTAGGAACAACAGAGGCTTTTTACCACGGAGTCCCAATGCTGGGCATGCCAGTCTTCGGAGATCAGCCAGCCAATGCTGAAGCCATGGTGGAGAACGGAATGGGGGTGAAGATAAACTTAGCTGATGTAACAGCGGAAAAGCTACTGGAGAAGTTCAAAATTATTTTAGACCCGGAGTAAGTTAGTTTTTTGTTTTTTTGTATGAGAAGTAATTGACTATTTGTGACTAGTCTTCATTGAAGAAACGGCAAATGGAAACATGTTTTGATACGATACATTGCGGTTGTAGTTTACTAAGGAGAAATCGAAGTGTATGTATAGTCAGCGCCAAGTTATATTCCTATAGCAAATATTTTGTATCGTGTAGTAGGTTCGCAACTTTGCAAACTGTTTTTATAATAGTAAATCATGTCTCAGATTGCGTTTAGCTGATAAATCACAAGTTTAACGTATCGCTTTAGACACTTGACATAGATTTGATATCGCCTCTATGGATAAAGTATAATCAAATGAACAGCAAACGTTTTTATTTCTAACGTCCGATACCTCTGTGCATTTTTCGTAGGAATTAGAAATTTTTTAAACATTGTTTATCTACTTATGTTCTCGTCAATAAGTAGAATCAAATTTTATGGAAAAACACAACCAAACGATAGAAATTGGTGGTGGAGGGTTAAAATAATTTGGTTTAAAAAAGTGCCTATTCTTGCAGGTTTAGAAGAAAAGTGAAGAGAATCTCCCAACTATGGCACGACAGGCCTATGTCGCCAATAGACACCGCCATCTACTGGACAGAGTACGCGGCTAGAAACGCTAACTTTACGTTCAAACCCCCCACAGTAGATCTTCCCACTTACCAGTTCTGGTGCTTAGATATAATAGCTGTACTACTCACAATTACTGTAGTCATTGTGTATTTGTTGAATTTTTTATGCTCGCTTGTATGTAGAAAAGGTACGAGTAAAGAACCGACGAAAGATACTAAAATAAAAGCCAAAAAGGACAGTTGAATAAGTTATTACAAAATAAATAAATTAAATTAATGTACTATGCTCCTTATTTGCAAGAACCGGATTGCTTTTGCTGGACTGCTTGTTAATACATACCCATTATAATGCAAGTAATTCCTAAACACTTAGATAGGTTCCTACAGAAATCATAAAGTCAACAAAGGTAGTTGAGATAGAAAACAAAGCACTGAATATTAAGACATCACATAAAAAAGACTGTAACGAAAACAGCGTGGGTTTGTTCTAAAATGGCTACGTAATTAATGTCTAATAGAGATGTGCCGACTACGACTGTGGCCGACTAGCCGACTAGTCAGCAGCAAAATAACCGACTAGTCGGCTAGGCCGATCTTTACTTTCGGTAAAATTCGGGTGACGTCTGAAATGTTCGTGAGCGCGATCTCGGCTCACGACATGTTTTTGTTGACATTGCGTCGTCCATTCTACGTCATTCATTAATGGTAAACTTACGAGTAAAAACCGGCGTTTTATTGGTTTTTAAATGTAGTATATAACGCTTAATTACTAAACTAACACAGTGCAAATAATTGAATTAATAGTGAAATTAACTAAATAAGATTGTTTGAGTCATGTCGAAAAAGAAATCACGCATTTGGATTTTTTATGACGAATTGGAGGGAGAGGGTAGCAGTAAAGTGAAGTGCAATCAGTGTCAATCAGTTATTTTTCGTTGTGGTCAGGGGAAAAAGCCAAATAATACGAACATTACAAATCATATAGTACAAACATTCACAACTGATGCCTCAACTAGGTTCTGCGATTAAAAGTAGCTCGACAAGAGAAGAGGATCTGTCGCCGGGTACGTCGCAGTCGCAGTCACAACTGGAAATTCTACCACCAATTCCAATGTTGCCGACACCAGGTTCTTCAGAAGCTAGTTTATTACAAAAATACCAGCAAATTATTGAGGAAAGTTTTGTCGTACAGTGGTCTTATAAAGATTCACGAACTAAGGAAATTATTGTAACCATTGGCGAAATGATTGCCGTGGACAACCAGCCGTTGTCTATTGTTGAAAATACAAAACTTTATGAAAAAAGTGAAACCAAAGTATAACGTACCAAGTAGAAAATATTTCACAGATAACATTATTAATAAAAAAGTTTGTTGAACCAATTAATACTAACTTACTATACTTAGATACTCCTAGTATTGTTTTATTTCATTAATTTCAAGATTGAATAATATAAGGGGATGTCAAAGGAAGAGTTCCTATTTAATTTTTCTACCAATTATTAAATTATACATTGTAAACTGAACTGTCATTCTTATATTTAAAAATAACAAGAGTAAAAATACAATTTCATTTCAATCACCCTTTCTATTTTTTAAGCATATTAACATGAGTTAGAAGCGGGCCGACTAGTCGTCGGATTTAGCCGACTAGTCGGTACATCTCTAATGTTTAAGCTGTAAATTAAGTAATGCATGAACGTTGCCGACGTTTCATGCAACCGCCACGTAGAGCTGAATAGTAGATAAGTGCCTACTATTTATTTATCAATAGGGTAACCTATACCTATATTTTTCGTGCCAAACGTACTTTTCGTTTCGTCGAATTCAAGTAAGGCGCCACCCAATACTCATAAAAAGTACACATTTACTTCTTCACACAGTACACAACAATTACTTCTTCGCAAGGAATTCGTGCTCAACCACGATAACTTAGTAGACAGTCACATCACACTTAATTTAAATTCTGCTGTATGAAATCTACTTCTACTTCAAAGGCATCTACCATGAGCTACTACAAAGACGGAAATAAAATACTTCTAATCCACCAATGTCAATCACGTGGCTGCACTCTTTATAAGCACTTTAAGATTCTCTCTGCCAGTATTATCTGTTTTCACGATCTTTGAAGAGCACATGATGCATTCTTATCTGCTTTCATCTCTGTTGTGGCTTCTTGCGCTAGGACAAAACACAGCCTCACTCAAAATTCTCGGAATATTCCCTTATGACAGAAGAAGTCACTTTATAGTATTTAGAGGGCTATTTAAAGAACTCGTGCGAAGAGGACACGACGTCACCATTATTTCCCACTTCCCAGAAGAGACCAGCCGAGAAGAAAACTACCACAATATTAATTTAAGTCCGAAGGGAAATAAAATACGACGAAGATCGTCAACAACCCTAGAAAGATCCTATTGGAATGTTTTAAAAGGTGGAATATTCTTAATGAACAGTGGTACACAAAATTGTAAAGTGTTAGTGGCAAACAAGGAAGTGCAAAATCTCATTAACAGGACAGAGAGTTACGATGTAACATTAGTCGAACAGTTTAATAGTGACTGTGCGTTGGGATTAGCTTACAGGATCGGCGCTCCAGTGGTTGGAATCACAACCCATGTGTTAATGCCGTGGCACTACAAAAGATTTGGAGTACCCAACGATCCTTCTTATGTTTACTTTCGATTTTTGGAAGGCGGGACGAAACCTTCGCTGTATCAAAGACTGGAAAGGACTTTATTCGAAGTTTATTTCAGAATTCTTTACTTCATGGCACAGAAAACAGATCAAAACACGTTATCAAAGTACTATAACGGTATACCGCCACTGGATGAATTAGCTCGAGAGATAAAGTTTTTGTTACTCAACCATCATTTTGTTTTAACTGGTTCGAGTCTATTTCCATCCAATTTGATAGAGATTGGTGGATTTCATGTCTCAAAAACATCTCCGTTATCTGGCGTAAGTACCTATACCTACATAATATTATAGTAACTTTTAGAAGTTCTTTATGAGTTTTTTTTTTTGCTTTATGTTACATGGCACCCATTTTTACAACTTTACCTAAATTACATAACCCAAAGACATTCAACGACTTTCTTAGGAAATTACGGTACGAGTCTGTATCTACCCAACATAATTAATTGTATTCAGAGTTATGGTCTTGCGATTATAAGTACCTATGGTTTTGATCCACTGGCCACAATCACCGTTGACCCGTTAAAGGTCAATTGAAGCAAAATACAAGGAAGAAGTTCTGATTGATACTCTATTAATATTTTTTTGTATCTGTAACGAGGTTTAGGCTTTAGTTGATTAAGTGTATTTTTATACATAAAAGATTCTAAAGGATAAATAAATGTTGTTAATATTAAAAAACTGTTGATTACGTTCAAGCAACACACCAGTGCTGGCTCAGCCGATATAATGGGCAGACGAACGGAGTTTTTTAGCATTTTTAGGGTTCCGTAGCCGAATGGCAAAAAACGGAACCCTTAAAGTTTCGTCAAGTCTGTCTGTCTATCCGTCTGTCCGTCCGTCCGTGTGACATACGGACGGACGGACAGACAATTTATTCTGTTCTCTACCAAATTTCAACAGTGTGATGCTTAAAGAGCATCACACTGTTGAAATTTGGTAGAGAGATGTATCCTGTTAACCGCTTTACGATTATCATACAAAAAATAATGATATTTAAGGGGGTTTTCCATACATGAAACTAAAACCGAAAAAAATTTTTTTAAACCGTTTTCGTTGAAACCGTTTTCTTTTAAAGCCTAACGTTTCTTAGCTAGACGCTTCGAAAGTGGAAAATGGACGTCCCCCCCCCCCCCCATCTAACTTCTAAACTAAGCGAGTGTAAATTTTGAAAATAATATATAATGTTGATCATAACAAATACTTTCAACGAAAATTGGTGCGAACGAGAAGTTTTTGAGATATAGCACTTTTTCAACAACCGCTAAGATAACTTTGTTCTTCATACAAACACTATGAAAAACAAAATTATATTTGCTGTCAACAAAATATTGTGGTATTTTACTAAGTGGAAGTAAGTGGATTGCCTAATTCAGTTAACGTTGGCACGGAACCCTCAGTGCGCGAGTCCGACTCGCACTTGGCAAGTTTTTTATGCAACTGTTCAACACGCAGTCGTCACGTCAAGATCCTCGGCACATTACAATAAATCACTTCATCGTTTTCAAGGAGTTACTCGAAGTATTAGCAAGAAGAGGACACGATGTCACCGTCATATCTAACTTTCCAAGACATCCCACCAAAAAAACTATAATGATACTGATATCATAAATAATAATACTTATATAAGAGAATGACCTCTTTATGTCGAAAAATGAAAAAGAAGACTCTTTCAGCATGGAAAGATTATATTTACATGCACCTGAAAATTTTGATGTGAAATTGAGCAGTTTAATTGTGACTGTGCTTTAGGACTTGTGCATATGTTGCAAGCGGCGCCGTTGGTGGGGATTACGCCACCGATGTGATGCCATGAGACACTACAAAGGATTTGGAGTACCTAACAACACTTCTAGATTCATTTCGTTTTATGAAAGGAGAAACGAAGCCTTCTTTATATCAAAGACTGAAAAGGGCATTTTTCGTTTTTCATTTCGAAATTTTGGCTACTTGACCATCATTGTTTTATCAGGGTCCAGTATATTGGGGGATTGTATGTCTAGAAAGCTTATCTACTGTCTGGCGTAAGCACTCTTTTACTTCAATGAATAATGATATCGTTAATTCAAGTGATTGTTGATATTTATTTTTGTATTTTAACTTTCCGTACCTGGCCATTTCTACATACCGACCTTCAAAGAACACCCCAGCCAGGTAATTCACACTTTGCACCATTGCACGCACGTTTTACATATTATTATTAAGGGTCATTTTTATTTCGCAAAGGAACGCTCTCCAGAGTGGATTTTTAGTCTTCCGGCTATGTCTACAGTTTCGATTCACTGACCAAAATCATCAATGACCCGTGCAAGGTTATTGAAGTAAAATATTTTTTGACAAAGTCATTATTTATAAGTAGAATATTAAATAATATTTTTGATCTTCCATTAAAGTAGGGGCACTGGTCATCAACCCGTTATTAAGAGATTTCAGACCTGATAAATGCATATGTTGTCAAACAAGCTGCCATGTTGATTATGTCATGGCCACGCGCCAGTGTGCGCTCGACCGGTAAGCCGGGCAGACGAACCGCGTGCGTGTATTCATTTCTTTATCAAAATGCGGTATCACTTATTGACATACACATTCGCGCTCCTCGCACTAACATACGCCACAAACGCAGTCAGGATCCTCGGAATATTTCCATACGATGGGAAAAGTCACTTCATCGTAATCAAAGTATTACTTGAAGAACTGGCAAGAAGAGGACATGATGTCACCGTCATATCACACTTTCCCGATGAGAACCGGCCCAAGAACTACCACGATATCAGTCTCTTCATACCGAAGAATACAACGGATTCAATAGAAGACGCTGTCAGTGTAGAAAGATCCTACTTAAGCGTCCTTGAAGTCGCTATATTGTTGACCACAATGGGCAAAGAGAATTGTAAAGTTTTAGTAGAAAATAAGGAAGTTCGAACACTTATAAGTAGAAAAGAAAAATTTGATGTGATATTAATTGAGCAGTTTAATACTGATTGTGCATTAGGACTTGCGTACAAGTTGGGAGGGCCGGTGGTTGGAATTACAACACATGTATTGATGCCATGGCATTACAAAAGATTTGGTATCCCAGACAATCCATCTTATGTATCCTTTCATTTTCTGGAAGGCGGAACTAGACCATCATTGTGGCAAAGAGTGGAAAGAGCGGTGTTTGCAGTTTATTTTAAAACTGTGTACTATTTAATAACACAGAGGTCAGATCAGAACACATTAGCGAAGTACTATGATGATATACCGCCCTTAGAAGATTTGGGCCGTGATATAAAGTTTGTGCTGCTGAACCATCATTATGTTCTGACTGGTTCAAGTCTGTTTCCAGCAAATGCTATAGAAATTGGCGGCTTTCATGTCGGGAAAGCCAGACCATTAAGTGGAGTAAGTGCATTTTGTTTTAAATAACAAAAAAATACATACAACATTCGTAAATTGTTTCGTAAATAAATTGGTTCCAAAAATATATTGAATGACTACTTTAGATAAGAAGTCCATAAACACTGATATTAACTTTTTAAATTTGACTTTAGACGCGAGTAAAACAATCATGACGATATTTTTTTGGGGCTTGCATGTTTGCCTCATTTGATTTTGCTAAAAGATTATTTTACTATACTACAGCAATTATCAATTTTATATTTTTTTATCTAATCACAATTTGTAATTTGCCGGAACAATTATTGTAAAATTGTTATCATTATTATCATCCTAAGATACCCGGACACGAACTTCCCACCTGTTATTGCAATCTGATAAATGATAGAAATAATAGCTACTCGTAAAGAGCAAAGTACTAAGTTGAACTGTTAATCGAGACTTAGCGTCTAAATTTTTAGGCTTATTCTGAATCAGCTAGTCCACGCAAAAACAATGACAGCAGAAATATTTTTTGTTTTGAATGACACCAAAGCTCCAAGTCATCTTTTTTTTTCGAAGGCCAGTACGTGTCTAACGCTTGTAATGGTTTAGCACTATTTGAATTGAAATTTGTATTTCATTCATATAAATAAAATCATTCTTGTAGTCCCTGACAAAAGCAAGCCCTATACATAGAGTGTAGTTTCTTTATGATGAAAATACTAAAGGGAACTTCTGATCTGTGATCATCGGGTATCATTAGGGCCCTTTAATCGCACTCTTTCTCTTCCCTCTGTAAATTAAAATGTAACACCAATTGGTTGCAGGACTTGCAGAAATTCGTGGAAGAAGCAGAACATGGGGTGATATACATAAGTTTCGGTACAACGGTAAGACTATCTTTAATAACCCTGCAAAAGCTGGAGGCAATTCTGGGAGCCATCGAAGAGTTACCGCAGAGATTCATTTGGAGATGGGACAAGAAAACTTCGGTAGATAAAAAGCCATTCGATCAGCTGAGCAAGAAACATTTAGATTTGTTAGCGGACAAGAAGAAAATTTACATCGACAACTGGCTTCCTCAAGTTGATATTTTAGGTAAGTTTTCCTGCATATAAATTCTTAATTGAAGAAAGATTGTCAATGATAAATAATATGATATCCAGATATTACATTGTATCGATATCATGATAAGAATAGCACAGATAAGATACTAACATAGTTACATAATAACAATGTAATACAATAAATATGCATAAGCTATAACTAATAGCGGTCTGATGCAAAGAGTATCAATTTATGAAGAATGATTTTATTATCTATGAACAAATAACTACGTCTAGTAATGTACTAACTCATTATTGAGTTAAAGGTATTACCTACTCAAGCTATTTTTATTGCCTTAGCTAATGATGATCACACGATCAAATACTCCCTCATTTAATGATTAACGTATTAGTATGTATGTAGTAAGATACATGAATTTAACGACTATATTTTCAGGTCATCCAAACGTGAAAGCCTTTTACTCTCACGGCGGAATGGGTGGTACCACTGAAGCTGTACACTTCGGAGTGCCCATAGTAGCAATGCCGATAACTGGTGACCAGCCTGCCAATTCAGCAGCGATTGAGGAAAGCGGCTTTGGGGTACAGCAACCAGTCAATGACTTGACAAAGGAGAGTCTACTTGCGAACTTTAGAAAAGTTTTGGATCCACAGTAAGTGTCATTTAAGATATTATTTACTACAAAAAGTGATAAGTAAACGACCTTTCTACGTAAGCAATGACTAACAAAACAGACTGAACAAATAAACATGCGTAAATTGTTTTTTTTTTGCACAATACCATAAAAGAATGGTAACTATAATGAAGTTATATTTTATTCATAGATTCCAAGCTCAAGTGAAGCGTCGCAGTAAGGCATGGCATGACCGTCCCCTGTCACCTATGGACACAGCCATCTACTGGATCGAATACGCAGCCCGAAACGGAAACTATACCTTCAGAACACCAGCTGCCGACGTTCCTTTATATCAGTACATCAATCTGGACATAGCACTGGTGTTTGCCACATTTATAACAGCTGTCATTTTGCTAGTTAAGTCGTGTAAAGCAAGTCCTAAGGCGGCGAAGAAAACGACGAATAGCAAAAAGAAGAAACAGTGATGACAATACAAATAAATTAGTCAATAAAGCTTATCAGTTTCATTTTAATTGTGAATTCGTAACCAAAAACCAGTTTATGAGTGCAATAGCACCGTAGCCGATGCATATGGGGTCCATTCGAATCCGAATTTATCTGGCTTGGCCGATTTAAAAATAGTATGGATGATTTCACATGTCGATCCATTGATTTTCAATGTTTTATCCGAGAAATTCACGATCCGATAAGCGCGTAAAGTAACATTCGCAAGTCAACTAATGTTACCCTTGAACAAATCTATTCACCAACATAGCTAAATGATATCAGTATTTGATAGTACGAGTAATTGCACGCTAATATTAGTAGGTAAATTACTGCAGACGAAAGCCCATTTATATGTAAGTGGAGCTTTTACGATTAATCAACTTTTATCTAATGCTTCAACACCCAAGCGGTTGCAGGCAACCGCATAACAATAGAATTTGCATTGTGTCTCGTTCACATACGCTTGAGGGATTAAAAGTCTTAAAGGATTTTTTGTAGAAGCGGTTCCTACTTATTTCAGTTGTGGTCGTGTGACCACATAAGCTAGAGAATTCCTTATAATAATTATGATTAGGTATCTACAAAGCAGAACGTATTATTATAACTTAATTATCTCTTACGAATTTTACGAGATATTTCAATGAGATAACAGAACATAACACAAAAACAATCAAAAACAGCAGAGCGCTCAAGCTGGCTTGATAGAATGAGAAAAAAATTAAGACAAGACATTCCACAAACAAAAAGTTTAGACACATGATAGCTGCTTATGTCACAGCTTATTCACAGCAGTCATGTGACTCAAAAAATAAAAAATTGACTTCTGCTTCAATAGCTTCTCAGCCAAATGGCTTCAATAGACCTTCATTACAATCAGTTGCTGGGCTGGCAGCAAGAAGATTGAAAATGTTCCTTCCGTAACGTCGCAGAGGTATGTTGTTTCGAGTATTTGTACATAACGGGCAGGATCACCAGCCCGATTAAACTTTGGAAAAGTTGTCTTTATTCTGGACGCTTCCAAACAGTTATTTACTTCTATATTCGACTACAGGAGGTCCGGATTTATGTAGAAATGTATTTTGCCGATTTCAGATCTAAGCCGCAAAAATGGCATGCTGTTGTAAAAACAGCCGATGTAAGTTATTCTAATCCAAGTTATTTACCTTACATAATTCAGTCGTAGGTCTAGTCGTACGTAGGCTGACTATAAAACACTAAACAATACACTATTTATTTGTCTTCTTTCAAAAATATCCACAGATCAGTCACACAACACTATTTGTGTACTTTCAAATGAGCTCGTCTCAAGTTCGTAAGGTGTAATGTTTGAACTTCAAACCGGACGATTGTGAAAGCCTTAATTAATTACAGCAAAAAAATCATCATCAAGCTGCTTAGGACGCTGCGACTTACCCAAACACAGATGTCTCCTGAGGTCTGATGTGAAGCCCGGCCCGGTCCCGAGTTACATGGGATGGCTTTACACAGCGAAGAACGCACCTGAACACCAAGTAAGTCTAAAGCTTTCTATTGATATGGCATGACGAACTAATAGACTCAACATGAGCTCATTGTATTAAGTGATTCTTAACATCTAATGTTTAGGCCCTAGCCTCAACATATTGATTTCATAGTCAGAGTGAACTGGCCTCTTCTAGGCGAGCTCGCATCATAGTCTTTGTCTTACTTACGTCTGGCATAGTCTAGTAGCTAGGGACAAGAGCAAACCTATTTCAAGCATCAAAAAAGGGCACAGTCAAGTCAGCGCCACAGTTAAATATTTATGGCGTCTTCCATAACACAAAAATTACCGTGGTAACTGGGCTGGGCAGTTTACGAACAAGCACAACTCCTATTTAGAACAAACCAACGATAACGTCACGCTGAAGTATTTAGCTGCATGGGACATACAGAAGAGAAAAAAGTAAATAATATTATATACTTTTTTTTTCAGTTGAGATGCGGCTGGCGCCCAGGCCATATTTCCTGCGATGTCCTCAGGAGAATGGAAGAACACTACTGCCTAAAAACTCCGTGTTCTATCTGCCCGTCAGCATGCTCGCGTTTCCCTTGCTCTAAACCCTGCTGCTCGCCACCACTGAAGTGCAGTCCACTACCGAGGTGCTTACCAATGAGGTGCACTCCACTATCAAAGTGCTATCCACCACCAAGGTGTCCTCCACTACCCAGGTGCTCGCCACTACCGAGGTGCACTCCGCTACCAAGATGTTTGCCTATTAGCTGCGCCTCTACCACCTCTTGCTGCAAAGCCCCGCCCTGTGGCCAGCCCCTCATAAGAATCATACGACACGGAGGACAGTATACCATCGCAACGGAACCATCGCACATCAGCAACTCACCCTACGGACCATACCCACTCAAATACGTCCTGAACACAGATGATGAAGACAACTCAGTAAAGGCGAAATATAGTGTAGAAGCCAAATTCAATGATTACCACTTCGATTACACCAGCTCCCAATCGTCCTTTGTATTGGACTTCTCACCACCAGAACAACGATGCTACAAACCATGCCCTAAGAAGAGCATAATATGCATGCCATGCTGAACAGATGACTGCCTACAAAAAAAAATATGAAGAACCAAAGCTGTTGAAATTAAACATAGTTACAGATAATGAATTCAAACATCCTAAGAAGTGATATTGGTCTGTTCTTGAAAATAATTATTTAATCTAATATAAGACAGTTGTTAAGCCAAAACTTGTTTCATTGAAGAAACCCAAACAATTAGTTCAGTTCTAGAAATGTTTTGTAACAAAAAATGTTCTAGGTAAGGTAAATCTTGGAAAAGGTAAAGGTAAGGTAATTTGAAAGTGTCTTTTTCTCCAAAAATTGCTTCATATAGTTAGATATCAAGTCTGGACAAATATTATAGGTACCTAGGTTCTTGTTCAGACTTGATGAATCAGTCTTGTTTAAAAAAAGACAAATTGTCACAGCGGTGGTCACTCAGTACTTTGTATATGGGTGGAGATTATACGTTTAGAATATTGGTGAAACATTGTGTTGTGCAATCTGCAATGAACAAGTTTATTTTCTTACATAATAAACAATGGAGTGTAGTCCTTAATTAATAATCCTAAGATACAATCAAATAATACTCAATTTTATTAAATTTTTATTTTAGTCAACACTATTATGGAAAACAAAAACTAACAAAATAGATAAATACAATTTGTATTATGAAAAACAACAAAACTTAGCTTGGGTTTCCAGACTTTTGTGCTAAAGCAAGCATGTTTTCGTTGGCAATCATCTGGAATTCATGGAAGCGCTGCGACACTCGCTGGTTCATTCTGAGATATTTCTCCATGCAGTTTAGGGTACACTTATCCTGAAAATATATTACATTGTTTCAGTAGAGATTCCAAACCCAACACTAGAAACAGCTAAGTTAGTTTATTTTAGTTATTTCCATAGCTAAACGGCCTACGGCATTTTGCTGTGGGGCTCGGCTGCTTATATAGTGCTGATATAGAATCAATTTTTGTATTACAAAAAAGAACTGTGCAATCTCTTTATAAACTAAAACCTCAAGATTCCCTAAGAGAGGAACACCTCTCTTAGGGAATCTTGAGGTGTCTTCTTGTGGAAATTTCTTTAAACATAAAGAAATTAGAATATTAACTGTAGCCTCCCAGTATATTTATTAAAATTTTATGTATGTATGCAAAACTGTAATGTAACTTACATTAATTTACGAAAAAGTGATATACACAATTATTATACTAGGAATAAGAATAAGACTGCTATTCCACAATTCAGGCTTTGAAAGGTTGGTAATTCTTTCATGGGGAAATGATTTTTTTTTTTCAATTAATAAATTCAAAACTGACATTAAAGAAACCCTAATGACGAAAGGGTATTATAAAGTAGATGATTATTTAAAAGATAGTAATGTATGGACTTGCATGATCACTACAAATGTTGTAAACCTTTTGAAAAGAGGCATTAACAATAGTGACTGAGTTTCTTGCGCAGCTTCTTCTCAGCACTAGCCCACAATTGTCCCGAAGCTGTGGTAGGGTTTATATTGCAGAAATAAATAACTTTTATGACAAAAAGTTTAGTTTATATAACTCACCTCTGAAGGCCGTAGAGTCCTTGAGGTGAAATCATGTATGCAGTCATTGAAACACATCTCTGATAGCTTGTTGTACTGAACCAAGAAATCTTTGAACTGAAAGTGTGGAAATAAAGTAATTATTTTGATAACACCAGCTGTGTCCATAGTATAAGTATATATATAATAATATATAAGTATATATATAGTTAATAGTTTCTCAGGATGCTGCGATACTAATTAAATTGTGGATTCGCAAGTAACACAAGCAACTAGGCTCAGCGTTTAATACAGTAAGCTTATATTGTAAACTGATACAAACAAATACAAATAATGTTTTCATCACAACTACAGAAAATATAAAACTTACGGTTTTAATTTGGTCAGCTTCGCTCATTTCTTGAGAGGCATTCAT
This sequence comes from Pyrausta purpuralis, assembly GCA_963924145.1. Taxonomy (NCBI): domain Eukaryota; kingdom Metazoa; phylum Arthropoda; class Insecta; order Lepidoptera; family Crambidae; genus Pyrausta; species Pyrausta purpuralis. The sequence continues at coordinate 12,961,365 of OZ001664.1, forward strand.
ATTCGTTTTGTTTATAATTATGCCAGAATAGTAGCCAATAATTACCACTTAAGGTGCTGCAATTCAATAAAATAATTAAATTAAATATTAAGAAAAGGCTTCCATTGGCAATCCGATTCAAAATTGTTTTAAGTTTTGAGGTTATATTATAATCACTTATTTTTTTTTGTTGTGACCATCATAAAAAAAAGAATTAGACCTGGTACACACGACATTGGACATGCTCACACCAAAGTATAAATAAATAAAAATTCCACCCTTCGACATCACCAGCGAGTCCAGCGACAGCGACACCGTGCTATGGATGTATAATAGATAAATAGGTAATTATTTTGCTTGTTTGTTGTGGAAATTTTTGGTACAGTGCCACAACTTATCTGAAGAATGGCCAAAACACAGATTAGTTTAGTAAGAGTATGTCTAAAGACAGATAGGAAACGGCCCTTTATGGGCGCCTAAGTTAGTGGAAAATTTTGACAGCTCGCGCACGACCGATGACAGCTGTTTTTTTATCATGGCTTCTCTGGCACAGATTATATCTTTGCTCACTTTTTTATTTTTATTTATTATTATTTTTGGATCAGAAAAAGGGTTTGTCATACTGGATGCGTTCTGCGATCAGTTCAAAGTAATTTCAGCCCACACTAAGAATGAGCAACATTGACCTGACCGCAGAACGCATCTAGTGTGACAAATCCTGAAAATAAAACAGTTAGAAACACTGGAAAAACTTGTATTGTTAAAAAATACAATAAAAATATAATGCAGAACGGAATTGCTAAGACGTATCATAAATATTCAAAATTAACAATAATTAGTATGTATACGTAGAGTGCAATTGGAGAGCTATAATAACTAACCTACATTAAATAAGACTAAAACTACATTTAGTAAAGTGACGACTGACATAATTATGGTACACTCCATAGAAAAAATGAATAAGGTTAGAATGGCCCCGGTCAGTGCGGCAGCGAGCTTAATTGTAGGCATATGCCTGCATTGAGCCGTAGCTACTTCAGTCGCGTGACAAGAGCGTTGCATTATTTTTGTCAAAAATGCCGTCTTTTGCTATAATTACTTGAAGAGCGTGAAGCCAGGTCATAAAAAATGAGAGAGAAAGTGTATTTTTCACCGGTAAGTAATAATACGTAGTTATTTCGACATTATTTGCAAAAAAACACTTTTTTATTATGATATTTCAAATGATAGCGGTTTTCTTGCACTAAGTTCAAAAAAAATATTCATTGATGACTGTCCACACATATTTTTAACAAATCTGCTATCTTAACACGCAATGTATCGCGTCCAATTTGCTTTGTTCGCTTGTATACGCCTCACTAGGGATGTAGCTCACAGCACAGTAAAATTATCGATAAATGGTAATTTCCCTACTGATGTATTAAAAGATAAAAATAAGTTTTGTTTATTAATTATTTGAAACATAATAATGATAAAATAAATACAATAAAGTTGAAGAGTTCATATGTTGGAACGCGTTTATCTCAGGAACTACTAGAGCTATTTAAAAAAAATGTATTATATTATTCTAATTCGTGCTGCCAAAATAACGTATTCCTGCAATAAAAATATAACTCAGCAAAAACGCACTGCTTAATCCTCAACTTTTCTACTTTCGCTGTTATTATCTTCGATTTTAATTTATCGTTTGGTCTATTTATTTGTAAAATAGGGTACGACAATTCACAGTTTAAAATCGATATGTGTTCAATACTCTTTCACAAATTCTACATTGGTTTACTGTCAACAATCTACTCCCTTCGGCAGTGATACCGAAGTTAAACAACTTACGGCGCGATCGTGTTTTAATGAGTGACCATACTGACCATATTAAAGTGACCTAAACAACGAGTATTTCCTCGTGCTTCATGAAGCACATTAAGCTAACAAGCTAGTATCGGTTGATATTTTCTTACAGCATCTAAAAGCATTCGGTATTAATTTTACCATAATTTCGAAACCTCGTTTTCCTACAAAAACTTAAAAAGAAAATTTCCTTAAAAATGGTTGACTTTTGGAAAGTATATTCTGGGATCAAGATTGTCCCAAATGAGCTTCCCCATCAACTCTTGGAAGGATCCGGTCATATTATCAATAACCCTGCATACAAATATTTTTGGAAGAGTTATTTGTAGTCAGCTATACACTTATTGTGAGTTTGTGTATAATTTTGTAATTTAACAAACCTCTGCAAAGCCCCTTTGGTGATGTGATTTAAATGCGAACAAAAGCACTGCAAGGTTAACTGTTGTATCATGCAGCTGTACATTTCTTTAACTTAACCACCATACTAACTTGGGTCATATTTATTTATTGAAAACTTGCACATGCACGAAACATAAAATTGTACATGTGGCGGACTTAATGCCAAAAGCATTCTATACCGGTCAACCATACGTCTATATGTATATTGTATTTTTTTAATTGTAATCTTAACTATTTTCAATTTGAGTTTGTTCTCTCCCCTTTCGTCCCTGCGTAAAGTTCAAGCCTAAAGTCTTTCTCGATAAATTAGACATCCAACACAAAAACTTTTTTTTAATTGGTCCAGTAGTTCCTGAGATTAGCGCGATTAAACACATACAAACTCTTCGGCTTTATGGTATTAGCTAAGAATACAAATGAATAAATAGCGTGGTTAGATACCTGAATAATGTAAACCATGGTCTTTATGCTTTTATACCTTTAAACATTTTACTTTACATTGGAATCTATTTGTCGTATATAAGTAATATTACTTATTCTTTATACAAATAATGATTCAATTCTACTAATAGAACTATTTTTTAGAAACTAATGTTTAAAGGTATAAGTTACTCTATTTCAAGTAACGTTTAGCAACTCATTTTTACTTCTATTGTTTTTACCGAAAGGCAATAGTAGTACCCTTTGTTGCGATCAAATGAGCTGTTAAATTATCCAAATTATTTCAAACTTAAATCCTACATGTTTATTCACAAAGAGAAACAACATTACATCGGTAATTGAATTTATAATAATCGACCTTTACCACATCACTAGTATTTTGACATAAAAGAACGAACGTATCTGAATGATGATTGGAGGTTTCACCGCTAGAAGCTCTGTGATTGGTAGTTGGTTTCAAGTACTAATTACACCAATCACAGAGTTCCTAGCGGAAATTGTGATTGGTTTGTGATATTGGTGCGTTAATTCATTGATTGGTACTTTTATCACTGCAGCAACAGCGCGGTAACTCCCACCGGCGACAGAGGTTCCCATACAAACGAACGATCAAAACCATTCTAACCTTATTCATTTTTTCTGTGGTACACTCACACCTAACACAAACCATAAAGGGCCGTTACAGATTTCATCATAAGTTCCTAAGTTTTAATTTTATAGCTAACCGTTAAATTGTGAGAAAAAATGTACAATGTAGTTTTATTTATCCCTCGCATCGTTGTTTACAAACAATCAATTGCTATCTCGATTGGATTCAACTGATAAATGCATCTGAAGTATTATAAAAACAAACCATACAACGACTAAACTTCGGTAGAGTTCTCTCGCACTCGTGTCTACCTACTAACCACTTTAAAGCATAAAATACTAACACAACAACGGGCGTATTTTTAAATAAAAGACGACGCTAGGTGAAAAACATTTCTGCTCTTATAAGGTGCGAGAGACCTCGACAGTACATAGATCTAAGATTTAGAGACTGACACACTTTGCATTTATAATATTATTGTGGATAGAGAGACCTATTCGTTCAATATTGTACAATTTATTAACTTACTAAAAATATTAACTATTTCAGCCAAATAAATTATACAGACTGTCTCAAACAATAGTGTCAAGCTAAGCCAAGAATTAAGCTACAGTCGAGCCGAATCCTAAAGTTACGTATGAGATTTGTCAATTTTAATTTTCAATTTTCCAGCATTAAAAATGATAATAATATTAGGAAACATTTTTTTTAGGTTAGAGTTATCATAATGTACTTATATCTTTTGTTTGTAATTAGTTGGTATTTCTGAATTTTGATTTGAAAAGATGGCGACGTAACAAGGTTCTAGCGACCTGTGGTTGAGCTGTCATACGTAACTTTAGGATTCGGCTCGACTGTTATAAACTTAAATCAGTATCAACATTAAAGAAAACTATTTGCAACAAAATAACAAAAAAAATACATAAAGGTTTAATTAAAACTATAGGCTAATAACAATGCCAAAATCACACAGTACACAATACTAGTAATTTTAGAATACTTCGATGAGATACATGTATATTGCACACTGATTATGATTAACTAGCATGAAAGAGAAATTATTATAAAAAAGAACACTGCTAGGTCCAATTAGGAAAGAATGACTGCTTTCATCAGAACCTGTAACAAAATAAACAGAATTAAAGTAAAATTTACACCATGACCTTCTCCCATCCTATCAACTAAGCGTGGAGGTTCGAATTTGTGGCTGTGTAGCCACGTTTCGATCTTGTGCGCTTAGACGGCTGCGGCTCTCATGATCCCCTCCGAACCTGAAACAAAATATGTACACTTAATTAATATTTACAAAAATCAACTGGTAATCATTATTTATTGACTTTCTTACATAGTCTAGAAGACTTAAATTTATTCAGGGCCATACGTTGCATTGGTTTGTTTAAACGGATTGAAAGTTTCTCTGAAAATGAACCGCGAACGATTTTATTTATACCATTACACCAATTGTGTATTTGAACCCGACAAACGATGTTGGTGTTACACTATGGAGAGAGTACAGTCGTCAAGCCCAGAGAGCGAGTGGACTGTAATTTAAATTTAACACTAGGCACTGACTGTTCCCCAGTAAAACACTGCACTTATACTGACACACATTAATTTATTAACACTTTTACTATTTTCACAATTCACGGGTAATTACTGGTACTTCACTTTTCACTAGTAGCTGTATTCACTATTAAACCGTAGGAAGGAATGAACGTACTGCATACAAATTGGGCTCTATTCTTGTATGATTTACTGCGTTCAATTAGCGACTAAAGCGATCCATTATTATCTCTAATTATTGAGCACGAAGTTTGCACACGGCACTATTATGTTCATTTCTTTCTTACATATATTGCTATCCTATTTAATTTTTCTTAACAATTTTCGTATTCGTTCTTACTTATACATTTTTCTCTTTCTTTAAGTCTAGTAGAAAATTAGTAAATAAACGACAATATCAAAGCTTAATGAAATCATATGAAACTTCTTTTGGTCTTGTGGCTGTCGTTAACAAACGATTTTAACAAACTGATCTACTAATATAGAATGATGATCTGAGCAACCCATAAAATTTGTGTCTACAGAATTTAGAAAATTTTGTCGAATGTTGTAAGCTATGTTTGGCATATGACCAAATTCGTTTAAATGTTTATTGATTAATTTATTAATTCGCGAAAGATTTCAACAAATTTTGAAGAAGGGTAGCAAAGGTTTTTGCCTTTTAGTAAGCTACGCTCCCTAAGTTCAATAAAAGAATGAATCGGTAAAATGTCTCTAGTGACTATTGTTTATTGCAGTTTGGGCACTGAATAGCTTTTTTAAGTTTTCTGGCTACGTATCCGGCTGTAAAAGCTGACGAATGAGCGTTCAGCCATTCCATCCGGGCTTGCTGAAGCAGCGGAATTTCTTCCTCTGCTTCGCCAAGCCCAGACGCAGGGAAAACACTCGAGGAGGGACCTGCAACAGGTTCATTAGTATTCTCGTCACTGAAAAAATGTGATAAATCAACATCTCTCCTACATCGACTTCGCAATTAGTATTACGTGACTGAGGGCCCAACATGTCTGTTAATAAAAGTGATTTGAAACTACTAGTGTATTATTAAAAAAAATGTTTTGGCATATTACTAACAACTTTGCCTTGCACTGGGATACCACAGGATCTAACAATAATATATACTTGGTAAAGATAACCTAACTTAAAAACCTTAATAGTTATTGTTTTTTTTTAAATGTGGACAGTAATTTCTTGGGCGCACCAATATCAATATTTTTATGTACCAAATGCTTTGTTTAGTAATTTTTAATAAAAATGTATATTGAAAAGTATATTGAATTAATTGTTTAGTTTCCTTTAAACACCGTATCGGAGATTTTCTAATCGAGAGCCAAAAGGTCAAAAGTTAAACACGCACGCACGCACGCACTCATTCATGCTCGTGGCACGTCTGATTTGTTATTTAATTAATAATTAATAATACCTAGTATGTAAGTACAACATTGGATTTTTTGTGATTGTTTAAGTTTTTCTTTATTTTAATTTTAATATGGTCTGGTGGTGACATCTCAACCTCAATGGTCTCCACTGAAAACCAGCGCCATGGCTTGCCAAGGCAATAAAGCTGAGTGGAAACCAATTTGGATTCACTATTTATAATATGTTTTTATTTTTATGTTTATATTTTTTGTGTTTTGTAGTGAACCAAATAAATTACTTTTCTTTCTTTCTTTCAAAAGAACAATAAGCAACCAAGTATGCTTGATTGCGAAAATAATTTTAACCTTGCGACCTTCATTCACCTTCAAAAATTTGGCACCACCATGCAAAGTATACTATTGAACAACAATCTTCAACTTTGGAAGCAAACTTCGAATAGAAACGAAGTATTTGGAATGGCACAGCGGAAATCCACCAACAAGATTGGCAGAAAAACTTAAAAAGATCGCAGGATCACACTGGTTGCACTGATTTCGGGTGTACAATAAACCCAAATAATTAAAAATGATTACCAAATTTGGAACTGTACTGCAACATAGCAGCAGTTTTCTCACTCAGTGCTTGTGTGGAGTTTTTGACCTTCATTTTCTTTATCTTCTCAAGTATCACATGCTCATCGGTCAACTTGTTCAGCATACGTATATCTCCGACCTGAAATAATATTTAAACGACCGATTAAGAGAGAATTGAACCTTTCAAAAAAATTAAATGGTAGAATTGTTTATGCTACCACGAGAGAAATACCCTACATTTTGCAAATTCTTAAATTTTCTCAAAGTATTTACCTCACAGTCAGCTTTGTAAGCTGTTATTATGTCACTCCATTTGGCCAACTTTTCATGGAATAGGATATCCTTTACGAGGAAATTGTTCCGGATTCTTTTTATAAGATTTGGAGGGTCATATATAATGTTGAGCACTAGTCCATTGATAAGGACCTGGTTGTCTAAAAAAAAAGTTACAATTAAAAAGTTGATGAGGGTTTGCCGAAATCATTAAATTGTTTTAGTTTCTTACCTGACAACCTTTACTGCTCTTTACATCTACTTGCATCTTCCAACAATTGCTTGAAACAGGACCGAAAAGTGGTGCCTTGGTCACATACAAGGACTTTGGGTCGTAGGCCAATTTCAGTGACTGCTTGTAATACATCCTGTAATTTAAAAAAAAACAACACAACTATCACAGCCTGGCATAATAATTGACCTTCCTTTAAAAAAGAGAATATGTATACTAATATAAGAAAGCTGAAGAGTTTGTTTGTTTGAACCAGGGACCGATAACCGGTATTTTTGGGATACCTGAAATTACGATACCGCGTAATATGGGTATCAGAAAAGCGTGTCTCAAAAAAATATGGATACCGCAATTTTTAGGTACCTTAAAAAGAGCTGGTATCTGAACAGTATTTTTGAGATTTAAATAAGAGCAGCAACGTCGCGACGTTAGATACATGCATGAAATATTCACAAAAAACTCTAGTTGGATTTAGTCCTCACTGAGTAATTTACCATTTAGGTAAATATATAAATTACCATTTAGGTACCTACTAAGTAGCTATTATTTATTCGCCTACTATAATATTATTAAACGAGGAAACTGAACTGATTTGTAATAATGTGAAAGATAGATTATTTCTTAGGAAAGGCTCTGAAGTATTAAACAGCATGAGACGTAGATAGACACCATGGTCACTGTACTGGACTCTGCGAGGACGTACTGTCGAGGTCACCGCCGCCTAACCACCTCAAGAACCAAAATTGCATTCACCACGCGTCGTCTTTTGCTTGAAGTGAAGCCCGTTTATGTGTAGTGTGCATGCGATTTTCGTCGAGCAAGTGGTTAGGCGGCAGAGACCTCGACCGTAGTAACCATAATAAGAGGTTTAGTTTTTGCATTGAAACATTTGACGGGATATCCGAAATGTACGCGAGCAACGCCGCGGGGGACCGCTAGTTTATTCAGAGAATTGTTAATAAGAGAAGGTGGAATATAAATTAGGGACGAGTGATACTTTTATAACAATTACCTTTAATATATTCTTGAGTTTCGCAGCAGGGGTAGCACCTTCACACAAATAGTAAGCAAATGATTGTCGCCAGGATGCGACTATCCCACGGACCTATGGATTGAAAAAGATGAAAATATGACATCAAAAGTGAAGTTTTTTTTACTCTCGTCTTCGCAGCTTCGGTTTAAATGTAATCAAGAAGTTAAATGGGTATGGAACTTTTCAGCAATCATCATTATTTTGTACAAAAGTAAAATTAATTTACAAATAAAATATTTTATGATAAAATCTACTAAGCCGTCATGTTAACAACACCTTCTTCACGTCCTTTGCCACTTGACGTAGTTTTACCACAGTATATTTTTGATTAATAAGTTAAGTGAGCCTGTAACGTCCCACTGCTGGGCAAAGGCCTTACCTAAACTATATGAGGTATATTAATATTAAAATATAATTACATGCCTTTATAAATATTGTGTAAAACGTACCATGAAAAAAAGAGCGTGATCGCATAGTTTTTTTTCCGTTGTGCCAAAGATCACGAAGCCATCTATTCTGTCTTCTGCCTCCACAAAAGTAAGTCTAGGAGTTAGAGCAACTTCATCAAAGACAACTGAGCACAATATTTTCCTGTTGTCCCAAGAATTCACCTGAAAAAATAAATAAAGGTGGGTGTGTAAACTCTTCAGCTTTATAATAAAATATCTGGGTGGGCGAGCTTTGCTCGGTATTTTATTGAAAAAAGTAAAAAGATTGTATCCATTGAGATTTGAACCCAAGCATCCGAGATTTTGAAGCGCGCGTCTTTCAACTGAGCTATCGAAACATTGAGAGTAAAAGCGAAATTTAGCTTCACATTCAAATGATTTTGTAGCGGTTGTTCAGTGACTGAAAACAAGGTGATTATCATCATTTCCTACCGATCGATTTTTTGCCGTAAAAACCCCAGTATTAAAAATTTCACGAAAATCGCTGGAGCCGTTTCCGAGATACGAAAATATATAAATATAGGTATATATATATATATATATATATATATATATAAATATATATATTTATTTCTACAAGAATTGCTCGTTTAAAGTAAAGTATATTAAAGTATTAGCAGAAAAACTTTTTTTGCTATAGCTTTTTTATTAATATCATTGCTTTACCAGAGCAGTTTGTAAACAAACCCTAAACTTCTACACAAACCAATTCTACGAAGCATTAGCATTTATGTAAGGCACCGGTAATCTTTGTTGATAATTAATAATCACACATCCTTTAATATCCGTTACGATTGATGATAATATTTGTTTTGTTTTCAATTCATTGACTTTGTATTTGTTTGAAATTAATGCTACAATCTACTGCTTACCAACACAAATACATTAAACCTCACCTTGTCTGCTTTGACCTAAATATGTTAGATTATATACTACTAATACTAAGGCTAATTTTTTTTGGAAATTCTTGTGTCTATTGAAAATTTTCTTCCTACAACTAGCATACAAAACCATCCTGTATAAAATACAACTAGATGTTTAGAATTGTACAACCAAATTCTACAATTATTACCCAAACAATAGTTGTGGTCACGGGTGATTGTGATCACCTTCCTAATCACATCTGCAAGACATTGGATAATTCAACACCAGAAAATCAAAAATGACCAAGACTAGTAAAATTATTCATGAAAATTAAGAAAAATATATACCGTCAGGGCCAGAATTTCTTGTATAACAAGGCAATGTATATGAATGATCATTTCTCACATCTGCAAAGATTCATTTTATTTGTTCAATCTTTAGAACTTTCTATTTTATTATGATTATTTCAGATCAAGCGGGCAAGTATGAAATGTTTCACACAATATGAAAAGTAATTTGATGAATAAATTTATGGCAGCACATTACACCTCTGTAGCTTCTTTAGTATGTGTAGATAAGTTAGCTTACATTATTTGTATTGATACCTTTTTCATACTATTTCACTGAACAGGATATAAAAAGTTCTTGAACTACTCACATAGTGAAGGAAATGGTTAGGTTGGCTGCCTCGAAAGAATTTCTGCTGGTGTAAACAATGTTGGACCACAAATCAATAGCCTTCTGTTGTTCTGTATATATTTTTCTTCAAAATGAAGTTGGCAAACCTATAAAATAAACATACACAGGGTGTGAGTGCTATGACTGTAGAATAGTGAATAGAGAATAACAAGATGATCTTCTGTTCATCAGGATTATTGAAAAAGCTTTCTTAGTATAATTTACTAGGTGTGTTATGATACTACACAGGATCTTTCTTCGCTTTAGAGGCAAGTGTATCAATTTCTAGGTATTTCAGAGATATCATGTGTATCGATAAATGTAAACTTTAGTACAAACCTTGCAGTGAATAAGCTGATCTTTAGTGATTGATGCTAGTTCGGGAACAATAGGAATAAGATATTCCATCCAAATTGCTCGCAATCGATCAGTACGAGGCAACCGAAACGTCCTGATAGACTTCCTCTTGTTGGATGGGCACTCCGGAATCACGCAGAATCTCGGCATATAAATATCAAATAAAAGAGATTTGGTTATTAACAATTAAAACAATTTGCAAGAACTTAATAGAAAATGCAAATAAATAAACGATAAACGGCCGAATTCGAAAACTCAGGGTGCGTTCCGTATTGCGCCAATATCACTGTTAGCACCACGGGTTGGAAACGGCCATAGAGATGACATAGAGTTAGTGGGCAGCGCATTATAATCTATGCAAAAATCAGGAGCCACTATTTCGCACAGACTATATAGCGATACGACATCTGGTGATAAAAATCAGAACTAAAAAAAGTATTTTAATGAGGGTTCCCACTTTTGGTATAATCTCCCTGAATATTAGGGTAATTATAACGGTGAAAGGGGAAATTAGTAGAGAAAATATTTAAGGAATTATATGATTTTTGTAAATAAAAATGTAAAAAACAACAATTTTAAGATAATTATAGTAACTTTTGACATACTAAACTCAACTGTCGGTATCATCATTAAACTGCTTGCATATGCTGGTGTATTACATCAAAAACAAGCTTTGACTATTTTATGACTATTTTATTTTATTATTTTATGGCCCTTAATGCATTATTTAGAAGACAATACAGACGATTTCATCATATTTTTTGACTTTGGTTACTCTGGAGCGGTAATTTTTTTACTAATGCTTAGGGAAAAACATATTTAGTTGTTGGCAGCCCTATCTGAGATTGAGTTTTCGAATTCGGCCGTTTATTTATTTGCATTTTCTATTAAGTTCTTGCAAATTGTTTTAATTGTTAATAACCAAATCTCTTTTATTTGATATTTATATGCCGAGATTCTGCGTGATTCCGGAGTGCCCATCCAACAAGAGGAAGTCTATCAGGACGTTTCGGTTGCCTCGTACTGATCGATTGCGAGCAATTTGGATGGAATATCTTATTCCTATTGTTCCCGAACTAGCATCACTCACTAAAGATCAGCTTATTCACTGCAAGGTTTGTACTAAAGTTTACATTTATCGATACACATGATATCTCTGAAATACCTAGAAATTGATACACTTGCCTATAAAGCGAAGAAAGATCCTGTGTAGTATCATAACACACCTAGTAAATTATACTAAGAAAGCTTTTTTCAATAATCCTGATGAACAGAAAATCATCTTGTTATTCTCTATTCACTATTCTACAGTCATAGCACTCACACCCGTTGTATGTTTATTTTATAGGTTTGCCAACTTCATTTTGAAGAAAAATATATACAGAACAACAGAAGGCTATTGATTTGTGGTCCAAAATTGTTTACACCAGCAGAAATTCTTTCGAGGCAGCCAACCTAACCATTTCCTTCACTATGTGAGTAGTTCAAGAACTTTTTATATCCTGTTCAGTGAAATAGTATGAAAAAGGTATCAATACAAATAATGTAAGCTAACTTATCTACACATACTAAAGAAGCTACAGAGGTGTAATGTGCTGCCATAAATTTATTCATCAAATTACTTTTCATATTGTGTGAAACATTTCATACTTGCCCGCTTGATCTGAAATAATCATAATAAAATGGAAAGTTCTAAAGATTGAACAAATAAAATGAATCTTTGCAGATGTGAGAAATGATCATTCATATACATCGCCTTGTTATACAAGAAATTCTGGCCCTGACGGTATATATTTTTCTTAATTTTCATGAATAATTTTACTAGTTTTGGTCATTTTCGATTTTCTGGTGTTGAATTATCCAATGTCTTGCAGATGTGATTAGGAAGGTGATCACAATCACTCGTGACCACAACTATTGTTTGGGTAATAATTGTAGAATTTGGTTGTACAATTCTAAACATCTAGTTGTATTTTATACAGGGTGGTTTTGTATGCTAGTTGTAGGAAGAAAATTTTCAATAGACACAAGAATTTCCAAAAAAAATTAGCCTTAGTATTAGTAGTATATAATCTAACATATTTAGGTCAAAGCAGACAAGGTGAGGTTTAATGTATTTGTGTTGGTAAGCAGTAGATTGTAGCATTAATTTCAAACAAATACAAAGTCAATGAATTGAAAACAAAACAAATATTATCATCAATCGTAACGGATATTAAAGGATGTGTGATTATTAATTATCAACAAAGATTACCGGTGCCTTACATAAATGCTAATGCTTCGTAGAATTGGTTTGTGTAGAAGTTTAGGGTTTGTTTACAAACTGCTCTGGTAAAGCAATGATATTAATAAAAAAGCTATAGCAAAAAAAGTTTTTCTACTAATACTTTAATATACTATACTTTAAACGAGCAATTCTTGTATAAATAAATAAATATATATATATATATACCTGTATTTATATATTTTCGTATCTCGGAAACGGCTCCAGCGATTTTCGTGAAATTTTTAATACTGGGGTTTTTACGGCAAAAAATCGATCGGTTTTATTTTCAGGAAATGATGATAATCACCTTGTTTTCAGTCACTGAACAACTACTACAAAATCATTTGAATGTGAAGCTAAATTTCGCTTTTATTCTCAATGTTTCTATAGCTCAGTTGAAAGACGCGCGCTTCAAAATCTCGGATGCTTGGGTTCAAATCTCAATGGATACAATCTTTTTACTTTTTTTCAATAAAATACCGAGCAAAGCTCGCCCACCCAGATATTTTATTATAAAGCTGAAGAGTTTACACACCCACCTTTATTTATTTTTCAGGTGAATTCTTGGGACAACAGGAAAATATTGTGCTCAGTTGTCTTTGATGAAGTTGCTCTAACTCCTGGACTTACTTTTGTGGAGGCAGAAGACAGAATAGATGGCTTCGTGATCTTTGGCACAGCGGAAAAAAAACTATGCGATCACGCTCTTTTTTTCATGGTACGTTTTACACAATATTTATAAAGGCATGTAATTATATTTTAATATTAATATACCTCATATAGTTTAGGTAAGGCCTTTGCCCAGCAGTGGGACGTTACAGGCTCACTTAACTTATTAATCGAAAATATACTGTGGTAAAACTACGTCAAGTGGCAAAGGACGTGAAGAAGGTGTTGTTAACATGACGGCTTAGTAGATTTTATCATAAAATATTTTATTTGTAAATTAATTTTACTTTTTTACAAAATAATAATGATTGCTGAAAAGTTCCATACCCATTTAACTTATTGATTACTTTTTAACCGAAGCTGCGAAGACGAGAGTAAAAAAAACTTCACTTTTGATGTCATATTTTCATCTTTTTCAATCCTTAGGTCCGTGGGATAGTCGCATCCTGGCGACAATCATTTGCTTCCTATTTGTGTGAAGGTGCTACCCCTGCTGCGAAACTCAAGAATATAATTATTAAAGGTAATTGTTATAAAAGTATCACTCGTCCCTAATTTATATTCCACCTTTCTCTTATTAACAATTCTCTGAATAAACTAGCGGTCCCCCGCGGCGTTGCTCGCGTACATTTCGGATATCCCGTCAAATGTTTCAATGCAAAAACTAAACCTCTTATTATGGTTACTACGGTCGAGGTCTCTGCCGCCTAACCACTTGCTCGACGAAAATCGCATGCACACACTACACATAAACGGGCTTCACTTCAAGCAAAAGACGACGCGTGGTGAATGCAATTTTGGTTCTTGAGGTGGTTAGGCGGCGGTGACCTCGACAGTACCTCCTCGCAGAGTCCAGTACAGTGACCATGGTGTCTATCTACGTCTTGTAGGGTTACATTACTGCGTTGTAAGCAAAAATAAATACCGAGTCGGGCGCGCAGCCAATACACGCCAGTCGTCTCCCGCTCGTTCTCGAATCTAGACACCTAGGCATACTTACTAGGCTCGTAACATTTAAGTTATTTTCGGACTGTGTAACCTCCAAATTAAGAGACAATATACCCGGACATTCGTGAACTGACTCTGTTGTTTTCCTCATTCCCTAAAACCTTCTGATAGTCTCGGAGTGTAGTAAATACCGCGCCCACACACACACACGCGCAATAGTCTCATGCTGTTTAATACTTCAGAGCCTTTCCTAAGAAATAATCTATCTTTCACATTATTATAATCAGTTCAGTTTCCTCGTTTTATAATATTATAGTAGGCGAATAAATAATAGCTACTTAGTAGGTACCTAAATGGTAATTTATATATTTACCTAAATGGTAAATTACTCAGTGAGGACTAAATCCAACTAGAGTTTTTTGTGAATATTTCATGCATGTATCTAACGTCGCGACGTTGCTGCTCTTATTTAAATCTCAAAAATACTGTTCAGATACCAGCTCTTTTTAAGGTACCTGAATATTGCGGTATCCATATTTTTTTGAGACACGCTTTTCTGATACCCATATTACGCGGTATCGTAATTTCAGGTATCCTAAAAATACCGGTTATCGGTCCCTGGTTCAAACAAACAAACTCTTCAGCTTTCTTATATTAGTATAGATATTCTCTATTTTAAAGGAAGGTCAATTATTATGCCAGGTTGTGATAGTTGTGTTATTTTTGTTTTAAATTACAGGATGTATTACAAGCAGTCACTGAAATTGGCTTACGACCCAAAGTCCTTGTATGTGACCAGGGCACCACTTTTCGGTCCTGTTTCAAGCAATTGTTGGAAGATGCAAGTAGATGTAAAGAGCAGCAAAGGTTGTCAGGTAAGAAACTAAAACAATTTAATGATTTCGGCAAACCCTCATCAACTTTTCAAATTGTAACTTTTTTTTAGACAACCAGGTCCTTATCAATGGACTAGTGCTCAACATTGTATATGACCCTCCACATCTTATAAAAGGAATCCGGAACAATTTCCTCGTGAAGGATATCCTATTCCATGGAAAGTTGGCCAAATGGAGTGACATAATAACAGCTTACAAAGCTGACTGTGAGGTAAATACTTTGAGAAAATTTAGGAATTTGCAAAATGTAGGGTATTTCTCTCGTGGTAGCATAAACAATTCTACCATTTAATTTTTTTGAAAGGTTCAATTCTCTCTTAAGCGGTCGTTTAAATATTATTTCAGGTCGGAGATATATGTATGCTGAACAAGTTGACCGATGAGCATGTGATACCTGAGAAGATAAAGAAGATGAAGGTCAAAAACTGCACACAAGCACTGAGTGAGAAAACTGCTGCTATGTTGCAGTACAGTTCCAAATTTGGTAATCATTTTTAATTATTTGGGTTTATTGTACACCCGAAATCAGTGCAACCAGTGTGATCCTGCGATCTTTTTAAGTTTTTCTGCCAATCTTGTTGGTGGATTTCCGCTGTGCCATTCCAAATACTTAGTTTCTATTCGAAGTTTGCTTCCAAAGTTGAAGATTGTTGTTCAATAGTATACTTTGCATGGTGGTGCCAAATTTTTGAAGGTGAATGAAGGTCGCAAGGTTAAAATTATTTTAGCAATCAAGCATACTTGGTTGCTTATTGTTCTTTTGAAAGAAAGAAAGAAAAGTAATTTATTTGGTTCACTACAAAACACAAAAAATATAAACATGAAAATAAAAACATATTATAAATAGTGAATCCAAATTGGTTTCCACTCAGCTTTATTGCCTTGGCAAGCCATGGCGCTGGTTTTCAGTGGAGACCATTGAGGTTGAGATGTCACCACCAGACCATATTAAAATTAAAATAAAGAAAAACTTAAACAATCACAAAAAATCCAATGTTGTACTTACATACTAGGTATTATTAATTAAATAACAAATCAGACGTGCCACGAGCATGCATGCGTGCGTGCGTGCGTGCGTGTTTAACTTTTGACCTTTTGGCTCTCGATTAGAAAATCTCCGATACGGTGTTTAAAGGAAACTAAACAATTAATTCAATATACTTTTCAATATACATTTTTATTAAAAATTACTAAATAAAGCATTTGTACATAAAAATATTGATATTGGTGCGCCCAAGAAATTACTGTCCACATTTAAAAAAAATATCAATAACTATTAAGGTTTTTAAGTTAGGTTATCTTTACCAAGTATATATTATTGTTAGATCCTGTGGTATCCCAGTGCAAGGCAAAGTTGTTAGTAATATGCCAAAACATTTTTTTATATTAATACACTAGTAGTTAAGATAATAATATGCATATTCGTTAAAGTAAAAAAAATATTAACAGGCCATCACGTGGACGGCACACCAGTGAGCAGCACCATGAAGACCACGTCCGAGGTGGTGCTGTTCTTCGACCGGCTTTTCGACAGCGTCAATGGCGCGCGCGGCGCCCGCCAGGGAAGATGCGAGGACCGGTAAAAGAGGTTGAGGGCGTATCACGCCATATCGAATTTTGGCAAGAAGCCATTCGAATTCTTTCTTACCATTTGTATTTTGTGCAGCCTGGTACGGTCCAAAGAATGTATGTTCCGAGCTTGAATAGCTGGATCATCACCCTTAAGAGTTTCATTTCGATTTGGTCGGAATTGAAAACTGAAGGTGTGCTACTATTTTACACCCGTTCTATTAATCAGGATCCGCTCGAAAACTTCTTTGGCCGCATTAGAGCTCTAAATTATAGGAACAATAATCCAATCCCCTACACGTTTCAATGTAGTTTCAAATCACTTTTATTAACAGACATGTTGGGCCCTCAGTCACAAAATACTAATTGCGAAGTCGATGTAGGAGAGATGTTGATTGATCACAATTTTTTCAGTGACGAGAATACTAATGAACCTCTTCCTGTTGCAGGTCCCTCCTCGAGTATTTTCCCTGCGTCTGGGCTTGGTGAAGCAGAGGAAGAAATTCCGCTGCTTCAGCAAGCCCGGATGGAAAGGCTGAACGTTCATTCGTCAGCTTTTACAGCCGGATACGTAGCCAGAAAACTTAAAAAAGCTATTCAGTGCCCAAACTGCAATAAAACAATAGTCACTAGAGACATTTTACCGATTCATTCTTTTATTGAACTTAGGGAGCGTAGCTTACTAAAAGGCAAAAACCTTTGCTACCCTTCTTCAAAATTTGTTGAAATCTTTTGTGAATTAATTAAATTAATCAATAAACATTTAAACGAATTTGGTCATATGCCAAACATAGCTTACAACATTCGACAAAATTTTCTAAATTCTGTAGACACAAATTTTATGGGTTGCTCAGATCATCATTCTATATTAGTAGATCAGTTTGTAAAAATCGTTTGTCGGGTTCAAATACACAATTGGTGTAATGGTATAAATAAAATCCTTCGCGGTTCATTTTCAGAGAAACTTTCAATCCGTTTAAACAAACCAATGCAACGTATGGCCCTGAATAAATTTAAGTCTTCTAGACTACGTAAGAAAGTCAATAAATAATAATTACCAGTTGATTTTTGTAAATATTAATTAAGTGTACATATTTTGTTTCAGGTTCGGAGGGGATCATGAGAGCCGCAGCCGTCTAAGCGTACAAGATCGAAACGTGGCTACACAGCTACCAATTCGAACCTCCACGCTTAGTTGATAGGATGGGAGAAGGTCATGGTGTAAATTTTACTTTAATTCTGTTTATTTTGTTACAGGTTCTGATGAAAGCAGTCATTCTTTTCTAATTGGACCTAGCAGCTGTTGAGATACGGGGTTCTTACCATTTGCATTGCACGGGGCCATTTAGAAAAGAAACGCAGAGATGTCACTTAGTGTTCCAGTGACATCTTTTGTACTTCTTAGGTGTAGAGGAACACCTCGGGGTTTTTAGCCGGTAAAAGTCCGGCATAACCACATCTTTCCCCGTAGATGTGGTATCCATGAGGATTTTCCCTGAGTTTTCAATGTTATTATTATTTATGTTTTCTTCTTCACTCGTTACTTAATTAAGTTCTGTATTTGAGTTTTTTTTATAACGTTAGTTAGGCAAACTTAGTCGTCAAATGCTTAGTAATGATTCTGTAACAACTGTCACTATTTGATGTTAATTGTACACTTATTGTAACTTTCACAAAACCTGAAGGATATTATGATGATGCATATATATCCATATATATATACATATGATTCTCGGACTCATCATTATCATAATATCCTTTTCGTCTTGTTACTCATTTGTATGTATTCCGCATGTATAAATTAATAGGAGTTTAGCTTTTTTATATTTTTTTAAACCTATGTTCTTTTTTATAATAATTTCTCTTTCATGCTAGTTAATCAATAATCTATTTGATAAGTTAGTAGTAGGTAGTAGTTAATCAATATTCTATATGATGTATCTCATCGAAGTATTCTAAAATTACTAGTATGGTGTACTGTGTGATTTTGGCATTGTTATTAGCCTATAGTTTTAATTAAACCTTTATGTATTTTTTTTGTTATTTTGTTGCAAATAGTTTTCTTTAATGTTGATACTGATTTAAGTTTATAACAGTCGAGCCGAATCCTAAAGTTACGTATGACAGCTCAACCACAGGTCGCTAGAACCTTGTTACGTCGCCATCTTTTCAAATCAAAATTCAGAAATACCAACTAATTACAAACAATAGATATACATCATAATGTATATCTATTGTTATCATAATAACTCTAACCTAAAAAATAATGTTTTCTAATATTATTATCATTTTTAATGCTAGAAAATTGAAAATTAAAATTGACAAACCTCATACGTAACTTTAGGATTCGGCTCGACTGTAGCTTAATTCTTGGCTTAGCTTGACACTATTTTTTGAGACAGTCTGTATAATTTATTTGGCTGAAATAGTTAATATTTTTAGTAAGTTAATAAATTGTACAATATTGAACGAATAGGTCTCTCTATCCACAATAATATTATAAATGCAAAGTGTGTGTGTGTATAAGTGCAAAGTCTCTAAATCTTAGATCTATGTACTGTCGAGGTCTCTCGCACCTTATAAGAGCAAAAATGTTTTTCACCTAGCGTCGTCTTTTATTTAAAAATACGCCCGTTGTTGTGTTAGTATTTTATGCTTTAAAGTGGTTAGTAGGTAGACACGAGTGCGAGAGAACTCTACCGAAGTTTAGTCGTTGTATGGTTTGTTTTTATAATACTTCAGATGCAGTTATCAGTTGAATCCAATCGAGATAGCAATTGATTGTAAACAACGATGAAAGGGATAAATAAAACTACATTGTACATTTTTTCTCACAATTTAACGGTTAGCTATAAAATTAAAACTTAGCGTTCCGATTTGCGCCAATATCACTGTTAGCACTGTGAGCGTCAAAAGCCGTTCCGATTTGATTAGCGTGCTGACAGCGCTGTTGACGCGATTTCATTTCGGAACGGCTTTAGATGACATTTGCTGTTCTTTGAAGCAAAAAGACGTCAAATGCGTCAATGTGACAGTCCGCTCACAGACGCTCACGGTGCTAACGCAGAAAAACGATTGCACTGTGAACGCAAAATGGCGGTGATAGTGACGTCAGCCGTGACGTCACTACAGCTATCGTTGACTAGCTAACGCCAAATCGGAACGGTTTGTAAGCGCGATATCAGTGATATTTTCGCTGTCAGCGCAATACGGAACGCAGCCGTTGACTCGCTAACGCCAAATCGGAACGGTCTGTAAGCGCGATATCAGTGATATTTTCGCTGTCAGCGCAATACGGAACGCAGCCTCAATGTCAGACAGGGCTGCCAACAACTAAGTATGTTTTTCCCTAAGCATTAGTAAAAAATATACCGCTCCAGAGTAACCAAAGTCAAAAAATATGATGAAATTGTCTGTATTGTCTTCTAAATAATGCATTAAGGGCCATAAAATAATAAAATAAAATAGTCATAAAATAGTCAAAGCTTGTTTTTGATGTAATACACCAGCATATGCAAGCAGTTTAATGATGATACCGACAGTTGAGTTTAGTATGTCAAAAGTTACTATAATTATCTTAAAATTGTTGTTTTTTACATTTTTATTTACAAAAATCATATTATTCCTTAAATATTTTCTCCACTAATTTCCCCTTTCACCGTTATAATTACCCTAATATTCAGGGAGATTATACCAAAAGTGGGAACCCTCATTAAAATACTTTTTTTAGTTCTGATTTTTATCACCAGATGTCGTATCGCTATATAGTCTGTGCGAAATAGTGGATCCTGATTTTTGCATAGATTATAATGCGCTGCTCACTAACTCTATGTCATCTCTATGGCCGTTTCCAACCCGAAATTGAAATTAGTTAGGGTGCGTTCCGTATTGCGCCAATATCACTGTTAGCACTGTGAGCGTCAAAAGCCGTTCCGATTTGATTAGCGTGCTGACAGCGCTGTTGACGCGATTTCATTTCGGAACGGCTTTAGATCACATTTGCTGTTCTTTGAAGCAAAAAGACGTCAAATGCGTCAATGTGACAGTCCGCTCTTAGACGCTCACGGTGCTAACGCAGCAAAACGATTGCACTGTTAACGCAAGATGGCGGTGATAGTGACGTCAGCCGTGACGTCACTACAGCTATCGTTGACTCGCTAACGCCAAATCGGAACGGTTTGTAAGCGCGCTAACAGTGATATTTTCGCTGTCAGCGCAATACGGAACGCAGCCTTAGTTGATACAATTAAGACCGCATCGCTATCGATATATTTCAGTGCAGTGCTGCCAACTCGTCTTGGCAAAAACGAGTTAAAATGACTGCTTAAAAAAGTGCTACATTTCTCGCCAAATATAAGCGGTTTTACTATTTGTAGGAGCAAGTAACGCACTGTTTTATAAATATGATTTATTATTAAATATTATTTGACTGAAACCTTTAAAGGTGACATGTCTCTGTTTCTAATATAGGTAAATCAAATACCGTGTCTTTTCATTTAGGAAGATAGAAGAGAAATATATATTTATTATGAATCCTTTTAGTTCAGTCCGTAAGTAATAGCACTGCATATTTTGATTTATTAAACTTAAAATTATTTAATTTGATAAAGAATTGAAGAAGCTACAAGTTAAAAAGGCACATTATAAATGAAAGATAGTGTAAAATTTTAATATTCATTATAATTTTTAATTGGGAATAGATTGATCTTTTTAGTTCAGTCCATAAGTAATAGCAGTGCATACTTAGATTTGCAGGCACACACCATAGTCCGGTCGTGGGACATTTAATTTACGAAAAAGTTAAGATAATTCTAAAATCTAAGGTGCTCTTAGCGCAGTGGTAGCAGCGCTTTTGTAGTGATACTAGAGTGAAGCAACCTACAGCGCGGGCGTGTTTGAATGGGTGACCATTTCGACCATATAAGTGACGTATATCACAAGCATCTCCGTGCTTTGGAAGGCTCCTTAAGCCGTTGGTCCCGGCTATAGTGATAAAAAAAATACCCTCAACTTCCGTTATTAAACCAAATCTTTGGTAAACTACCAATAAAATACATTTATTAACGGTTAATATTTCGACTGAAAATACATTTATTAACGGTTAATTATTCGACTGCGACAACGAAAAAGAGTCAATAATATGTTTATAAGGTGAGGTGATAAATCGATATTCAAAGGATAAAGATCTCATTTAATTTTTTATAAATCATACATATTTAATGCAATATTTTTTCGTTCATATTAATAGTAGTGGCAAAAATCTTGTTACTTTTAATTACTGTAACGTGCATTATATAAATCAGCTCAGGAAACAAGACTTAAAAATTATGACGTATAAAAATTTAATAGGTGAAAAAAACGTAACGTCTTGAAAACATTAATAAACCAGCTTTCTCGCCTGCATCAAGATAGTCTACGTCGACGACGACTGACATATTATCAGCGAGAACATCAAATGCGAACATCATATACGTAGTAGAAAATACATCGACGCCATTCGACTTAGAGTTCACAACACGCGAAGTTTTTTCTATTAGTAGTAGTAAGCTCTTTGATTTGTTATTGTTCTTTTGAAATTGAATAAATGAGTTATTTATTAATTTATTTATTATCGCGCAACTCGTGTCATGATACACATTTCAAGGCACAATTGACATCTAGCGGTGGTATTTAACCGTAATACCCATAATATGCAATAACTTAACCGTTAATAACGAAAAATGCATTTTTAACCACTTGGTTAAAATAGTTAATAACCGGCTTCGCATCAATAGTTTCGACTTATATCGGTTAACATTAGTCGTTAAGTCCTAAGCCTAGTCAGAGGCCTTATGGGCGGCTTGATAACATCTGACAACAGGGTTAGTCGCTTGTCTTGCAAACACTTCTCCACCAATCCGCACTGAGCCCGCGTGGTGGAGTATGGCTCGAACTACCTCATAGTCGAGGTAAGGCCTTTGCCTAGCAGTGCCACATCACATGCTTACTTTACTAAAAGTTTTGGTTTTTGCCGAGGGTATAGATTATGTGCATTGTGAGCTATTTTAAAAAGTTAATTTTCTAAACCGGCTCCAATTTATTCCCGATATTAATTCGAATCGGGTGGGTAAAAATTGGGTGAAATTGGATATTTATCCAGCGGCAATGTTTTTGAGGCGTTTATAACCGTGAGACATTTTTTCTGGCGACGCGACTACAAGAATTGGTATTTTATAAGATCAATCACTTTACTATATAGGAGTTTTTTTTTTAACGAACGAGAAGACCCAGCGAATTATGTTTTTTTTATAAGAACTTTCTTCTAAAAATAACCAACACAACAAAAAAGAATTAACGAGTCGATCCAGCTATTCACGCGTGATGCATGCCCTGACCAAGGGAAATTAAGATTCATTTTTATATACAACGAGTAATTAATTTTACATGCGCAAAATTTCAGACACCCTAAATGATGTTCGATTCAATTGACCTAATTCTGAAAGAATAAAAAATAATTCAAGGTTTTTATGCGGTGTTTTAGTTTTAATGGCACTTTTGATCATTTCTTGTCTTGCGGACAACGCTCTGTCCGAGCGAGGAGTCGGTTGGTATTCACTGGGCCGCTGTGCTGCGCTGACATTAATACACACATCAAAAGTGTCTAGGGATCAAGCATTTTTATGCGGATTTCTTGAGATTGAGATGTGGCTTTGTAATAAATTTATGATTTTATAAATTTATATGGATCCTTTTTGGTGCATTTCATAATTTGAAACAGGAACTGTCAATCAAATTCGAGTAAAAGATGAAAATCAGCTGTCAATATTTTCCCTATAAAAACATACAACGCATTGAAGACATTATTAGTGCTACTGTTTCCCTACTACTGATTAAAACCAACGTTATTATGGGGTGGCGACGTCATTTAAGCAGGGAAGAAATGCTCAGAGCCGTGGGAATGATAGAAGCTGGTTCCCGGCAACGTACTGTGGCTTTAGCTCTGAATACAAGTCAGAGTGTTATCAGTCGACTTTGGACACGTTAGAAGCACTGGTACCGTGGCTGAGCACCATGGAGGACGGTATCACTGCTCCACACGGAGACAAGACCGATACAATCAAATCACAGCTCGAAAAGCTCCAACAATAACCGCCATGATGTTAGCCGTGACTCCGTGAGGCTTCATCACTCTTCAGGGAACTTAATTAGCGACCAAACAGTCAGAAATCGCTTGCATGAAGTGAATCTTTATTCCCGAAGACCGCTACGGGTTCCACCTATAGCAATGCACAATCGTAGGATTCGATATCAATGGGCTCTTGAACACAGAAATTGGGCAGAAGAACAATGGCGTTTCGTGTGCTTTTCTGATGATTGTCGTTTTGGTATGAGACCGGACACAAGACGTATACGACACTGGAGAACCCCTGGACGCCAACAGTGATTAAAATCCTGCCAGGAAGTCCATCCTTATAGTGGTGGAACCATCATGGTATGGGCGGGTGTTTGGATCGGCGGAAGAACTGATTTGATTCGGATCAGAGGCAACCTCAACGCTCAAATTTATGCTGAGACGATTGTATCAGACGTCATCGTTCCTCTACAAGTGCAAATCGGTCCCTTATTTTAGTTAATGCATGATAATGCACGACCGCACACCGCAAGAGTTGTAAGACAGACTCTCGCCGCAGCTAACATCAATGTCCTGCCCTGGCCTGCTCAGTCGCCAGACTTGAGCCCGATTGAGCATGCATGGGATATGCTACAGAGAAGAGCTCTGCCGAATGTGGAGGGTATCCAGTCGCAAAAAGACCTTTTTTTGTTGTTGCAACGAACATGGGCGGTCATTCCACAGCGTGATTTGGTTGAACTCATTTTGAGTATGCCAAACCGATGTTCTTGTGTTGTTAGTGTTCGCGGTAGAAACACGGATTATTAATTGTTTAAGGTACCCAGTAAAATTTTAAAGAAAACTGTTATTTCAGTCTTTTTTTCGAACTTTAATGTTAGTGGTTCAAATGTCAAAATACCCTTTATTAGGAAAATGGCAAATTTCTTTATTAATGCAAAGGTGACTTGGTTTATCGTTACTGTAGACAAACGAAAACATTTTATTTGATGAATCCTTAAAGAAAATTTTAATTAATATCAATCAGGAGAAAAGTTATTGCAAAAATATATGTTGATCCCTAGACACTTGATGTGTGTATAATTACTATCTATGCTAACCATCGCTTAATATAAATTGGACTTGTAAAAGGGCAACTTTGGCTGTGACACACGAGGAATTGAACCCCGCATCTTATGCTATCCGGGTGTATACCACTCGGTCACCGTCACACTAGCAAGCCTGTTGAATTTTGCAAGTGCTTTATTTAACTCGTAGGGTGCGTGACACCATGAATGATTACTCTCACAATATCCGAAGGAAATATTTTTATGAATATTTAACAATCGGTTTAGATGTAGAAAGCCAGTTTATAAATAGTCAATTTTTGTTTTTATAGTGTTTTGTCACTATACAAACTTAATAATATAAATAGCACTTGTAAAAAGCAACTTTGGCTGTGTGACAGACAAGGAATCGAATCCCGTGTCTTACGCTATCCGAGTGTATGCCTATACCACTCGGCCACCGTCGGCAATCTTGCAACATTGATGATGTCACGTAGCCT
This sequence comes from Pyrausta purpuralis, assembly GCA_963924145.1. NCBI lineage: Eukaryota > Metazoa > Arthropoda > Insecta > Lepidoptera > Crambidae > Pyrausta > Pyrausta purpuralis. The sequence goes on from OZ001664.1 coordinate 12,987,018, forward strand.
ACGCGTTAAAGAAAGCACTTGTAAAATTCAACAGGCTTGCTAATGTTACGGTGGCCGAGTTGTATGGGCATACGCCCGAATAGCGTAAGGCACGGGGTTCGATTCCTCGTCTGTCACAGCCGAAGTTGGTTTTTACAAGTGCAATTTATATTATTAAGATTGTATAGTGTCAAAACACTATAAACACAAAAATGAAACTGCTAACCATCGCTTGCTTAAGTATTTTGCGGGTTTGTGCACGTAATGGCTGGTCTTATTGAAAAATAGACAGGGCAACATTTTAATAAAGATTTTTAGAAAAATGTGACCCATACTAAAAAGCGGTTCAATTGATTTTGCTCGTTATTCAAACAACCTGTTACACGTTGTGTAGTGATAAAATTACCCTAAGTACGACGGTTGACAATACGGTTGACCGGTTAAATATAGTTTTTTTACGCATATATTGTTTAAGGTTAAATACCTATGTATGGAGTAGTAAGTTTAACAAATGGGTAATAACGGGATATATTATGTGTAGGTCACATTAAAGTGAGTATGGCAATTAGGTCACCAGCCAGCAGTACCCATCTCTTTGGCTGCGTTCCGTATTGCGCTGACAGCGAAAATATCACTGATATCGCGCTAACAAACCGTTCCGATTTGACGTTAGCGAGTCAACGATAGCTGTAGTGACGTCACGGCTGACGTCACTATCACCGCCATCTTGCGTTCACAGTGCAATCCAGTGCAATCGTTTTGCTGCGTTAGCACCGTGAGCGTCTCTGAGCGAACTGTCACATTGACGCATTTGACGTCTTTTTGCTTCAAAGAACAGCAAATGTAATCTAAAGCCGTTCCGAAATGAAATCGCGTCAACAGCGCTGTCAGCACGCTAATCAAATCGGAACGGCTTTTGACGCTCACAGTGCTAACAGTGATATTGGCGCAATACGGAACGCACCGCTTAACAATAATTAAAAAAGTAAGGGTGCGTTCCGTATTGCGCCAATATCACTGTTAGCACTGTGAGCGTCAAAAGCCGTTCCGATTTGATTAGCGTGCTGACAGCGCTGTTGACGCGATTTCATTTCGGAACGGCTTTAGGTCACATTTGCTGTTCTTTGAAGCAAAAAGACGTCAAATGCGTCAATGTGACAGTTCGCTCTTAGACGCTCACGGTGCTAACGCAGCAAAACGATTGCACTGTGAACGCAAGATGGCGGTGATAGTGACGTCAGCCGTGACGTCACTACAGCTATCGTTGACTCGCTAACGCCAAATCGGAACGGTTTGTTAGCGCGATATCAGTGATATTTTCGCTGTCAGCGCAATACGGAACGCAGCCTAAGGGTGCGTTCCGTATTGCGCCAATATCACTGTTGGCACTGTGAGCGTCAAAAGCCGTTCCGATTTGATTAGCGTGCTGACAGCGCTGTTGACGCGATTTCATTTCGGAACGGCTTTAGATCACATTTGCTGTTCTTTGAAGCAAAAAGACGTCAAATGCGTCAATGTGACAGTCCACTCTTAGACGCTCACGGTGCTAACGCAGCAAAACGATTGCACTGTGAACGCAAGATGGCGGTGATAGTGACGTCAGCCGTGACGTCACTACAGCTATCGTTGACTCGCTAACGCCAAATCGGAACGGTTTGTAAGCGCGATATCAGTGATATTTTCGCTGTCAGCGCAATACGGAACGCAGCCTAAATGTTTTGACATTGTTGACATTAATATTTTTTTGTTGTACCACTGATAAATTAGAAGCTAATGTTCGTGGTATTTTTTATCGAAAATGAACGAAAATGACGACGATCTCACTACTTTTTGTGACTCAGCGGTATGTAATAATTATTAACTTATCATCCCAATAGATATTTTCATGAATTTTAGTAAGTGAATCAATAATGGATTGTATCACAGGCGTCGTTAGTGGAAGGCTGTCGTCTTCCAGTTCGTATGCAAGGAGGCGACGACTGGCCTTTAGCAGAAATAATAAGCATCAAAGAAAGCAGAGGACAAAGAGGATACTATGTACACTACGTTGATTGTAAGTAAATAACTTTCATAATAAACAATAACAAAACACATCTGTAAACGGACTGAGAAACAGCACTTGTAATACTACGTCTCGGTTTCGATTCCTGGATTCGGGCAATATAAAATATCTGGGCTTAAAGCTCTTTAGAATTCACGAAAAGATAAATTTTCGTTACCTTACATGAAACATGATTCTACATGACTCTTTGCATTATTGTTCAAACTTGTAATAAGCTACTGCGAAATCTGATCTTTTTTATTAAAAGGTGTTATATTATACATTTTAAGGCTTGTATATGCATAAATTTGTGTGAAATATCCATCTATTTTATTTACCTAAGATGTCCTACGACTATATATGTGCCGCACAAGAATGTTGCCACAAACATTCCAGTGAAATTATGGAAGCAACATTGCTTAAGTTGTCAGCATTACAATTAAATTTTTTATCATACTTTGATTAAAATGTGAATATCAATTATGAATATTTGAATACTAAGATGATAAGCTTTGTAATGTTCCCTAACATTGCCAAATGTGTCAGGTGTTAAAGCTGTGTTGTTGAAATATATCTTTCTATAGCATGGGAATGTGGCCGGCAATGGCACATCTATACCTAGGATGAAGTATTTGCACTGCTATTAGAAGACTGTGTTAACTCAAACTCGGAGCGTTTTGAGATGACCCATTTCTCATACATAAGATGAAATTCTGTACTTGGCAATAAGACTGTTATTCGTAAAGTGAAAGAAATGCCTAAGATTTGGCATTAACAGTCACTTTTTGTGACTGAATGATTATTGTCACTCCCTGCACTTGACTGCATCATTTTTAGTTATTGTGGACTTGTGAGAATGTATCACTTTGCGGGTGAACCACATTATTTTGTATTGAAACTTTTTTGATGTATCAGATATGTAAAAATCATGTTTATTATTTCAACTCAACACATTATTGGCTATTGCTGATTAACACTTATCTAATTTCAAGATATTTTTGATTTACGACATTGTTGTTGATTTAGTAAGTAATTTTAGACTTTTACTGACTCATTTTTGTTCATGAGTTTAGTGGTTATTTAAAAAAAAAATATGTTAAATTAATGTTTTTATTAGTATGTTACATGATATTTCAGTTAGTGGTGTTAATATGAAGATAAAAGTATTTTTATGTGATTAAAAAGTAATTTTGAGTTAATACATTATAAGTGTCATGAAAATAAAAGGTTTTTTTATTTCACAACCTAACAGCATATATTATGTGTTACTCATGTTTTTCCGACATCAAAAGTTATCTTTGTCTTAACCCGGGCATAAGTATTATGTCAAAATATTTCACAAGTTATGTCAACTAAAAATAATTCACAATTTTTAAAAAATACTACAACAATACTGTATCAACTCAACAATTTGAAATAACTTGAGAACCTGATTTCTTAGAAACAAATTAACAATAAAGATTCCTTATTTTCATTCACTATTTTCAGTGTCAAGTTTTTGTGTTATCTATTACGGGCAGTGAGAAATTAGTATTCTGCCATTTGTCAAAAAAACATTCATTTTGAGTTAACATGGTCTTCTAATAGCAGTGCTATTTGATTATACCCCCAATTCTCTACTTAGTGTCTGAAACGAAGTAAGAAGACCTTAATCGGTCACGCATTAGTGAGTATTGTTACTCCGGATTTTGTTAACAATAACAGTTTTTATCTGTTGTGATTTGTCACTTGAACCGAGTGACTTGGTGTTGTGGCGCTGATCAGTGTTTCCAATCTCTGATATCAGATCCGTGAATCGCATTGGACAGTGGCCTCTCAGTATTGGTCCCTCCACTTTTTCAGTCACTATCAGACACTAAATTGTAACCTCCACACAATGTGGCCGAAGAACCGCACTAAATGCTGCAGGCAGGTTGTCGACAATCACTGAGCATTTTTTCCAGCTTAGTTCCTGAGGATTGAGAGTGCGAAAAGCCGTCCATGGTATTCACAGCATATGGCAAAACTTAGTGTAAGGTGATGGAGAAATATTCAACCCAATGAAGTTTGTTTATTTTTATTATTTCACAGTCAACAAACGTTTGGACGAGTGGGTTGGAGAGTCGTGGCTGGACACCCGCAAAGTCCAGTTTCCACGTCGTGATGGAGCACCTACGGGTGGCACCACCACACCCAAGAAGACTCATATCGGATCAGGAGGTGGCGTGATGCCTACTTTTATTAGTATGTGTGTTTTTGTATTTTAGTTTCAATTTTTTTAAGCTATAAATTATGCACTCTTGTAAGTTTTAATAGATTTTATAGTTCTTTATTTTTATTTGCTGTAAGTAATTCCATATCAGTCAGTCAGTTGAATAAAGATCATCTGATTTTTAATTAGATAGACCAGAATGACAGCTTCAATCGCACTTTTTGTTTCTTAATCTAATTAGTAAAGAAATTTGGTCTTTTCACTTGCAATATTCCTGCGTGACTTAATTGACTATTTTGATTATTTACTTCTTTCTATAATACATTATTATGATGGTTCAATAATTTAGGAGACAAAGTTTAAAAAAGTAGTTTGTGTTTATATATATTTTTTGTAATAATAAATAAATAATAAAATTCTGTAAACACAAAGTCAAAGTATATCTATAAAATTTTATACTCATTTAAAGCAACAAGTAAAATAAAATTGAATTTGTCGATAATTTAGAAACAACACTATTTTTAAATAACGAAACAGTGGCATTCCATTTAGTGTCTTTTTGGTCTATCTAATTAAAAATCAGAGTATAGCTTTCTCATAGTTCGCCCCCCTAATATATTTTATGAAAATTTTTTGACTATGAAAAGTCATTAATTACAATTTTAACTTAAACTGAGAGCACATTAAAGATTCTACTATTGCTTTACAATTATTGTTATTTATTATCACTTTTTTATTGTATTTTACATGATTTTTTTTTACGGGTTGTGGGTAGCATGCAAAATTGATTATTTTAGTAAATAGAGCATGTTAGTAACTTTTTCAAGAATTTTTTTGTTATTTTAATTTTAAACACTGTTTTTTATGTACATTGAAAGGTAATAATATATTACAGCCCTAAAAGGTTATAATATAATTATTCTCACGTCACGCTTATCTTGCAATTAAAATATTCTTTAGTCTGTTTTTTTTTTCATGTGAAAATTTTTAAATGCTGCTTGGTCTCACATAATAATGTATTGTTACATGTAAATTTTCTTTTCAATTCAGGCACAGTTTTTATTTCGTAACCTGACATTATTTTTCCATATTTTTTATGGATGTATTTTATATTACAGATTTTATGTGTTGTCAAAATATCTGTAATGTTGTAATATTAAAAGCACTATAAATAGTGTTTTGTCTGCAGATGAAACTGTCTGCACCGAAAGCCTGAAGTCTAGTAGCAATACTGTTAGACCTCCTCCTGTGAGCCAAGTGAGCCAACCAGTTCAGCCCAAAATAGAAAAAGCCCACTATAGCAATGCACTGAATGGTTCCACACAAAAAATTGCACATGGTATGTTCAGTTTCTATCTAAATTTTGTCTCGCAACTTTTTGTTGTTGATTGGAGTTCTTTTTGTCTTTGATTTCAGATTTAATAAAAGTAAACTTGTATGTTTCCTTGTGTTGAGTTATCTTCAAATTAAAAACTATCTTTTTGGTGCCATTTGAGTTAAAATAAATAAGTTTCTTACCAAATGTTAGTTTTTTTCTATAGACTCACAACATAAGGAAGCAAACAATGTTTTTTCAACATTCATGTCTCATTATATGAACTACTTTGTAGCCTAGAATTAAGTTCTAGATAGGTTATAATTTATGACCTATATTGTACTTATTATTATAACAATGGTTCATTACCTACCAGCTATTGAAAGATTAGCCTATATTACGCGGGAATACTAATATTAAGAGGTAAGAATAAACAAGGACATATACCTAACCCTGTTACAGAAGCCAATTTTACATGCTTACGCTTTCTTAGTTCTAATATATCTATTAGTTTGTAGTTTTGTTAGTTAATCGAGTAGATATTGTTTTCTTCTAAACAATTATTTTATACTCAAACATTTTTTTCCTTTGGTGTGAGGGACAGATTTAACTTCAAAATACTGCAAAACTATGTACATTACCCATCTCTGCTATTGATACCTATCCGTTTTTAAGGTGCAACTTAATAGAGCTTTTCTTCGTAGCGTTTTACTGACTTGGCTACTATTTGATGTTAGTTGTTCTAAACCATCTCCTCTAAATCTATTTAATATTATAAAGCTGACGAGTTTGTCTGTTTGAACGCGCTAATCTCAGTAAGTACTGGTCCGATTTGAATATTTATTTTTTGTTGGGTAGCTTATTTATCGAAGAAGGATTTAGGCTATAACTCAAATTTCTCGAACGCAGTCGCGGAAGACCGCTATCTCAGTTCAAAGTTAATTCTGCAGCTACAACATTGGTATCATGAGATCAATTTGAAATCAGGTAAGTAAGCACCTATGTCCTGTGTCAGCCAAGTATAGTTACCATTTATTTATGGCTTTATAATCCATTATACCTATCACCATACTTTTATTATGAAGTGTACGTGCTGTTCTCCATACATTTACACCCGCTGACTGAAGAAGCATGGCTACTGCAATCTCCGTTTCATACGTATTATTTCTGTTTAGATTTCCTCGATTATCATATACATAGGAGTCCGGATAATCAAAGTCTTCCTAACCTCTAAGTGTTTTATGCTATTCGTTAATTTTAAGACTGTTGGCTATTCATTCCCTCTAATGTCTTCCAGGCTTACCTTCAGAACCTCGTCAACTCATCTCCCGGCCGGCCAGCCCGACGCTGCCTTATGAGCCGTCGTCGCTCGTCAACGGAGGGGCTGTGCTCGCCGCAGCGTTACAGAAGAAGATGAACAGGAAACGGAAGGCTACCTCGCTGGATCTAGAGGTTAGTTTGCTTTGAAACATGGTCTCTCACTATAGGTCTCATTTTTAAGCTCAAAGTCACGCAACGAGCGGCTGTGCTGGATATTTCTAAAGTCCGTTTATTTTGCTAGTCGAATAATGTATACAATCTTTTTATAACTTTTGAAATAATCCCAGTTAATAAAATTCAATTACTATTGGATTGAAAAAGATCACATTGTTAACCTATGTGGTCGATAAGTTTTCTGCTTACCTTATTTTAAAATGAATTATTACGGTAAAAAGGAATGCACTGTCAAGATTGTTCACAATATTCGACAAGTAAAAAGGAACAGAATTTACTGCGAGATTAAATGAGACATGAGGAGATACGTAGAAAAACATTTCCTGCGAATGAATAATCCACAATTCCTATGGGTAGAGTACATGGCATGGCAAAGAAATGACGACCGCTGGGGCTTACCTTTTTTTGGTATTAGACTCATCGATCAAAAATGCAGTGTCGAACTTCCACCGGCAGACGACCTTATACAGATCGTAGAATCACACTGGCTATGCGCGGTGTTACGAGAAGATACGTAAAAGAACTAATGTAATGGGCATAGCCCTGATCCAAAGCGATGCGTGGGACGTCCACCGGTAATATGGATAGACATCTTCGTAAATATCGTGATTTTTTCTGCCCCAGCAAATATACATTCTTAGTAATATATGCCCTGCCTACCTGCTACTCAACCGCTTTTTACTTTTTAGGGATCCGTAGCCAAATGGCACAAAACGGAACCCTTTTAGTTTCGTCAAGTCTGTCTGCCTGTTCGTCCGTATGACACAGCCACATTATTCGGAAACTATTATTAGTATTGTAAATGTATCCTGCTTGCTTTACGATTATCATACAAAAAATAAAAAATAATGATATTTAAGGGGAGGTTTTTTTGTTTGTCTTTTTTGATTGAGAGATATACGCTTACGAAGTGGTAATATGGGCGTCTCCCCCTTATCTAACTATAATCTATCTTGACAAAGACTTTCAACGAAAATTGGTTTGAACGACGAGACTTTTGAGATAGAGCACATTTTTAATAACCGCAAACAAACCTTCTTTATTCATACAAGTACTATGGAAAACAAAGTTATATTTGCTGTCATTGCGATGTATTTTAGCTAAGTGGTAAGTTTGCACGGAACCCTTAGTGTGCGAGTCAGACTCGCAATTGGCCGGATTTTTTATATGCGCCAGACAACACACCAACTGTCGTGGTTTTGAAGTAAAGAATTTTCTTTCTTGTTACGAATACCAGATAACGATTATAACGGGGACGTCTCCCAAAAAACTAAAATACATATTAAATATCCATGATTTAGGTACAAACGTTCATGCTCATTACACAAACATTTGCCCCTTGCGCGATTCGAACCAAGAGTGCTTACCACTACACCAAACGCGTCGTCACTATTATAGTTGTAAAATACCCGCTAGCTACCATTATTCAACCTAATTTTTGGTGAACTAACGATAAAATGCAGTTATTAACGCTCAATTATCCGACTGCGACAGCGAAAAAGGGTAAGTAATCTGTTTATTAGGTGAAGTGATAAATCGATATCCGAAGGATAAAGATCAATGTCCAATTAGGAAAACACGTAACGTCTCGAAAAAAAGTAATGATCATCTACAGCAACGACGACTGCCGTATTATCAGTGAAAACATCAAACGCGAACACCGTATACGTCGCAGAAAATACATCGACGCCATTTGACTTATAGTTCACAACACGCGAATTCTTTTTTCTGTTAGTAGTAGTAAGCTGGCATAATCGCGTAACTCGTGCTTAACATTTCTAGGCACTAGCGGTGGTATTTGACCGTAATAACCATTAAATGCGATTATTTAACCGTTATTAACAATAAATGCATTGATAAAGATGAAATAGGAAACCAAAAGCTTGCGCATGGGCGGGACTTGAACCAGCAACCCTTTGGCTGACCGGGCCAAACGCTCTTACCAATTGAGCTACCGTGCTGTTGTGTGTTGCTGGTTCAAGTCCCGCCCATGCGCAAGTTTTTAGTTTCTTATTTCATCTTTATCAATATCAAATACTAGCGGTCCCCCGCGACTTCGTCCGCGCGTTTTGAGTTTGCTCCCTCCCCTCCCGTCGCAGCGTCATGTTTTCCTAAAGCCTTTCTCGATAAATAAGCTATCCAACAAAGAAATATTTTTTCAAATCGGTCCAGCAGTTCCTGAGATAAGCGCGTTCAAACAAACAAACTCTTCAGCTTTATAATATATTAGCGCAAGCGCACGTTGTACTTAAGCTGCGAACATTATTTTGGTGCGGAGTTATGATAAAACTGTGATAGCTCCTAAGATATTTATTGAAATCAAATGATATAAAAGGCAACTTGGTTCTAAATGAAATGCTTGTGATGATTAATGTATTTATTTTGATAAGAATAAATACCTGTGTGTATAATACACCTCTAAATATAATGCATCATTTTTTTACAAATTTATTAACATAAAAAAGGTTGTAGTAAGTCAACCATATAAGATAGACATATGCTGTCGCGGACTTTATTATAGAACTCCTAATGTTGAACAATCCTGTCCTACATGATTTTTGTGTAACTTTAGCGGTTTCCGCAGCGTATGCAGCGGAAGCTCTCAAAAGGAATATCTTTCTCCCGTTTTCGCAACATTTTTCATTGCTGCTGTGGTCTTATGAGTGGTATCTTTATGTTATATAGCCTAAAGCCTTCCTCGATAAATGGACTATCCAACGTAAAAAAAAAAAACAAATCGGGCCAGTAGTTTTTGAGATTAGCGCGTTCAAACAAACAAACAAACTCTTCAGCTTTATAATATTAGTATAGATGACACTGTGTTAAAAACATTCTAAAGCAATAAATGCATTTTAACCGATTGGTTAAAATCGTATCGCTATATCTATAGCCACTATTCAAGCTAATAAATAAACCTCACCCCTCAGCCCCAGCCCAGCCTCACCCCTCAATTAATTAATTAATTAATGAAATTTAATTAATGAAATTATTGATTTCTAAATGTCAATGTAATCAGAATCACAGTACTACTAACACTAATTATATGACTTTTTGTTACTAACTGCTATGGGCTCTGCCTGAAATAAACTTTTATTTAATTTAATTTAATTCAGCCTACCGAGCCCCTACCACCAGAGAAGGACTCGGAAGACACCATAGCCAGCGGTGCGGCCACGCCCACAGCGAGGCCGCGGCAGTCCGGCAGCATGGTGGCTCACGGGCACGACGACCTCGTCACGCGCATGAAGAACATCGAGATGATCGAGCTGGGCCGACACAGGATCCGGCCCTGGTACTTCGCGCCCTACCCGCAGGTAAGTCGATGTGGCTATTCGCTGCGAGCAGAGTTAAGTGGTGGGGGAAGCTGAATCAATGACAGCGCTCGTAGTGGCCGGAAAAGACACCGTTGGAGGACTTCTGACGTCTTGTGAATTATATGTTAAAAAGTTAAGTCTGTAACGTCTCACTGCTGGGCAAAGGCCTTACCTCATCTTTGGGGTAGGTCGAGCTATACTCTACAACGCGGGCTCAGTGCAGATTTGTGCAGGGGTGTTTGCATGGCAAGGACCAACCCTGCTGTCAAATGCTATCATGCCGCCCATAAGGCCACTGACTAGGCTTAACAATTAAATATACCGATATTAGCCGGGACCAACGGCTTAAGGTGCCTTCCGAAGCACGGAGATGCTCCTGATATACGTCAGTTATATGGTCGGAATGGTCATCCATCCAATCACGACCGCGCTGTAGGTTGCTTCACTTCGGTATCACTACCGATCCGACCGACTACACTGCCGATGCATCCTTGTCAGTCGATGCCAATCTGTCAATGCGAAAATAAAAACGTGAACATCTTGTCTGTGGAATGACGCGCCGTTGGAGTGTCGTTCGCGTCCCCTTACACCGCTCACATACATCGGCGGTTTTGTTAAAGTGAGTAGTAACCAGTGTTTACCACACATTCTAAATGTTGTTTTCTTTTCTTTACAGGAAATGGTCAATTTACCCTGCATTTATATCTGCGAATTCTGTTTGAAATATAGAAAAAGTAAAAAGTGTTTAGAAAGACACCTGGTAAGTGAACCAATTGCTTAAATCTCATAATAATTTTCTAATCTACCAACTACTTACAAATTTTTGTAAACACTTTTCAGATAAAATGTAAACTAAAACATCCGCCAGGCAACGAAATATACAGAAAAGGTAGCATATCATTCTTCGAGATAGACGGACGGAAGAATAAATGTTACGCTCAAAATCTGTGTCTACTAGCTAAATTGTTTCTTGACCACAAAACGTTATACTACGACACTGACCCGTTTTTATTTTACGTTATGACAGAATTCGACTCTAGAGGTAAGCTGCGACATTATTGTTTGAATCCCTAATAATGTCTAGAGAATGGAAAAAAAATGATTTTAAAAAATCTAGAGGATTATAAAAAAGCTAACAGCTGCGACAGTCTTTAACTTCTGCGGTTGTTAATGCAACAAAATTTCTCTTTTAAATAAAAAAATGTTTGTAATCAAGTAATGACATCAAGTAACAATTAATGTATTTTAACACTAAAAAAGACGCAATAACACGGTTATGATAATTATTTTTGTAGCGAAAATGAAAGACAATCTCACGTTCAAAATCACTAGTTCAAATAACAATTGATATATCAACTATTTCTTATTTATCAACTATAAATGTATTATGTGATGCTTCAAATTATTACATCATTTTATTTGTATATTTTTTTAGGGTTTCACATAGTAGGTTACTTTTCAAAAGAAAAAGAGAGTACGGAAGACTACAATGTAGCATGTATACTGACATTACCTCCATACCAAAGGAAAGGTTATGGAAAACTCCTCATAGAATTTAGTAAGTATTCGTTACAAATGTAGTAAATTATAAATTGCACCTATAAAATGCAATTTTCCGACAAGAAACCATGTGTCTAACGCAATACGAGCGCATGCCTATATGTCGAATGTTCCTTGTCTGACACATTTGCTTTTCACAAGTACGATTTATAATATTAAGTTTATATACTGCAGAACACTGTAAAAACGAACAAAAAAATATCATTATTTTAGTAAGTTTTCATAAATCTTGTATAACAACTAAAATAACCTGTTCTTTAGTCAATTAATTTTATAGTTTAGCCACCCAGATGCTTCCATATTTAAAAGAAAGAAACTGTCAAACATGTCATCTCCCTCCCGCTTCCTCACTCCTTTCCGCGTTCGTCTGTTTCCTGTCATTACAGTTCCCTTTTCTCACCACGCCATGACTGACAGGTACATTCTTACTATAACTCGGTTAGGTAATGCTGATTTGTAGGTCTTAATTCCTCATCTACCTCAGTGTCTGAAGACGAAAGTCTTAAACCAGTGTGTGTTACCAGTGATGACAGACGGATTCGAAACATGGTTTCTAACTATGAACCTTATAAAGAAGCTCAAAATCACACAACGAGCGATGGAGAGGGCTATGATGGGATTTTCTCTACGGGATCGAATCAGAAATGAGGAGATACGTAGAAGAACTAAGATAACGGACATAGCCTTGAGAATCAGTAAGCTCACGTGGCAATGGGCAGGGCACATAGCGCGAAGAACTGATGGCCGTCGGGGCAGGAAAATTCTAGCTTGGAGATCCTTCTACCAAAGACGCAGCGTGGGACGTCCACCGACAAGATGGGCAGACGACCTTGTAAAGATCACAGGATCAAACTGGATGCAGACTACTTGTGATCGGTTGGTGTGGAAAGCCGTGGGGGAGGCCTATGTTCAGCAGTGGACGTCCTATGGCTGATAATGATGATGATGATGATGATGATGATGAGGTTTTAATACTTACAGAAAATATATAGAAAGAATGGCAAACTTTCGGAGTTTGTCAATTTTGTCATACATTTTCAAATCGGCATTCTGTGGGCGGCTAAAATGTCTAATTTACGTTAACGTATTTTATATTCACAGGTTACGAATTATCAAAATTCGAAGGCAAGACAGGTTCTCCAGAAAAACCGTTATCAGATTTGGGACTGCTGTCGTATCGCAGTTACTGGGCGCAAACTATACTGGACATACTGATGCACAGCAAACCAGTAGGGGACAATGAGAAACCTATCATTACCATCAAGTAAGTACAAAAAAATATTACTCTTAAATTCGGTGTTACCATAGTACCAAAAAATTTGCTGAAATTTTGTAGAGGTTGGAATATTTGCAGTTTTGCAAATGCAAACATAAGTAAGTCAATCGATTTATTACCTTGGGCTGTAATACCTATTTTATTGTATACCAGCGGTCCCCACAACTGCGTCCGCGCGTTTTGAGGTTACTGTTGCTAATGAGTGACAAGGGCGAAAAAAATATATTATAGCTATTAAATTAGCTAGGGTATTTTTTGTTTGGTCTCCCAAAAACACTGATTAGAATTTTTTAGTTTCTTACACAAAATGAATAGAAATAATTTTAAAAGTTACCGACTTTTTCTGTAACAAACTGTAAACCTTAATTATCTTAGGTCTTTGGGCGGCTAAATTAAAGCGTAGAATTTATAATTTAATTGCAAAATGTAACACTCTTTATATATTTTTATTTCGATTTGTGTTTCAGCGAAATTTGTGAATTAACCAGCATAAAGAAGGAAGACGTTATAAGCACACTACAGAATTTGAACCTGATCAATTATTACAAAGGACAATACATCATTTCAGTCAATCGGGTGGGTGTACCGTATACATATATTTTATTAAAAACGTAACATGCCAAATGTAATTTTCACAGTTACATTTAAAAAAATATTTTTATCGCTTTGTCTTTCGGTTGCAATCATTTTTTTTATTTTTTTTTGTCCCCCCAAAAACGGGACAAAAAAAATTAAAGAATGAAAATCAAAAAAAATGATTGCAACCGAAAGACGAAGTGATAAAATATACTAACATTACACAGCATGTGTTTTCTTATTTATAAGAATCTTATATTTTCCATGTGATGTTTTCGCTAATGGTTTTTAGGAAACGATACAGCAACACGAAAAGGCAATGGAGAAACGCATGCTACGGATTGACCCCAAATGTTTGCATTGGACCCCTAAAGATTGGTCGAAAAGGTCGAAATGGTAAGTTTTATTTTATAACATTTCGTGTGAAGTCTTGTGGTAGGTAGGTAGCATTTGTTTCATATGGTGCATCAAGATTCCATATTGAGTTTAGAAATATTTTAAAATTGATTTATACACCTACCCCGTTATTAATAATAACTCAAATAGTCTATGAAACCTATTTTAGCTATTACACTGTTTTGTCACTTTCTGTCAAATGATGACAACAGCGCCTAGAAAGTACGAGACAAAACAGTGTTTTAGTTAAAACAGGTTTATTAGACTGTTTGCGTTATTATGAATAAGGGGGCTAGTCATCGCAAAAAAATATATTATGCAAACATATTCGATGTGTGAAATAGGTGGTGGAGTAACATGAATTGATGACAGCGCTCACTGTGACAAAAGAAGACAACATTGGCGGACTTCGATCACTATTTTAGTACAATATTTCCTTAACCGTGCATTATATTTTATTAGTGAGTAAAACGTAATTGAATTAATTCAGTGGATAATACAATATTCCATTAAAATAACTTTGGTTTAATTACTTTTCCTAATGACAACTAGCCATTTGTCATTTCAACGTTCGCCAATAGTTTGTGACGCTGTCTTTGCTTACAGTCCCAATAATGAACTCCAAAGCATAAAATACAGTTCATTTTATCGATTTTTTTTTTCTTTTTGTCACCAGCGTGTGAAGTGACAGTGTTTCGAAGATACGAGCTAAGAAGCTGGCTTCAAAACGTACGCAATTGTTTCATTTTGTATCTAACATTATTACCACTTATCACGTCTCATACATTCGTCATACATCTGCTTATTTTATGTTCTAATACAGGCAATGGCTACTAAACGCTTGTGCCTTGTAGGATTACTCACAACTTCATGATTAATTTAGATTTTATGACTGTGCATGTAGTTGTTTGTGTGTATAGTCGGTGCGTTAGGAACTGAGTCTTGAGACTGTAATGTCACTTTGTCGGTAGTGCAAGCGACATAGACATGACACTGACAAGAATCAGTTGATAACACGCCAACTTTAGTACTAATGTAGTATTATATTATAAGAGCTTCTTTTCGTCTCTTAACACGAATTTTTTTGTGCATTCATCACGCTTTGTAGTGCTTATTATCCCTTTGCCTACTGTCCAGTTATTTATTACTCGCGATCCCCAGTGACTTCGTCCGCGCGTCCATTCAGTTTAGGAGTAATTATTGTTATCTATTTAATTTGAATGCTTATGAATACGTTTTTCTCTCTCTCTCTCTCTCTCTCTTTCAGTTTTTTTTTTTGAGAGACTGAGATGGCATACTGTCTTTAATAAAAAATTCATTAGTCCAATTACCTATGTAATAAGTTTTTTTATAGTCCTATTTTTAGATGACCCTCGGTAGTACAAGATGAAGTCATCACTTTGTTTTTTATAGTTTGTGCACTTACAGTTAGTTTTTCTTTGCAAGTCGTATATTGTAAACAATCGTGACACTACTTTTTAACGAAATGATTAATTTTAAAATGAGATAAACACAAAACTCATCACTTACATGAGTAATTCATTGTTTTATGCTGAGATCTTATTAAATCAAATAGTTTATAGATATGATTTACTGATTTTACTTTAAAAGTTATGAAAAGATTGTTTACATAACTAGAATAAAGAAGAAGAACGGAGTTTAGAAATCATTCATATCTATTACTAGCAGTCCCCCGCGACTTAGTCCGTGCGTTTTGATTTTGCTCCCTCCCCTCACGTCCCGATAAATAATCTATACAACACAAAATTTTTTTTTTAAATCGGTTTAGTAGTTCCAGAGATTAGCGCGTTTAAACAAATAAACAAACAAACAAACTCTTCAGCTTTATAATATTAGTATAGATTTTAAAACAGTAAATCTTAAGAATATAATTATATTAAAAAGCTGGAGAGAGTCTTTGTTTGTTTTTTTGAACGCGCTGAACTCGAGAACTACCAAAAAAATTTTTTGTGTTGAATAGCTTTTTTATCGAGGAAGGCTTAAGGCTAGAAAATGTCTCGCTGCGATGGAAAATTCAAAACGAACGGACAAAGTCGCGGGACACCGCTAGTAAAAGATATGAATGATTTCTAAGTGCACAATCTATAAAAGCACAGTGATGACTTCATCTTGTACTAGCGAGGGTCATCTAAAAATAGGACTAAAAAAACTTGTTACGTAGGTAATTGGACTAATGTTTTTTTTTTTTATATTAAAGATGGTATGGCATCTCAGTCTCTTAACAAAAACAGAAAGAGAGAGAGTAAGAGTCGAAGAGGGAAAAACGTATTCATTCATAAGCATACAAATTATATAGATAACAATAATTGCTCTTAACGAATGTGCGATGGAAAGACAGACATAATATCTTTGCATATTTTTGGATAGTAAATTGTTTTGTCATAAAATAAAGTCACTGATGCATTGATATTCTTTGCCCCATGAGTATAATCTCCTAACCTGATCTTCACTATGCGATCTTCTTCCGCTGCATTTTAACACAAATATTATGTATGATACTCCTCACCCGCCATGATTTCTCACAATAAACACCGGGAATTTGGCATTTAACAAGGCAATATGATCTAAAATACGGCTTAGATTCGCCTAGAACATACTCATCCTTCGCTTTAAGTGCATTTGTATAGTCAATGTCTGCATTTTTTTTGTGGCGGCGAACTTTATCAGTTGCTAGCAAACCTATAGTAGTCACTACTGTTTATCGTCCCAGAGAATGCTTATTTGAAGTTTTTAATTTTGACACAAAATGTATGAAAAAAATATCAAACTCCCTCGGCTTCATCATATATCAATACATAAATATAAAAACTTAAATATAAGACATCTCGTTTAAAATCAATGTCAAACAAGTCTGACACATAAGTTTAATATTAGCCACATCTTTATAAAACGTGGTCGAAAACTAGTTTCATAATTTTTGGTAAGGCCATTGGACTATAGTTTCTATAAATTTGCTGACAAATTTCAAATAAGAAGTCTCTGGGCGGCTAAATTATATATTTTTATAATTTAAAAAATGTTTTCAGGTAACGCCATCATGTTATGAAAACGGATATACCGACCTACCAGAACATACCTACTATGCGTAAGCGTTTTCATTAAAATATTGCCGTGTATTTCATAAGTTAAAAGAAGATAATTCGAACTAAATTAAGTACCGTACTTAAAAACAGTACATACTGCTCAAAATTATCATTGTTACAATAACGATTGTATGGATTGCCTATCAGATCAGTATAATATACTTACGCAAGCAATGCAAATACGTTTTTTTCATCACATCATTAAGTCAGCCAACAGAGCTCTTATTATTATGTCTTATAGACATAGAAGACCAATTTTGAACTGTTCTGATTATTGTACATTTAGTTAGTTTAAAAAAATTAAAACATAGGGCAGTTGAAAAATTGACCTGAAGATCTGATGGTGGGTTCAGTTAAAATCGCAGATCTTAAATCGTACTGTCAGTCTAAAGTATTTTAGTTTGTATTTTTTACTGGCAATAATGTATCTTTCTCTGAGAAAAACTGATTGGAAAATTGCGAAGTTTCAAATAATAGCGGTCGTCAAAAAAACTCCGGATTCATAGTGCCGTTTTGCTCGCTCATTTGAGCCGGATGTTTCTCTTTTATTGTCGTACATTTTGTAACAAGACACTTATTGTGATATTAAACGATATCAATGTTTTAACTTTTGCGTTTTATTAAAGTTATAACTAAATTAATAGAATAAGGGTATGTACGCACTATGCGGATAGCCGGAGTGCGGTTAACCTTCCGGTTAGCCGCAGGACGCGGTTGCAACTGCGGTTAACCGGGTGGCGGTTAGCCGTAACCGCAACCGGAAAGTGCGGATAGGATAACGTTGCGATTTCATCGAACCATTTCGAAGATGGACGCTGAAGAAGTCGCAGCTATTTATTATATTTACTTGCGCTATATTAAGAAAAAGAAACAAAGAAAAAGGTACTGGGTTCATCCTTATTTGCAAACTCGAGATGAGACAAAACATTTTGAAATATTTTTCGAAGAGATCAAAAAGTATGAAGACAAGTTTTTTCGATACACTAGAATGAGTCTTAAATCATTTGAAGAACTTTTAAGCATTCTGAGAACCTGTATAACTAAGCAAGATACACAGTTTCGGAATAGCATTAAGCCGGAATTAAAGTTAACGATAGTGTTAAGGTAAGTGAAATTAAATAATTTATATTTAATTCGTTATTTATTTATTCATCAAAAGAAAGGCTATTGTCAAACATTTTAATCATCCTCAGTATCATTAATAGAATTAAAAAGTTCAATATAAGACGAGTGTTCACTGTTCTGAGACTGGTGACTGTGAGTTGATACTGGCGATTGTACCCCAAAATTTTGAGAAGGTGGTCGTCCAACGTCCATTGATTGCGTAAGCTCAGTGTGGGGATTATTTCTTGAATAATGTGCGTTTTGATATCCACGATAGGTATTATTAGCCCTTGAAAAACTCCATGACGAGTTTGAATAATCACAGAACTGCTGTGCATCCTTAATTACTTTTAAAATATCTAACTTTGTCTGCATTTGCATGTGCTCAGGTATTTTCTTAAAATCCTTTACCAATGACAAGAAAAAAAGGCGATCGTCGTCATTCTCCATATTCTTCCTTTCTAAATTTTTACTTAGCACTCCAACTAACTGCGCACCGACTTCATTATCGTCGTTGTTTTTCTTGCGTCTTTTTGGCGGCAATGAAGACATTGACGGAACATTGTCTTCATTCTGTATATTCATGTTTTCATCGTCATTTCCTGTAGCATTACCATCTGTGCGGTTAACCGTTACTGTATCTTTTATAAATAAAAGATTATCATAGAATACATATTGGACCTTCTTTTTTGCTGCAGACCCACTCTTGCTTTCTTTTGCTTTATGGGCCTTAACAAAAGCGTCGCGAATGTTTCTCCACCTTTTTTGAAGATCCAGACCTGTAATAATATTTTTTTTTTTCAGATATTTGGCAACAGGATGCTCATTCGCCGAATTGCATTATGTATTTAGAGTTGGAGTGAGCACTGTCGCCGAAATAGTTCGAGAAGTATGTGCTGCTATATGGATTTGTTTGAAAGAGATATGCCTACCAGAACCGACAAAAGAAAAGTGGCTTCAAATTGAAAATGGTTTTTCGAAGAGAGCTTATTTTCCACACTGTATCGGTGCTTGCGATGGTAAACATATTAGAGTTGTAGCACCTAACAATAGTGGATCAATGTGTTTCAACTACAAGGGATTTTTTTCCCTAGTTTTAATGGCAATTTGTGACAGCAGCTTCAAGTTCGTATTGATTGACGTTGGAGCCTACGGTAGATTCGGTGACTCGGCAGTATTTCAAAATTCTAACTTTTATAAAAAGATACAACAGAATGGCATGAATATTCCTGAACCAGCGCCAATTTCAGAATCCAACAGCACTGCTTTTCCCTATGTCTTTGTAGGAGATGAAGCTTTTGCCTTAAGTGCAACTATGATGCGCCCATATCCAAGACGTGACTTAAATGTGTCCAGAAGAACGTTTAACTATAGACTTTGTGTGGCTAGACGTTACATTGAATGTACTTTTGGGATACTTGCGAATAAGTGGCGCATTTTCCATAGACCCATTAATGTTAACATCGAATTAATTAATGATATTATTAAGTCGGCGTGCATTTTACACAACTTCGTTAGAGATAGAGATGGGTATTCTTTTGAAGACTCGCTAAATAATCCACTGACTGAAACTATTGCACGAGATAGTGTACACAGAAACAATACAACTGCATTGAGATATCGAGAATTATTTGCTGATTATTTCATGAATGAAGGGAGGGTAAGCTGGCAGGATAATTACATTTAAACAAGCTCATATGCTTAAAACATGAACATGAAACATCATTGTTAATTTAATATATGTTAAAATAAATGAATAAATAAGTGGTAGGTACATACCGAGCTGTTTTTTTTTATCCTGTGGTAAATCAGTTCCATAGATTTCCACCAATTCTTCCCAAGCTTTTTGCCGTAAGTTTCTCTCAGAGTATTCTGTAGATTTTGTATTCCATATTGCCGGCCTATTCTGTATTTCAATTATAAACTTTTCTGTATCGAAATTCATTGCATTCGTTTTTAGCGCGTCAGTAGGTAGGTACACACGTGCGTCGTCAGTGGCGGACGGTCGACCGCAAACTAACCGCGTAGTGGGTATAGCAACCGTCCGGATGACCGTCAGTCGGGCCGCAGTGCTGCGAGCGACCGCAACGGTTGAGCGGCAGCCGCATGACAGTCCGTATAAATACTAATATTTCATACATTTTTTTGACTGCGGTTAACCGGACGGTTAACCGCACTCCGGCTATCCGCATAGTGCGTACATACCCTTAGGGCCGATTTTTCAATGGTCAGATAAATCTTATCAGACTGATAATTACGTATGATTGCTGACAATTAGGTGACGTTTTCAAATTACCCATATTGCATTTTATTTGACGAATATTTCTTATCTGACTATCGAATAATTAGCCCTAAGTAGTATACTTACTTTTAAGTAATTTGGGGTTCTTATTATTTAAACCCAGCCGTGTATTGTGGTGGTTTGCATTTTAGTGCTGAATGTGATTTAATTTCGTTGATTTGACGCTACACGTCCGTCTGTAGGCAGTCCAGCTCAGATACCTTAGGTACCTACTATAACTGGAATTTGGTATGGGCATGTATTCTAATCTCTCTGCCAAAGTAGTAAAATAATATATGAAAACCAAAAAAAAATTACATACCTTTTTTTTGACTTACCCGTCGTGTGGGGTATCGTTGAAAAGGTCTTTTAAAATCATTATGAGTTAAAATATTTTTTCGACGAAGTGGCCTGTTTCCGATGAAGTGGCAAATATTTGTTAGAGTCCCATGTCTCCACCATTTCCCAACTAAACGGTGGTAGGAACTAGGAAGATATGTAAAAAAAACACAACAGTAGCATATATGATGAAATAAAATAAAACTCTATTTTACGGATTTACTTTTTTTCATTTACAGAGTTTTGAAAAAATTAAACTACCGTCACTCAATATTATTAATCAACGTTCCCATGCTGGCGGGATCCAGTGCTAGCAAGGACCACAGCTAGACTACTCACTGCAAGATCACAAGACACAGTTAGCTCTTTCTGCGTGGATAGAAACGTTAATTAATATTATTGAGTGACGTTAGTTTAATTTTTCAAAACTCTGTAAATGACAAATAACATCTTAGACTACTACGAACGCTGTAAAGTGTTCAAAACGTCGGAATAAAATTAAATAAATTCGCGAAAAGGAAATCCATAAATTAGTTTTATTTCGATGAGTAATATTTGCATAAACAAGTATTTGTGATGAATTTAGAAGGAAAACTTTTACGGCTATGATAAGTAAACAAATTACAGAGTTATAGTGCACAAACTTAAATCAAATTAATTATCATGCATAGATACATAGTAGACACGGAACCCTTTGGCCGGCTTTATATTGAGTCCTAGGTAGTGATGTAAAATGAAAAAAAAAACAATTTGTTTTTTTTCAGTTTTTGAAAAAAAACATGAAAAAAAAACTTAGCACCGTTGTTTTTTTTCTAAATTTGGTTTTTTTTCTAGCATACATTTTAGTTCAATTATTAATGAAATTTCTATAATAAATCAACTTATTTATTTAATTATAATTAACTTATAACAACTTCCGATTTCCAACAATTCAATTACTTATTTTCTTATTCTTCATCTTCACTTTCAGTTTCAGTATCAGTGCCTACACTAGTCTTGTCGGCGTCGGAATTTTCACTTTCTTCTGTCTCTTTTTCCGTCTCTAGATCTACAGCTTGAGACACTGTAATATTTTCTATATCTGGTACGTCTGTATGTTCGTCCTTTTTTTTTGAGATTTCAATCTATTCATGAAATCTTGGTACCACTCAACCAGAAAAGTATAGTAGAGTTAAAAATAGGCCGAAATTGTAGTCTTAAGTATTCATCTTAAACGGTAACTGTCTTAAAAGTTTTGGATTTCATACTCTTGAAAAAAAACATGCTCTAGAAAAAAAACAGTTTTTTTTTCAGGTTTTTTTTCAACGCTCTTTTTCAAACTAGAAAAAAAACGTTTTTTTTGCAACACTAGTCCTAGGTAAGTTTACAATATAATAGTTCAGGATCAGGACATTTGATTGAGTATCTATCAGTCCCGTATACCTGCTGATTAATATTTTGCTTCAACGCCCAATACTGATTTGATTGTCCTTTTACGGCCTGTACCTTTGTCCTACATTTTAACTTTTGTTCCACAATAAAGGTTTTTATTGGTATGTGCGTGTGGTCTGAGAGATCTTTGCAAAAAAACTCAACCAACCACAACCAAATCATAAGAGGATTTAGGAAATAATTGTGAAAACGTAATGGTAAGGTATAAAATTTGTGAAACGTAAACAAAGAAAGAACTAATTAACTGGATCTCTCAATCTGGACGCCTGAAGAATAAACCATAACACGTATCCAAGAATATACTACCTATGTGTTTATAATTTGCATTTGAAATAATTGTGAAGAATTTGTGAAAGCTGCTAAACAAGTTTTCGAATCTTTTCAAAGCCAGGTTTAAGATTTAGAACGGTTTATATGGATCACTCAGAATGTACTATGTTCAGTTGAGCGATCTTCTAAAACACTACCTCATACTGAAAGAGTATGAAACATTATCATGTTTATTATAAATTATGCTTCTGGGAAAATTTGTGCAACAAAGATCGTGATTAAAATCCTTCTAGAGATTGAGTTGTGCGAGTTTTGTTTATAGAAGTTTTGAAGAGGTTTTAGAGTGTTTTCACTACATAATTTCAACATAAAATTACGTTTTTAAGGTACAAGGATCAGCAAAGTTACGAGTAGGTATTGTCACACTTTATTACGTCCTCAGTATCATAAACCTAATACAGTGTGACAATCCCTACTCGTAACTGCTGATCCTTGTACCTTAAAAACGTAATAAACAAAACTCGCACAACTCTCGGTACTCAAGTAAACCGATATGGTCACCCTACTCAACGTTTTCCTTAGGATTGCAAAAAATGAGTTTTCTTTTAAAATACAACACTTACAGGGACGAATGGTTCGTCAAATTTTAGTACAACATTTTTCACAATTTCTGATGTAACTACCTGCTTCCTATAAGTTTCGATTTATTTAATATAGTTAGAAATAAGGATCACTCAGTTGGGACGATCGAGAAAAAACAAAATTATCATTTTCTCTTAAACCAGTAAGATTTCAATCACGATCTTTGTTTCACTATGATAATGGTTCATACTCTATACATACGTTCATATATTCTTGGGATACGTGTTATGGTTTATTCTTCAGGCGTCCAGATTGAGAGATCTAGTTAATTAGTTCTAATTTTCTTTGTTCACGTTTCACAATTTTTATACCTTACCATTACGTTTTCACAATTATTTCCTAAATCCTCTTATAATTTGGCTGTGGTTGGTAGAGTTTTCTGAAAAGATCTCTCAGACCACACGCACATTTTATTGGTATATCCACACCACCCGGCGGCTTTGCCAGCGGCATATGTAAATTAACATTTAGTCAGATACTACGAAAAAAGATGCTGCGGCATGAGCGGCATGGCCGCCGGTACGGTCGCTAACACATGATGGCGGGCGGTGTAGATACATTACGTGAATGGATTTGTGTAGGAAGTCGAACAGAAGTAGAAATAAAAAATACTTTTGCAATATAATGTTTTATTTTTCAATATTTAAGCGCAATAATTTTGCTTTGACTGTCAAAATATTTATTTTCAAGAAGCAGGTACAAGTGATGTTTACAACACTTATAAAACTTAGTTTCAACAATACAATTATGCCAGCCAGCTAACACACTCACGAAATATTAATTTAACTGATATTTTTTGTAATCTGATTTTGTACGGTTAACATTTTATTGTATTTAAACGACATCGAGAAATACGTGGGTGTGAATACCTATGGTCGATAGCAATTTTATAACTACATTTTTAGATTATTCATTCATAAATTTGCTTCACTTATGATAAAGCCAATCAATGGTAACGGTACTGTGTTTATTAGAATCAATAATTTAACATTCTTAATACGTTTTGTGACCAATTGGTATTTTTAAGTATAAATATTTTTAACTTATCCATAATATTTAAAATGTGACATGAATAAAACTTTACAAAAGCATTAGTAAACAGCGTATAGCTTATACAATTATTCAAAAGATATAACAATCGACTTATAAAAAGTACATTTGCAAAAGTTATGAAAAACTATGAAACGTATAATATTTATCAAGTAGCAACAATATTAATCAATAAAGGTGTTATCTCACTGCACCGTACCACGCCATAACCGTGCTAGGAACGTGTCTGTCAGGCACCAAAAGCAATACGATACACTCTACCTTGCCCACTGAACGGATTGACAGCGTTCTGTCTCACCGGTATATGGAGCGATAAAGGCAGCAAGACTCCGTTGACTCGGGAATTTAGAAAGAATGCCGGATGACAGGGCGGTAAGGAAGGCGTACATTGAGCAGCCTGTAGGTCGTCGATCGGTCGGCTGACCGCGATACCAGTGCAGAGATGAAGTGGCCAAGGACCTGCGCGCCCTGAATGCAGAAAACTGGGAGGAGATCGCTCAAGACAGGGTGCGCTGGCGCCATCTCGTATCGGAGGCCAAGATCCACTTCGGATCGTTAAGCCAACGGAGTAAGTAAGTTATATGGAGCGAGAACGTATTTTGCCGGTGCCGATATGGACCGTGCATGGCTCGCGACGGTTTAGTGGGCAAAGTGTTATTTTCCATTAAATTAAATATTTTTTTGTCCGACACGTTCCTAGCAAGATCATGGTATGCTACGATGTACTAGACAAAAACCTTTATACTAAAGTAGCTTACAACCAAATGTGCAATAGTAATGTACTATCGCGAACTACCACTAATATTGGAAGTATAGACACGAAGTAAGTAGACAAGTTCTAAAATAAGTTCGTTCGCTTTAATTTAGATGCATACTGTACACCTTACATAAAAAATAAGCTGCAATATACGACACAATAGCAAATCATCACAACTACTGCAAAAACCTATCTTAAAAATATTGTTTTTAGCATCCTCATAAAAAATTTTTTAAAAAAAAACTGTTTGTTATTGTTAAACAGGTGATTTTAGGTTAAGTGCGAATGTTTTCGAATACGAATAACAGACACAGCAATACGTGACGTTAATAACCATTGTAATTGAAATTATTCGTAAAATATTAATCAAACAAAGCTCTGAATGTGCGTTATAATTATTTAGTATCACATTTATCACAGAAGCTTGATTGTAATATTAAGTATTATCGTAAAGAACCAAAATATATTATGTATGAATACAAAAAAAAGTTGAAACCTGGAAAGCTATTCTAACATTCACAAACCCATACCTTCAATAGTTAATTGACGACCCGTCTGGTGTAGTGGTCGAGAAATCGCCTACTACGCAGCGGGTGCGGGTTCGATCCCCGCACAGTACAAACATTTGTGTGCATGAACATGTCTGTTTGTATTGGTCTGGGTGTTTTCTATGTATATCATGTATGTATTTACAAAAAAAAAAAGTATTTAAGTATTATATCCGTTGTCTGGCACCCATAACACAAGCTTTGAGTAGCTTACTTTGGGGCTAGATGGCGATGTGTGGGAATGTCCAAAGGATATTTATTTATTATTATTTATTAATCTTATGCATAAGACTACTGCGAAGGCATATACAATACAAAAGCGAACCTAGTTGAACTTCCACCGTATTAAAAGACAGAAGAACACTTAAAAGATTTGTCATGAAGAAATAAGTTTTGAAATTCTTTGCGTTTTTTGGTAAATAATATATAAAGTTCCTGTCATACAGGAAACTTGTTGCTCTTTATATAATCTTCGTTATCACAATAACACCAACAATAAAAATAAATGCTCATTCAAGTGACTTGCTCACTGCTAAAGCAGTCGTTTATAGACTAGGATCACTGGTACGCAGAAGGCACTGTCCGTTCAAATACATATATCCAATCTCGTACGAAGTTCGCCAAACTACTATCGATTAATCAACGTTTATGTTGTAGTCGCCGTCGTATATATTGGAGCAGACAAAGTACCCAAATACTTCGGAAAAGTGTAAAATGTCAATAAGTTCCATACACTACAAGTTACCATTAATGTCAGAACATTCATTACTTCATCAATATCTGAGCAGAAGCAAGTCAATAACTTCTATACACACAACTACTAACCAATAATATCTGAACACTCACTTGCCTGAATTTATTAATTGCATGACACTTTCATGACAGTGATGACAATACTGAAAACGTTACAAACTGCCAGCGTCATCTTACTACTATTGTAAAGTATGAAAATAGTTCCTATTTTTAAATAGTATTTATAGATAAGTTGGAAGCACATCCTTCTGCAATTTTCCCCGATTGCTCAGATATTTAAGACCGACTGCGTATATAAGGTCAAATCATTTTAAGTGATAAAATTTTAACTGTGTATTTGTTTACGTCATAGAAACAGGGCACTATCATTATTTTATGGAAAATCATAATTTTATTTTTTTAATTTTCGCTAACAAAGAAAATATAATTTTTTTAACCGCACGCTATCGATTTTAAAAGTTATTTACGTCATCGGCTTCGCCTCCCTCATTTCAATGCCTTATCTTACTTTTTCTCTAATCTTAACCTTAATTTATAAAAAAACAATATCTGCAAAAAATAATTACCTTACTCTCTAAATATCTCAAAAACTAGCGTATAAAACCCCAAAGTGTTTTCTATAAAAAATGATTCATTTATTGTGCTGAATCGGCCCAATTAATATCATCACTTAAAAACGAGGTAATCTTATATACATTTGACGTTTCAGTTCAGATATTATTAGTTAGTTGTGTGTATAGTTATTGACTAGCTTCTGCTAATATATTAATGAAATAATGAATGTTTTGATATTAATGTTAATATGTAGTGTATTAAACTTATTGACATTTTAAACTGTTCAGAAGAATCTAGTCACTTAGTCTGCTCTAATATATCTGACGGCGACTGTACCTGCAATTTTCATTATCAAAAAATATGCTTAAATAGTTGTATAAAGCTTTTATAATGTTTGCCTTTCCCTTTCTTACCTTAACTCAATTTTATTTAAGCTACATAGGTCTCAACGTCAAGCGGAACCTTTTTGATTCGTATTCCTTCGTATTTAATATACAAACAAATACAAATAGTTACTCACAGTATAGTATGCTCTGTCTACTATACATGTGTAGCAGCTAAAGGATTTGTAGATTTAATTTATGTATAACCTGATTATTATTTTAATCTTTATATTCCAGCTTTATAATAATGGGATGTTTATGATGTTTGACAATAATGAATATGTAGCTTAGATAAATCAACTTGAAATTTTTTGAATGCAATTATTAGGCACATACATGTTTAATTAAGGTCCGTTCAATACCTACAATAGAAAACAACATTGCTAACTCCGCTTAGCAAAGTATACGTGGAATATACAAACACCATGTCCAATTTCACTATAACCACTGACAGTGAAAACCATGTGTGTATGTATACTTATATCGGACAAATATGTGTATTCTGAAGCATCAAGCAAAAATTTTGAAGGCCGAAATTCTATTTATTTGAAAAATAAAAACAATGAAATAGGCACTTTTGTAATAGAAGTTAATCGAATCGAAAGTGGTGCTCGTAATTTTCGCTTTGTATCTCTTAATATTTGTAAACGCACTATATCTATTATTTTATTAATACGGGGACACGTACAAAGCAGGCGTTGAATAAATTACACTTTTTTCAATCATACATAACGATACCTTTTCAATTGCTCGTACCATTTCATTATAAATAAATATTAAACATGTCCCCGTATTTCAATATTAATAATGATCGAAGTAACATGTAATAACAATTATTTATGTAAATGTGGCCATAATTACAGTCACTAATATCTAAATTATATCACGAAATACTATGAGTTAAAGCACCTTAAATCTATATAATGTATACCTATATATTTAAACCGTCTGAATATATTTCTGTAACATAAAATATATTTTCGGAATTTTAACAGGAGGTACTGCATTATTGTACTGGAAGTTTATTATGTGATGTTAACGTTTTAAATATTATTAAACCATTATTTCATTTCATTCATATCGTAAAATTAGCTCACTAAAGACTATAATTATCTTCATTTGCATAATCTCGTCAAAGGGCTCACTAAATGAACCATTTCAGCCATTGCACCTTCAAAAATAATCAGATCTTAGATAGCAAATAAATACTATGTACAGATCAAAGCAAAATTATGGGACTTAAAACATAAAACGAATCTGGTAATTTATGTTAAAATTAAACGACTAAATAATAATAATGTAAAACCTACTTACCGAACAGACTGTTTCACAGTATTGGGTGTTATCTACGAGACATTGACTCGAATTAATTTCACAACACGATTTAAACAAAAAAATATTCTGAAAAATATATATAAATAAACTAAAATGTGACGTTGAAACTGTAATTTAGATGGAAATCTTTCGCTTATTCTTATGCGTTAACTTTGTTAATATTATAGTTCTCTGCTACTAGCACCTTCTATGTGATACAGGCACCGACCACATTAACCTATGTTGTTGTTCTACACAGTAGACATACGATTCGTTTCGAAATAAATTCCCCGCCTCACACCTTTCTGGCACATCTGTTTAGAAATGTAGTACAATAAACAAAGTATTTATAAATCTTGATCTGTTATCCCACGATTCTGTTGAGTTAAAAAGTAAAGTTGTCAACGGTGATACTCTATTTCGAATTAATTTTAACTCCGATTCTTAAAATATACGTATACATGTCAAAATAAATTTTGGACCCGACAAAACATGAATAGATGTTGGCTGTTAACTAGACAAGGCATCCGTCGTTGAGGCCGTTATTGAGTTTGCTCTGGTTGTCAGAGAGAGTGCCAGGGTAAGTATGGCACTGTTGGGTCTGAAGGTTGTAGTTGACTTCGGGATCGTAGTACTCCTGTTCTGGATCAATGGGGACGAGGAGGTTTGTAGATTTGGGGATGAATCCGTCTGTAGTGGAATATCCTGCTTCCGAGTTAGGAGGAAGACTGAGGACGCTGTCGGGTCTGTTGTAATCTATATCGACGACTTGTGGCTGTATGTAGATGGTGTCGAGAGAAGAAACTGTGTCGATGGAGGAGTCGTTGAAGGGGACTCCGCAGGTGTAACTGGAAGCTAGGATGTTTGCGGATTCTGGTCTTATGTAGGGCGAAGTTTCCACAGACGTTGGGTAGACGGTCTGTGATTCGTACGTCACTGGTATGTTGTATGACGTGAGCGGTGACTGCCGCGTGGTAGCGTTGTTCTCCTTATTGCACGACGCTTTGTGCATGGATAGCATGTCCATCAACTGCCGCCTTTGTACTTCCAAGTCCTGGAAAACAAAACACTGTTATCCAAACGTAATGGTATGGTACGTGGCGTGATATTTAGTACTTTCCCTATTGAAATATTACTCTGTACCTACGTGTCTACTCATTATGCTGTTGGGTAAGTACATAGTTAGTAGAAGAACTGATAATGATTAATAATTTATTGATATTTCCTGGAATTGTTTTTGACAAATAAACGTCGAATAAATATTGACGTAGGTAGGTATCTTTTATTTACCTGACCATTAAACTAGCAAATTCAATTTTGTTAACAGCTAACTGCTAATTAGGTGCGTTCCAAACACTTCCCAAAACATGTCCAAAACTGTTTTCAAATGCGATTTTCGTGTCACGTGAGATAACAATAAATAGTTATTCGAAAATACATTTTCAAACCATTACTGTTAATGAGTTTTACAATGAATACAGAAGGTGATTGTTGAACATGTTCACCTTTGATAAGACTTGAAAAACTCGCTGACTATAGGAGTAAAGTAGGTACCATATCATCATGATTATCAGCTAAAGGAAGTCCACTGCTAAACTCATGCCGCCACGGTTTTCAGAGACCGATCACGGTCTGTATCCAGTTTGATCCTACTATCTTTACAAGATCTTCTGTCCTTCTTGTCGGTGGTCCTTACGCTGTGTCTTTGGTCAAAGGTTCTCCTATCAAGAGTTTTTCTGCCCCAAAAGCCATCATTCCTTCGCGCCATGTGCACTGCCCATAGTCACTTGAGCTTACTGATTCTCAGGACATACATTATTATTATTAGTTAGTACCATATACATTATTCCTATTACCTTCAGCTGCTGCTTCAAGTCGATATTCTGGTTCTCCAACACCTCGCTCTCTGTCACCAAGTTGACGGTTCTCTCCCGCTTCTTCATTCTGCACTTGGTAGCCGCTATTTTATTCCGTTCTCTCCTCCGCCGTCTACGCTCTTCGTCTTCTGGTGTCAACTGTGGAAAAGAAATGAATAGCGAATGAAACAACTGAAGAACATTTTTTTAAAGGCATGGATGTTTTTTTTTTAAAGTAAGGCACCTTTTATTGTATAGTAAGTATGGTGTGATGACAGTCGTTTGTTCGTCGGAAAATACGTGGTGTATAATCTTTTGTGTTTATAATATTTCTACGATGTAGGGTTCGTTTGTAGTAGCTTCGCGTTTATAATATTTGTTCAATGTAGAGTTCGTTTGTAGAAGCTTCGTAGAAGTCGCCTCTTCTTGGAAGCACTTATCCGAGTTTTTGAAATATCCATAATTCATACTATGACGTTCATATTGTAACTTTTCCTTTTAGAATTAAATAACTATTACAATAATCCTGGTCATAAGACCATTTTGTAACTGCCCTAACTAAACCTACTACTTATCCTAACGAAAACACCGTATAATTAACCTGGTCACTACGGGACCATTTTGTAACCCCCCTAATCTTTTAACTAATTCTTATACCTTATTAATTATTGCTAATTTACAATCTATCTTATCTTAATCTTAGCTTATATAAAACTAATCTCTTTCATATTATAGTGAATCCCTCTCATGCTTTCATATTAATTATATCAAACTATTCATGGACTTAATAATAATTTAACCTAACCTTACATACTAATTACCTTGTTCAAATGAAACATAGAATCTTGATAGCTTAGGACTTTGTGGTATGAATAATCTTAATATTTAATTTGGCCAGTGATCATCTAGTGAACCCTATGTTGTGAACCTTTTCAAATAACCCTGATACTTTTTATTGTTATGAGACTTGGAATCTGACAAACCTTGCATTAAATCAATTATTTACCTACACAACCCTAACCTTTCCTACTACCTATACCTTCTTATTGCCTTTCTTTAAAGTTGGTAAAATCTCAACATTCCCAAGTGAATGTAAAACTATTGTTGGGTAACTATGTGTTCATATTTTAGTAGTAATAATTATAGAGAAGTATAATTAGGTAGTGAAAAATAGATATAATAAGGACAAGTTTTATGTGAAAATACTAATAAAAGTTTATTAGGGTGTGGTAAAGGCAACAGGCCCCGTCACTCGCCTGCCCCCATGGAACTCATCTCCTTGCTAATAGCTCCCCTGCCACAGGGTTTTCCTGTGCAGATTCTAATAGATACCATCACCTAGTATCATCAAAAGGTATATAATTTAAAGTAATGAGCTGTCCTTCACTCAAAACTTGTATTATTAGAGTATATATATTTGGAACTGAATCATTTCTAGTCCCAGGTTTTGGTGATTTTCCATACATTTACATTTACTTTACTTATTTGGCAATTTTGCACAGGAAATAATTACTGAATTTACTTCTTTTAAATAGGACATTCTACCAAACTTTTGGTATTTTAACCATCTTAATTTACTGCAAAATATGGCAATTCAAACTGTTTTATTAAAAGTTCAAATCAATATAGGTATTTCAATAAATAAATATTTATAAAATGTATATAAATAAATATAATCTTTCTTTGTCGGTTCTATTTTTAGTAACCCTTTCCTTAGTTCAGAACTTGTTCTGTAATTTCTGTCATTGTCTAACAACAGTAACACTAAGATTGTGAGTACCTCTACAAATCTAGTGTAAGTTTTGCAATCATTTCTTGCAAGTAGAGATAACTTTTCTCATAATTAACTCTTATTCTGAGTAAATATTCAGTACCTTTGGTAACCTTAGTTTCAGCAATATTGCTTATTTCAGTAGTTTAAGATTTGTCTACATTGAGAACAATTGAAATTAAGTTGGATTTCTTAATATTGAAGTAATTTATTTATTAATTACTTGGGAGTTTTACTTCAATTTAAAGTACAATAGTACTTGACTATGTATTGTTATGTAATGTTCCCTTAGGACATATTTTTCTAGGTTTTTATGAAACCATTTCAAATGACATAATTCCATAGAATTTGACTGACATTATTCTTTGTAAGTCTCTTGAATATTAATGCTGAACTGATGTTTCATCAGTGATGTAGTGAAGAAAGGTAGCATAATTGCCCGCATGGTACAACTAGTGGCTACAGAATTGCCATTTGGTCAACTCTTATATGTGTTTGAATTAACATCAGTGGTTAGTTGTTATATTTATTACAACTAGGTTCCCTAACTCAAATACTAAAATCAGTCTACATTCTATAAAATCTATCATTGAACTTAATGACCCCCTCTATTGTCATGAATGAATTTACCTACATAAAATTAAACCTTATTCATTTCCCTAGGACATTACAGTCTTTATTTACCTGCCGTATATGTATATAAATGATACCTATAACATTCTAGTCTGTATTTACCTGCCTATTATGTATATAAATGATACCTATAACATTCTAGTCTGTATTTACCTGCCTATTATGTTCATAAATGCTACCTACTAAAGTTGTAAATCCCTATAATCCCTAAGATATAAAATCCGTTCCTACCTGCCTATCAAGCTTTCCTTGAGATCCATCTAGAGTCTTTCTCAAGCCAACCATTCATCACATACCAATTGCGTCTGGGGTGGACATTTCTATCCTGACCCTCAGAATCATTCGCGCGGAACCCAAGGCTCGCCGACTTCACCACAAGGGGTGCAACAACTGATATGCAACTAGGGGAGGACCTGATTCCAACAGAAGATGTTTCTCATGACCAAGCTACTATTTATGTCTACTGTTAAGGCCTAACATTCCCTACTATGTGTGTATTTGCAAACTAGAGGCGGGGCCTCACATTTAATCTAAACGTGTGGTGTGTGGTGTGTGAGTTCACCCCCCCTGTAAAGGGATGTAACTCCTAAGCTAGCTAAGGGATCGAGGCGGAATCCTCTAGTGTACCTATCCTACTCCGTGTGTATGTGGATCCGACCGCTAATTGGACTTGGACCGCGGCCGGTTCCGGACAAGAGGTGGGGAGACCTCCCTAGCTTTCTTCACCAGCCTGATTTCTCAGTCCAGCTACTCCGGTCTAGGAAGTGTGTCATTTAGCGTTGTGATATATAACGCTTGCAATATAAGACACAATCAATTGCATCCTGGCGTTAACCAGTTAAGATGTCCCATTTACGTGTATCACCGTTAGGTTTCCATGGAACACCCCGAGACACTTACGTCTCGTTAGGACTTCGAGTTACACAATTACTAAGTTAAATTTTATGAATTATTGATAGCAAAATAATAACACAGATTTTAAAATAAAGAAAAGTATAACTCGAAATCAAGTAAGGCACGTACCAATGTACTACGATGCCAACACCGAGTCTCA
Organism: Pyrausta purpuralis; assembly: GCA_963924145.1. Taxonomy (NCBI): domain Eukaryota; kingdom Metazoa; phylum Arthropoda; class Insecta; order Lepidoptera; family Crambidae; genus Pyrausta; species Pyrausta purpuralis. Next base: position 13,021,005 of record OZ001664.1, read on the forward strand.
CCGGAGAGACGATTGTAAACGAACAAGCCCCGCGCCCGCCCGCTTTTTTCCTTTTATTTAGGCGGCGACATCGGCGACATTTTACTACGCATGCGCAGTAGCGATTTTGCGAAGTTTTGCCGCCAAAAACCCGCGTCGCTACGCGTCTATACATAAGGCTGGACACACACGGCCTAATTAATAATTAATTTTATTTAATGAAATATGAATTTTTAATTTGACTTTAATTTTCAATCACTGCCAGTTATAGGAGTGACGGACTGATGAAGGAAATTAAATACGGTAATAAATAACATGAAGTTTATTGAAAACTATTAGCAGCACAGACTTGACATAACAATGGAGACAGCACGAGTGATACCATATGCACAATTTAAAATTCCCTATACAACAGCAACATAGTGTTGCTATATCAAAACCATATTACATTGCCTATTAATCAACACCCCCTCTCAATGTAATATTAGACTAACATGTTCACAAATCAAAAATAGACCACTCATGACAAGGAGACCTTTTCCCTAAACAATAAAAGAAACTTTCCTCAACAACTTTCTTACATATTATATTATTTACTTTAACATAACTTTATTGTAGATAGAAACTTTAATAACTTTTCTTTTGGCAGGCATTTCGTGAACATGTCTGCAACTTGGTCACCGGTCTTTACATAATGAATACAAATTATTCCTTTTTCAATTAATTCTCTAATAAAGTGGTATTTAATATCTATGTGTTTTAGTCTCTTTACACAATTAGTAGTAGCAACCAACATAGCAGACTGATTGTCACAGAATAAATCAACTGGTGTCACATTTATCTTAAAATCATGTTTTAACAAATTTACTAGCCAACATGCCTCACTGCCTGCCACAGACATAGCCACATACTCTGCTTCAGTTGAAGAAATGCTTACAGTAGATTGCTTTTTCGAACACCAAGATATTAAACAGTCAGAAAACCGAAAACAATACCCAGAAGTAGATTTCCTATCTTTGACATCACCTGCCCAATCTGCATCACTAAAGCCTATCAGCTTATTATTATTACTACATCTGTATATTAATTTATAATTTATTGTGTGCTTGACGTAACGCAGAACCCTTTTTAATGCAACTAGTAACATAACACTGGAATGGTCCTGGTACCGACTTAGCAAAGATACAGGAACACTAAGATCAGGTCTTGTGCCAGACACAGCATACATCAAACATCCAATAATTTGTCTACATATTCCTTCAGTTTCGGTTTTACAATTATTATCTTTACTTTCCAAAACTTGGCAATTGAAGTTTTTATCAATAGGTGTATGCATAGGTTTACAGTCATACATACCAAACCTTTTCAAAACATTTTCTAGGTATTTCTTTTGACTTATTTCTGTGACCTTTGTGTCTAAATTTTGTTTCACATCTAAACCTAAATATACAGAGATCCTGCCTAAATCTTTTGTATCAAAGTTCTCTTTAATCTTTGCCTTCAAATCACTAACATAAATCTCATGTGATCCAAAAATTAATATATCATCAACATAAATTATCAAATGAATAAACTTATCACTGCCATCATATTTTGAATAGAGACATGGATCACATTTTGACCTATTAAAATTCTCCTTTATCATCAAAGAGTTGAATTTCTCATTCCAACATTTGGGAGAATTCTTGAGACCATACAAGGCTTTATTTAATTTCACAATATTCTCATCATTAGTGTATGCACCTTCTGGCAGTCTAATGTACACATCTTCAGTTATTTCTCCATATAAAAATGCTCCAACAACATCTAATTGAAAAAACAGGCAAGTTGTATTTTGTTGCTAAGGCTAAAAATAACCTAAAAGTTGCTAACTTTGCCACTGGTGCATACACATCACTAAGACTTGGTATATCACTTTGTTCGAAACCTCTAGCTACCAGCCTAGCTTTATAAATATTATTTGGTTTGATTTTAAACACCCATTTACAACTAATTGGTTTTACATTACCTGGTAGATCACAAACATTCCACGTATTATTGTCTCTAAGAACCTGCAGTTCCTTGTTTACCGCCTCCTGCCACTTACAAGCATCTGGTAATGACATGGCCTCACTAAAGGTTTTAGGCTCATTGTCCTCGACCAACACATTGTTGCACTGATAGAATACGGTCTGTTTTCTAACGCGCCTACTTCGTCGAATAATTGACTGTCCTTCACCATCACCACCACTATGCTCACTACATTCACTTTCACTTGGGTCACCATAACTGACGCTCACATCAGAGTCAGCCTGCAGTGTGTGCTCAAGAATAAAAGCAGGATCATCGCCATGACCACTGGTTTCATATTGAAGAGATGAACTTGCACCCGCAGCAGTTTGGTTTTGCACTGGATCACCCACATCAGTCGTACCTGCAGCTGTTTGGTCTAGCACGGAATCACTTGTATCAGTAGCAGCTGGCATCTCGAGGCGCTCAAGTATCTGATTGCTTACTACATCAGAGTTAGTAATGTCTTTAATATCTTCTGTGATGAAAACAATGTCTCTCTTTACCTCAACAACGTTTCTCTGTGGAAAATATATTCTATATCCTTTAGTTGTTTCTCCATAGCCTACCATCATACCTTTTTCACTTTTTGAATCCCATTTCTGTCTCTTTTCTTTTGGAATGTGAGCATGGACAGAAGTGCCAAATATTTTGAGGTTAGAAATGTCATAGGTTTTATTTGCCCACAGCTCATATGGGGATTTTCCTTCCACAGTACTTTTGCCAGTCCTGTTGATCACAAAGGCAGCAGTGTTCACCGCCTCTGCCCACAGCTTCTTAGGCAATGACTTGGCACATATCATTGACCTAGCTGCTTCTACCAAGATCCTATTTTCTCTCTCCGCCCGTCCGTTTTGTTGTGGAGAAAAGGGTACCGATGTTTGGTGCACTATGCCTTTTGAGTTGAACATTTCTTGGACAACTTTATTCACAAATTCTGTTCCATTATCACTTCTAAAGATCTTAACACAATTTCCTGTTTCATTTTCTGTTTGAACAATGAAGTTTTTGACACATGACTTTATCTCATCTTTAGTCTTTACAAAACACACCTTTCTATATTTGGAAAAATCATCTTTGAATACCACAAAGTATCTCGAGCCACCCACAGAAGGCTCCTCCATAGGTCCACAAGTATCTGCATGGATAATTTCACCAGTCTTTGTGCTTATATTCTCACTCAAGGCATATGGCAACCTGTGTATCTTTCCCTGTAGACAACCCTCACACTTTGACACATTTTGAGCCATGTCTCTGTCAAAACTGACATTATATTTCTTAAGTATAGCTTTCACATAATCCATGTTTTGATGTGCCATTCTTTCATGCCATTCTTGTAAACAACACACACCTTGGGCTACATTTGCTCTAGGACCTCCAGTATAGAAATGTAAATAGTACATGTCCCCAACTAATTCAGCAACTGCCATCATGGCATCATTTTTGTAGAACTGACACTCATTTGTTTTAGTAATCATCACATAACCCTTGCTTGTTGCTTGATTTACAAAGATTGGGCAGGTGATGTCAAAGATAGGAAATCTACTTCTGGGTATTGTTTTGTTAAGATGGCGTCACGACCGTGTGCCGGTTTTTATGATTCCGCGAGATTCTGTATTTACGTTTATTTATTACACGTAAATTAATCCATACGATCAAGCTATGTGGCTGGGCCCATAACCTGATGAAGGAAATTAAATACGGTAATAAATAACATGAAGTTTATTGAAAACTATTAGCAGCACAGACTTGACATAACAATGGAGACAGCACGAGTGATACCATATGCACAATTTAAAATTCCCTATACAACAGCAACATAGTGTTGCTATATCAAAACCATATTACATTGCCTATTAATCAACACGGACGTTCCGTTACAGTCGGCCCCAGGTTGGTTTAAAGCTAAACGACAACTGTTCGTAGCGATAAACCTACCTAAAATTCTAACTGGCAGACAACCTCCCACAAACATCCCCATATTTACATAGTAAATAATATCTACTTCTTATTATCACTGATCAAAGTTCCCTCTATTAAGTATTATGAATAATTTTCCTTACCCCTTTCAGACCAATACACCAACTCTGAATTAGAGCAAAGCTTTGTTCTCACTTGGTGGACTTAAATGTTTAGCTAAATTAGACAACTAGTCCTTTGATTCCTTCCAATTGTCAAATTTGACAGTTCAGACCCCCCTTTTAATTCATTTTATTTCATTTTATCAGCAAATTTAAATATTTACATGTCTGAAATAAATAACTGTTATTTATTTCATCCCTGAATACCTACTAGAAATTCAAATTTCCACACACCTATTTGACTAATAACCAACAAAAGTCAAGAAAATTTATCAATTTGTAATACGTCTGAAGCTGAATAATTTCTCAGTCACTCAGCTAAAGATATATTATTACATATTATAACAAGTTTAAAATATACAATGTTCTCAACATTCTAATATTTTGAATCAGGATTCTTGTTTGTTACTGCTAACGCGACTACAACGCTAATCTCAACATTGAGCTTTATCACTTCTAAATCTTGTTTTTTTGTTTTAGTATTTAAGTACCTACAATAAATTTTGACCCATCGAAATGACAAACATCTAATCAAACTATCAAACTTCGCAGTGACGACTTATAATAGCAATTTGAAATAATAATTATTATAGAGGAATAATTTCTTACTATCGATTTGGGAAATGTTTTTTATTTGCAAATAGTTTATTTATTTATTTAAAATATTTTTTTTATTGTATCACGAATTATTCTTGTGAGAAATAAATGTTCACAATAGACATACGATCATTTTATAGAGTAAAACCGGAACGGAATCTAAATATCGGTTAAAATAATAATAATGGCTCATTTTTTTAAATTTTATTTTTAGTTAGTTTATTGCGTAACTTGCTTTAGTCGATCGCTTAAGTGCGTTATTCTAAATATTTTTGAAACTATTAAGATTTCATAAAGTTAGCAGCTTATTATATTGACACATGTCGAATGCAATAAGTAGGTACCCCAAAATAATTATTTATATGAGCTAACTCAGTTTACTTGTATGAATCTTTCTGCATAACAATTATCCAATGGATGATCCCTCCACAGAGATAGCACGACCTCGTTTCTACAGCCTCAGGTTCCCTTCTGTCGAAACTAGTAAGTTTTCCCTTCCACTTCTCTACCACAGAGCTATCCTCCACCAGGCAAAAGACATCCAGACTAATCCTTACAACAACTGAGCTACTTGCTTCAGATTCAAATACAAATGTGGACCACTCTATTTTAACGTGTATTGAGAAACTCCCATTTCTCCGATTCGAATCTGAACCTCTCATCTGGATATTGTGTCAATATCATTAAAGATACGTTAGTAATTTATTATGTAACAATAAACTTATCGCATTATCCTAACACCCCTGAACATGTGCAATATATTTTTGTTTCTGTATTATATTTACTTATTTATTTTTTTGTATGACTAAGTCATTGTAGTTATTGTAATAGTAATAAATAGAGTCCCCGTAACTATTCACAATTGTACTCTAATAGTTCTTTACTTTAAGATTTGCTTGTTTCAAATATGAAAACAGATAATAACCACTCAATTTTAACGTGTGCTGAATGACTTTATCTCTCTCGTCTCATATCTGAATCTGCAATTTTATTCTCTCTTTAGGAGTTTAACCAATCAAATTTTCTCCAGTACAATATGCAAACAATCACCGCAAAACCCTGCTTTAAATATTTGAACATGATTTTAGGTTTCCTGCTTCTACTTTCGAGTTTGCCTCAAGTCACATGAGTTTTTAATCTTAATTTTAGGTCATCTACCTCTCTCTCTCTTTTTTTCATTTAAGTTGAACCCTAATGTTATTTTTAATTTATTTCTTATGGATAGCTTTGTTTAATTTTATTAACCTACCTAAATTTCCTCAAACACTATAGTTAAAAGTCTCCAATTAGTCGTTATTAATTTTCCGGTGTCCCAGTTATTATTCTCTTGGCTAAACTTCAACCAATATAGTATTCCCCACCATATACAATAATCAAGGAGTAAGTCAGGAATGGTTATTGTAAATGTTCTTCGATTACTAAATTCTAAAACAAACCCTTGATAATACCACCTTCTTCCTTCATATCAACTCATTATTCATTCAGAACCAGCCTAACATATCTGTAAACATACCTGGGAGTCGAACCCAAAACTAGTTCCTTCATCTAAGGTACAATATCTATGCCGCGCCTCGGCCCCACACTATACGATTTTATGTTTCTTTAAACCAGCCTATCATAGTCAATAAACCTGCTCAGGAGTCGAACCCAAAACTAGGTCATTCATCTAAGGTACACTATCTGTGCCGCGCCTCGGCCCCAGACTATACGATTTTATATTTCTCTTAACCGGCCTAACATATCTGTCAATATACTTGCTCAGGAGTCGAACCCAAAACGAGGTCGATCAGCTAAGGTGTAATATCTGTGCTGCGCCTCGGCTCCAGACTATACGTTTTTATATTTCTCTAAACTAGCTTAACTAGCCTAACATATCTGTTAATATACCTGCTCAGGAGTCAAACCCAAAACTAGGTCTCTCAGCTAAGGTGTAACATCTGTGCCACGCCTCGGCCCCAGACTATACGATTTTATATTTCTCTTAACCGGCCTAACATATCTGTCAATATACTTGCTCCGGAGTCGAACCCAAAACGAGGTCGATCAGCTAAGGTGTAATATCTGTGCTGCGCCTCGGCCCCAGACTATACGTTTTTATATTTCTCTAAACCCAGCCTAACATTCACATAATTCATTCAAAAACCCCATCAATTATACGACTTTAGATTTCCCGGCCCCACCTTAAACAACTTTACATTTCTCTACTACCTTTCCTCTCTCACAACAAACATTTCAACAACAGAAATATTTTCGCCAGTATTCTTAAATCACTCAAACAAAAGAATTAAACATCTCGTTATTATATACAAGCAATATATACCGAACAACACTCATCAATCTTAGTTTGCAATTAATCCTATACCTACCTACTTATTATGTGAACTCCCTTAATAAGCTCAACTCCCATAATAAGCTTGATTACATTACCGATATTCGAAATCGTAATCACATTTTGTATGTTGGCTAGATTCGATGAAATACTCATAATATTAATATTGGTTGGTCACCAATCACATACTTTGCTCCGATCCTAAAGTAAACAGCCCATGTACCTGTGTCATGGAAATCAGACAACGGCGGCACCACAACACCCAGACCCGAAACAATACAGATAACCATGACTTCTACATTGACCCGATCGGGAATCGAACCCGGGACCTCGGGGTGGCGATGCCTTGAAACCCAGCGTTCCCACCCACTACACCACGGAGGTCGTCTAGAAATACTCATAATACATCGAGACAAGCAATCGATTCTTACTGAATTCATTCATTTACGAGTAACCCAATAATTAAACTCATTCATAAGTCAACAGTCTCAGACATCACCTACCAACATGTTTTTTTTTATTAATGATTTATTTTAATAAAAGAGTCATTTTGTTTTACTAACTAAACGCTTTTTTTCGCTAAATATTATTTATAACTGGTGGTTGTATAACATAAAATTCTATGCCTACTCCACACTATTTTGAAAATCGTCATGACTCTCGCCATTTTCTTTTCTGCAAAAGACTAAACCCCGCCTATCCATACATTTTATTTATTTTTAGTTTAGTTTAGTAACGAGTTTTATTGCAAGCTTTTAATTTAATTAGTACCAACGAATTCATTAATTTATAAATTTGTGGCGTTTCCCCACAGTGGTATGGTGTGGCGTCACCCTAATGTACGAAAACCAACAAATGTATTGTCTATGATTGTCATCATTGTCTTTGATTACAAAACCGACATTACTTTGGTCAACATTTAAAACTTTTGCGAATCTAATAACCTTCCTAAGAATGTACCTACCTAGGTAATATGAAGTGTAATTTACTTTTACTCATAATTGAAACATTGTATTTAGTTGGTTTTATTCTAACTAAATTGTCCCTTTTCTTTCAGAAGATTTTGATTTTATGATGAACGACCTACGACGTACCCGGATGCCGAACAGTGATTTTCTCAAGAATAATAGTGCAGTGCTCAGTGATCTAATTTCCTATGTTTTATCCTTAAATTCTATCCTATAAATCTCTCCAACACCTGAACCAAAACAATTCATTTTCCTAGTAGGTTAGTCAAATTCCAATTCTCAAACAATATCCTATCCACGAGAACATTTTGTGCGATAACACCCACTTTTTGATTACATTACATACCACATTGCCCATCTGCTATCAAGGTCCCATGAAACTATCTGTAGTACTCCCATAATCCTGGTCACTACGCTCCATTTTGTAACCTTTCCTTTTACAATTAAATAACTATTACAATAATCCTGGTCATAAGACCATTTTGTAACTGCCCTAACTAAACCTACTACTTATCCTAACGAAAACACCGTATAATTAACCTGGTCACTACGGGACCATTTTGTAACCCCCCTAATCTTTTAACTAATTCTTATACCTTATTAATTATTGCTAATTTACAATCTATCTTATCTTAATCTTAGCTTATATAAAACTAATCTCTTTCATATTATAGTGAATCCCTCTCATGCTTTCATATTAATTATATCAAACTATTCATAGACTTAATAATAATTTAACCTAACCTTACATACTAATTACCTTGTTCAAATGAAACATAGAATCTTGATAGCTTAGGACTTTGTGGTATGAATAATCTTAATATTTAATTTGGCCAGTGATCATCTAGTGAACCCTATGTTGTGAACCTTTTCAAATAACCCTGATACTTTTTATTGTTATGAGACTTGGAATCTGACAAACCTTGCATTAAATCAATTATTTACCTACACAACCCTAACCTTTCCTACTACCTATACCTTCTTATTGCCTTTCTTTAAAGTTGGTAAAATCTCAACATTCCCAAGTGAATGTAAAACTATTGTTGGGTAACTATGTGTTCATATTTTAGTAGTAATAATTATAGAGAAGTATAATTAGGTAGTGAAAAATAGATATAATAAGGACAAGTTTTATGTGAAAATACTAATAAAAGTTTATTAGGGTGTGGTAAAGGCAACAGGCCCCGTCACTCGCCTGCCCCCATGGAACTCATCTCCTTGCTAATAGCTCCCCTGCCACAGGGTTTTCCTGTGCAGATTCTAATAGATACCATCACCTAGTATCATCAAAAGGTATATAATTTAAAGTAATGAGCTGTCCTTCACTCAAAACTTGTATTATTAGAGTATATATATTTGGAACTGAATCATTTCTAGTCCCAGGTTTTGGTGATTTTCCATACATTTACATTTACTTTACTTATTTGGCAATTTTGCACAGGAAATAATTACTGAATTTACTTCTTTTAAATAGGACATTCTACCAAACTTTTGGTATTTTAACCATCTTAATTTACTGCAAAATATGGCAATTCAAACTGTTTTATTAAAAGTTCAAATCAATATAGGTATTTCAATAAATAAATATTTATAAAATGTATATAAATAAATATAATCTTTCTTTGTCGGTTCTATTTTTAGTAACCCTTTCCTTAGTTCAGAACTTGTTCTGTAATTTCTGTCATTGTCTAACAACAGTAACACTAAGATTGTGAGTACCTCTACAAATCTAGTGTAAGTTTTGCAATCATTTCTTGCAAGTAGAGATAACTTTTCTCATAATTAACTCTTATTCTGAGTAAATATTCAGTACCTTTGGTAACCTTAGTTTCAGCAATATTGCTTATTTCAGTAGTTTAAGATTTGTCTACATTGAGAACAATTGAAATTAAGTTGGATTTCTTAATATTGAAGTAATTTATTTATTAATTACTTGGGAGTTTTACTTCAATTTAAAGTACAATAGTACTTGACTATGTATTGTTATGTAATGTTCCCTTAGGACATATTTTTCTAGGTTTTTATGAAACCATTTCAAATGACATAATTCCATAGAATTTGACTGACATTATTCTTTGTAAGTCTCTTGAATATTAATGCTGAACTGATGTTTCATCAGTGATGTAGTGAAGAAAGGTAGCATAATTGCCCGCATGGTACAACTAGTGGCTACAGAATTGCCATTTGGTCAACTCTTATATGTGTTTGAATTAACATCAGTGGTTAGTTGTTATATTTATTACAACTAGGTTCCCTAACTCAAATACTAAAATCAGTCTACATTCTATAAAATCTATCATTGAACTTAATGACCCCCTCTATTGTCATGAATGAATTTACCTACATAAAATTAAACCTTATTCATTTCCCTAGGACATTACAGTCTTTATTTACCTGCCGTATATGTATATAAATGATACCTATAACATTCTAGTCTGTATTTACCTGCCTATTATGTATATAAATGATACCTATAACATTCTAGTCTGTATTTACCTGCCTATTATGTTCATAAATGCTACCTACTAAAGTTGTAAATCCCTATAATCCCTAAGATATAAAATCCGTTCCTACCTGCCTATCAAGCTTTCCTTGAGATCCATCTAGAGTCTTTCTCAAGCCAACCATTCATCACATACCAATTGCGTCTGGGGTGGACATTTCTATCCTGACCCTCAGAATCATTCGCGCGGAACCCAAGGCTCGCCGACTTCACCACAAGGGGTGCAACAACTGATATGCAACTAGGGGAGGACCTGATTCCAACAGAAGATGTTTCTCATGACCAAGCTACTATTTATGTCTACTGTTAAGGCCTAACATTCCCTACTATGTGTGTATTTGCAAACTAGAGGCGGGGCCTCACATTTAATCTAAACGTGTGGTGTGTGGTGTGTGAGTTCACCCCCCCTGTAAAGGGATGTAACTCCTAAGCTAGCTAAGGGATCGAGGCGGAATCCTCTAGTGTACCTATCCTACTCCGTGTGTATGTGGATCCGACCGCTAATTGGACTTGGACCGCGGCCGGTTCCGGACAAGAGGTGGGGAGACCTCCCTAGCTTTCTTCACCAGCCTGATTTCTCAGTCCAGCTACTCCGGTCTAGGAAGTGTGTCATTTAGCGTTGTGATATATAACGCTTGCAATATAAGACACAATCAATTGCATCCTGGCGTTAACCAGTTAAGATGTCCCATTTACGTGTATCACCGTTAGGTTTCCATGGAACACCCCGAGACACTTACGTCTCGTTAGGACTTCGAGTTACACAATTACTAAGTTAAATTTTATGAATTATTGATAGCAAAATAATAACACAGATTTTAAAATAAAGAAAAGTATAACTCGAAATCAAGTAAGGCACGTACCAATGTACTACGATGCCAACACCGAGTCTCACCGGAGAGACGATTGTAAACGAACAAGCCCCGCGCCAGCCCGCTTTTTTCCTTTTATTTAGGCGGCGACATCGGCGACATTTTACTACGCATGCGCAGTAGCGATTTTGCGAAGTTTTGCCGCCAAAAACCCGCGTCGCTACGCGTCTATACATAAGGCTGGACACACACGGCCTAATTAATAATTAATTTTATTTAATGAAATATGAATTTTTAATTTGACTTTAATTTTCAATCACTGCCAGTTATAGGAGTGACGGACGTTCCGTTACAATATCATTTCTTTTTATAAAAAACGCGTAAAGATAAATAAGGTCGTCAAAATCCGAACTTAACCATCTGTGAGTATAAAATGCTCTCTCCAGTTAATTTAAACCAGTTATGTAGCTAATAATTAAAACCGCGGAAATATGAAGTGGAAGAGGATATCGTATCCTGCCGATTGATATTCGCAACCGCTGGATGATTTCTCATTGTCATACTTATTACTTTCAAAATCGGGAAGTTAAGTCACGCTCGACGCATTCGCGATGCCTTCGCAGTAACCTCATAAAACTTCAATGAAGCCGTTGTATTTGAATGCGAGGAGAGTTGCGGCGAAAGATAGTTTAGACACGACTTGCAATCTATTCAAGGGACAATCTATTCCTGGACGGAGTTTACTGTTGCAAATATCTTTGCGATAAGTAATACTTACTTACCTATTCACATCAATTCAGATGCCTTTGTAGACCTACAATGTAAAGTATATTCATTTTGCGTCAGGGACCAAGTTGTGGGCATAGTTAAAATAAATATTATATCAAGTAGAAAACTGTTTATAGTTTTGCAGCTTCAGCAGCTATGATTCATCTCATCATAACAGAAGGTACTATTGTCATTGTTTTTTTGTATACTATTCGACGAATGGAAATTGCGTGGGAAAACAATATTCAAATGCATGAAATAGATCAATACAAGTTAAAGTAAGTATGAAGCAAAAAAACTTAACTGACTTCTATTCATTGTCCTAACCAATAGGAATAATGCGCAATGATTTTTGTAGCACGATCAATTGAATTTTGTGCCCTAGCACCAAAAGCACTAAAGCTAAAATAGAGGCTATTTTACTAACATCTTAAGATTTGGTCAACGATGTCGTTGCCAGACATCTGGCGCTTCGACTCGATGGATATACTCATCTCGTCCTTCAGCGGATTGAGTCTTTATAGCCTCACTTTATTATCACCTGACCATTGAGTTGACTTTACTCTTAATGCTGGACTCTATCCTAATAGATGTGAAGGCTATTTTCATTCACATCCTTCACTTTGAGCCGCTTGAAGCTACCATCGGTGTCGTTGACAGACATTTTGCGCTTCGACTCGATGGATATATTTTTCTCATCTTGCAGCCGATTGAGCTGCTATATATAGCCTTACTTTATTAGCATCTGCTTTCTAGACTTTATCGCACATGAAGGCTATGCCACTTACCCCTTCAGATTTAGTCGTCTGCGTGTGACTGCTGTCGTAGTCGTCGTCACTTTCATCTTTCACTTTCAGCCGCTTGAAGCCACCATCGGTGTCGCTGCCAGACATCTTGCGCTTCGACTCGATGGATATCTTCAGGCCAGCCCGAATCAGGTCCGAGCATGTCTGTAAGAGACACATTGTCAGTTCTAGAGTTATGTAAGACAGAAAATACAGTATCGCAAACATTAGGTAAATTGTGTTAGTCGAGCAGGGGAAGATACTTTGATAAAAGATTCTAGGTGGTTAAGGTTACCTACCTTATGGTCTGTTTCTAAATTATCTACTAATCTATTATGATTTGATGATGATTAAAATCAAAGTGAAGCTGATATTGAACCTATATTTCACGTTTCCAAAAAGCAAGACTTCTCTCAAGCATTTTTTTGCAATAAATGGATGTCATTGGGATTGCTAGAAATAACTTCTCATAGTCCCTTCTTATTCTAATAGATATTAATATTAAAAATAATATAAACTTTTATCGTTATTCCTTTAAATTTGTGATTGAGCTGTAAAAGTCGCCAAGTCAACTACACATTATTTTTGTCTGAGGCCAGATTTTTATTTGTCTGATCGTTAATATCCGTCGAATAAAATACGATATGACTAGGTATTCATAAAGATGAAATAAGAAACCAAAAATTTGCGCACGGGCGGGACTTGAACCAGCAACCTTTTGGCAGACCGGGCCAAACTCTCTTACCAATTGAGCTACCGTGCTGTCAGTCCGACCCGGCGAAATTTGTGGTTTCTTATGAAAACGTCAATTGCGTGACGCTTACCGCCATCTAGCCGTCTGTTTATGAAACGATATGACTAATTGGAAAACGTCACCTATTTGCCGGCAGTCATTTATTTAAATGTCATTTCAATCGATCTATTTGTACTTTATAAGTCAGATATGTTTTATCTGACGTCCTCCATACATCCATCTCATCTGTGGTTTTGCCCTAATAGAGATAGAAAAGGTTCTCCTTTAGATTTTTGTTTCTATCAAACTTCTAGCAGTACGAAATCATATCTCCTTACGAAGATATTGGCTATCTGCATTTAACAATAGCAATAGTTTGCATATAGGGACTGCCCTTTAGTGGGGTGGCAATTTGTAAGTTTTTAAAGTTACCTATAAACGTAGGTAACTTTTACCTTTACTCGTCTCCTACCCAGCCTTCCTGCCTACTTCCGTTTTCATTTGTTTATTGACATTGAAGACGAGCCAGATTACGCGTAGGCTCAAGACTTAAGTATTGATTGAGTTCATAAGTATAATTAAGATTGATGTGTTTATACAGGCGTGCCTTGAACCACCTATGGAGAAGAATTATAATAATTACTAAGTATCGATCGTGTCCAAGATATTTTTTATTTTGCCAATGATTTACGGTCACCGCTGATTATGATTCCATCAAGGTTGGAATTCAAGACTCTATTATCTATATAGATAAGATAGAACAAAAACTTTGCTTCCAATTTATTTCTAGACTCTTTATTTAATTAAAATCATTTCTTCCAAGCATATTATATCTACTGTTTCAAGTTCGAAAATGATAAATGAATGACTGAAGGTACTAAGTACTTAAAACTAATTCGATTATTGCCTTGTACATAATAAGAATCGTGAGAAGCTCGAGATTAAATTTTACTCCCGAATCTTTAACACCTGCCTGGGTAAAAAATCGAATGACATAATGTACTTGTATATCTGATGTTTACTTACGTCATAACATTCTAATAGTTATTTCCTTTTTTTGATCGCAATCATAAATACCTACAATTACATGATAATAGTGTAATTAGATTCTCTAGCTTAATCGATTTAAATCGCAATTTTATACCATTCATCGTCAAATGACAATAATTGTAATAAGAAAAACATGATTCTGTTTTCATACAACTCGGCTTAGTGTTACCTACGAAAGTTAAAGTAACAGCTATCTCTGACTGAAATAACTGCAGCTGAAACCACAGATAAAATTGCAAACATCTAAATAAACAATAACAAGTTGCTTATTCTATTCACGAATTTGTAATGACATTGCATTATATTATTTCATTGCATGTTCACAAATAATAACTGTTATTTAGAACTTCTTCTCTCTACTTCGTCGCTTGTATTTCATCTGGGTAACCATTTAGAAATACCTGTTTCAAAAAAAGATAGAACACAAAGATTTCTCGTTAACCCCAGTCGAAAGGTTAGATAACTTTAACTATGGTTGTAAAACCCGCCTTCCATATTAATGTTTGTTTTTTTCACTTTGCGTCCGCCTATTGTTCTAACTGCAATCTAGGCAAAGGTCTAGTACTCATCATCGAGCATATTTTATAAAATATCTAAGGAAATCTCATTCAATGGTCATGCGCACGATTTGCGATGTGCATTAACTGTAATTATGATAGAAAAAATATCAGCGTTCAATCAAGTTCAATTGATTCATGTTCTTTGTTAAATATATAATTGCTGGTTAGCTTGCGGAAAAACAAATTGGATAAGGAGATGCTATTATTGTCCATGTTTCTTTAATAGTTCAACCCATAAGAAATATATGAAAGTATTTTGATTATACCCGAGGAATGTCGTGCTCAATTAAACAGATGAATAATATTCAACGTAAAGAGATGAATGGTAGTTTTTCTTATTTACTATGTCAATATTTCCTAGTAACTAGCTATCTATAATGCAACATGGTTTAAGTCACGTAGTCCATAGAGCATTCACTAAAAGTCATCTTAATTTTGCAATAGTTTTACAGGAATTATTAATTAAATAGACTCTGTAATAAGGGAACTGCCCCAGTTTGTGGCTAGACAATCTAATGAATATTTATTTATTGGCACCAGCACTATGCCGATCATTATTATAAAATAGCATTTTTGCTCATAAATTACTTCATAATCACGCCTAAACTGTGTAAAGTCACAACATCGTACACTTTCATTTGGCTTCGAATATTTATCAGATTTATTTTACTGCCTAATAAATAACCAGCCTATTTGGTGTTCTCAAATTATTTCAATTATGTTTAGTTTATTTTATTATGACAAGTCGGTGATACAGTTTTAAAAGTCGTAAATCTTTTTCGGTTTTTTCAACTTTCTAGCAGCGATGCCGAAAATAATATGTAGCGCGGTATAAGTATTGCTAATATACCATCTTAACCATGATGGTTATTATTCTCAGTATTAATTTCATTTACGTCCGGATTATGACCCCTTATTCGTCGTGACGTACGTATTTCATACAAAGCGTTGAAATTAAAAACCTTGGGTAAGATACTTTTAAGTAAGAGCATGTTAAAACAATATATAAGGTCAAATCTTTTCAAGTGATAATATTCTAACTGTGTCTTTGTATACATCATAGAAACAGGATACTATCATTATTATTTGGAAATCAAGATTTTTAGTTTTTTATTTTCTCTTACAAAGAAAGTATTATTTTAAAAACAGCACCCTGAAAAGTTATCTACGTTATCGGCTCCGCTTCTGTCAATTCAATGTCCAATCTTTCTTATTCTCTAATCTTATACTTGATTAATATAGATAAAATTACTAATAAAAATATCTTATTCTTTAATTTTCTCAAAAACTATTAGCGTATAAAAACCCAAAGCGTTTTCTATAAAAAATGATCCATTTATTGTGCTGAATCAGCCTCAATATTATCACTTATAACTAGGTTACCTTATATGGTGCTATAGTGTTTGGGCAAGAGTGGTCAAGTGATACGCCATCAAGTAAATTGAATATTTCGTAAGTTTTATGACAATTGACATAATTAAATAGATTAAGTTACCTTTTGTATGCTTGGCGGAGTTCCAGACGCGGGAGACGTGGCTGAAGACCCATTGGATATTGAGGAGTTGGAATCATTGCCACTGGCGCCCTGAAAATATGTCACAAGCTATAGTGTGCTACGCCAAGAAGAAACACTTAGGACTTAAGGTCGAAGCCCACTATCAACCCGTCACGGTGACAGCACCGTATCAACTCGAGGCGTTCAGTATTCTATGTATGAAACTCCATACTTCAACGCACATCTATCAACTTCGTAACGTCACCACCTCGGATCGAGACCAACTCGGGACCCACTCTCTGTCATTCACTAGATGAACTGTCATAAGTTGCAGCAAACTCGATCTGAGACGAAGCGTTCTCTACCCGGTGCCGATCCCGTCCGAGGCGATGCTGTTCCCTTTACGTAACGTGCTTCCGTATGGTTGACGCCTGGTTGGTGTTGTTCCCGTTCCGGGTCGGTAGATTTGGTTTAACCTTTAGTCTTATTTGATATACAGTTAACGAGCAGTACGTCAAACTAGCCAATAGCTGATGGTAAAGATAAGTGGTTCTTGCAGTTATATTAGTGGGTAAATAGTATCATTCAGTACCTATCGTTATACTGGTGTTTTTTGGTCAGCGACTAGCAACTCAGGGGTGGTTGTAGAAACGATACTTATGCCAAAAAAATGGATAAAACCCACAAAATCAATTGATTATTGCGGTACAAGCGAGGGAGTCAAAACTACCAACATCAGTTCTCCTCTTCGTAGCTTACTAGTTACGGCGTAGAATTTCGTAGATACGTGCAAGGGTGCGCGTCTCCCCATTCGTTTTGAATTTTTTTAGAATGTTGTGTAGAAGTTTTATAAAACTTGCATAAATAATTAAAAGGTTTTTTAAAAAAATAAGCATACCTCATATTATCATCCCTGAGTAAGATGTCACTGACCAAAACAACAACTTGTATATGTGCACGAAATATTTTCACTAATTTTTCAGAGCCCTTTTAAAACAAAGTACTACTTTTTTCATATCATTAAGTAGGCACAGTTACTAATTAGGTCTATGTTAATAAATTTACGTTTGGTCTCATTTATTTGTGATGGTAACGTTTTTTTCCGATAGATCAACATTACGTACCTACCCACTTTACGAGTCTAGGTACAGTGCACACTGGGTCGAAGGGAAATGAGTACGGCACACCATCAGTTAATGGAACAATTTCCACGTCGCAACCGTAAACATTGTGTTCAAAACAAAACAGTTACTACCGGAAAGACTAAGTATATTTTTTTCTAGATGCGATCATTTTTCACATTGTCAACTTTTTCGTTACAACTTTTATGATATTTATCCTAAATGTAATTAGTTTGTAATTAGTAATTTATTTTGCCTGTGAGGTATTGATGTTAAATCATCAATATCAGCCAAAGGTCGTTTACTGCTGAACAGAGGCCTCCCCCTAGGTATGGCGGCGATATGACAGGCAGCTAACATTTTCTTGGTGTTATCTTATGTAATTTTTGTTAATTCTTTGTAGGTTCTAATGTATTTTTATTAAGTACATTACCTACTTTAATTGTTATCCTAAAATTGCGCACGATCACTATCATTCATATGATTATTCTGAATTATCTGGGTAATGTATATTATTAATTCATCAAACTAATTATAATTGCACCGACGAGATAAAGGAAAATCGTGATATCTACCCGTGTAATATTATTTTAACCGAATGATGTTTATGATAACTGTCGTGTGCCGATTGCAATATGTTATTGTAATTGCTATCTTTATAAATATTTATGGGCTGGAAACATCGGGAGCATCTATTAATTGCGTATGCGAGCCATTACAATGTTCATTATCAGATATAATTAATCCTTTGTCCCATTGTTGTTACGCTCTGAATTCTGCCCATTCATACGTTGAAGTAATGAGATTCATTCACTGTGGTATGACATTGCGATGCGAAGATAATCTTCACTGCAAGTTATGTAAGTAAAGTGTATCTAAATATAGATAACTGATATCAAGAGTTGGGCGCCGAGGAGTCTGTCTCAGTTCTACGCGTAAATAAGCAGTTCGCTTAAGGTGTATGACCTCATGGCTGCAGCGGCGCCAAGAGGGTATTATCCAATGTTTATAACGAGGGAGTGATCACCGGTCACGTGATCGCACCACTCGGAAAGTTGGCAGCGAGACAACACACTCATTTCGTATTCGAGCAGCGCAGGCGCCTATGTGACCTAAGTACGGAGGACCTGTTTCGATTGTTTAAAACCACAACATCTTTTCGGACTGTTGACGCAATGAAAACTCTATCTACCTACTCGTGCCATCGTGGAATCAGAACTTCATTCATCTTACGTAATTATAATGTCAAGTTCAAGTGTTATGAAAACATCATTAAAGTAATATTCAGTACAAAATCTTTAAGCAATTCTGAAGTGTTATTCTGTATCCGTTGATATAATAGCGGCAAAAAGTAAACAGTGCCTCACCTTGAGACTGGAATTTTTATCGTTGTAGTTGTACTGGTCCAGGGGATTGGTCATGGTGATGAGATCGTTGACGATTTCGGGGGTTCTGAGCGTCGTGGTGTTGACGGTTTCGGCTGACAGGAGATTTATCATGGCGCTGCTCAGGTTCACGTTCACACTCAGGTTATAAGTTCCTGGGTCCCCATCTCCCAGCGCCGCGGTCGGCGACGGGGAAGTATCCTCACACTTAATCGTAGGCACTGTCGAACTCATACTTGATGAGTTCATTATATCTTTGTACGGAGCCAGCTTCGCTTCTTTTTGGTTACTTTCAACAATAAAATATCGGTATTAGCACCTAAACCTAAGTCTATATCACGGTTATACACTATCACTAGATGAGACTATATCACTTCTTATGGTAAACTGGTTTCGAATGGCACTTAAATCTTCTTTACAAGAAGTCTTCACGGGTAACGTTCGTTTCACTGTCTCCACCTGAAACAACGAAAGGAAAATATGAGCACTTGCAATAAAGTGTTTAAGCACTATTAACATACAATTTTGGTCACTAAATTAATTCAGTAAAGGGCGCGCGGTTTCGCCATTGGGCTATCTGCGGGGTCTCGCTTTCGCAAGAGTGCACGCAGCGGGTTTTTAATTAGAGCTATCTGGGCATCTCGCGACCTCGCGGCCAGGATGCGACTTCAATAAAACGCTTTTTTACAGGCCCCAATTGAATACGAGTCATAAAATTGAAACTACGCGCGCTTTTTACGACGCATTAAACGCTCTTCCGCGTAGCGCGTCGTCTCGCTCCATTGTTTGGCGATATCGCACTCCCCGCACAAGGACATGCATGGATTAAGCAATTAAAAAACCGCCGTGACTCCAGCGTTTAGTAGATCAGACAACATTATGTGGAAATTAAAGTGTGGAGTCGCATAATTGAACGGGTTCGTGACAGACACATTCGTTCGTACCTATTAACGATCAAACAGAAGCTAAATCTGCAAGTTCCATATATAGGTAGCCGTCGAAAGCTGCCAGCCGCCTTGACCTGGGTTGTATATCTGTATATCTCATATCTGCGGCACGTAAACACAATAAACCACCAACCCAGAGTAACCTAGTTGCGGAGACCGTTTTACTTATTCCACTCGCGGAGAGTGAGGAAAATGTGCCGTAAACGCAGAATTACGGGGTAACGAGCAGACGCTCAGGGTCATATTCTAGTAAATTATGGACAAATATGTATGCTACCATTTCTAAACTAAGTGCGTGACTAGAACATGTTAATTAAGTTGTCGTCTACAAAGACTACAAAAAACAAACTGCTGTGTTCAAACAGGCTTGTTGCGCAATGGTAAATCTTTTGGTGGCCACTATTTGCTGGGCAAATTAAACACATCTGTGTAAACTCGCACAAGTTGCCAAAGATATTATGGACCAACAAGATTAAACATTGAATACGATTGGAAAGCGGTATAAGATGCGAAAAAGAGTGTTTTGAAGCTGGAGTGAATGCGGCATGCTTTCCTTTTACATGAATGGACTCTCCATTTGGTTGGTGACATTGTTTATACCTAATGCAAGTTGGACGATAAGGCAAGCAATGTGGGCAGCAGTAAACACCTTTATATCGAATATGCTAATCCGCAGGTAGGTAGGACGTCCGCACCCGAAAAGGAAAAAGAAAAATATAAATGTATCCGTTCTGCAGTGCGTAGGTTTCGCATTAGTTGTTGATAAACTGCCTTGTCTGAGTGTACCCACATATCAAATTGATTCGGTGTTAAGTTATATCTGTTGTTATAACTGTGTTTGCATCTCTTTGTGGGGTGCGAAAGTAACTGCGTCATATCACATAACAGTAGCCTCCTTGAAAGTTGCGTATCTCTTTCTATCGTGGTAGTTTGAGGGGGACTAAAAGAAAGGGGTCGAGAGTGTCGTTTGAAAACGACTTAACGAGCAGTGAAGTGAAGGCTGATTGGTCTTTTTGTCCCGTCCATGGCTGCGAGATATAGGTGACCCAGTTTTGACCGCGCCCGCTGCGTACGCGTGTCGACTTAATTGCATTACTTTAAATGTACATATTTATATGAATGTCATTAACCTACACTGCGTACTCTTTTTAACATAAATATGGAGAGTTAAACCGTTTAACTCTAGATCTGGTAAACCAAAAAACATGTCTATGGTATACCTAGTTAGGTATACTCGCTATTTTTTTGGTTACGGAATGCATTGACCATGTTTTTCTCTGATATTATAGCCAATTGTGTCTATATTTACGTTCTTTTTATCATTTCTACAAAGCTCCAGTAACAAGAGCTAGTCAAAAGTGTAAGGAAACTGATGATGATATAATGTGCAGTACATTCTCAATTAATCAGTGTTTCTCGTATGTAAATGCGGAGTCGCCAGCATAACTCCATATTTTTGTTGAAAAATAACCATTATATTATAACAACTGAATACGACACAGAAGAGTTTAGCTTGTACTGTTGTCTGTACCTACTATCAAATTAGACTAATTCTAATGCGCCTGTATCGCATTGTTTAGTCGTTCGCAGCGAAGGACGTATTTTTCAACATCGCTCGTCGACAACAAACAAAACAATGCAGCCGCGGGCGGCCGGAAACAACACATATTTTAATCAAAATTAGTCGACAAGAAGTGGTAAAGCGTGAATATATTGTTTATACTGAACACAAGAGCTACCAAAAATTTTCTACAAAATTTTCATAAATTTTAGGCTAGTAGATAGATCATTATTTGTAGTTCTATCTGCGATTTTCTTACAGTCCTTTTAATATTATAGATGTTTCTAAGATTGTTTTTAGATTTAATGAAAATACCAATTTAATTAATAAGTAGAGCGCTTTTGATTATTCTCAGTGCTTTAAGGGAAAAGCAGTGACCAAGTAACCAAATAAGCAATGTCTTTGTCTTCAAAATAATCAGTACCTAAGTAAACAAATATATGTTCTCATAACTTTACAAAGCTACTTAGTTTTTGTAGAGTTACTAGAACATTATTTTCAGTAATTTAGGCCGGGAGAAAATCTCTTTTCAAAGTTTGCTTCGTGTAATCTATAACCAATTCGTAGTACAATCTCTTTTTTTCTAAATACTATTCTATAACTAATGTTAACTACAGTAAGGAGGGTCGTAGGGAACCCTACTGGCGCCCGCTAAGCTGTGAAGGGCGATCGCTCGACTATGTCGACTCTATCTCAAGGTGAATAGAGCCCACTTTAAGCTCATTAATTTAACCTGTCAAACCTACTAAATGAGTAGTTTCATCTTAATCGTGCTTAAAAGTAAAAATCTGTCTATGAGAACCATAAGTCTGAAAAAGTTATCAGGAAGACAAACTGCAATGGTGTTTTGAGCATTTATGAGGCAAAACATTATAGAGACTTTTACTTCATTTATAACAAAGAACAATTACATTTATGGTTTAAATATTAGGCTATTGATGTTAACATTTAATCTGACTACGAAAAAAAAACATTTTAAAAGCTTTTATTAAAATTAATACTTTTGTAGCATCACATAACGAGATTCTTATCTTTATAATATTATTTTTTAAGTATTCCTCTGTTTCGATGCACAAGTAGAGACTTATAGAGCATTCAAAATGAGACTTCTTAATAACACATACCCGTGGACGAAAAGTCAAAATGAACGAAGGCTCCTAACCCTTTATAACTGGTATAGATTACTCTTAACTAAAATATCTGTTCTCTTTCAAAGATATGCAAACATTAGACATATTATTTCGTCAGTGAGTTACCGCGTGCTGCTGACCATATAATGTCAAAGACTTCAAGTACTGTGTCCAGTTTTTTCAAGTGATTTGTTGTCAAATGTTTTAGATGCTCGAGAATTATAAAAGGAATCATTAAAAATAAAAGGAATAATACACTTGTAATTCCTGAGCTTTTTCGCTAATTTTTAATTCCTGAGCTATAAAAACGATTGTGCAAGTAATGAATATTATTGGCATAATTTTCAACTCCTATATTTTATACGATTAAGGCCGATTTTTTCAACGTCAGATACGACTTATCCGTCTGAATAAAAAAATACCGATTTTATAATGACATTTTTATAAACGATTCCTGACAAATAGGTGGCGTATTCGTATTTTATTCAAAGAATATTTGTTATCTAAATTACAACAATACTCTTTTTTATTTAACACTGTCGGAAGTCTCGACATAGTTCCGTGTAAAACCACCAGGTGGCGCTCGAAAAATGCTGCACAAAATTGGTGTTTTCGTGTATTTATTGATTGAGAAGAATTTTTGAATGATGCTTAAAAAAACTACAAATATTATTTAAGATTTATTAAAGATATAGCTACGTAAGTTAAAATGATATTTGATGAATTAGAAAATCATAAAATTGAAATTGTAGACGCGAAATGTCAAAAATGATGCATCAGACTTCGCCGCCAGGATAAAAATAAACAGAGTTTTCGGTTAAATATTATGAAGTATTTTTAATTTTATGGTGTAACTAGCGGTCCCCCGCGACTTCGTCCGCGCGTTTTAGTTTGCTCCCTCCCCTCCCGTCGCAGCGTCATGTTTTATATCCTAAAGCCTTTCTCGATAAATAAGCTATCCAACACAGAAATATTTATTCAAATCGGTCCAGCAGTTCCTGAGATAAGCGCGTTCTAACAAACAAACTCTTCAGCTTCATAATATATTAGCGCAAGCGCACGTTGTACTTAAGCTGCGAACATTATTTTGGTGCGGAGTTATGTTAAAACTGTGATAGCTCCTAAGATATTTATTGAAATCAAATGATATTAAGGGCAACTTGGTTCTAAATGAAATGCTCGTGATGATGAATGTATTTATTTTGATAAGAATAAATACCTATGTGTATAATACACCTCTAAAAATAATGCATCATTTTTTTACAAATTTATTAACATAAAAAAGGTTGTAGTAAGTCAACCATAAAAGATAGACATATGCTGTCGCGGACTTAATTATAGAACTCTTTATGCTGAACAATCCTGTCATACATGATTTTTGTGTAACTTAAGCGGTTTCCGCAGCGTATGCAGCGGTAGCTCTCAAAAGGAATATCTTTCTCCCGTTTTCGCAACATTTTTCATTTCTGCTGTGGTCTTATGAGTTGTATCTTTATGTTATATAGCCTAAAGCCTTCCTCGATAAATGGACTATCCAACGTAAAAATATTTTTTCAAATCGGGCCAGTAGTTTTTGAGATTAGCGCGTTCAAACAAACAAACAAACAAACAAACAAACAAACAAACAAACAAACAAACTCTTCAGCTTTATAATATTAGTATAGATGTTGTATTATAATGTAATTTTAATTATCTTGTAACACTTATCGCCAATCACTGGAATAGTAAGAAATGTTGCTAGAGGAGCTATTTACTTTTTGTAGCGTTGGTGTTTTTATGATGAAGAAGATTTTATTCAATAGGTATGTTACTCTTTCGATCTAGTACCTAACTCTATTTGAAATCGACTTAGAGTCGGTTTTGCCAACTTAGGACTTATCCGACCGAATAAGTATTAAACGACCGATTTTATAATTTAATTTTCATATTGATTGGTGACGTTTTCAAATAAGGCGTTTGAATTATATTCGTATAATATTCCTTATCTGTTATTGGTAAAATCGACTTTAAGTCGATTTCAAATAAAGTTACTAGATCGATGGTGTACATACCTATTAAATACAATTTGTATCATACAACCACCAACGAGACTTGGCTGGATTGCCTAAGTATCTGCTGTTTGTAATTGTGCTTAAACTACCTAATAATAATACAAGATTGTAATCTGCGAATTTATGATAATTTAATGAATTACTAGTGTTAAAAATGCAATTTGGTGATAAAATAAGAACTTTAGATTGCTCTGATACTCTACTTAACATTCTCCTTGAACGCATAATAACTAAGGACGACACGTGTACGGAGATTTATGGGTTTCGTGAAGTTATGAAGACAACAAAATATGCATTTAATCCTTAATACGAGAACTCATCTGATTGAATCCAGTATTACATATCAATAGAATTCCACAAGTCGTATATTTAGTTCGGGAAATCCTTAATGTTTGGCTATTGTGGTTAAATCGTTTATGTATTTACGTAGTTATAACTCCATTAAATTAAATATAGATCTAATTTAAATTAAAAAAATGAGTTTCAAATATAGTACATAGATAACGGTGTTCCTTAATTAAATATACTTAATAGTTATTTGTTAATTATGATTGATTAAAACGAAGATACTTTTTCAAGAATCTTATTCACTTTTGAACGGGCTTAAAGCGAAACCATTACTGACTGAAAATAAAAATGAAAGAAAGATCCATGGTTGGTGCAGACTGCAGCCATTATTAATCAAAACCGCCTGACAAGGACTTTTGGGTCATGGCGAGGGTTTCTGGACGGACGTCCTTTACGCCCTTTTCGACATCATGTATTTTAAGTTTTCATATTGGTCAAAGTCCATATTCATCCATCCAGGTACATAATTATTTTAACCGTTTTACTGAGAAAAAACTGAGGCGTTTAGGCATCTATTTTGTTAGTTTTGACTTTACAAAATGTAACAAGCTGAATGTAATATTATTATGGCTAAAATTACTAGGTTACGTCTTTTTAGTGTTCGAGAGCTTGGTGATATTATTATTTAGGTTACTAGCCAAGATTTTCTGCTATAAGTTTTGTATTGCTGTATTGTATTGCTGTCACATCTAAATTCAGCTCAGCCGTGTTCACAAATGAATGTAATAATGGATTGACAATCGTCGTTACACAGATAGAGGTGTGCTTGCTCATAATATCTATGAATTGATTGTATGGAGATCATCTGTCATTCAGATAGACGTTAAAATAACGTATAGAATGCAGTTGCTAATACAGGCCAGTAAGAAGCAGATGTAAATTTTATTAAGAATTTGACTCCAGTTTCTTTTAAAGAATTGCGTAAAACACTCTTTTTAGATAATTAGGTTAACTATTTGGTAAAATTACCTACTTAGTATCAATAATAATAGCGGCAGTGTCAAGTCAAGCTATTTAAAAGGGTAAAATTCCGTCAAGTAACACCTAAAGATGAAATTACACAATATTTCTTAAACTTTAATAAGTAAAAAAGGCTTTCA
Source organism: Pyrausta purpuralis (assembly GCA_963924145.1). Taxonomy (NCBI): domain Eukaryota; kingdom Metazoa; phylum Arthropoda; class Insecta; order Lepidoptera; family Crambidae; genus Pyrausta; species Pyrausta purpuralis. Next base: position 13,047,357 of record OZ001664.1, read on the forward strand.
AGGTAATATATTCGCTCTTTTTGCGATATCTCACGAATGTACACCCATGTATTTATCAATTTGCTTCGCTTAATGAAATTTGACAGTTAATTACTATGAGACCGCTTAACTTTTTAATTATAATCCCTAAACTAACCCGCACCGGTGTTACTCGTTCGTTTGATTTTATTTGGGCTTAGATAATTATGAACTATTAAGGTCAATAACGTGGTCATAAAATTAGCCTTAAGTGGTTACAAGATAAATTCGAGAACGCGTGGGTGGTAGAAATTCGTGGTATGTTTGTCTCTCCGCGGAACAAATCTGTGCGTCCCAGGCTGGCAGTTATCTATCACAATTGTCAAATTTCTTTCATGTAGAGCTCCATTTTTAAATTACATGACTTAGTATACAGAGTTAACTAAGTCTAAAAATCAATATAGTAACAGCCAACAAAAATAACGCTCAATAGTATACGCTCATATACAAGTAAAACAATAACGCTCAATAGTATACGCTCATGTACGCTCAAGAAGTTAAAATATCTTTTTTATCACAGAAAATCAAGGAGCATAGGTTATTTTATTCCATACTAGCGGTCCCCCGCGACTTCGTCCGCGCGTTTTGAGTTTGCCCCCTCCCCTCCCGTCGCAGCGTGATGTTTTATACCCTAAAGCTTTTCTCGATAAATAAGCTACCCAAAACAGAAATATTTTTTCAAATCGGTCCAGCAGTTCCTGAGAGAAGCGCGTTCAAACAAACAAACTCTTCAGCTTTATAATATAATTAGCGCAAGCGCACGTCGTACTTTAGCTGCAAACATTATTTTGGTGCGGAGTTATGTTAAAACTGTGATAGCTCCTAAGATATTTATTGAATTTAAATGATATAAAGAGCAACTTTTTTCTAAATGAAATGCTCGTGATGATGAATGTATTTTTTTGATAAGAATAAATACCTGTGTGTATAATACACCTTTAAAAATAATTCATTATTTTTTTTACAAATTAATTAACCTAAAATAGGTTGTAGTAAGTCAACCATAAAAGATAGACATATGCTGTCGCGGACTTTATTATAGAACTCTTAATGCTGAACAATCCTGTCGTACATGATTTTTGTGTAACTTAAGCGGTTTTCGCAGCGTACGCAGCGGAAGCTCTCAAAAGGAATATCTTTCTCCCGTTTTCGCAACATTTTTCATTGCTGCTGTGGTCTTATGAGTCGTATCTTTATGTTATATAGCCTAAAGCCTTCCTCGATAAATGGACTATCCAACGTAAAAATATTTTTTCAAATCGGGCCAGTAGTTTCTGAGATAAGCGCGTTCAAACAAACAAACAAACAAACAAACAAACAAACTCTTCAGCTTTATAATATTAGTATAGATTGATGGTAGAGTCCTATAATTTTAATATCGTATTAGGTTATTTCATGTCATCCTTGAATAATTAATTACACCTACTTAAAACATTGTCATAACTACTTAAATCGATAAGTTCTTATTAGTTGACTGTAAGTCTTCTGGACGTTACTAATTATGTTTTAAAATAATGCTTCAAAAGTAGGTACAACAATGTCAAAGGTGTCTCTTCTTAACAGTAATTTAAACACGATAAAATTAAATAAACAAACACACATTGTATTGGTTTTGAGATAACGAAAGGGCATTAAAGCTGTTAGTAACTGCTTCTAACTGATAAAATGTTCTTTGTTTCTTTTGCACATACATACCTATTTCTTATAGATATAAACCTCTTTTCAGAGATAACCTTACCCCCATACTATCAGCAATGTTTTGCTTAAAAAAATGCATGGTTTCTTTAGTTATTTATAAGAGCACGTTTTCTGTAGGTAGATTAGTAACAAGTTTCGATAAAAAGCGGTAATTTTGGAAATGTGGATGTATTGCGTGTTGGTATTCCATCTTACCGCAAGAAAATTACCGTATATTAATATTATAGCCTTTTTAATAATAACAATGACGAAAACTGCAAACTACTTTTAACTCTAGAGGCAACTAAAAAAAAACAACAAAAGTAAAGCTAGCTGTAGTACAATAGCCATTCTATAACCATAACGAATCAAACTTATTATAACCGAAGAAAGCCGAACTCGTCCGTGGCTCGTAGCAACATGCTTGGCCTTGACACTCGAAAACGTTCGGCCGAATGTCGGTGGGTGTGTTACCGCACACAGCCGCACGCCAAAGAGTAGATAGCGAAGAACCGGTTCCCTTTTTTGCCTAACACTCCACGGGATTAAAGTCGACAAAAAATAGATGAAGCTACTGTCGCAGCGTATTGAAAAGGAAGTTAAAACTTGATTTACAGAGATTTCAGATTACTCGTTTTAAATTTCTGTGTAAGACTTCGTTCCATTGAGGCCAATCATTTTTCGATTTGAGTTTGGTTGGTTGAGAGAAATCATTTAATGTTACTTACTTTGTACTTCACTATTGGCATCGGTAAGTTGTCATTTGGTAAGAGAGTCCCATTCCAATGATTTTATCACGTTAAGTCAATGTCAAATGATACCTACAAATATTTATTCACGTATGCCCATTTATTTTACATTTATATGCATGCATTATGTGTATTGTTTATTAGTGTATTGTTTGTAAAGCTGATAAGTGAATCATTTTGTTTCTGTTTTATGGTGAAACTATGTGACATTAAGGATTTTAAACAACTAGCGTGGGCTAGCAATCATAATTTATTATTATTTGTGTGCTTTGCAAGCTATAAGTAAATTTTTAGAGTATCAAAATGTTAAGAATTTATTATTTAAAAAATATAAATAACATTTGTTGTTTCATAGGTTGTATTATTAATAACTGTTTGAATGCACAACCTGTTTCCTAAAATTTGTATCTATGGCGAACACCTATACGCGTATATTGAACTTGTACTAATACAGCTTCATAAATATGTATGAATGCTCTTTGGCTGCCTGTATTACTGCCATTACTTGTTTTTTCTAAGCAATTGTGGCAACCACAACAATGTACATTGGTTTGGTAAAAAATATAGGTATAATACAACATAGACGTGCTATAGCGTCTTTACCACAGAGGGAAGACCTTGAATAAAATTATCAGTAAGCTTTTAATGAACTATAAATAGAATACTTGCGGGCCCTCTAACACGGTTATGAATGAATGATATTCCAAGAACAATTGTTCGTAATATAGTCGTAAATATATATTACACCTATGAATAGCCTGGCAACTATATGAAATCAAGTAGGTAGAGGCAGTACTTTGCATATAAAATGATATTTTATTCCTATTTTCTGATTTGATGGTGACGAATCAATATTTTATGTTTTTACTACTTATTACATATGCTTGCATCATTCATTTATGTCGGTACTAGTCAGACGTCATTCGAATTTTATTTAATAGCGCTAATTTACCACATCTTATACATTTTATTTTATTACTGATGTTGTTGTTACTTATTTATTACGAATCTGCTCACGCTTTAAGAAAAAAACAGCCAGTAATAATAACAATAAAAAGGTTTTGAAATAATTATATGGGTACATTAGGCAGAATATTAATCCTGATTGAGTCCTGCCTGCGTACGTGTCTCGTCTGGGATACTATACTATACATACACGCTCATATAAGGCCTGGCGCCACTAACCCGATGTTTCTTTAGGAACAAAGGAAGTTTGGCAACCCATTGTCGGCGACCTCTTCTCTCGCTCTAGACAAAAATTTGCATTTTGAGCACATATGCGAATAAACGCTTACAGATTAACACTTACGCTACAGAAATAGAGTCGTTTTTGGAGTAAATATGTGAAGGTGCTATCTATATGGCAGAATAGTCAATCAGTGATGTCTGTCACTTAAATGAAAACTTTTAAATCAACTTTTGCTGTATTATTTATAGTATATAAGTAAGCAGCAAAATCTATTGGTACGCACTATTTTTGAACTAAAGTATGTAAATAAAATAATATTTAACCGTTTTAAGTACACCGAAATTGTATGCCTTTTTATTTTTATTTATTTTTTAAGTTTTAATTTTATTTTTAGTATGTATACTTTTTCAGACTAAGAACCTACTTAAATAAGTTTGAATTTCAGATTTAGTATAACGAAATAAAGAGCAGAAAGCCAAATGCTGATAATAACCTACCAGCGAGAGTTTAACTTTTATAAATGCAATGCGGAAGGAAAATCAGAAAACGTATTGCCGTATTAAACCTGAAAATTTGTGATAAACGCAATATTAATTTTAATAGCGGCCAACACAAGTCTAATAATTATTATATTTCATTCAGAGCACATTTAATCCTACCTACTCTTTTCGCCCTACGAATTACTATTATGTGTAAATACTAGTTCATGCAAGGAAAGCTGCTCTACGAAGTACTGTATAATTCCATTTCGGTACTACTTCATAACAGAATTGTTTCTTTAAAACTTAATTACCATGAGAACCTATGAAAATTGCACCCTGCAGGCTAAGAGCCTTTTGATCGCCGTAATTTATTTATCTTTAGTATAGATACAGCCTTAGCCGCAACCTTCACCGATTTATATGTTTACTATTAACATTTAATGCTCGGTGATCAGTCACGATTGATGTATCCGATTTGATACAAAACACGTCTTCAAAGCTAACATCTCATAAAATTCCCTATGAACATTAATTAACATATTTTTTTAGTATCAAGAAAAATAACCACGACTTTTCCATTTCCGCTGTTCATATTTGAAGGCAGATTCGTTATTTCCTAATTATACATTAATTTAAAACCAGTCATTAATAACATTGAGTATGGAGTTATATGCAACTAAAATTATACGCTTCAATTTCATAAACAACAACAATTTATTTTCCTATTATAAGATAAAATCATTTAACTATTGCATACCAAACTAGAATATAAGTAAACTTTTCATACTACATAAAAGGTTTAGAAAGATCTTATCATAAAAGTGGGTATTCTGTCCATACGCAAAATTGGCTTGGAAAAGCATAGTTAATTTATTCAAATCTTAGCTACTAATGTTTGTTTGGATCCAACGAAACCTCCAAGCTATTTTTAGGCCAAACCAAACAAAAGGCCTTTAATATCTACTAGAGGCGCTAAAAATACCGAGGATTTATTAATTTTTAGTCAAACAGCCACGCCTTGCTTACGGAAAACTGCACTAGCCAGCTATTGATCACTCGAACACTTTGTTGGTGTGACCTCGCGCATTTTACGACAGGAAACCAATAAAATGATAATACCTGGACGCACAAAGCACTAGTTTAATTATGGCCAGGCACATGCGCTGTAGAGCCATTGTCGTTAAATGTCCACATATTCTTTATTATACTCATTATAATAACAAAGGCCGTACGTTTTTGCTTTGCGCAATAGAGAAAAATTGCTAGGTTATCAAGATGGTACTTAAATATGCTGATTGTATTGGCTTCTGGTAAAACGCTATAACTCTATGGTACAGAAGGCATCAATCTTCTGGGAGGCGATTCTCGCATCAATCGAACTTATATTGTATGTAAATTCGATAGTGAGTTTTACTTAAAAATCAATTAATATTTCCACACGTGAAAAAACTACCGCGAGAAGATCGAAACGCATAGAAATCGACACCCTGAAAAATCAAAAAACATTTTTTTCTTCGGCAATAAAAATTCGATCGGTGAACTTTTTTCGTCGAATTTCACGAGAGTCTGCCTCCTGCAGCGTATGATCTCCTGAACTAACTAAATGGTACCTTACAAAATGCAATAAATTATTGGTATTTATAATATCCTTTATTAATTTAAAAGAAATATTTCATATATTACGTAACCTTACATACATTTCAGAATAAAGCAAATGTAACTGAAAATACTTACTGCATTTTATGAGCAAATGAATACCGACAAACTGCACGTTTAAAAACTTTATACCTACAATAGCATTACACAAAATATTGTGACAGTAAACTCGTTAGAATTACTCGTAGATTCTGCGTTTATCTAATTCTTAATCTTTGTATGAATTTGTAAATGTCAAACATTACATATTTGGGCGATATCATCATATAATATCAATTATGTTTAATTGGCTGTTAGAGTGATTTATTTAAAGCTTCATCAATATTTACTTTAGTTAATTCTTATGCATGTAAACAAATGACATGCGTGTATCTCTTATTTGTGGTTTAAGTATTAGTTATTGTTTCTTTCATAAAATACCAAGAGTCGGTATTACTCTCTAAATAGGTTACTAGGACACTATATATAGGTATACTAGGTTTATAGGTATGCTGGTGTTTTCCTCAAATAATTTATTGCATATATTAAAAACACTTTATTGTTTCGTTTGAAGAACTGTTATAATGTGAAGATTACTCATTGTTTTTTTGAGAATGGGCATAAATATTGAAAGAAACAATTTTGTTTATGCAAATATGAAAGGCAATACCTAAGGAAGTATAACGGGACATCAATAGCCTTTTTGGGGGCTTTCATTCAACCGACACGAAATTCTGAAAACGTTAATATGTAGGCGTATAATTGCCATAAATTAATGTCCTTTTGTGATTTTCTGTTTGCTAACCGCGACATTTTTTATTTTGATTTGAATAGGTATGAAAAACACATATTTTAGTTTGCAGTTTATATGAATTATTTGGTGAACATAATTAAAAAATTTGACGATAATTTATCAATGTTGTATTACTTCATTTACCGCTTACTTATTTTCTCTTTTTTCTGCGAAAACAAGTAACATCAGAAAATCAGAGATTTTGTTTGGAAAAATAATGAGTCTACTACTACTACACAAAAAAATTAAAAATATTTCGCCAAATGCCACAATGTCTCGAGCGAGATGAGCTTACGGGCGCGGCACCGGTTTGCGCGACCCTTGCCTTCACCAAAAAGTTTAAAAAATATAAGAAGGCCATATTATATCAGTCTGCAACAATAAAAGAGCATAAGCTCTCGTTTTATTGCATTTTTATTAAGTTAATAGCAGAAAAAATGACGCTGACCTATGTAAATGATAGTTAAAATGTGAGTAAAATATTTAAATGTAGGTAATTAGGTTTTAGCTCAAATTATTGCTCATAAAGGAAAACATACACATTATTATTGGTCAAGGTTATTTAACAGCAAAATTTTCAATACAATACAATAAATGATCTCAAAATACAGTTTGCTATTATAGATTTAACTAATTATTTGATATTTTATTTTAGACTCGCAAACGCCCAAACAGACTCGCAGATTTTCGGTGAAATATAATTAAATAAATATTGAACACCAATTACATACACTGCTCTGATCCCAAAGTAAGTAGCCATTGCACTTGTGTTATGGAAATCAGACACAACATTTTCAACAACACAAAATTTTGGTTTCTTTAGTGACCCGGCCGGGAATCGAACCCGGGACTTCAGAGCGGCGACGCCTGGAAACCTAGCGTGTTTAGCCACTACACCATGGAGGTCGACAAGTACATCGTCAACAAATGCTAAAAGTCGATGTATTAATTGTTTTGCCAATCATTAGTGCTAGACGTTAGTAATGTCTACTCGTACGTAAACATATTAACTAAATTGACAATAACCTGAAAACAACCTTGACATTCAATAATGTGTTTGTATGTTTCCCTCGCGAAGCATAATTTTAGCAACGTAAGTAGTTACCGAGTATACATAATATCACAATGTGCTGAATAATTTTAATGAAACTATCTCAGTAGAATATATTTCTACAGTTTTTGGAAAAATAAATAAATAATAAAAAGATATATATTTAAAATAGTAATATTACAACACTTTGTTTGGTTTTCCCTTTAATTGGTCGAATACATTTGTATTGGGAATAACACGCAACTTCCCTTACGGTTAGCTAACACTATTGAAATTAAGATAAATAAATATTTTAGAGAAAATATACGCACAACAAGGTGCTCGTAGCGCACTGGTAGCAGTGATTTGGTAGTGATGCCGAAGTTAAGAAACGTACGGCGCGGTCGTGTTTGGATGGGTGAATTCCGACCATATAAGTGACGTATATCATGAGCATCTGCTTGCTTCGGAAGGCACGTTAAGCCGTTGGTCCCGACTAATATCAATTCACACAGTCACAGGCCTTATGGGCAGCTTGATAACATCTGACAGAAGGGTTAGTCGCTTGCCTTGCAAACACCCCTCCACAAACCCGCACTGAGCTCGCGTGGTGGAGTATAGCTCGAACTACCTCAAAGTTGAGGTAATCTCTTTACCCAGCAGTGGGACGTTACAGGCTAACTTTACTTTACCTTTAAGCACAATAAACTAATTGTAATGCTGCAGCTTGTAATGCGGGTTAAAAAAACGTTACATTGTTTTTTTCACGAACACAGTAGTAATAGAGAACAGTAATAATACTAATTACCTACTCATAATCCTAAGAGTTAAATGCGGTAAAAATATTAACAGTATGGCTAAAAGTCGATGTATTTATTGACATTTATATTGGCAGGCAATAAAGTTAAAAAAAATGTTGTGAAAAGAAACTTAAAAACCCGTATTTTTTTAAAAGTTGTGTTTTTAAAAATTCCAGCGACGCAAGCGTAACATCTTGTCGCACGTTATTTTAGTATCCGGGTAACGTAAATATTGCTTGAACAGTTTGATTTATGGATTTATTTGACTTGCAATGTTTACTCGAACAGTTTCGACACTTCAGCCATTGAGTTGTTGATTCGATGTGAGCTCGATCCGACCCATATTACCTACGCCGAAAAAATCCCAACATACGCTAAAAGAAGCATCAGTTTCATTGAAAACAATAACACATTTACTTCAGTGTTTGAAAACCGATTGCAGTCTATTTTCAAAAATGATATGACATCAACTGTAATTTTTGACTGCATATATCTTAAACCAAGACCAACAGCATTTTCAACATACAATTTTAAGCGTTCTTGAAATACCATGCATGTTACTTTAGTAATCAGCGATAAATGTCATATACATAATGTTTTCCATTACGTAGCGCGTAACGTCACTTGACTTTAGTTAGAGCGTACAGATACTTGTTTCTAAAGTTTACACGAATATTACTCATCGAAATGAACGTTCATTAATATTATTGAGTGACGGTAGTGTAAATTTTCGAAACTGTAAATGACAAATAACATCTTAGTCTACCCGTGACCACGAACGCTGTAAAGTGTTCGAAACGTCGGGATAAAATTTAAAAAAATCGCGAATAGTACATCCGTATAATAGTGTTTCATTTAGAGCGTACAGTTTTTTCAGAATGGTCTTTTATTATAATAACAGTTTAAAGTCACCTTTGTGCTTATATTAATCCCTCAAGCGTATGTGAACGAGACACAATGCAAATTCTATTGTTATGCGGTTGCCTGCAACCGCTCGGGTGTTGAAGCATAAGCGATCTAAATAAATAATTATAACAAATAATCACAACGGCAGGGAAATTAAACGCCTCAATCGTCCAGAGGCTGCAATTACACTCCGCTATAAAAAAAATGGAATTTGATATTTCTGCAAAGTGTCAAAAGGTCAATGCCTCGGTATGCTCGGCTCGCGTCGTGTTATGAAACGATTTCGACCATTTTCGGGACATGTTCACGTCTTCATCGTGAATTCGTGACCTATATTGTGTCCTGCCGCCCACGCTTTACCCCGCCCACCCCCCAAACCAAATTGAGGAAACCTTTTATATGGCGAGAATAATTTTATTTTGATTTCTTGCTGCTGTTTCTCCTGTTTCTAGAGAGTGATTTGATTCAGTAGTTTTTGAGTTGGTCGGAGTCGTTGATTGAACTGTCGACTGTAGGGTTTACTAAGTTTATGGTAGTTGACCACAGATAAAATGCTGTGTGATCAACTAAATTGAATCTATGTACCGGCATTATAAATATTACGAATAAGTCATAAAATACAAGCTTAATAAACTAACAACGAACAATGAGGTAATCTGATCAAATGGTACTGTAATCGTAATCTTGACGTTCATAAATAATGTTAGAATGTGCTAGGTATAACTAATAATAGAGGTGGGCAATCGTAGCATGTGATTTAATGGAGAAACCTTCAAGATATATGCTCGTTTCATAATTCCCGTATTTAGGTGACAGTCAAGTGTACATCAACTTACTAATTTTGCTTTGTTTCAGTTCATTGTCGCCATACCTGTAACAAAAAAGGAGCAAAATTAGTATCAGGACAGATAACACCAGTCTCTATATTAACAAGTTAGTAATTTCATTTTCATTTAAGATATCTACTTATTGTAGGTAAAAGATAAAAAGCAAAGTTGAAGCTCTGCACAAGCACACTCTGCTTGAAAGAAGTAAAATATAAAAAACAGAGTTGAAACTCTACTAATGAAATACTGCTGCTGTAAACTGAATTCATGGCATACATTTTATAGATTTTGCAGTATTCCCATAAGGTAGCATTCTAGTCGCATTAAATATATTTAGCTAGGATGCAATCTTCCCGAAGTGGTACAACACTAGCCCAGAACATCGATCGCGTTAGTCTGATTGGTTTCCGTTTATACGATCCAACTAGCCCATCTATGGTGTCCATAACGAATTTATGACCACATACACGCGGCTACAACCAGTCTGAGTAATTCATCTTTGTTCGACGCTTTTTAAATTATATTCGAGTCATTTTTAATGAACAAAGCACAAATCCCCTACATTAAAAAATCAATCGATAAAACTGTCATTGATTTTTCATTGCCTACTTGTCTGTTTATCAGTTGACTAGGTCCTCTAATGAATTTGTTTCTCCTAAACAGCAGGCAAGTTGTTATTTTCAGCTTTTAATCAGTTTTTGAAGGCGGTTTTTTTATTTCAAGATTTTTAGTTATTATTACCCATATTTCAACAACTACTGTGTCGGAAGTCTCGACATAGTTCCCTGTGAAACCACCAGGTGGCGCTCGCAAAATGCCGTAACAAAATTAGTGTTTTCGTGTATTTATTGATCGAGAAGAATTTTCGAATGAAGCTTAAAAATTACAAATGTTTTTTAAGATTTATTAAACACACATTCTACATAAGTTAAAATGATATTTAATGAATTAGGAAATTATAAAATTGAAATTTTCTACGCGAAATGTCAAAAATGTTGCATCAGACTACCAGCGCTGGACCGATTATGGTGAAACTTACGAGTACATTGAGAAAAATAAAAATCATCTCGCTATGATGTCTCGTTTTCGATAACTCCGTGAACAAATATACAAACTAAAAATGTACATACACTTAAAAAAAATTGCACACGTGTTTGGAAGCAGTATAAAATCAACATACTCAAATATTATCAAATTCTAACAATATCACATACATACTCATTGAATTGACTACCTCCTTTTATGAAGTTGGTATAAACTGATAATAAAATTTGTCCAGCATTTGTTCGCTTAAAATGAAGACTGAATATAAAATGGCAGGCGGGCTGAAAACAGCAAATTAAAATTCATATTTCCCAAGTGTGCAATGGGAATCCATTAGGAGTCGACGCCTACAGCCGTCTGCGATATAATTTCTAGGTCAGGCAGACTTTGTCAGTGCATCTAGGTCATTGTAGTACGTACAGGAAGCATACAATCCTAATTCTTTCCACGCGCGTTTCATCTGCCCGATCAATGATAAAATATCAAGGTTAGATGGTCACCTTGCGAGATATTGATTAATGAACAATATATTTTATCTCACGAAAATCACACAAGAAAAAACATGTTTTTAACTTTATACTGACATTAATTAATAGTCTTAACGACGAACTTACTACGATGGCACGAGACCTTTTGTTTCGTCATTTGATATGATAGTCTGGTTAACGTGGTTTGGTGTATTATGAAGTCAGATTTTTGTATGTCAAGCAATTATATGAATAGCGTGTACAATATGCGTTTAAATTGATTCGATATAGTATAACCTACGTGACACAGATATCATATCTATAGTTTGTAGGACAGCAGTTAGTATTGCAGTATTTGCAGTCCCAGCATTAACACTATCATTTTTCTACTTCTTCTCTAGGATAAGTGTTTGTCACAATTTAATAATCTCCAAGTTTCTTCAGGATTCAGCACACCAAACAACAGCTCAGCAACATTATCAGTCCTCAATCTGCCTCAAGGTGGGTTCTATTTGGCATTGGCAAGTCGGTGCATCTCAAAGCTAATATATTATGTAATGCGCAATAAATTATAAGTTTACCTCTTTACCTAGTTCAGGTGGTTGATAGGTATGCCGTGACCGTGGACGCTGCTTCTGCGCATCTATGTGGGCGGGGCCTCCAGCCGCAACGCGCTCTGATTGGCTAATTCAAATGGCAGTTGCATTTCACTCCATACACCACAAGACTACTAATTGAGTCCCAATTCTATTTCAGCTCGGACTTTCCTCAATTTTTGTTTGATTGTTTCATAATCATAAGGTTTGTGCTGAGTCAAAAAGTATGACTAAAACTTGTTTGTTTACTATTTTATTTAGTCATTATTTTTAATAAATATTGCCTACTTCAAGGAATTTCTTAGTCGTGAAACCTTGTAACTCATACAACGAACAACACAGTTCATCTTTTAAATTTATAATATACAATGTATCGAAAGATGGAACCGAATATTGTAATGCTGAACCTAATCTAATTAATTTGTAAATAGTTTTAACTAGCCGGATGCATGTGCTCATTGAAATATGATAAACATTTTATTTTCTTTCAGCGCGTTGATCAAACATCAAAGGACAATAACAAGAAAAAATATAAACACGCAGCCGACACACATAACCCATCAACCAAATAGTTGGCTATCAAATATCATAGGGCAATGATAAAATATTGTCGTCACTTTAGCATCTGCCGCTGTTTTATGTGCGGCATTCCAAAACTTGGATATAAATGAAGTTTACGCAATAAATCAAATTAATAGGATAGTCAAGGAAACATGGTCTTCACTGCCCTTGAGAAAAGTTAAAACACAGTTATCATGATACCTCCGTTATTCCATTTGACTGGGCTATCAATGAACATCAATTAATCAATGCTATTCGATTGTTCTTGTTTAATTAATCAAGTTTATTGAGTTAGTATTATTAACATTTGACATATTGTTCAAGCCTCTCAAAATCGTCAATTACATTCTTGTCATTAAATGTTTATTATTTGCAATAGCCCAGTTTGTGGCTACAAAAAATGATAATACGTCATAGAAAAATGTTGCGTTTACGATGTTATGTGACGATTTCCATTGTGTTTGCTTTTATGTACGGACTACAGTTTTAGGTGATTTATACATTCAGCATTGGCTACTTAATTTAGGTAAGGTATTTAGCAGTTAACAACAACAAACTCGACATAATCCCTTACAAAAGGCGCGACGAATCAACAGAGCAATGTTTTCAGTTCTCAATGAGACAAACGTTTAGAACAAAGGCTTCCAATAGAGAATAGAACAAACTCAAAACAAACACGCTCTATGAATATTTTCGTCGGCAAACAACGAGTCACTTAGAGCGAGCACGCACTTATGAAGGTAGGTACCTCTATATAAAGAAAGTCCACACACTATGCCCTTTACTCAATCTTAAGTAAGTCAAGCTCTTTTAAAGCATTTTATAAATAAGTTCGCATCTGTAGCAATCTGTTAGATATAAGGTAGATAGTGTAGTAATTTGTTAGCTATTTCCATTGAGTTGTAATTAGACCATCTAGGTGATTATTATTTTGTACAGAATGTAGATTTCAGACATATTTGTAACGATAACGTTGAAACGTTATCGATGTTATGAATATTAGAAGTACTAATGTCACTGACAGTTTTGTGAGATTTCAATATCCAAATGTTAATTGCGAGAGGCGGCATAAAATGTGTACCGAAGGAAATTACAATTGTTTCTACAAATAACTGGAATAATGTGAAGAAAATGATGATTGTTTAATATAATGTTGTAATGAAGACTGGTGTTTAATTTGGAGTCCACATATCTTAAAAGAAGCAAAACACATATTAAAAAATGTGATACATGTAAATCGCTACTTCTTTATTTAAAAAAATGAATGAAATTCTTATAAAAGATACTGCAGTTCGTTTGGTGGACATAATTAATTATGCTTGTTTATGTAGAGTAATGTTTTATAAGTTAGTAAAACTTTTAGCATTATGTAGCATATTCCTTATAATATTTGTCGCCCATAGGTGATGACCATGCGGAAACATCATTTCATACCTAAGTGCAATCATTTACCTGAGCTATTTACAATCACGACGGTTATATTTTTCCTCGAGGAACGAAATAAATAAATAATATTGTCCGGCAAACCTAAATAGCAGACAACATTAAGCCAAAAGTATAAATATCCTGCTCAATGTATTTGATAAAACCTAAAATAATATAGTTGTTTATTAAATAAATGCATATAAAGGTTTGTGATAGATAACATTCCATAACGATTTCCTCATTACAATTCATGTTAGTTTTAGCAATATTTTTGCAACAGCTGTGTGGGTGGAGTGAATAGTTATCGCTTGGAATGCTACAAACATAGTTTCTTTAAATATATATTTTATTAAATATCTGAGAACGTAAATGTAAAGTAAAAAAATAATAATACAGGTACATCATCTTTAATAAGACACAAAACAATATTAGGTTTCTAATCGAAAAATTCACCACAAGATTTTTCTCAGAAATGATTGGTCTATAATTTTGTATTCTTTGCAGTTTTTATCGATTTCAAATCCGGATCCCTTGTGGCTTGCGGTAAACACATTTAATTCTAAATGTTATCTCAAGTGCTTTAGCAGTTCACGTTTCTCATTTCCTTATACTTACGAAGAACACTCAATAGCAAAGAGGAAGATGTATTTCTGTATAAAATCTAATTCTTAGATTCTGAATAATAGGGTTATTCAAAGTTTTATTCATTGACAGTGTGATAAACGCATTGATCGTCATTGCGTTTCTCTTAATTTATTATATATATATATAACTCCTTATGTATACATACACACGCAGACACACACACACACACATACACATACACACATACACACACACACACACATACACACACACACACACACACACACACACACACACACACACACACACACACACACACACTTCATTCACCACCATAACTGACTAATTTAATTTGCTGATTTTCTATTGATTTACTTTCATAATACCACAGAGAAGAGGGTACTCTTCTAACACAGGTTTTTTCAAACTTAAAAGAAGCTGTACCAAACCCTTTACATATGTAAATTTGGAATTTCAATAAAGATTATTCAAAGATAAAGATAAAGATTATTCTTAATTTATTTTGTTGCTGAGTTTACATTTTGCACACTTCCAAGCTTTAAGATACAAATAGTGTAGAGACCTTCAAATTCGTTATCGATTTGGGTTTGCTCAGTCGTGCTCATACTAATGGCGAATTGATGGCAGAACCTGATAATTACCACTTGTAGTTTCATTTTCACGGCTGGCTCTGTAATTCCTTTTTAATGTTTTGGAAAATTGTTTTTCGTAGTTTTTCTATGCGACAACATTAAGTAAAAACACGTGTGTGAGCTGAGAAACATGTACTACTTAGTTTATATTATAGTTACCTAACCGATAATAAATAAAACAAAATAAGGTCGGAGAACTGCATAAATCTCTACGCAGCAAATTCTCGGTAGTGATTCCAATAATTCTTTGTTGGCATACAGTTCAGAAACCGGAGCGCATAGATATTATAAACAAGTGCATGTACGATTGCGTTCTCAGCAAATAAGTATGGTTGGATTGTGCTGACGACGTCAACAAATAATAATATCGTGTGACTGATGAGTCCACAGGGCATTCCCCTTTAGATAACCTTATATTGTCTAGCTTTGGCACGTTGTGTATCTGCTATTATAACCTGAGCTCGGTTAAATCTGTCTATTGTTTTTTTTAACTAACATAAATTTGACTTGTTAAATCCAAAAATACAGGACAAGTTAAATCAAAAAGGTCAATAAAGAAAATTTATTTAAATAAATTAAATATAAAATAGCTATGAACACTTTATGGTAGGCACGTTATCATAGGTATATTTGTTTATAATTTATATTTAATAGCGGTTCCTTGTGACTGCGACCGCGAGTTTTGAGTTTGCTCCCTCGCCAACCGTTACAATGTGATGTGCATAGAGCCTTCCTCGATAAATAATCTATCCAACACAAAAATATTTTTTAAATCCTACCATTAGTTCCTGAGATTAGATTAGTACAGATAGATAAACATATATCTCATCGAGTTATTACATCGGCGAAGGTCGATCTTCCCTGTCTCCTCTTACAGTAAGAGGTGCTCATAGCGCAGTGGTAGCAAGCAGCGCTTTGGTATGATACCGAAATTAAGCAACGTACGGCGCGGTCGTGTATGGATGGGTGACCATTCCGACCATATAAGTGACGTATATCACGAGCATATCGGAAGCACGTTAGGTTCTAGCTAATATCTGAGGCCTCATGGGGGGCTGGATAACATCTGACAGCAAGGTTAGCCGCTTGCTTTGCAAAAACAGCCCCTCCACTAAACCGCAATGAGCCAGCGTGGTGAAGTACCTATGGCTCAAACTACCTCACAGTTGAGGCAAGACCTTTATCCAGCAGTGGGATGTTACAGGTTAACTTTACTTTAGGTACTTACAGTTAAGCTTTTGCAAAATGACGTAAGTTTGATTTCAGAAATAGCAGTTATTCCTTCACATTCTTGTGTAGAAACAAATTGAAATGTATTATCATTACGTTTATTTACAACCGTATTATATTGTAGAAAATCGTTCGTACTGCACAGCCAAGGAGTCATTTGGGTTAATTTATGTAAATGATTTTCTAAACATTCAGATTAGCTATTATGTAAATAGCTCAGTGCTGTATTAAGGTGTCTAGGTTCATTTTACCATGGCTTAGTTTTACCTTTTTCTTTAATTAATCATGGCGATAAAGACAGAAATGTGACTATTGATTAAAGTTAACATCATAAATATAATGTAATGTAAATGTAGCATCTTGTGCAAAGTAACTCAATCAATGGCCTATTCGTCTATTTCAGATAGTTTGTGGTGTAATGTGTCAATGTCTTTTTATGGCTGAAATGAACCAATGTGTGAGCGGCCAAGTCTGCCAAAGGCTCGACAAGACAAGCTTGCGACCGATGGAAGTGTAAAGCTAAAGCATGTTTGGTTTTTTGGCAGTTTTAGCAGACACAGTTTTGCCATAATTTTTATATTAGTTTAGTTAAGGTACGCTAGTGCATCCATAAGCTCAGTAAATTGACCTAAGAACAAACATATAGGCCTTATCCAATAATAAGCCAAACTGGCGATCCCATTGCGTATATTTTATAAATTTATTTGTTGTTTCATGCTGGCAGCACGCCCGCGCACTATTACGAGGGTCAAACTGAAAGTTCTTAGAAAATCAAAAACTGATTACATTAGCCAGTTATTAGTTTTATTATATCTTTTCAAAATATTGTCCATTGACGTCAATACACCGCTGCATGCGATGGAACCACTGGGAAAAGCGCTTTGCCCACTCGTCCTTAGGGGTCTCTTCAATGGCATCGCGATACGCAGCCACCGCTTCTTCAGCATTCATAAACCGCTTTCCTTTAAGTTTTTCTTTATTTTTTGGAAATAAATAAAAATCACAAGGCGCGAGGTCGGGGCTATACGGCGGGTGACCCAGTAATTCAACGTTTGATGTCGCCAAATAGTCGATCGTTCGCTTGGCGGTGTGCGACGAGGCGTTGTCGTGGTGAAGGAGGATCCTACTGCGAGGTCGTTTCTCTCGAACTTTTTCCAAGACAAGTGGCAAACAATTGGTAGTGTACCATTCTGCAGAAACTGTTTTTTGATCCTCTAACACAATTGTTGCGAAATGACCTATCCTTCCAAAGAACGAGGCCACCTTTTTTTTTCCCGCACTTCGATCTCTCTTTACTTTAGTTGGCAACTCCTCGAAAGGAAACACCCACTGAGCAGATTGTCTTTTGGTTTCAGGATCATAACAGTAAATCCAGCTTTCGTCACCTTTTAGTATGTCGAACACAGCATTTGAGTCACCTCCGTTAAATCTTTCAATCATTTTACGGCACCAATCCACACGATGGAGTTTTTGAGCCTTAGTCAAATTATGAGGTATCCACCGGGCGCAAAGCTTCCTGACCGCTAAATGTTCGTGGAGGATTTTGTGCACTTGACTCATACCGATGCCTAAGCTTGTCCGAATCTGCTGATAGGTCACTCTTTTGTCAGTCTCTATCATACGCCGCACAACACAGATGTTATTTTCAGTCGTCGCCGTAGAAGGCCGTCCCTCACGTACATCATCAGTGAGATTAGTGCGACCACGTTTAAACTCATTAAACCAGTTGTAAACAGTCGCACGAGATGGGGCTTCATCGTGAAAGGCCAATCGTAGTCTATCATAACTTTCTTGTTGACTTAAATGACATCGAAAGTCATAAAAAATCATTGCACGAAAATTTTCTCGTGTTAAATTCATGTTGACGTGACACAGACAATTTTCAATTTGCCGCCAAATCGTAAAACAAATGACAAATGAATGAAATATATACTCAGTAATATTGGCAAAGAGTTCTGTTTTCAAATTTTAGAATATTTTTTTATTATATTGTTTATAAGTGGCCAGTTCTAAGAACTTTCAGTTTGACCCTCGTATGTCAAAGGGAACCAAAACTCATTACTTTACTAATGGATTGCCAGGAAAAATCCCAGATAAATCACGCCAATAGCAAATTAACTTAGACAACGTGTTCCACGTCTTTGTTAATGCTTTCACGTTTCAAAATGATTTATTTTAATAATCCATCATGTTACTAATACTGATTACTTAGTTCATTTGGCTCTGGATTTGGGTTCAATATTTTGAAAATAAACAGGTTATTCTCCTTTTTCAAGTCACATAAATTACTGGTGTTACAAAATTATAATCTTAAGTATTTAGAAACAAAAATTGAATATCTTTTAGCTAAGTTCAATTATTACTAAATACAAGTAAATATTGAAAGATTTGCTGCGCTAAACTGCCGCAGAATGAATGAGTATGTGGGCGATTCGGTAGTGTTTATAATTTAGGCATCCCAAAATAGTTGGATCTAAAAAAATGGTAAACAATGGTTTTCGAATAAAACTGCAATACGGTCGGGCGACCCAAATCGATTGGCGAGATGCCCACTCGCTTCAGGACGCGGGAAACATCACTCATTAATGCGCCCGATGCGGCTTGTTGGTTCGATTATTAGATATTAAATCGAGATTCTTGTTTACGCACATCCCTTTAATGCTGTTTAGTTCTAAGTTACACTCGAGCTCATACAGAATTGGGATATTGCGATCTTACTTGAATCCATTCGAGTCGGCAGTTCAATTCCCACTCAAGTAGTTGTGTCCCCAAATTATGATTGCGATGCAATTGAGGAAACATTAAAAGTATTTAATAATTAAGTATCTAATTAATAGTAGTAATATGTATTAGTAAGTCCTATTTAACACACTCGTGTGTGCTGTCCGACGCTAATCTACTGAGAGCATATACGAAATCGGTTCAAAGCAGAGCTACAGCTTAACTGTCAAAGCAGCATCGCACTATCCACGCACCTAGGACCTTTTTGGTAATGCGCAGGGAGATTCCGATATCCTTTCATTCATTAAATTGCGTCTGTAATACTAAAGAACAAACCTTTCGTAGATTTGTTGTTATTTTTTTATTTATTCAGGCTTACAGAACGAATTACAATCATATTATTGACAAAAATACAAATTTATTATATATTTTCTTATTGATTAACTAATTATTATGTTTAAATCATATCTTGTTAGTTTCGTAACTGTAAGATTTTCTTTATTTGTGCCCTTGTGCACTAGCTTGAGCCTTTTCATTTTAAAACAATTTTATGACAATGATGAAATGTTGTGATATTCATAACAAATTACACTCAGCCCTGGAACGTTACGATTTGCCCTGATTAAAGACAGTGAAAAATAATAAACAGCATTCTCTATTGTCGCGTGCGACAGGCCTATTTCTCAGTCTGGCACATGAGCTGATGATAAAAGAGATTAATTTCTCGCTAACACGGTAACACCTGAGGGTCTACTGTTAGATCGTGTCGGTATTTTTCTAGCCGTATTTGTCAGTAACTGTCATAATTATGAGAGAGTTGAAAATGGGACATCTTCTTTCAGAATACGAGATCAGCATGGAAAAGGCAAGACTCATTAACTTGCTCTAACTATATATAGAGAAGTTTTCTTATTACTTGAACTGAAGCGAAATTCAATCGACAACTGTCAATTTGGAACGGTCGGTTGGAGCTTCAATGGTCAACTGTGGAACGAAGGCTCTTTATGGTTTGTAATACATATAATATCACATAACTACAATACTACATTTAAAAGAAGAAAGAAAGAAAGAAAGAAATGTATTTGGTACACTACAAAAATACAGAAATAAACAAAAAAATAAAACGTTATATGTAGTGAAACCAGATTGGTTTCCACTCAGCTTTTTTGCCATGGCAAGCCGTGGCACTGGTTTTCAGTGGAGACCAATTTGAATGATGTTGATTTGCATTAATTTACTCTAAGCTTGACGTGACTCGTGCAACAGCTTTTATTGCAACTCACAGAGATGCAAGTTCACACCTTCTCTCGGCTGGCTTGCCGCCAAACTGTAAGACCACCCATAGTCGCACCTGACTGAACTATATTGAACTGTTAACTAGTTTTCATTAAAATATGAACACAGCAGATGACAGGCAATAATGACAACACACAATAACAACTTTGAGTAAAGTAAATATGGGAGGTATTTAAGTCCACAAACATAAAACACAAGTACACGAAATGTTACAAAAAGTCATGAACAAAACACTTACAAATTTTATTTATTTATTAATTTATAAAGTTTTTGTCCCGCGTCTCAAGGACAAGACGAATACACTTAGAATTAACTTTATTTATTGCGAGCTACATTCGTGAGAAAATAAATAAAGCGATAATTACAAACATACGTGCTTTTTTATATCTTTGGCGGATCGAGATGGTGTTTTTCTTAAGCCAATATAGGTCCGAAACAGCTGGCAGAATGCCATGCCAGGATGTAGAAAAACTATGAAAATATACCTAATAATCTTCACAGCCATGTGCAAATTGTCAATCATAAATGACTTGTCTATTTCAGATAGAGAACATAGGCATCTAAGAACTGATGTATTGGCAGTTGGCAGGGTAAAATACAAATAATATGAGATACTCAAACCAGCCTTGGGCATTGCCAACTATTGGTATTACTTAACTAATCATTTTGGTCTTTAAGAAACAGAACTTTATAAAAACAGCTTTTGGTTGGTTTTAGTGCAGTTTTCTATACTTATCTGTTTCTCATAGTTAAAGTTTTTCACAAGGAATAAGTTTATGATAAATATGGTGAAGATAACTAGGTACCTCAAGAGGACCGGACGTTCAAATAAAATTAAAACATCACCCGTCAATGTAGAAGAAAAAAAAAAAAAACGAAATAACCACTATCTGTGCTAAACATTCACGTTGCGTTCGATAGAGCGTATTTCTTTTTTATTTGAAAATATTTCAATTTTCATTGAGCAGAATCCCACATGTGCAGAGCAGTGGGTGTCACAACAAACGCTCGCTCACCCGATATGCGCATTAAAATTAAATAATGGCTCAAGGTTCGTTATTTTTATTTTATTAGCATTAACGCATGACTTGCTTGCGCTTTCAGGTTTGCCTGCTTTTTTATAACCTACGTGTACAATACCTTGCCATTTTGTAAATGAAAGTAAGCCTTGATGGGCGGATGTTCACTTTACGATTATTCTCTATCTGTGTGCCTACTGTTTCTTATATGGTAAGAAGAATCAGATACTTGATTTTTATAATCTCATTTTTTCTTGGTAATTTTAGAAGTCACAATATTTTGACAAAATTTGCATGTCTCGAGGTGATTTACAATACATTTATAAACAAACGATGTTATTAAACCTCTAAACAATGTAATTCGTATTCAAATCATCTTGTAATAGACGTTTTAGGTTGGGAAAACTCGTCAAGAATTTGACGGTGTTGTTATTGTATTTGTTTATAGCATAAATCAGATTCATTCATTGAATTTAATGGTAATAATACGATGCGCCCTATGATTATGTAATATTACTGACCGAATGAACGTAACGTAACGTTTTGGAACGTATAATTTAGCGCTATAAACTCACGTACCTACTAACATGCTTGCTTTACATTTCATTTGTTCTGAGAAGCGTTGGGACTGTGACAGGAATTCTAACAATTGCGACACAGGCATTACTGGGTTAACTGACTACTGAAGGGACTGTTCTTTTGATAACTAGGTACATTAAATTCTGAGTAGGCAGTATTTATAATTATATACAATCATTTAGTTTATTACACCATTCAAATGGTGATGGAAAACTGGCTAGATCCAATAGTTTTCTTTGTGACGGTGGCAAGACAATGTGTTCATAAAAAGAAAACAAAATGTTGATAGTAAATGTTTAATGTAACATTCACTGAGCTATTTGCACTAAAAGCAGAAACAATTAAGCATTATTTTCTGCTTATTTATTAATTATATTTGAATGACCACAGGTGTAAAAAAGCGGAAACTTTCGTTAATCAGGAAGCCATGGTAATTAGGTCTGCAAATATCGTGACGTTGTTCGTACG
Source organism: Pyrausta purpuralis (assembly GCA_963924145.1). Lineage (NCBI taxonomy): Eukaryota > Metazoa > Arthropoda > Insecta > Lepidoptera > Crambidae > Pyrausta > Pyrausta purpuralis. The sequence goes on from OZ001664.1 coordinate 13,070,107, forward strand.
CCTGTCACGCACCCGAGGGCTTTAATAAAATTAGGCTGATGGAATTTAAACTAGACTCCCTACTCTATAAGACTGCCCATAAAATCGTATAACCATCTCTTTCAGACGCATAGCCCTGCTGTAATGAGCGACAGTCACAGCTAGATTCGATAAATACGGACATCATTATACCTGTACATAGTAAGGCGTTAGTGACTAGCAAAAAGAAAAGCTTCAATAAGTATATATACAGAATAAAAAAAAACAAGAACTTGTTTTTCTGCACCTCGTGCAATCCTAATCTGATGAACAAAGTTAGTATGGAAAAACTGGCGTATGAGTAACATGTAGATAGAATATATGAAAATAGATAAGTACTTTAAATGTTACAATGTCATCTTGATCTCTCACCTTCATATTTTATTGATGGTCAATAGTCTAATATATTCATTGCGGCTATAAAAATATCTTAATCCCACGGCAACATTCCCTTTATTGTTTGTATACGATAATTTATTCAAGCAACACAACTTCACTCTTGGAATTTATTTTCATGACAAAAGGATTTCTTCATTTAATTAACTACATGCACAGTTTTTATTAGGGATACCGTAGCTGAATGGAAAAAAACCCTTATAGTTTCGTGAAGTCTGTCTGTCTGTCCGTCCTTATGTCACAGCCACTATATTCTGTAACTATAAGCATCACACTGTTGAAATTTGATAAGAAGGTGTATCCTGTTAACCGCTTTACGATTCTTATGCAAAAAAAAAATGATATCTAAGTAACCATCGTGGAACTTAAACCGAAAAAGAAACTATATAGATGATTTTCTTTTTAAGTCTAACGTTTGATGGACAGACGCTTTCAAAGTGGTCGAATGGGCGTCCCCTTCTAAACTAAGCGAATGAAATTTTCAAAAATATATATGATTTAGATCTTAACAAAAACTTTAAATGAAAATTAGTTTTGATGGAATCGAACTAGTAGTTTTGGAGACATTATTTTATTTTGTTAAAATGTTATTTTGTTCTTCATACAAACACAATGAAAAACAAAGTTATATTTGCTGTCACCAAAATATTGTGGTATTTTAGAAAAGTGGTAGAAAGTGGATTCCCTAATTCAGTTGGCACGGAACCCTCAGTGCGCGAGTCCGACTCGTACTTGGCCGGTTTTTTTAGTTCGTACGTCAACTACATTTACCACAACAACACCTAAAGAGGTTGGAGGTCAACAATGTTTATTATTAAAAATAGGTTGTACCAAAGCTTTCAAATGATTGTACTAAAAGCTTTCAATTTTGCATTGTACCTGCTCAAAGTTACGTTCAGCAAACTCAATAAGACTTCTTAAAAGTTATTTAATAGCTGATTTATTATAATAAAATACATTGTATTAAATGGCACTAAGACTACTTTATAGCTAAGTAAGTAACAACATCGATCTTTCTTCAAAACAAGAGAACATCGGAAATGGCATTTAGAAATTTGCATATATATTTCCATACACCACCTAAGAATAAGAACGTGTAAATTCATATGACCTTCAATTTACCGAAACAATATTAAACGTTTAGATTTACTTTATGCGTGCACTAAACAACCTTCGTTATAAAAGGGGGCTAAAATTACTTATATGTCAGAACCATTTCAAATTGTGACAAGGCAGTTAAGCATTTAGTATGATGGGCCACTCCTGTTCACGACTTGCCCAATCATGATCACATGAACGTTGATTTATTTGTAATATAATTGCTGATTTATAAAAACAAATTAAGCATTACTAAATTAACGCTGATTGGCTTACGTCAACCTATCACTGCAAGTCAATAAATTAATGCGTTTAGTTACTAACTAGACCCGGTTGGTGAGGTTCTTAAAGGCAATGTTTATTTACAGTAGCAATGAAAAACTAAAAATAAACAGTGGTTATGAACTCTATATACATATACCTCGGATATCTTAATATATATATCACACCAATTGTCATGGTTTCGAAGTAAAGAATTTTCTTCCTTGTGTTACGAATACCAGACAACTATTATGACGGGGGCGACTCCCGTAAATACTTAAATACATATTAAACATCCATGACTCAGGTACAAATAATCGTGCTCATTACACAAACATTTGCCCCTTGCGGGATTCGAACCCGCGACGGCCGGCGTAATAGTCAGGAGCTCTAACCAATACACCAAACGCGTCGTCATAGATCATCGTCGTCAATCTAAGATACGAAAAAACAAAATATGCTATTTGTTTTTAAGGCGACGCTTATGCGACACATCGTCTTAAGAATAGTCTAGACATAGCAGTATCAGTAAATAGATCAATACAGCCAGTAATCTGAAATAATTTCTAATATTAACAAATTCCGTTGTGTAGTGGCTTAGCACGCTAGATTTCAAGGCGTAGCCGCTCCAAGGTCCCGGGTTCGATTCCTCGGGTCTATGGAGAAATCATAATTTTCTATATTTTCTCGGGTCTGGGTGTTGTCGTACAACCGTTGTGTTTGATTTCCATAAAACAAGTGCATTGGCTAATTTTGGACTAAGGGTATTTTTTTATCCGTAGTAATAAGCTTACGGTGTTTTGAAGAAAATATAACTTAATCAATGGTCATTAAAATAGCCAGTCTAACATTTGGTTAAGGTAGTTTTTCTTCAAAACTGATACGGTCGTAAATATTCAACCGCTGGTAACGTAACCTCGCCATTACTACGGATTAAAAAATGGCCCTTAGTGGATTGGTGTCCAAAATTAACAATTTAAGCAAAAAAACTCAACACAAATAATTCGATATCACTTGCTAAACCTAATCATTTAGTAGAATTTCATTATATTCAATACGAACTCACAAACAGATTACTTGTTACACAATCTCACTCCTTGCACTTGATATCACACAAACATTTGCTCAGCGCAACCCAATTTAGGGCAGGGGGTTATCTATACGCGTGTTGGGTCAGCAGTACAGTGTTGTAGGTTTCCCTTCAGACCTTCGGCTGAGGAAGATTTATTTAGGTTGAATAGACAGTTAATTACATTTTGTAATTATGATTCTTTTCTTTCAGGATTACGTTCGTCTTTACTAAACAAAGCTAAGACAAGTGTGGTAGACACATCAGAGTCGATTATGAAGCGAGCTTACCCTGAAAAGGCTTGTTTCCTGTGACTTTGAGATTCTTCTGTGCGGCCTTCTAAGCTAGTGGACTATGCAAGTGGGGACTTAAAGTTAGAATCACAAGATTTACTTTTATCTTGAAGTAGAATTCTTACAAAACTTAGAAACAGTCTAATCTCATAGGCTTTTATCCTTTTGTCTTGGTACTGGGATTCGATCGATGCCCAACACTTCCATTTATTAATTGCCCTGTCTAATAGCTTTGTGTGACTCCTCTGATTATCTTCTCACAATAAAAAAGCTTCGTTTTATGTAGCACGTAGTAACTCATTTTAGATCCCGCCATTTCTTTCTGAGAGACTCTTACAAATATGCACAGATGAATCATTCTAGCGATAGCAACAAATATCGGGGCTTTAAACATAGGTCGCTGTTTTGCTTTGAAAGGCGAACTGTGTCGGTTCATATCAACAGTTTCTGACGAATGTAAACTAGTCGATAATGACTGGACAAATTGTCTTTCAGCCGACGGTGCACCGATACTGCGACCTTATGTCACTCGGAGCTTCTTATCTGCATAACGCTTTGCAATTACGCACCAGTTGATTGAAGCTTTGTTTAATGCCGCCCAATTTATGATATTACTTTACTCATTTACACTACTTCTGTTCTGATATAGTAATCAGTACTTATTTCTTACTGCTACTACAAAATTTAGGTACCATTTTAATTTGCTAGCCAACTTGATACCATGTCCAAACTGTTCGACTAGGTTTCTTATAATTGATACTTATGGTCATGGCAATAAATTCTGAGGCGAAGCACAAAAGATTTCAGTACAAAGACCTAAAAATTATACGCGTCATTACCAACATCCAGCAGTGCCTATTCTTCTAAACAATTTGTAGGACCTAATCTACGCGTCTCAAAAGAGAACTCTACATTATAAGTTAAACCCTGGCTAGAAGACACCGCCTTTGTATTAAGGTTCAAATTATAATGGCAACGGTTTTAGTTGATGTATAAATTAGCCGAGTGTCGCGGCTCGTTTCATGTGCATTTACACGGTAGCAATTTTATCTCAACTTATTAGTGCTATCGCACGACCTACTTATGACCTAACAGGCTGAGAGGTACATACAAATCCTATGTATCATTTTTAAACCAATTATACGATTCTTTGCAAAATAACACCATTTAAATAGGCGCGCGCTTTCGGGTTCATCCCTCTCAAATATAATTTTCGTAATTTTTACAGATGAAAAACGTAATTTATAAATGGTGTGTGTGAAAGTTTTTAATCTGATGAAGCTGAATAATTAACCAGGTTTTTCTTTTTCTCACGTTGATAATTCAAGTTACGGAGGCCTGTCTGTGTCAAGATTAATTGCAATCATCAAGGCCACTGCAGATTTTTGCGGCTTCTTTGATCGGCTAATTTAGTCAGTACATGGTGACAGTCTTATCTCGTCTATTTGCAAAGTCGCTCAACCTACTTGCTTATTATGACTTTCAAAAGGATAGCCAACTAACCTTCGCCACTGACAGGACAATGTGAAGTGATAATAAAGTGCAGTCAACATTTTATAACGCAGCCTACGACGAAAGATTATATTGATTTTAAAGTTACAAATTTTGTCTTTAAACGACCCAGTTGTGGCAATTTTTTAAACTGGATTGACAAACATTGCAGACTATTATAGTAATTGCTGATTGAAGCTTATTTGTTATGCTTATTGCAGATTAAGTTTTAAAAAAAAATGTATGTATAACACTCCTTCTGGCACAAACGGGTAAAATCATGTAGGCATTTTTTAATTTGTTATCAACTGCTCTTGAGATAAATGGCCAGTGTGATTTATGAAAATGAGCGTTGAAACTCAAGCAATAAATATTCAGACCGCCTTTGCTTGACCCTTTTACATAAGTTCATATGCACATGGTAGGTATGTAAAAGTAGCCGCATACGCAACGCAATTTCAAGCATAGAATGAGAGTACCACTCAACATTCATAAAGTCGTCGTAAGTCTGATTTGTCACTCACTTTACTTTCATTGTTGCAATGTTTATTTACAAATGGCTCTGCAATTGGGAGTTCTGGTAAGGTACTTATTTAAGTAAATAAACGCTGTTTTGACTCGGATTATTTTACTTTTCACATAGTAAGTAACGTGAATGTTTTGCATCTTTAAATCCTTTTTACTGTTTTCTTCTACATATTTGGATTTTTTTACTGTGTTGTCTTGGCTCAGATTGTAAGCTTTCAGTTTTTTTTTTAATATGATATGGGTTCGCTCATGTCTGTAGACTATATCAGGCGAGGACAACGAAGCGAGCGAGAAGACATACCACTTATTCCTATTCCTAAGATTTGAGAAGTTAGTACCCACCCAAGTAGTTTATTTGTAATCAACACCAATTTTTAGCCTACTCTCAGATTAAATTCGCATCTAGCGCCCTTGAACCGTTTGTGCTAAGTTTTAGCTAGCCCCAAATTGGTTGCGGGGTCATATTCGCACAATTAGCGATTTAGCTTCACTTCAAGACACGCTCATTGGCAAGGTCTAGTCGATCGCTAATCGTTTTCGAAATTGCCAAACGCATTATATTTTATTGGAAAATTGAATATGTGGAGCAAGGTTAGCTTATGTTCCAGCTGAGATCTCCAGAATTAAGAATCCCTGCTTTGATTGATTCCATTGCAAGATTACTTCTAGATTGTTTATTCTTTATGCCTGTAAACTGGTCATTTCTTCGTAAGATAGTAAACAGATAGATTTATGCATAGAAATCTATCCCTAAAATAAGTCTGGCCTTGGTAAGGGCAAAGGTCTGTTACGTCTGTGGCCGTGCCTAAATAGAATAACTACTTCACACTCATTGTCCATTATACTTCTATTTCTAAATCTATTTATAGACTCCAACGACTCCAATGGACTACTTTGAATTGCTGAATCTATATTTAGTAGAAGTGATATCCCGTGACCATCTTTCCAATTTTTCGTGAAAACTTCCGATCAATTCTAGACATTGCTAGTAGAAATAGAGTGTCGCTTTTATAAGTAAGATGCGAAGAAGAATTTTATACAGACAAGCTTTAGCTTACATGGGTTGGACAGTATAAATTCTGTCCATATCAGCAAATAGTTTTAGCCTTTGAGAAGAGTTTAAGCTTGACATCAAACAAGTTTCTTACCATGAGCTCGTACAGAAAGTTAGCTTTTCTGCTAATTTACATTTAACTCAATCAAAAGGTACTCAGGACAGTTGTAAGCTGGCACACTAAGAATCTCATGCTAAGAAGACGAGTCTAAATAGCACGCAAGGCTAATGGCTACGCCTAGAAGCGTCAATAAGTGAGCATTCCCAGCGTGACCTGTAACCTGATTACCGTCTGGAAACCAGACGAATATCATTTTAATCAGATTCCTCCACTATTGTGGCCGTGATTTCATACACGTAAGTGTTTAAGTACTCTATTTATTTGAATTGACTTTAAAGGATGTTGGTTTGGTTGACAAAGAGCGATTCAGACGTGGTTGTACAAACGATACTAATGCCAAATATATTTTTTTAATAGAAAATATTCGCAAAATCCATTTCTTATTGCGATACTAGTGATGGAATCAAAACTACCAACACAGGTCGCCTCTTCGTAGCTTACAAGCTACGGCGTAGTATTTCGTAGATACGCGCGAACTACGCGCGAGGGTGTGATTTTCCCCTTTTGTATTTTTTAGAATGTTGTGAAAAGCTTTTCTCTTATAAAACTTGCATATAATTTGAAGAAAATATTTTTCTTATTATCATCCCTGCGTTGGATTTCACTGACCAAAACAACACCCTGTCTACTCCATATATACGATACCACCGTGCCATAGTCATATTTTTTTAAATTGACTATACCTTCTATGTATAGGTTAAGTACTGCACCATACAGTGTTAGACACGAGTCTATTAGACCATAGTGCATTATGATTGGGTGTTGGTATAAGATTTCTCAAAACCTCAATATCTCAATATCTCTGGTACATATCTGTCATTTGCTTTAGTTATGTATGTATTTCCTTTTGGAAACCTTTTTGGAAAGCGCTATACTTGATGAAACCCTACAATAACACAATAGTTTTTAAAAGTTTATTATTTATTGATACTCATAATAAAAGTTAAAACAAGCATAATAGTAAGAAAATTAATATTTTAGATATACGAATATTGAAAAGCAGAAGTAGGTATCATCGGTAGCGGCTTATCGAAATGGATACGCCGCGTCAGAAGAACGTTCGACCAGAGAGGGAGAAATGTTTTGATTTTTTGACTTAATTCTTGCGAAACCTTCGGAACCCCACACTTTGAGTATCGCTGCAATTATATAATAAAAGAGTGGCAATGCTCGCCATGTGAAATAATTATTACGTGTTGAATGTCAGTTAAATTCGGTACAGTCAAGTCATCACAATCACAATGTGTGGTATTCAGGCTATCAACTTCCAAAACTCACATTAAACCCACATGTACACAAAAGACGATGGGACTGACAATTCCAACAAATATACAACAAAGTTACAACCCTGCAAGTCGTAAAAATGCACCAGTGACATTATTTCGACCTTTGCAGTAAACTGGAATTTGTAAAAGGACCGATTTTTGCTTAACGAAAACACGTTGACATATTGCTCAGTTTTAGCTCCAAACAAAAATGCTGTTTTATTAAAATATATTTGTACGCCTTATAATTAGTTCTTATCAACAGAGCATTATTGTAGAGCAAAAAGAGGAGTGTATATTTTTATTGCAACACTAATCTACAGAGTTAGCCTATAATTCAGCACGAACTGTCAGAGCAACGTAGCAATTTTATAAACGATTCATTCGAGCATTCCTCTTATCCGAAAGCAAAAAGATGCTCAAGCGGTGAGCCCAAAAAACTCTTCCAAAACGCGCAGTTCCAAGGTCGCTTTTTATGTCGGTACTTTATTTCCAAGTAGTAGCGTAGCGAGACGTTGCGTTTTTAACTCCTCTTAAAACTGTGTTTTATTGGTCGTATCTCTATCAGTTAATCTTAATTAAGCCCCTAGATTATTTTTATCTTGGAAATTTGCACTTGCGAATGGCCGTGCGTCTCCGCCTGACCTGTTTGAGATCTCAAATATTGGCTCTGAGACGCAAACAACCTTATCCGAGAGTTCGTATGGCGTCGCCTCACAGTATTGCCTACATATATGTATATCAGTATAAGGTATAGCTAACGAAGCACCACATTTAACCACTTGGACGGTTCGGCTTTTTGTGATTGGCCCAAAAAGAGATCCAATTTCCGAACAAATACTGCCACAACGACGCCCGCTAAAATTTGATCAAATCTTCGAACCATTTTCATCACGAGCTCACTGCGATACATTATCAAATTAGCGTTTTTATCTAACTCAGCCTGTTCCGGAATTGCGTAAACTTAATATTTGGTAGAGATCGCTAAGGTAATGATCATGATATAGGTTATTTTGTAACTTTATGTACATTTTTAATTCCCAATATTAATATTTTCAGACAAAGGAATACCGATTCAACACAAATTGTCGTGTCACATCTTGTTCAAATTCATTGTTTACTTATGAATATCTGACAAATGCCTGAATTATGAATATTAAAATAAACAAACGAATAATGTTCCACAGTAACACATAACTTAGTCACTAACATTCAATGTGTTTTCCTGAAACAGAATGTAATAGAATCATCTATTCACAAAATTATTGTTAAAAGGAAAGTGTTTGTTCTCGCAATAAGGCACGAGGTTATCATTCTATGCTAATTATGGTGTTCGAATAAGATATTTTAGTACCGTGAATTAATTTTGCCGGTGGAACAATAGAGTCATGCAATAAGATTAATTGGACAAGACGATAACTTTATCATCTGAATGATAAAAAATGCATCAGTACAAAGTCGGTTGTAATATTGCTGTTGCTACAAAAAATAATTACTGCTACGAAGTAGGACTCGTTTATAAACTTTAATCCCAATATATGTTGGTTCGGTATTGGTTACGAGTATTGACATATTTAAAGCCCGAGTGCGTGGGAGTTGATAGTCGTCCTTCGATGCCCACTCAAGATGTCCGGCAGTCACTCGAAAATTATCGAACATATAGCAAAAATATACAAACAAAGTGTTCGATTTGTTGATATTGTGATGAGCATGTCGCAATGAGTTCCTATACAACAAAAAGCATACGCCCAGCGGCCCAATTGACCTTTCGTCAAGGGCACTAAGAAACATCGTTTTGAAACACCGAATGCGTTAATTTATTATTTCTGTAAACGCATGACTTCCGCCCTTTGAGCTGTAGGAAGTGATTAAGTGCTGAAGTTTCGATAAAAAATAACAAAAGTTTGGGCATTTTATTCTCACGACCGCGCTAACACCTACCGAAATCGTATGTGTGAAGGTGAAATCGACTGTGTGTCTATTCAGTTATTGTTGGATTTTGTGAGAATTCGCGGGTTCTAATGTAGAGAACACGTTTGTAAACGTGTGGGTGTAGGTGTACTTACATTGTTAAGTAAAAGACATATTTGATAGGTAATTTGTTGCTTGTTTCTGTGTATTCTAATCAGGAGCGCTTGTGTGAGGGGTGCGGCTGTGGCGAGTGTGTGCGTGTGTGTGTGTGAGTCGTGCATGTGGAAGTGTTAAAAACAAACATGTACTAATTAACGTCCATTCATTTGTGTGAGGCCTTGTCGGCTCGACTCGAGTGCGACTGGTTGAGCGTTATCGCTTGTGTGCACCTTCAGTAACGGACCTGTTGCTACTTAAATTATTAAAATTCATTCTCTACAATTTATGCTAAATATTTTAAATATTATCGACCGTAATGTTTCTATGTATGTTATGAGTTATCTCAATGGTCGCGTGTTCAGATAAGTGTTGTCTACAATCACTAAAGATTTGATAACTTTAAAATTACATATAGACGTTTTATCTTTTAGTCAATATTGGGCAGGTGGATATTTGTGTATTGATTTATAATGAAAACATAATTAAAGTTTTTTTTCATAAAATACCTTTTTATTTTATTTGAAAATCCTAAATATATGGGTATAACCTAAAAATGTTTCATGCTTGTATATTTTATATTTAATAATTGGTATAACAAACAGTATCCGGCACCTTACACGCATCTGTTAATATGCGACCTCTATAGAAATCAAGACTGTAAAAACAATTATTCCTTTGCTTGTCCGTGCTATGAAAAAGTTCTTGCGTGGGCGAGCCACGCTCATTCATACTGTCAGTAATCATTGTATAATCGGCCGAATATATTTTGTTGAGCTTAATTCGATTATCTTGCTTGCAACTTCTTTATTGAATATTAAAATATTGCTCTTGGATTTATTGCAATCACAATTATTACTGGTAATCTGCATAGTATTAAGTATTATTAATAAGTGAGGCCAACTACCTGAGTCTTTGCGCATCCGTACTATTTCGTAGTAAGAATTGCATTCTAAAAATGCTTCGAGTCCGCAAAACGATGATTGTATTGACACTTTTGGGTTCCTCAGAAATATTATACATATTAAAATTAAGAATATAAAACATTTATTAATATGTACTTTGCCGTGATAAGAAAGAACGGTTATTTATTAAGTACCTATCAGTTAACCACTGGCTGGCACGTATCCAAAGGTCATACGTAGGCGTTTCGCCCTTTTGGGAAATCCCCTATTTCATAATATTATCTCAATATGGTAGCCCACGTTTTGAGAATATCAAGTCTTGAAAATATGTGTCAAAAATCACCCAAAACCTTGTAACTGAAGTGTTACAAAAAAAAAAACAATTAATTAGAACACAAATGCTTGTCCGTATAATTTGTATTGTTTGTTTTTATAACCTACATCACACTGTATAAAAAAACTTTATTGATAATAAAATCACTAAATTATTCTTAATTTCCAATTTATACGACACACAAGTCGTGTAATAAAAAATGCTCCGTACGTTATCTTTGATGTAATTAAATTACATAAAACATCCGTCCTTAAATAATGTTTAATACTCACAGGTAGGTTTAAGTTGTAAACTTTAAATTAATAAAAGTTATGACTACTTACTGACTCTTGTATCGTCGCTTGATATAAATTATCATAATAATTAAAAACTTGTCGGTTATTGCCAAGTACGTTTTTCAACAGTCAGGGTTTCCTTTGATGCAAGATGTTATTTTGATCAAAAAATTCCATGCAAATCTTAAATAAAGGAGTGTCTGCTTTGTAAGAAAATAATATTAAGTGCGTCACACGCTAAAATCGTGATCGATTTATACAGGATTATCAACATAACTGCTGCATCAAAAATCCTTTTATTTGATGCAGCAAAACATCAGACAATTTAACTTATCTACGTGAAATGTTAAAAATTCGTCATTGTTGTACTTCAAGACAGTAGCCGCAGGGACCAACTTGCTTTTTTTTAAAAAAAAACTAGAACGAGAAGAAATATCTTATGTAAAAGTAAAATACACACCAATTGTTCATCAAATGAGCTACTTTTAGCGTTTTATTTGCATAAAATTCTTGTAAGTAATTTTTAAAGTACCTACATAATACCGAGTAACTTATAACTAACCGAGTGAAATAAATAAAAAAATACAACATATCCTTTAGAAACCAGTTTGTATCTTCAATTGTTCTGTGCCGGCGCAAAAGTAAAGACAATATTTCTTATGATGTCTGTCTTGTTACTGTCTTAGAAGGTTATGTTAATTCAATATTTATTATTATAGTTTTTCATAAAAATAAAAGTCGTTGCATAAACTTATTTTATAAACAAAGTCTTCAAAACGAGTGCCTTCAGTCTATGCAGATAAAATGAAAATGTTATAGTTCCAGTGCACTGATTGTTTTAGATTTAATGACTTTGTCTAGGGGCTAAGGTAAATTATAATAGGTGTTATGAAACTTTATTCAGTGTTGAGAGTCAATATGCAGTAGCTAACTATGTAACGACGACAAATGTTTGACATTACGATAGATTTTTCATTTTCATCTGTTATGTAACGTTCGGAAACGAGTGCGAGAGAGAGGAAAGTAAATAAATATGGCGTGAAGTTAAACACATCGACAGCTGTTCATTGTTTACCGTTGCTGAAACTGAAAATTGGCGGAATAGCGCGACCTTCTCGTATCCTATTTATTGTTAAACAAGCTATATTTCCTGAAATATTAAAGTAGATACGTAGAGATAAGACATGGTGGTTTAAAATAAGGTAGTTAAAAAGCAGTTGAAATTAAGCAAATATATGTAGAGTCACTTTACAAAACAAATACTACAGTAAAGTTAAATACGAAGTCAAATATAATAAAGCTGAGCATTTAGACAGAATATAGAAACACATTAACATCACCATGCGAAAATGTGCTCGATCAATTAAGCGATCACAGACAAGATAGAGCGAGGACGGGTTTTTGGTACCTTAACACGTATGGAGCGAAGACGCCGAGCCGTCCAGAAGGTGCGTGTTTATCCGAGACCCAAGTTCCAGCAGAGGCTTCTCTCCGCTTTGCCTCAGCTGCACAGAGATCAGCACCAGCACCAACAACACCGCGTCCCACAATCCCGGCACATCAACCACTCGCCGGCCGATCAAAACATAGCTCTCACAGACCTTTTCGACGCACAGACTTGATTTGCAAAATTTATTCATCGCATCCACCGAAAACACTGTAATTTTTATTAGCCAGCCCGAAACGACACTCAAGCGGCTCGCTCCAGAATGTTTTCGCCGTCCGACACGAATAAGCAACGATAAACTGAAGGGAAAACACCATGGGACGCTAATGCGGCTCGGCGGTCGCCGGAAAACTCGATTTTGCGACTAACACGTGAGCGCGAGCGCGAGCCGGCCACACAACCGCGCGGTAAACAGAGCCGCGCCGCGACAACACACACACACCGCCGCGAAGCACGCACACACAAGCAACAGTCGCGCGCATATCAATTCCAACTATAAATAGAACATCACGCCATCAACCACCAATTGAATGCGCGCCACATCGCGACATACCCGCCGCCCATTGGCTGAGACTTCATTGATAGATTATTCGCCAGGAGGCATTTCAATTCGCGGCTAACTGAAAGTTTGTGATAAAACTTAACTGATATCAATAATCGTGTGACAGATTGAAAATATACAAAATACGTTAGATAATATAAAGTAATCCGTGTATCTTTAACGATATGATCGTCGTTATGTTACCTAAAAGCTGCCAGAACCTACAAACTTTCGACGCGTTAAACTTGCGCGCGAATATTAATGAACGGACGCTGTTTAAATTTTCGTTAACAGAATACAACTGAGTCTTTGATTAAGAACGGGACGGAACTTTGCTTGCAACATTCCAATCAATATGAAAACCATTTAAAAACATATGTTAACTTTTCGATGTGTGTGCGCGTAGTAACTGATTCCCTGCTACGAGTTTTGCTACGAAAATTAAGCACTGGAAATTTCGAGACACATTATTTTTTATTAAAAGTTTGTCTGCCGTCTCTACATTACAATATTAGCGTTTGATTCGAATTTTGATCCTTCAATAAATCCGTTTAGACATAGTTGGAATGTATAACACGTTAAATGGCGCACCCACTTGCTTCTGAATGGCGGTTAGCTATAGAACGGACGTTATCAATGAGAGATAAAGTCTGGCTTGGAAATGTGTAAACAGTTTAACTAAATTACCTATGTATGTAACTCATGAGACTAGTGCTAAGTAACACACTTCCTGTTCTATTTTTTAAGCGTAGTATTCTAATTATTTGAAGAACGTAATTTTGAAAATGAATCTAGAAAAATAAAACCTTGGGTATAAATAAAAATTGGTTTATTATTTGAGATTAGGCCATGTTAAGGCATAGTAAGGCTAGATTATATCGTATCTTTAGCAAACAAACGCTTCGTAGCGTTGAAATAAGTCAAAATAATATGTGATGGCAAAACGGTACGGTTGTGAGCATATTTTAAAAATCTATGCGGTACTGTGTACTGCCTGAAGACGAAAGTCTAAGGCACAAAGCGCGAAGAACTGATGGACGTTGGGGCAGGAAAGTTCTAGATTCGAGACCTTTTGAGCAAAAGCGCAGCTGGACGTCCACCGAGAAGAGGGACGGACGACCTTGTAAAGATAGCAGGATCACACTGGACTGGATGCAGACCGCTCATAACCGGTCGCTGTGGAAAACCGTGGGGAAGCCTATGTTCAGCAGTGGACGTCCTTTGGCTGATAATGATGATGATGACGCGATATTTTATTGTGAACCCAGAACTACGACTTTTTTCCGAAAGCAATGTGTTACAAAAAGAAAAGAAAGACAGGTTTTGGTGGAATAAGAAAGTAGATAAGTTAGGTTCGTTATTCTGTATTTCCAGGTGATTGACTGGTAGAGAATGCCGTAAGTCATAAATTTCGATTACGCAACTCACAGTGCCATAAAGTTATAAATTAAAAAGTTTGTACAGGATTTATCTTGATTTTACTGAATTTATGGATAGCTTTTTTTGCGTGAGGCCTAGTAGGTTCGTAGGATTTGTTCCAAGAGGCCTACAACGGAAAAATAAATTTGTCAATACGATTATCGTTTTGCGGATCAAAAGCGTATTAAGTTGAATAGTATATTATTTTAATTAACATTGGTACACACCCATGGTACAGTCAAAGTAATATGCGCGCTTGAGCAACGCATACCTATATAACATAGGCACCGTGTATCGAATTGGTTATTTATTAGTTTATTTATATTTTCGTGATAACTCAATAAATATCATTTGGACATTCCCACATATCGCCATCTAGTCCCAAAGTAAGCTACTCAAAGCTTGTGGTATGGGTGCCTGACAACGGATATAATACTTAAATACTTTTTTCTTGTAAATACATACATGATATACATAGAAAACACCCGGACCAATACAAACAGACATGTTCATGCATACAAATGTTTGTATTGTGCGGGGATCGAACCCGCAACCCGCTGCGTAGTAGGCGATTTCTCGACCACTACACCAGACGGGTCGTTTCACAACAATAAAACATATGAGTGCCATTACCACACGACAAAAGTGATTCGTGCATCTCTACAAAAGATAATGATATTTTACCAAATATAAAAATGTGAAAAATGTCAGCCAAGTTCAAATCTAAGTATGTATTTGATGGCCTTTGCGAAAAAAAGTAATAAAATCTAAATGAGTGCCAACTTCTACAAAAAAAAATGAGAAGAAAAAAACATTATAATGAGTAAACATGCATCTCTATATCCTGTTTTATCATTATCGACAACAACAATGTCCATTACATGAACAAAAATCCTAAAACCACATTAACAACTAAGCAGAACGAAAGATAAATTATTAATAAAAACTGGCAAAGTAAAATCTTAAGCTTAATTTCATCGTAAGTGATAGATATCACTACATGAAAATTATTCTTAGTTGAATTAACAATATCATATTTATAATTAACAGACAGTATTGAAGTTGATAATGATAAATGATACAAAAAGAAATAGAGATGCATGATTGCTTATTTGGAATGAAATGAAAAAAGATCTATTTTTTTCTTCTCCTTATTGTTTTTTTAGAAGTCCACAATTAAACACCTTCTTAGTATTAATTTTCACATTTATGTTTTGGTGGGATTATACCTCTATTATACATACGGAAATTGCTTGTAGATTTTGACTCTAAGTAACTTATAAGCATTTCTGTATGTTTTGAGTACCTACCCAGAGCTACCATACATTCATTGAAGTATTTCTTTACAAAGGAGCGACATTGTATTTATTTAAATGCCAAGTTTAACTTCGTCTAACCTTTGAAATTAAAGAGCAACGGCCTGTCCTAACAAAGCTGCATTCTGTGTTTAAGTCTTGTGTTTTTTTGATGTAATAGGTGTCGTACACGTTATATATGCCTAACGTTGCTTGAATATTATTTTTTGCCGCAATCAGGGAGACACCACCTGTAGAGAGTATTAGATTTATTTATTTATTAAGTTCACAAACAGTCGTCATTATCATCACCTTTATCATTCCTAATTTTGTATTTATTAAGTTTATGTATTCTTTGTATGTTTATTATTCTTTTGCTTATGTATCCTATTATATATTTGTGTAATATTAGTATGTATGTTTATGTTAGTGCATTTTACTCCTTTTTCTTACCATTCTTCTCACATATTATTAATATTCCGCCACTGATTAAACTCTCTGCATTACCAGGTGGTTGACTGGTAGAGAATGCCATTAGGCATTAAATCCGCCAATTGTACAACTTACAGTGCAATAAAGTTTAAATAATAAATATAAATAAGTTCACAAACAGATTACATTCTAAAATTGCTTATAACTAAAAGATCTAAATTACATTTAAATTACAGACGAAACTGTAGTCCAACAATAGTGTGAAATTTAAAGATTGGAAGTTACAATGAAATAACATTAGAAACAAAACAATAAGTAGAGAATAATTTAAAAAACGAGCAGTTATTCAATATTCGAGGGTGATTGAGATGTTTTCTTTGTACAGAGAAAACCTGCCAAACACGTCCACATCATTGTTAGTTTTTTTAACTCGTTAAAGGCCCTACACATTCTGATCACAGGATTATAATATGTGGTATTATTTTGCAACACTTGCATTGTAAAGGTGGGACAGCGTGTCCTTTGAGCTGTGTTGATGTTAACTGTGGACAACATATCCGGGGCATCAATAGAAGAATGCAATGTCTTGTGCAGACAAAGTAAGTCATATCGCTCTCAACGAACACTTAATGGGAGCACACAAAATTTAGTCAGTCTCTCATCGTAACTCTTAATGCTCTACCTAGGTCACATTTACGAGCAAGCTACCTTAGGCAACGTTTCTGAACCCTCTCTATACTTTCCACGTGAGTCACGTAGAATGGAGACCACACAGGACAACAGTATTCTAAAATACTTCTCACTAGGCTTTGATACAGTGACAGAACACTGCTTGGCTTTTTAAAATCCCTAGTGGATCTAATAACGAAGCCTAACAGCCTTTGGCTTTTCTTTATGATATGTTCATAAAGAGGCCAAAAAGACAATTCCTCATCAAACCAAACCCCCAGATCTCTGACTGTTTGTTTTCTGCAAAGAGGTTCATCTTGCACGAAATAGGTTCGATTTAGCTAATTTTTCTTACGGGTAAAAGATATTACGCAGCATTTATCGACAGGCACGGAGCTTCATTAATTATATATGTGTATGTTCTAAGATCATCAGCATATAGGACAGCCGGGCATGAGAGTCTTCAAGTGTGGAAAATCGTCTCTGAAGTATGACGAGGACCTGCGGTCCTATTTTTGTACATTTTCCGTTCATCTTGATAGATGGTTGCTAGATAAGTATATCAAAGCGGACTTCCTACAGGCAGATTCCTACCTGCCTGCCCAAACGGTGATTCCAAATCCTTGTTGTCGGAAACGTCAGCTTATCAAGACAGCGTCCGTGGCGGGTAATCCTCCGCGTTGCGTTACATATCTGCGCCCGCGCAAGCATAATTGGTTTTTGGGGATACCCGCTCTAGTTGAAAACATGAACGATTTTGTATTTTACTAATAAGGTGGCAATCTTGCAGTATTCCAATTGGAAAATGTGTTTAAGGTATTACTCTTTCTCAAAATTGTTTAAAGATGAAATATACTCTTGGTCGTAAGCGTATTTACATACGCATCTGAACTGCACCTCTGACTTGAAAAATGTATGCGTAAACACTCGTTATTTTTATCAGAAGAAAATCTATATCTACAATTTACAGATTGCGAAGGTATATTAGTAAATATCACGTGATATTATTTTACTATCATACAAAGATAGTCACTTTAAAGGTACCTACACATAAAAAACCAATGACAATGCGAAATTTCTATTCATTAGTCATTATAAATAGTTCAATACATCAACGTGAATTTTATAACTTTCCGTATCGTCATTATAATTTAAAAAAGTGAAATCCGACTTCAAAACTAATTTGCACTAAAAAGTCCCAAATTAACTCTTAACACTGTGATGGTGCTAACACTTTGACCATCTCAAGCATTAACCATCAGAGCACCGACTCTAAAAAGAAATCCTTCCAAGGATCCTGTCAAGAGTTTATTTAGAATTTTTAGTGCATTTTGATTTTTAAGTCGATTTTTACTTTATAAAAGTGAATTTTATTTCTTATTTTTAATTATTACAGGAGAGGGGGTTGCACCTTATGACTCTGTTTTTTTTAAAGAAATCGATCTGTCATTAAAATCACTGAGCTCCTAAGGTTTAATAAGTTCCACTATCAGCTCAGCACCACACAATGTTGACTATCAGACGTAACAACACGTCAGCATTATGATTCAATTGCACCAAGATCGCATCATCGGATCTCGACTTTGCAACAGTGGGACCAACTATAAGGTATAACCTCTAGGTTAGCGAAAGAAATTTTGAAATCGGTCAACAAATGACTGTGATATGAGGTAACACAGCCACAATAAAACATACAGTCGAATTGATAACCTCCCTCCTTTTTGTAAAGTCGGTTGAAAACTCTCGAAATTAGGTACTGCGATTGTTTTGATGAGTGAATTAATTACATGCGTTCTGTTATTTAAATCATGTAGGTTAGGTTACGAGTTTTGTAGAAAGCAGACAAGCAGACATAGCACTGACTACCTACCTGAGCATTATTGTACATTTACTTAGAACTATTTCGATTGTAAAAATTCTATATCATGATAGAGTCAGAAAACATGACCTTTGTGCATTAGATTCGCCATAAAAATATGTATGTTTTAAAGTAAATGCTAAATAATAGTTACTATTTCAAAATTGCTAGTAACTAAGCAAGTTTTAAAAGTAATTGGTTCTTTTCTTTTAAACTACAAGCTATGAAAGTCTGATGTTTTTTTTAAATTCTTTATAACACTGTCAAAATTAAGGTAGAAATGGCGGACTTAATGCTTAAAGCATTCTCTACCAGTCAACCATTGGGTGAAACAGAAACGATTGAGGCGGCGTAAAGTTACACATACAAGCAACAAATTAATTTCAAATTACTAATATACTTACATAAATAATAATAAATAAACCTACTTAAACATACTTGAATACATACAATTATCCATACATAGGCTAACAGAGCATTTGATTTGAATTTGATTTTACAAAAATATTCCATAACTATGCATTTCTTAGGAGTACTTACCCTACAATTTTTATGACAAAAAGACTATTTATTTAGATGTCTCAATCATTTATAAGTTAAAAACAAAACATATCTTGGAAAGTTTTCATTAAAGGAGTTGGCATTGTTTTTAATGAACGAGGACGAAATTTAAAAAAATAACAAAATTCAAAAAAAATATGTTTATTTTGTACATAGGCAATAGCCTAGCACTTATACATGTCCCATACATAGGCCCTACCACAGCTCACAGCTTCGGGACAATCGTGGGCTAGTGCTAAAAAGAAGCTGCGCAACAAACTCGGTCACTATTGTCAACGCCTCTTTAAAAAATATTACAATTTAAATGTTCTAACAAGCTATACCATACATTGTTATCGTTCATATAATCATTTATTATATAATATCCTTTAGTCATTAAACTTTGTTTAACAACAGATTTGAATTTATATAAAGGTAATTCAATTATATTTTGAGGCAACAAAGTGGGCATCACGAAAATGTTGAGACTTTTACTATTAAAAATTGGGTTAATATAGGCTATAACGTGACCTATGTGTAATAACATAACTATCCTTCGCTTTTGGGACACCCTGTGTAAAAAGGAGGAATTTGAAAAATTTAACGCCACGCTTTTCTCAGTCATACAATCAAAATTTCAAATTACTAATTGAAGTCATTCAGCCACTGGATTTCCCAGATCGTTGGGACAATCCAAGTACATTGCCTTTAATTGAAATTTTTCGCACATACTAAGTCGGCACCTACTTGTGGACATCAGAGTTTTGATTAGTAATACCTAGTAGTTTGGTACTCGTAGTGTTTGTAAATCACTAAATTATTTTCTAATGTTTATCCTTGTTTTCAGGCACTGCATAAGTCATTGGAATACAAAAGTGAATTTCGCCTATCGCTGACAATGTTATGATAGCTTGGGTAAAACAGGCGGTCTCGAAACTCGGATACCAGGGATTCCAAATGGATCAAACCTTATTTTCAGCCAAACACCAAGCAAAGATAGGTCCTTCAGTTTTTTTTTACTAGTAACTGAGTACTCAAGCGGTAGCTGCAAGCTTCAATCTCATTTCTTTTTTACACTATGTTAAAATGATTATTTTTTATTATTTTTATGAAGCATGGAAACTTAACAATCTATCCAAATATATTTTCTTCTTAAAACACATAAAAACCGCCGACAAACAGTCGTTCATCCATGTGTACGATTCCTAATAGACCAGCTCTGCCTGTGCGCTACCAGAACTTTCTAGCTTCTATAAAATCCAACCAAACATACCAATGATTTTGTTAGTCTATTATATTTATATCTATCAGTAAGTCCTATGACCTCCTATATACCGGTGCATTAAATAAGAAATGAAAGCTGATACATTATTCGCTCGACCCCGGAATCAAACGGGCGTCTCAACCGGTTGAACCCACTGCAAACAAAAGGCGTGGTCACAACCACACCCAGTCACCTAGCTAAATGGCAGTTGACACGAGGACGTTGCCTTGTCTTTGCCGAAGCTTTTCAAATAGACTGTCAAGATAAAACTAGATATTTAGTTTAAACGCGGCTTTTCGTGCGCTAGAATTTTTACAACACCGTGCGATGCTTAAGCCACCTACACTTCCACATACCAAAATACCATACGGTAAAGAACACGTAAAGGCTAGGGGGATATCCCATCTATGTCGACGTCTCTGACGCCTAACCAATTTCAAACAAAAATCGCTTGCACATTAAATTAAATGACTTTATTTGACACAAAGTACACAATCACAAGATATTAAAAATAAAATGAAACAATAAAAAATAGTCATAAAAGAATTTAATATTTAATACTTTTGTGTCGAAAAGTCCCTCTCAGCATAAATTGTGTGATACCTACTGGTACTCCGCGGGAACCCTTTCGATCACATTGATATGATGGTCGTCATCCAAACTACTGAAGACAATTCGACTGAGGAAAAAGAGATACTTTGATGTAGTCCCAATTTCTATTATTTTACGCAATTTGCACAATACAAACAAAACGAGTAACTACTCGTACCTACATGAATAGGCAAGGTACTCTTAATTGGATACCAAAAGATTATCAAAACTTGATCTGGAGATGAAAACTCCAATTTTCTTGCCGAATTCATAATGTTTGGGAAAGTATACCTACTAAACTCATATTTTTAAAAACAAAGAACGAATATGGGTCACTGATTATTAATTAACAAATTGCTCTGGCTGGAACAAATCAGATATGTGCATGGCATCATCGGGCTGTGGTCATCCCAATCACCGATTTGATACTGACGATTCTGCTAAACATTAAAGCTTCGAATTTAGCTTTAGATTTCACCGTCAAAGTTTATCAAACTAACAGCTGAAACTACAGTTAAAACAAACAGTGATTGGGCTATTAACTTTCTGTCACTATTATTTATAATTAGGCGCAGTGAGACCGAGTATGTCATCGGCTTGACACGAAAAGGCGTGCGGCTGACATATTGACAGGACAAAGAGATGCCGTTTCAATGTATCTGCCGCTACAAGTTACCACTGAAACGTTTGGAAACGTTGGACTAGTGTTGCTACGCTTCCGCTGTACGTTTTCAAATGTTACGTTCAAGCAGCTGCCAAATGTCAATATCACATCACGCGTCAGACGGAAGTCACAATTGAAGGCTCGATGAAACTTAAGAAACTTTGTTCCCACCGTAGCAATATCAGGGTTATTATTATATTATTGTGTTGGCACGATACGGTATGTATGATATGTATAAACTTGTGTTCATTTACGAGAAAATGAAACAATGAGACAAGTCTTTCGTGTTTTAGTTAAAAAGGACTAATTTATGTCTTATCCACTCTATCTGAACGACATAACAAATGTTCCCATTTTCCCACAAGAGAAGTCCCATAGTTCACATGTCACGTAAGAATTGATGTTCTTTGTTCTAAGTTGTAAATCTAGCATGGAGGGGTGTGCCTTGTCTATCGTTAATAACAGTTGTCGGGATTTCTTCAGAATACTTCAGTATAACACGCGCCAGCCCGATAATGGGGTGACATTAAGATTATTTCGTCTCTGAAAAGTATAAATGGCGGAATGAGTTTGAGTAATAGACGGGACAGGGAGCTTTATTAATGGCCCCAGTAATGAACTTTTTAATGATGTTTGTCAGAATTCAGACTAGTTTCTTTTGTTTGGGCTATTTTTAAGTTCTTCCCTGCGTCATTTTAATTTTAAAAAAATGTACAAGGTGTTTGGTACATTTTGTGCTTGATAAAATTACTTTTTATAGCGGTCATTCTATCCTTTTCTGCCTTTAACTTTTATTTTGGGGCCGGTGGCTTTTTCGATTTTAAATGGTTTTTATGAAAATATTCAGAATTTGGCATTCGAATCATATTTTTTTACAAACTATAATTGTTTTTCTGCATATTATTTTTGTATGTTATTGTGCTTTACTTTGTGGTCTACTAGCGTCAAAATAGTATACACGAGCTATCTAGTTTTCTTTTTCTTAACTTAGTTGCGGAACATAATATGCTCAAATTAGACCTGCAAAATTGTATGGCTGTAAAAAGTAAACGAAGACCAACTGGACTTGTCAAAATTCTCTAGACTGGGCTTATAGTGAGGGTATGCCACTTGTTATAAACATTTAAATAACGCTGACAACTTTTTCATTAATGTGACACAGTCGCAAACTGCTGCATGCATAAATTTCACACTAAAATTAGTTTTTGTATGACACTTTCATGTATCTTTCTACTAGAAAAACTGTTTTTCACTCTTGCCAAGTAATCTATCTTACTGATCTAGGTATATCCCCAAATAAAATAACAGGATATGGACCACGGTATTTTTTTTTAATTTGAAGGCAGATAATGATTGCTAATGACCCCCATTATAAGCCATTTTCATTTGGCATTTTTTACAGGGTGTTTGACCCTGTATAAGCAACTTTTAATATCTTTGTAACTTTCGATTTTAATTAAAAATTTGCAAATTTGCATATAACAAACGAACTATGCCAATAGTAGTACCTACAAAAAATTTTCTCGTACGTAATACAGTATATGCATATCTAATTGCTAAATCAACCGGATCTTGAACAAAAATAACAAATTAATAAATCTCACGCCGTGAATTCTGAAGATTATAATTTTCTAATCTAATGATATGGCAAACAGACGTTTAACAAAACAAATTGGCGTGTTTCTCGAAACCTTCATAGGTTGAGGTGTTAAATTCTTCATCCATTATGCAAGGTCTTTACCAGTTAGATTAATGTGAATACGATGAGACTAAACTAGGCATTAGTTGCCGTAAACGTGTGATTAACGCGTCTTATTACTCGGATTCAATGGCACAATATATGTAGAAAACATTGTATGTACAGTAATTACTACATGTAAGAAGCAGTAAATAAATACTATACGATCCGGACAGTATGACACCCGGATCTTAGTAGCTTTGAAGTAAAATTACATGTAATCTATACTAATATTATAAAGCTGAAGAGTTTGTTTGTTTGTTTGAACGCGCTAATCTCAGAAACTACTGGCCCGATTTGAAAAAATATTTTTATGTTGGATAGTCCATTTATCGAGGAAGGCTTTAAGCTATATAACATAAAGATACGACTTACAAGACCACAGCAGCAATGAAAAATGTTGCGAAAACGGGAGAAAGATATTCCTTTTGAGAGCTTCCGCTGCGTACGCTGCGGAAACCGCTAAAGTTACACAAAAATCATGTACGACAGGATTGTTCAACATTAAGAGTTCTATAATAAAGTCTGCGACAGCATAAGTCTATCTTTTATGGTTGACTTACTACAACCTTTTTTATGTTAATAAATTTGTAAAAAAATAATGCATCATTTTTAGAGGTGTATTATACTCACAAGTATTTATTCTTATCAAAATAAATACATTCGTCATCACGAGCATTTCATTTAGAACAAAGTTGCCATTTATATCATTTGATTCCAATAAATATCTTAAGAGCTATCACAGTTTTAACATAACTTCGCACCAAAATAATGTTCGCAGCTTAAGTACAACGTGCGCTTGCGCTAATCCATACTATTATTATAAAGCTGAAGAGTTTGTTGGTTTGAACGCGCTTATCTCAGGAACTGCTGAACCGATTTGAAAAAAATATTTCTGTGTTAGATAGCTTATTTATTGAGAATATAAAACATCACGATGCGACGGGAGGGGAGGTAGCAAACTCAAAACGCGCGGACGAAGTCGCGGGGGACCGCTAGTAATTATTATTGTTGCAGGTTTTCGTATTCCTTATCCTAATTTTATTTTATGAAAAAATTGGGTTAGTACGTGGGTCGGCCTAAAAGTTTGCAGGTTTTAATTTAATGAGAACAGATAGAAAACTAAAGATATATATTGAATGTTTCGTAGGGTATGTTTATGTTATGTATGTGTTAGGAAATCTTTAATATCGCGGTTCAGTCTTCATACTTCGAATAAAGCGCCATCTAATTGCGTCGAACTGAGTCAGCGTGTTGCGATGTAATGTAGTTTCAGTGGTTGATCATAGATGTCGCTAGACATGTGCTCTCACCATTTTAATATGTATGTTTATTTCTGACACCTTTTCAACATTTTTTTCGCTGGTACCAATACGATGACAGTGCATAACTCTTTTGGACTACAAAACACGCGCGCTTTGTGATTTGTCGATTGTTACAGCCAGTGTAGCACGTATTAAAAATGTTGCGGCAAAGATTTCTATAAAACTGCATTCAGAAATCAATGAGTTCACTTCTGCCCATTTGCTAAAGTGCCTCCTTCTCCCCTAAAGTGTAAGTTTTAAATAAACTCGGTACAGTAGTTTTTGAGATATGATATAACTAAAAAAAAATTAAAATTAAATTATCTTTTCTCTTCCTGTCTTCAAAATAAAAAATGTTAATTGGACCGCCTGCAAAAATTGACTAAAGAGCTTAAATTAACGTATTTGTTTTCTATTTAGGACAAACAAATTTTTTTAGAGTCGTTGTATGATGTCAAGTTTACTTCACCAACAGTTTACACCAGTTTACACACATCATGCACCGACTCCAAAAAAATAGAAGACTAATGCAATAGTTGAACCTTTTTAGTCAGTTTTTCGAAAGGCGGTTTAATTTTTTTGTAAGTGGTCCAGTCCACAAACTTTTAGTGCGACCTAAGTATGTACGCATATCAATATACTAATGTACAATTCATACTGCCTAACTAATTGTCACATTTAAGTAGGTAGGTACATACTGCATGTGTCAACTTAACTGGCATTAATGCTAGCAAATCGTTAGTTTACCATTCACTCAGGTTTACCTTATCTCTTAGATAGGAATTCAATTAAATCTTCGATAGCAGCACATGGTACAAATTGCAAGCATTTCCAAGCCGCGGTGCGTTTTGTAGTTGATGATAATTCAATAGATTTTATGAGTTGAACTAATGGAGCTAATAGCTAAGCAATGACGCCGGGTTGGAATGCATATTTTAATTTTATATAGGGTGTTCGGTCCAGGAATGTTTCAAAGGTGTCTCGCGCTTTACTGAATCAAGTGAACTCTTCTCTACCATGTCATTTAAGACGTCATAAGTTTGCGTATTTTGCCAAAAGCAAGAAGTTGTGTCTCTTCCATCAATCCGCACTGAGCCCGCGTGGTAAAGTATGGCTCGAACCTTCGCTTTTGCCCAGCAGTGGGACTTTACAGGCTAACTTATCTTTTTACTTAAAGAAGTTATGTCAAACTCTCCAAGGAGACTTGGACAAGGAGACTCCGGCTCACTTATACCGGGCGGTGTTCACCAGAGTGCATATGCATGATCCAGTGAGGCCACGGTGTGGCGGCCTAAGGAATTAGCCTTCTTCATATTCTTCATCTTGTGAATTTAGGTCGATTATAACATAAGCCAATTTGTATCCCATCAATATAAAATCGACCATGAAGATACTTGACACTTTCACTGCCTTAAGAATTATAAAAAATAACCCAGGAAACCGCAATTATTATGCGTAATTTAATAAAAAATCGTTGATAATATTTGCGCTATTTTTATTTAAAAAAAACACGCACACTTGGGCCCGAGTGGTCAGCATTTAATATTTTTTACTGTTTTAATTATTTTTATATTTTCGACATTAAATCGAGTAAGTTATACAAGTAAAATTATGTTTTTATTTCTCGTGCCTAAATCGTGTAGGGTATAGTTAAATAGGTCTTTGACATGGCTATGATTTTGATAACATAATTTTACGATAAAGTGGTCTGTTTCCATAACATTCAATTTTTGATAGAGTCCGATGTCCCCACCCTATCCCATTTAATCGGTTGTAGGTAGATACGTGAATAAATTAATTATCATGCTAAATTTCGACCCAATTTTTCTCCTCCAAAACGTGTTAAGATATGAAACTGAAAGTGCAGACAAATATTTTTTTTTGCTGTTTTATTTTAGCTGAAAATAAATCAAAATTATTATGAGTCATCGCCTTCAATAGATATATCCGGTATATTATTTCAAGGGAACCAAAATCTTGTAAATGCGGAAATCGTTATCATGTTTTACAGGACATATTATTAGGAGAAAACAAGTGCGATAGTGTTTGTAATACGTATAATTCGGACTACGGAATCCTTCGTGCGCGAGTCCGACTCGCAATTGGCCGGTTTTTGCAAGCGATTTTCGTTGAAAAGTGGTTTGGCGTGAGAGACCTCGACATTACCTGCTTCGTGGAGGCAATACTTACTTATTTGTACGATTAGAACGGGTCAGTATGGAACTACTTTATTAATACGATTAGTCGATTACTAACTGTGAAATGTCTGGCACTCGAACTCTTAATAGTCAAAGCTCAGATATATTATTTGGTCATTTACCTTGCTTAGTTTGTTTTTTAAAGCCTTGGCATTTAACCGATGAGAAGGTTTGATTCGTAGGTGCGTCCAAACAGGATTGTATAGAACTTCTTAAAGCTTGTGGCGGTAATCCAATAAGCCGTTTAAAGTTACGACACCTCTATAAAACTTAAATACTAATATGGACTTGTCATGCAAAAGCAATAAATGCGTGTGTGCTTATTATAAACAACTGTTGCATTTTAACAAATTGAAAATAAGCAGCATGAGTAAATCGACATGGTTATTAGGTAATGTGTTTCAAAATGAAATGAAATGACTATATATGACTAATAAATAGATATTTGTCAATTTAAAAAATACACAAAAGCAATTGACACTTACTAAAGTTAGGTAAACAGCAAGCTTCTGGTTATGTAGAGCTTGCAAATGCATCGACACGCGACACTTTAATTTACATAAGAGTAGCAGCAGTTTCCCGCGTCTTTTCCCGCGTTAATATACTATCTCACACAAAAAATATGATGAGCTAATTCCAATGTTAACGCTTTATTGTTGTATTATCAAAATACCTATGGATTGTTTTAGGGACTCCAAATTATCAGGCGCTTAGAGCAACCAGTACTCTCTAAAACTGACCATAAATCATAATCCAGCGGATTAAGATCGAGACTAGACGACAGTCAGCCAGTCTTCAGCTCTGGTGAAGTCCGAAACGTTCGCTTCTAACCAAGACTGCGTGGACCGAGCTTTTTGACCCGGCGCCGAGTCTTGTTGGAAAGACAATGCTTGGTTATTGAAAATGGTTTAAAGGGCTTAACTACCTTCTCAAGAATGGTGTCTTGATACACTCGTGCCGATGTATTGATACCTTTTACCCAAAAATATGACTCAGTCACTCCTTCATAGCTAACACCCACCAAACCATCACTGAAGTCGGGTACTGCCCACGTTGCACTCTGCCGACTAATTGGGAAGCTTCCTTAGAGGTTTGAGCATAAATCCGGTCATTTTGTTTCTTAAAATGTTGCTCAATTGTAAAGATTTTCTCATCCGTAAACAAAAAAAAAATACGTTACCGCTTCAGTAGTTTTTACGATTTTACCACCCTAATATACCTTTTTTAAATTACCGTAAAGTCGGGTTACTTTAGCTCCATCGGGCAACTTTGCCTCAAATAAAAAATAAAAAAGAACTTCCCGCAAATTTGCAGCGAAAACAGGATTCGAGCTATATCATACGGAATGCATTGAATGAAATTACTGGCCCTCTTTTTCAATAGGTTGGACGCTTGTTTGTTAAGTATAAAACTGCCATTTTTATTTCTGAGTTCTGACATGTGACTACGTGTTTTATTTACGTCTGCAAACTTTCTTGTGAAACTGAAATTTTAAGGTAAGTTTCGTTTAATATTATATTTAATCGTGTCAGATATATATTAGGGAGTAGAAAGATCATAGAATCAATTTCTTATTTACAAATTTTAATTCAAAAAATGATATTACTAAGTGTGGGGATACTTTGCCTCATAAATTCGGGTAACATTGGCTCTTGAGCCAAAGTTATCCGATCGTATTGAATTTATCGTGATTCGGACACCACAATGCCATCAAAATATCGTCGAAAGCCAGGCAGTCGCCGATATGTCGATTAATTTTTTAATTAATAATAACTCATAAATTATTTATTTGCTTAGTGCAACAGACACATTTTTACTCAGACGCAGAACTCCAAGAATGCTTGAATGTTGTGAGGTCTAGGCCATGCCTCAGCGAGAAACTGCCAGAAAATACAACATTCCATTTAGCACCATCAAAAACAAATTAAAAGATAAGTATAAAAATAAACCAGGTCGATCAACAGTATTCACAGAGCTACAAGAGAGCTCATTCGTTGCTCAAATATCAGCACTATCTAAATTCGGATTTCCACTGACCGTTTTCGACTTCAAAAAGGCTGTTTCTCAGTACCTGAGTTAGATAATGAAGAAGATGCCTACTTCGTAAATAATATTTAAAACAAAAAAAATATTAAATACAAATAATACAATTTTAAAAAAATAATTCAAGTATATGAAAAATACGCAAAATAATTCGAAAATGCACCACCTCCTCACAACATGCCACTTCCATAAAGCATGTACGCTCGGTGCGCTTTACATCCGTGGCTGACAGACGTGTTTTATTTGTCACACTCAAGTCCTGACTCGATGTTTTTTGTGGGTTACCCGACATTATTTTAATTTTTGTTTCCATTTAATCTGAACTTGCGAACTAAATTTGTTATACCTAGATGTAAGTACGCTCGTTATGTTATGTTAATTTAAACTATTTATGTAATGTAATTTCTCAGTAAGTGAATTATCTGTAATTCTTTTGAGAAATAAAGTTCTTAAACCGTAAACCGTAGATGCCAACGATATAAGAATCGATGATCAACATCGGTTGATCTCAATAATAAAGCTGTGCAATTGTAGATTCTACAAGATAATTTAGTAAACATTTGTAACATTATAATGAGTATAATGTTTATACTTTTGATAGAAATATTATTTAAAGTAGTATTTTGTTAGTAAGGAAAACGTTAGTATTTTGAAAAAGCCTACCTAAGATGATTCTTACTAATAACACTGTTAGAAGATGTAAGATTTTGTTAAAATTTATATTTTTTGTGAGATTTCTTTAAGAAATAAAGAAGTTGTGTATGTCAAAATATATATTATAGTTATACCTTTCATTTTAACGTTTTAATTTAGCTTTTTACCGAGTTAAATAAAGGTTTTATACCAAAAATAATCTGCGAGACAAAGTCACCCTCCTCATAGATCAACTTTGGCTCAATTAAAATTATTAAAAAAATAATATACCTGTTAATATTTTTTCATTACATAATTTATTTATAAATAGCTACTAACCTTATTAAACTTATAAAATCACTATAGCACTTTTAAGTCGACCAAGAGTCTTTATGTCAAAGAAATTTAAAAAAAATATATGAAAAAAGTAGCCAAAGTAACCCGCCTTTACCAGTATCAGTTAAAAAATGACCAGTGCGTCTCTTGTAGGCTGCAAGTCCTAAGTCATCTTTTAAAATACGCGACATGGTTCTGGGCTCTGCTATCTTCATCTCCCGAGATAAAAACTTTTGCTTTCGGACAGGATTTCTACGAATTCTTTCCCTTACTGCTTTGACCACCTTTTTCGTACGAACACTACATGGACGGCCAGATCTTTTTCTGTCACAAACAAAGGGGGTCTCATTGTACCTATTGATAGCCCGGTACACAAACATTTGACTAATACCAAGCGTATGGAGCGTTTTAAAAATTGCATTTGGCTCCATACCAACTTTGTGTAATGCAATCACAACGATTCGGTTCTCTTTATCCCCCCTACTCCATTTTAATATCGCAAAATATTACAAAATGTATTGGCGCGAAAATTACAAAACACAATGAGCAATTGTATAAAAATGACAGATTCTAAATTCAAATGTAAAATATCTTTCTTATTTTTTATTGTAACAGTATTTATGGCCAGACTGTGTATATTCAGTAATGTTCATCCATACACCCTCAAAAACTTTTGCGTTTGTATATATATATATATATATATATATATATATATATATATATATATATATATATATATATATATATATATATATATATATATATATCATTTATTTCAATCATCAAAAGGATCATACAATTACATTCTTTAATAAATTAGTTATAAAATAATATAAATTAAAAATTATCGATTAGAAAAGAATATTGACTGAGGTCGCATGAACCATATCACAATGGTTCAAGTAAACACAGTCAAATCGCTCTGCGAATGCCTTCAGTACGCTATTGCGACTGGCCCTCACCCTGCGCACCAGGGATGTGCACCGTTTGCGCATTGTTGCATAGAAGCAATCCACTCGGGCCTCGGCGAACATCCCTGACGCGCTACAGGAGCGGGGCAGTCCCAACAGCGCCCTGAAAGCATTGTTGTACTGTATACGTAGGGCATTGTACTGTTTCTGCGTATAGCTCACCCACAGACTGCTCGTGTAAAAGGACGTACAAAACGCTCTAAACAGAGTAAATTTGACGCCCCTCGAACAACGAGCAAATCTGCGGGCAATCATATTAGCACGCACAGACAAGGCCCTACGCTCTCTCTCTATGTCTGCATCGTCTTTCAGGTCCAAGGTGACAAGATGCCCAAGGTATTTAAATCTATCGACTACTTTTAAGGGACAGCCTTTCAGTTTAATTTGAGGAACATTACTTAGACATCTACCTCGGGCCTGAAAGACAATGCATTCACTTTTCTTTTCATTATACAATAAGCCATGGTCTTCGGCGTATTTTTCGCATATACCAAGCAGCCTGGTCAAACCGCACACCGAGGCGCTCAGCAGCACCATGTAGTCAGCATAACTAATATTGTTGAGGCAAACACCTCCAATATGGCAGCCGACATGCGTGCTGCTGAGCTCCTCAATGAGCGCATTCATATAAAGGTTGAAGAGCTCAGGCGAGCTCAGCCCCCCTTGCCGCACCCCGCACTCCAGCCTGTACGGATCAGAATAGGACCCTGACCACCGAACAACATTGACCTGCTCCTGGTACCAGTACTTGAACACGCATATCAGTTCATCGGGCATTGAGGTCTGATGGAGTTTTCCCACAGAATATCAAAGCTGACCAGGTCGAATGCTTTCGATAGGTCGAGAAAACATGAAAAAACAGGTGTTTTCTTATCGGTGTAGTACTTGACGGTTTGCTTCAAACACAACACAGCTGTTTCAGTGGAGAGACCTGACTTAAAACCAAACTGGTTGTCGTGAATATTTAGATATAGGTATATATATTTTCTCTTGCCAAACCCTTTGTGTAGGGTATCGTTGAGTAGGAATTTTAAAATGATTATGAGTTTGCTAATATAATTTTTCGATAAATTTACCTAATTCCGTAACATCCAGATTTAAAGGGCATATTTTTGGTAGAGTCCGATGCCTAGTCCCTACTAATCGGTAGTAGGTGGATACGTGAAAAAATTTACTGCACTAGCATATGCGATCAATTTAGAACGAAAACTATCACGCCTTTTATAAGCTAACATATTACACAGTGTAGTCCATAAACTTAAAGCAAAAAAATATGTAATTTTTCTCTTATATTTTTTCCCTCAAAAATGCGTTAAAATATGAAACTGAATCTGCAGTTAAGGATGATTAAGATTTTTGTTTCTTTTAGCTGTTAAAAGATCAACATTGTTTATCATCACCATTAAAAGCTATTACCGGTTCCGTGTCATAATTTCGAATATTTTGTTATTTTAGGAAAATCAAAATGTCACTTAATAAAATAATTTTATATATTTAAAGGAATCAAAATTTTATAGCAACCTTAATCATGTTTTACAGGACATTGTTAGGTCAAGTAATGAGCTTACTTACATATAAGATAAGGAACACTTTTATAGTATGTTATATTATATTATATAGTTATGCTATTTCTAAAAAATAATTATAAAAATATATACGTGTAAGTTTTATAAAAGGAATCCTCTTCACAAAATTCTGCACCCTCGCGCGTGCATTGCATTTACATATATATATATATAAGTTAGCTAATTCCAAACATGTGAAAACTGTTGTGATACTAAATTTAGTTAAGAATTTAGCAGAGGAATTCTTCTGTTAATAAATTTATTCTTATACTTTGTAATATCAATATCACAAAGTTAGATACACGATACATGATTTAGGTAAGCACATTTTTAACTCATCATCATGTTTGTTTTTAATATATACTTACGCAGTTAAATATTTTTTGCCCGCATAATTTTGATGATCATAAACAGCTATAAATAGAAACTTACGTGGACATCGTAATATACGAAACAAAGTTGCAAAAAACTATCTAAACAATGGCGGAGGCTGTGTAATAAGTAATACTATTAGAAACATTTTTTTGTCTAAATTCAAGAAACAAACGTAAAATTTTATTTTAAATAAACGAGACACATATACATTTTTATTGTCCATTTAGTCAATAAGGTACAGAAATTCTTGGCAAATAATGAATAGCAAATTAGTGTTATAAAAAACTGTTGCCACCGAGTGGTCCATTCGTTTAATAAGGGTAACTGGTGACATGAGGGCTGGCAGCTACCTTGGCTAACGCATAAGCATGGCCATTGAACGGGGTAATGCTGCCAGCCTTCTTGGTACCAGTTCCACTGAAGTGTTTCGGGATAAGGTTTTTTTTTCGTTTTTTATTTATTTACTTTAATTCTTTTTAATAATGCTCATAATATTCAATAAACATAAAAACTTATTATACTAGTATGTCCTTAATAAGTCACATGAAAAACCATCTTTCTAGGTATTACTCATCTTTTACCTGCGAGTTTTGGTTTATTTTGACTCAGATTTAGATGATCGGTTCACATTATGGTATTCTGTGAATAGGACATGTGTTTTTTTTACCCGCAATTTCTACGTAGCGCCTGCAAATCTGCTTATCTGCTACGACCTACGAAAAAAAAACAACGACACATGCTAAAATCCCATTATTATTTACACACGTTTCATAAATATAGGTTAACTACATTCAAGAACAAATGCCACCTTGTCCCTACATTATCCAGTTTGCGTAACCATTTTTACGATCGCTTAACTCTGTTATAATAGGCGACCAACAGGCGCCGGTAAAGTACTCGTGTGTCGCATTCATCTATAGAGGTTATCTTCTAATAGAATAGAATCAAATATGTTTCTCGCCTTTAGTTAATCATTTAACAAACATGGGATACAGGACTTTTATAATTTAATCAAGTAATTACCATAAAATTAATATTCCTATCGGAAGAGAAGGCCAATTAAATGCTGTCAAACGAAACCGATTTAAGATGTCAGTAACTGACTTATGTAAAGTAGCTTAAAATGAGAATACGAGGGTCAAACTGAAAGTTCTTAGAAAATCAAAAACTGATTACATTAGCCAGTTATTAGTTTTATTATATCTTTACAAAATATTGTCCATTGACGTCAATACACCGCTGCATGCGATGGAACCACTGGGAAAAGCACTTTGCCCACTCGTCCTTAGGGGTCTCTTCAATGGCATCGCGATACGCAGCCACCGCTTCTTCAGCATTCATAAACCGCTTTCCTTTAAGTTTTTCTTTAATTTTTGGAAATAAATAAAAATCACAAGGCGCGAGGTCGGGGCTATACGGCGGGTGACCCAGTAATTCAACGTTTGATGTCGCCAAATAGTCGATCGTTCGCTTGGCGGTGTGCGACGAGGCGTTGTCGTGGTGAAGGAGGATCCTACAGCGAGGTCGTTTCTCTCGAACTTTTTCCAAGACAAGTGGCAAACAATTGGTAGTGTACCATTCTGCAGAAACTGTTTTTTGATCCTCTAACACAATTGTTGCGAAATGACCTATCCTTCCAAAGAACGAGGCCACCATTTTTTTCCCGCACTTCGATCTCTCTTCACTTTAGTTGGCAACTCCTCGAAAGGAAACACCCACTGAGCAGATTGTCTTTTGGTTTCAGGATCATAACAGTAAATCCAGCTTTCGTCACCTGTTAGTATGTCGAACACAGCATTTGAGTCACCTCCGTTAAATCTTTCAATCATTTTACGGCACCAATCCACACGATGGAGTTTTTGAGCCTTAGTCAAATTATGAGGTATCCACCGGGCGCAAAGCTTCCTGACCGCTAAATGTTCGTGGAGGATTTTGTGCACTTGGCTCATACCGATGCCTAAGCTTGTCCGAATCTGCTGATAGGTCACTCTTTTGTCAGTCTCTATCATACGCCGCACAACACAGATGTTATTTTCAGTCTTCGCCGTAGAAGGCCGTCCCTCACGTACATCATCAGTGAGATTAGTGCGACCACGTTTAAACTCATTAAACCAGTTGTAAACAGTCGCACGAGATGGGGCTTCATCGTGAAAAGCCAATCGTAGTCTATCATAACTTTCTTGTTGACTTAAATGACATCGAAAGTTATAAAAAATCATTGCACGAAAATTTTCTCGTGTTAAATTCATGTTGACGTGACACAGACAATTTTCAATTTGCCGCCAAATCGTAAAACAAATGACAAATGAATGAAATATATACTCAGTAATATTGGCAAAGAGTTCTATTTTCAAATTTTAGAATATTTTTTTTATTATATTGTTTATAAGTGGCCAGTTCTAAGAACTTTCAGTTTGACCCTCGTATTACCATTCGTTCAGGTGACTTATACCAATTTCCCTAAGTTAAACAAATTTGTTTACCGCATGATAAACAGTCAGCAGTGAGTGTCAGTCAGTGATGCAGCTCTCTAGTGTAAAACTAAATATTATTTCTTCATACAAAATATTCGTAGAATTATGCATTGCCTGTGTTATTCTGTCTTTACTTTTTTATGTAAATCACATTGGTGAATATAAATCGTATATTAAAAGGCTACGATTTGTACTAATTTAACTGTTGAATGATTATTTGCTGGGGTTATTTTGCTATAATCAACAACAATCAATCACCGATCAAGTCTCCATGTTTCAGGATAACTATGTCTTCAAAATATACACAATTCACTAAATTTTTTAAACATCAAATGAAAGAATTTTTCAGCGAGCCTTCATGGGCTTCCAAACTGTCTGACAGCCGCCAAAAATGCTTCTGCTAAATCGCATCCCCCATCTCTTTGTATTACATAGTTTCCTGCTAGTGACATCTCGCTCTTGTCGTTATATTCCAAAGGGATAATAATTTTATAGTAATTACTTACTAATGAGTAGTATTATTAACTATACCTACCAAAAAATCTGTCAAAAAATAAAAGACTCATTTTATATATTTTTAATAGTTTATCCACATGTATAATATCAGAAGCAAAATGCATTGCATGTTGTTGAATATTTTGTCCATATAGAGATGTTAGCTAAACGGTGAGTTTCTTCGTGAAAACTATTACGAGTAGGTACCTACAGTACGGTAACGAACGATGGAAATCCCTGTTAGCTTCATTGTTTGTTTTATGAGACATTATTTCTGAACGAATGAAGCCTATTAAGTAAAAGATTATGATAAATTTGAGGGGTCGTCTGTATGGGACGAGCAGTCCCTTCATTATAGATTATTATTACATTTTTAATGTAATAATAAACTATAATGAAGGGACTACATTAAATTAAATCTATATTATTTAATTTAATGTAGTTCTCAATTATATTAGAAGAGAAAATAAAGGTTCAATGTTGTACATATTTGATTAACCTTTACTTTGCTATTTTATCACTTAAAACTTTTAGACCCATTATTAAAGTCAAACTGAGATTGCAAAAGCCCAAAATCTTAGAGAGTGTATAAGCATAGGGAGACCTTTGTCCTCTTAACAAATATGCATTTCAACGCCTTCAACCTCAATAGGTAACTAGGGCAAGTAATGCTCTATGGTACAGTGGCCAGCACACCAGGTTACCCACTTTTGTTGCAAACTAGCCCTTATTACAAGTGCATAAGACGGTATCTTATCTTAGTGTGTACCTTGACATGCTGTTGTCCGTAGATACATGATCCCGGAACTGCGGGGGTGCCAAGCGCGAGCGCATCAAATTGAGTATTTATCATACTAAACCTCAGAACGGGTTGACAATTGTTTACTACTATAATATTGCGGTCAGTAGTGAGTCGGACTGTATCACTGATGACTAAAAGCAGCCCACAGGCTAAAGGATCTGTGATGAACAGGTTGTGACCGTGACTCAATCCTTCGATGATGTAAGCTCGCACATGATCCGATGATTCGCAAGCCTTTGGTTAAGTGATGTTAGATCCTTGTCGACATCGATAGGTAAACAATTGAAATAACTCAAAGTTAGTAAGAACAAGCCCATAATTTGATTATGTAAGCTATGCTCAATAGAGTCAAATATACAGTAACTTAGAACAAAAATATGTTCCTGGATTTTTCTGTTCAGGAATTCTCACGTTAGCCCGGAGTTAGGAAGTTGGCGGTGTTTCACCTGCGTGCCTCGGAAAGTACGTAAAGCCGTTGACCCTGTGTCTGATCTCTCTCCGTTCGTGTCAGATTGCTGTCTCATCGAGCAATGCGAGTGAAGTGAATAAAGAGTGCACCTGTGTTTGAGCACACACTTGTGCACTAATATGTTCTGCGCAGTCGGTTGGTCGTTGTGACTGGCCACCATAGTCGAAATCACATTTACTTACATATATGGATTCCTTTAGTTTGTTCCCGTAATGTCCAGTAAAATTCTTGCGGAAAAATTTTCAGCATCAATGATTCACATTGAAGGCACCCATAAAAAGTATATCTCCTTCCTTTAACGATATATTGTCGCTTCACACAGTGAGACTAAATGTGTGGGTATGGGTATGATACAATATCGACAAATATCAACTACATCACTCTAATAAGCAAACCACTTTTTGATTACATCACAGTCAACGTCACAAATATCGTCACGAATCACACGATGACTCCTTACTTACAGCTTTTTTACTAATTCTAGTACTGTTGTTGTAGGCGGTGAAAATTAAGAGTTTTTATCCAGACTTACGTAATAATGTAAGCGTAGTAAGTTACACACAAACATTATTATGTAGGGTTAGTTGAAACTCTACGCTTTGCCGCCCTTAGTAGAAAACTGCCCGCCCACGTTCTGATGTATCACCCACATCTGAATTTAAAAAAAAAAAACTACTTAGAGTCCTTTATTAGGATGACATGAATGGTTTTTTGCAATACATGAAGTCAAATTAAGTATTTTTAGTTAAGGGGATTTCTAACCCGGATTTCTAACGCGCACACTAGCGCCACATCAGTAGAAAAATCATAACTCGTTAAATAAAAGACCAATCAAAAATCGTTAATCGTTTTATACGTTTAAATTGTTTCTAAAGTAGTTTACTGTAGTCAGAGTTAGAAAAACTGCTAAGTATGGCCACTTTTGGCAATTTTTCTAACTGTAACTGCAGATAACTCTGATATATTGAACTTAAACATTGTATCTAAACCACATAACCAGAGCTACAATCGTGTCTAGCAGATTTTGAATTGGTCTTTTATTTAACGAGTTATATTTTTTCTAGTAAAGTGGCGCTAGTGTGCTCGTTAAAAATCCGGGTAGCGCCTTAAGGTGATTATTAAATGTCATTGAATGGGTAGACTTTGCCTTAAAATCTGGTATCAGCTAAATCCGTAATAAACATTCCCAATTTGTAACGAGCACCTATAACCCTACTTTAAACTACACCAGTCAAGTTTACTAAGGTAAGTTGTTATGTACAAGGATATTGTAATAATTGTGTTAATAAGTTTAGTTGTAATTATATCGGCAGCACTTAGTCCAGATAACCTTTAGCGAAACCTAAGTTGAGTTGGAGCAAAACATCGTCAGAGATAAAAATAATTCAAGTGACTAAGCTTGTACCCGTTTCCGGCTCAGTATGATTATGAATTGCTAATAACAATTTTAATTTAAACTAGCGTTCCCAGCGAACATCGTTTCGCCCCGGCACCGTCCCTACCCGGCCCCGGATCCGTCAAACGGGATAAAATGTATACTGAGCTACCTCCCCACCATTTTTCAGCCAAAAAATAAAAAGTCATAAAAGTCATTTATTTATGCAAATAGGCCCTCTGGGGGCACTTTTACACGTCCCAATATAAACCCTACCACAGCTTCGGGACAATTGTGGGCTAGTGCTGAGAAGAAGCTGCGCAAGAAACTCAGTCACTATTGTCAATGCCTCTTTTCAAAAGGTTTACAATGTTTGTAGTGATCATGCAAGTCCATACATTATTATCATTTAAATAGTCATCTACTTTATAATACCCTTTCGTCATAAGGGTTTCTTTAATAACAGTTTTAAATTTATTAACCGGTAAGTTAATAATGTGTTCTGGTAGTTTATTGAAAATTTTTATACCTTTCCCCATGAAAGAATTACCACCCTTTCGAAGCCTAAATTGTGGAATAGCAAGCTTATTCTTATGTCTAGTATTATATTTGTGTATGTCACTATTTTTCGTGAATAAATGTATTTTTTTCCGTACATACATTAAATTTTCGTAAATATACTGAGAGGCTAGAGTTAATATTCTAATTTCTTTAAACACCTCTCGTAAGGAATCTTGAGGTTTAAGATTATAAATAGCTCGCACGGCTCTTTTTTGTAACACAAAAATTGTCTCTACATCAGCAGCCGCGCCCCACAGTAAAATGCCGTAGGACATCAAGCTATGGAAATAACTAAAATAAACTTACCTAGCTGTTTCTACATCAGTCAAACGTCTTATCTTCCTTACAGCAAAAGCAGCTGAGCTTGGTTTCCCTGACAAGGCCTCTATATGAGGACCCCATTGTAGTTTGGAGTCTAAAGTGATTCCCAAGAATGTTGTGGAATCAATAGTATCAAGCGGTTTGTCTTTTATCTTAACCTGAGTTGATGCCTGTCGGACATTAGGCATCGTAAACTTTACACATTTAGTTTTACTTCCATTAAGAAGGAGATTGTTAACAGTAAACCAATGTAATACTTGTGAAAGAGTATTATTTACATCGTCAAAATTTCCTTCACCTCTTGGAATTTTAAATATAAGTGAAGTATCATCTGCAAACAATACTACTATATCACAAAGATTCCCTACAAAATGCAGGAGGTATTATATATATATATATATATATATATATATATATATATATATATATATATATTAAAAATAAAAGAGGTCCTAATATAGATCCTTGGGGCACACCCATTGTTAGAGGTGCTCCAGAAGACTCAGTTCCGTTTATACATACTTTTTGCATTCTACCTGAAAGATATGAATTAATTAAATTTAACGAGTTCAATGATGCCCCATAGTGACATATTTTTTTAAGTAATGTTTCATGATCCACACAATCAAATGCTTTCGATAGATCACAGAAAATCCCTAAAGCATCATGCCTATTATCATAAGCATCAAATACATGTGTTAAAAGAGCAACTCCTGCATCCGTGGTGCTTCTTCCTTTAGTAAAACCGAATTGTTTGTTATATAATAACTTGTTCGATGAAAAGTGTGCTAAAATTTGATTGAATATAATTTTTTCATATATTTTACTCAAGACTGGCAGAATCGATATTGGCCGGAAGTTTGAGGGGTCACTTTTGTCACCCGCTTTGAAAAGCGGTATTATTTTACTAATCTTCATTAAACAAGGAAACTGGCCGTCATCAATACACTTGTTAAAAATTAATGCTAGTTGAGGGGCTATTATGTTAATAATTGACTTAATAATATGCACAGATAGTCCCCAAAGATCCTCCGTTTTTTTCATATTTAACTCTCGAAATGTTTTTATTATTACTTCAGGTCCTACATGCCTAAAGTGCTGTTGAGAATTACATTCACTGACATTAAGTTTTAGAATAGATTCGGCTATTACTGAAGAAGAAGCAAGTTCTTTCGTTGTTGTTGGAGCAATATGTGAAAAAAACGACTCAAAAGCAGTTGCAATTTCTAAATTTGAATTTATTGTTGTATTATTGACTTTTAATGCAAATTTACCATCTCTCCATTTATTTTTACAAGTTATTTATGATGCTCCATGTAGCTTTTGCTTTATTTTTGGAGCTAGAGACTATTCTACGAAGGTAATGGGATTTTGCTGTAACACAAACTTTTTTAAATATTTTTGAATAATTTCTAACGTATTCAATAAAGTTTTGGTCTTGAGAGTTTTCTCGTAGACTATATAATTCATATAATTTAATCCTACTTTTATGAATTGCCGGCGTGGCCCAATTATTAAATTGACATTGGACCTTATTTGATTTAGTATTTTTTATGGGAAATATGTCATTAAATTCGTTTTTAATTAAGTTAAAAAGGTCGTCATATTGTTTAATAGTGAATAATAATAGTGAAACTAGCACGACTTTTTTATATAATTTATATAGATTTGAGATTGAATCTAATAAATGCAAAAGGCATCTTCTTAGATCGGCCCCACTGACGAATTCAACCCGATAATAACTTATGCATTAATGGTTATTGAGAGAAGGTGTGTCGACAATTTAATAACTAAAGTGCCTACTAAGTAAGTATTAAGATGACGACGAACATAAATTCATATTCAAGAGAGTGATTTAAAAATAGAGCTCCAGATCATATAACTGAAGTAAAGTCCGTTTTTTCTTTGCTAGTCGAATAATGTTAACAATCTTTTTCTAACTTTTGAAATAATATCCGTGAATAAAATTCGTTCATGTTACTATTTGATAACATTATTATTTTAGTGTTATTTCTCAGTGTTATACGATGATTTACCTATATTGACGGTGATTTTTGCGTTAACAAATTATATTTAAAGTTGAATCATTTCGGTAAAGTCAAGATTGTTTACAATATTTGACAAGCAAAAAGGAACAGACTTTACATTTTCAATTATTGAAGATGATATCTAAAGCCAAATCAAAGTCAAAATCAATACAACAATAATAATATTTACGTATAAGGAAAAATAATCGATTATACTTAATTTATTAATTACAACTTACAACCGACTTGCTATGACAAAAAAGCATTTGTAATTTAAAAGACAAGGCACCATTATGTCTGGTCTGGTGTAGAACCTATTTACTTATAGCAATGCAATTGCAGTTTATTATGCATAGAAACAGGAAGATCTGCGCATCGCGTACAAATTACTTGTAGCCGTAGATATTGACTTATAATACCATGCTCATAAATAAGTTACTTTGTTTATTTTTTATGCAATTACAAAAATACCAGCAGTGTAATTGTTCAGGAACTAATTTATATCTATACTCATATTATAAAGCTGAAGAGTTTGTTTGTTTGTTTGTTTGTTTGTTTGAACGCGCTAATCTCAAAAACTACTGGCCCGATTTGAAAAATTATTTTTACGTTGGATAGTCCATTTATCGAGGAAGGCTATAGGCTATATAACATAAAGATACGACTCATAAAACCACAGCAGAAATGAAAAATGTTGCGAAAACGGAAGAAAGATATTCCTTTTGAGAGCTTCCGCTGCATACGCTGCGGAAACCGCTTAAGTTACACAAAAATCATGTATGACAGGATTGTTCAGCATTAAGAGTTCTATAATAAAGTCCGCGACAGCATATGTCTATCTTTTATGGTTGACTTACTACAACCTTTTAAAATAATGCATTATTTTTAGAGGTGTATTATACACACCAAACTTATGACATCTTTAAACTAAGTGCTAAATTACGTCAAAATCTTGTCTTATGTAGTACTCTGTCCATGTTCTCTCCGATCTTTTCACAGTTACTCGCTATGGCGATTGCAAGCTATGGGCATGCAATTAAGTAATTATTCATACTTTCATTACAATCAATAAGCCCTTTAATTATAGATACGGTATGATTAACGGCACGCACAAGCGCTTATATTAAATTGTAAAGCACTTACCGCCCGTAGAAGGTACGGAGAACAGCACGTCAAGATAAACACTACGGTATCTTATGCAGTGGTATTAAGGGCTAGTTTGCAACAAAAGTGGGTAACCTGATGTGCTGTCGCTGTACAAGCTAGTACTAGTAGTATTATATTATCTGGGGTACAAGATAGAAGCTTAGCATAAAGTTCACGCGTCGCTAATATATTCCACGACTGCTGAGCTCATAGCCTTTAATAGAATTCCCGATCGCTCAAATGTTTCTACGCATTATAGACATTAGACAACGCGTAGAAACTTTAAACCGAACCTAGATCTAGCGCTGAATTCATAATGAAAGGTGTGTCGGAGGAATTTGTAGAGGGTATGACTCGGAAACGTGCCACAATTATTGAGAATGTAACCAACTATTATTCCATTAAAACATGTCATGCCGCAGCTTTGAGAATTCAGAATGTTATAACTGCGATATAGTTTGGCATAAGTAAAATATAGGAAATACTCGTAAGTATCATACATTAATAACTTCTCTATACTGGAACTTAGGTACCTACGAGGTAGAGTCTAGATAGTTCATAACCTAAATCTAATTTGTACGGCCTCTATTGACTTTAATTTGTACGGAATGCCTTTGCCTTAGAACATTCAACACAATGTGGAACTATAAAAACTTACCCTTTGGCTCGTTAGTCGAATCTTGTAGACTAAGATTGGACCCTTGGCCTATTAGGCCGTAAGGCATCGAAGTGGGTTCGTGGAGTATGACCCCAGTGTTGTTTGTTCCCGTATTACATTTATTGAAATCGAGGCGAAACAGACCCCGGTTTCAATAATTGCTATATCAATTTTTATTGCATTTTGCACTTAGTGGAGTCAATTAATCAGGTATCTGAACTTAAGTATTATACAAAATCATGCATCTACAACGCAGTTATCGTAATATTGGAATTGAAGGCGATCGGACAACTCGAAACTGCTGAACAGATTTTGATTAGAGAAACATAGTTATCTCTAACCAAAAAAACTAAACGATAATCGGTCCATATGTTTGGGAGCTACGATAGACAGATTCTCGGTTAAACTTATAACACCCCTCTTTTTTTGCATCGGGGTTTATAAATGGGTAATTTTCTGACAATTTATTCATTTTAATATTCTTTATGGCCAGGCTATCCCTAATAGAATTCTGGTCTGCTGCAGTTTATAGGGCGATTCTTTTTTGATCAGAAAAGTGGGGCGATTTCAAATAACTTTTCGAGGAAACATCAAGCCGGCTGCCAAGATCTCGCCGCTCCATTGCCACTGCCAGCCAAAGTTTAACAGTCAATGCCTAATGGACTGTGACGTAGCCGAAGGTCTATTACAATAAAATGTTGCTTTATTGTAAGCTGTAGTCGTAACATGTGAAGATACAAAAATAACATACGCAAGATAATACCAGTGTCTTCTTGTCAG
Source organism: Pyrausta purpuralis (assembly GCA_963924145.1). Taxonomy (NCBI): domain Eukaryota; kingdom Metazoa; phylum Arthropoda; class Insecta; order Lepidoptera; family Crambidae; genus Pyrausta; species Pyrausta purpuralis. The sequence continues at coordinate 13,114,273 of OZ001664.1, forward strand.
AAATTACCAGTAACTAGGTACGCAGCCAACTCCTTCTCATCTACTGAAACATAGCTCGCCTTTTTACCAACTTCAAAAAGGAGGTAATTTATTTAAACTTTTTTTAATGGAATATCCAAGATCTCAAGATTGACGGCCTGTTACACAATGTCCTATTAGCGTTGTGGTTCGAGCTCTATCAAAATGAGGTTCCATTATTGAATTGTTTATCTATCTACTAGGTACTATTTGTTAACAGTAAAACAGGCCCTTACAGATTACAAGAAATTAATATTGAATGTCCCGCCGTAACATACTTTATCTCCCTTTTCACCCCCTTGCCTTGAAATGAGCGAGTATTACTGTCCCACCAAAACATTTTCATGTAAAACTTTTCCGTGACACAATCATTTAATATCAGCCAAGCTTCTGAAGTACAAACTCTTATTAAGTAACATACTGGCCAAGTGCCTTGTGTATTTATTTCAGTGGGTTGTGTGATTTTTATTAATTTTGTTTTAAAAAGACTACGCGTAGGGGCCTCGAAGTATGCGGGGCTTGTGGATAGTGAGATCCTTCCATGTCCATGTCCACAAAGAGGTTTATAGGTTCACTAGCGGTCCCCCGCGACTTCGTCCGCGCGTTTTGAGTTTGCTCCCTCCCCTCCCGTCGCAGCGTGATGTTTTATATCCTAAACCCTTTGTCAATAAATAAGCTATCTAACACAGAAATATTTTTCAAATCGGTTCAGCAGTTCCTGAGATAAGCGCGTTCAAACAAACAAACTCTTCAGCTTTATAATATAATTAGCGCAAGCGCACGTTGTACTTAAGCTGCGAACATTATTTTGGTGCGGAGTTACCTATGTTAAAACTGTGATAGCTCCTAAGATATTTATTGGAATCAAATGATATAAAGGGCAACTTTGTTTTAAATGAAATGCTCGTGATGATGAATGTATTTATTTTGATAAGAATAAATACCTGTGTGTATAATACACCTCTGAAAATGATGCATTATTTTTTAAAAAAAATATTAACATAAAAAAGGTTGTAGTAAGGCAACCATAAAAGATAGACTTATGCTGTCGCGGACTTTATTATAGAACTCTAAATGCTGAACAATCTTGTCATACATGATTTTTGTATAACTTTAGCGGTTTCCGCAGCGTACGCAGCGGAAGCTCTCAAAAGGAATATCTTTCTCCCGTTTTCGCAACATTTTTCATTGCTGCTGTGGTCTTGTGAGTCGTATCTTTATGTTATATAGCTTAAAGCCTTCCTCGATAAATGGACTATCCAACATAAAAATATTTTTTCAAATCGGGCCAGTAGTTTCTGAGATTAGTGCGTTCAAACAAACAAACAAACAAAGAAACAAACTCTTCAGCTTTATAATATTAGTATAGATTTAGCGCGCACGAGAATTAACGCGTCCTTATGTGTTTATTAGCGCCATCTGACATCGTTTTGATGCACTTTTAAGCACTTAACACTACATAGTGTAACCACACCACCGAAAAAAGCCGCTGCGGCTGCTGCAGATGCCGCTTCGGCTTTTTTCATGACGCCGGCCCGAACACACCATTACAGATCACAGTAATGATGTATCTACATCGTTCGGCCGCTTTGTTAGCCAGCGATGTACGTTTGTCTAGAAGAATTGTCAGATACTATGAAAAATGCAATGCTACTCGTACTGCGGCATGAGAGCACGAGCAGGCGCCCCGGTTGGTGTAAAATACGCCTTTAGATATAAAATCTTTTTTCCACCACACATAGGCACAGAGACGGCAAAATAAACAACGTCAAAATATTACACCATCCGTGTGACACCTGTCGTTAGTGTCAGTCAGATCTGTCACTTATGTCATGTCAATTGTCAAGTGTGATCTTCGAAATTGAAATGAAAACATTTCAAAATTTTTGATCTATTTTTAGTTTTTTCCCACGTTTTACATTAGAAGTTACTTTTATTTTACAGTTATACAAAACGTGTACCTTGGTTTTACTAAAAATGGGCCGAAAATCGCAATCGAAACAAACTTCAAAGAAGAATCCTGCAAAAGAAAATAACAGGATAATTCAGAAAAGAAAGGAACTCTCTATTCTAGTAGATAAAGTGCTGCGGCTTACCAGCATATTCCAAGCGGCTTGTAACTTAACCAAGAGTTGGGAGCACCATTTGGAAATCTATGAAATTCTTAAAGAAATCAGTAATGTTGAGTCTGGACACACCATCAAAACTAAGCCCATTCCACGTCGGGCCAACATAGAAAAGTATTTAAAGTGGTTAAATGATAATGAAGCACAATTTGAAGGTATGAAAATGGTCTATAGAACAAATTAAATAACTCAATTTATGAAGTAGGTTAAGATGCTAAGCTACTATTTGTATCTATGTTATTTTAGATAAAGATTTGGTATTTTTTCCTTCTCTTGACTGGCATAGATACCCACAGCGAGAGCTACTTAATAAGCAGAAATACATAATATATCTATCACTATCAATATCTAAACCTATTTATATATATTTATTTAATTTGCAGGTGTAGAAATCAGTGAGTTTGATGGTTACGAGCTTGGTTTGAAAGCTGTAAAAGAGTTCAAAGAGGATTCCTTGATCCTTACTGTACCAACTAAGGTTATGATGACTGAAAAAAATGCTCAAGAATCAGAGTTGTCAGCATTCATCAAAGTAGACCCACTTCTTCAAAACATGCCAAACATTACTCTTGCATTATTTCTCTTATTGGAAAAAAGTAATACAGGTAATTAAGACAAGCTATTATGCTACTATTAAGTTATAAATTTTGACAGAAAATATATGGAAACAATGTCAAACTTTTAACTCTGTTTATTTTCCTATACATTTTCTGTCAAAATTTAAACTTGACAGAAGCATTCTTTAAGTGATACAGCATTCTTAGCATTCTTTTAGTGCCAATGAATGTCATTGCACCTTTGACCCCATTTTATTGGTATTTTTTTTATCCTTTTTGGGGCCAAAACATCCAACAATTGAAATCCATGAACATCATATCCATTCTGGAGTCCAAGTGGTGTAACTAATTAAAGTGTATTCTAATTATTTTGGATTTCATATCAATATAATATGAATACCTTTGATTGCAAATATTAATGCCTCAACACACAAGTGGTGGCATGAGACCGCATAAAAATGGAATTTCTATTGTGTCTCGTTTACATACTCTAGATTTAAACATGTGTGCCTAATTGCTAATGTACTATCTAAGTCACCGCCTCCTAACCACCATCATAGCCAAACTCTCTAAATCTGGTGTGTTATTTTTTTAAGTTACATCCTTTTTTTGCCATTTTTGCAAGGTTTTCAACAAAGAGTTAAGACAAATTTTTAATTATTTTATTTCAGAGTCTTTTTGGAAGCCTTACATTGATATCTTGCCAGAGAAATATTCAACAATACTGTATTTCAGCTTACAAGAATTGGCAATGCTAAAGGTAATTAAAAAAAAAACAGAAATTTATTCACCCATTATGTCATTTTATACATTGTTAGAACTATTTCTCACCATCTGTTTTTTTTTTGTAATTCCAGCCATCTCCTGTCTTTGAATCATCTTTGAAACTGTTCAGGAGTATTGCAAGACAGTATGCTTATTTCTATAACAAGATACATACTTTGGATTTACCAGTTCTAAAAAAACTTCAAGAAGTGTTTACCTTTGACAACTACAGGTAAGAAAAAAAAATAACTTACAAAAACTTTTTATTTACAAGTTCAACTAAAAACAAGATGATTTTACTTTTAATAATTGCACATCCCTCATACATAATACTGAAACATCCTTTAGGTTACAATAAATATCTTTATATTTATTTATTTATTTAGGTTCAAACAAAATTTCCAGAAAAAAAACTTAAATAGTACTCAGTTGAACTTACACACATACTATTTAGTTTTTCTCTTGATGAACTGAAGATATTGTAAAACTCACTTTGAAAAATACCCCTACTCTCTTAAATTGATCAGGTCACTAGTTAGATTATGTTAAAGGTCTTTGTATCACTTAGCCAGCTCAATACAACATTGAAACTGTGTATAACTTTAAAAAAAAACATAACTTCACCATGTCTGAGAATTTAGGGAAAAATACTTCACATGTGATAAAGACCTTTAAAAAAATAACTGTCTTAGCCAATATACTAAAATAGAACCAAATTTATACTTACATTTCAGTCTAACCACTTAAATCTATTTAATTATTAGTATCTTATAAATTTACTGGAATGGTTTTCGTAATGAATCCCACATATATTCTGGCGAATCTTTGCCAGTTTGAGATTCCAGTGTATTCATTGTATAAATATTAGAAGTGGAAAGCATTGGACTAATGCTTCTACTGCTACAATTTTTCTTTGTTTTTCTATTTTCAAAAACAGGTGTGGGTATCCTCTCATCCGCAAAATTATTTTTGTGGCCAACAGCTCTTTGTTGTTTCCATTTTAGTGCAGCATAGGTAAGTAGAAACAATACCATGGCAAGACCAACTATGCTTGCAGTTGCTACTGTGACCGATTTGGTACTACTGGGTGCCTTACTCAAAATACCTGGTTCCATTGGAGTCTCAGTGCCTTCATATGAATTAAATTCAATCTTCTCTTCTGATCCTGCCTCCTTCATATTATTTGTTTCCCCTAGATGTTGCAAATCCTCTAGAACAATCAAGCCATCACCATCAATATCTTCCTCCAATATTATCTTCTTGTATGTTTCTGGTGGTGGCAGCTCTGAAACAGGAAATATAGACACCTTAGTAATCAATGTCAAAATAAAAATAAATAATTGAAATATTTACTTCTTATAACATACCATTAGTCAGTTTTTCTAAGGAATTTGTTTCGTTCTTTTGGTTTTTTCGTATCATCGAGAATATTTCGTTCCAACTTATCATATCTTGGTCATCGGTTAGCATTCGACTCTCTCGACTCGTGTCTTCATCATCCGTAGCATTTACAGTGATAATTGTTGATTTATAAGGGATGCCTTTAGAATCTTGCTGTAATGTACTTTTAACTTTATCAGGCGAAGACGTTTGTTTCGTAAAATTATTGAACAACGACATAATACCCATGTTCTCTGCGTTTTCATTAACATTATTGCCAAAGTCCATTATCACGGGGATATTGACGTGATTCGTATAAATAGGATCAATAGTTGTGACTTTAGTTGTTTGTTCATGTGAATTGGCCTCCAGTATTGCTCTCAAAGGATATGTTTCCTTTGATATAGGTTCAATTAATGATTTGGACAAGAACGGTTCTGGTGGATTTGGCTCCCGGGACGCATTGTGAAATATATCTGCCAAATGAACATGACTAGACCCTCTCTCCCTATGTTCTAATAATTCATTTAAGGTCATGTTTCTTTCTTTTAATATTTTAGAGAGCTTCGCGCTTGCTGCAAAAAATAAGAAATGTTTTTGAGAATTCTCTGTTTAGTGATAATTGAAATAAAAAATGATGTGCTAAAAAAACAACGAAAAATGCGAACTCATTATACTTACTGCGAGTGTCATTAAAAATTTCTTCTATTTCTATTTTCGCAGTTGCTTCCGTCGATAAATGCAGTGGGGCTTGTGTGGGCACACTCGACTTGGGGATTTCTCTAGTTGTTGGATAACTTGTAGACCTAATGCTGTTCACTTTGCTAGCAGTCTCTGTAGTCAAGAAATCTTCTAGTTCGGTAACAGTTTCCATGTGGTCATCCGGACTTGTGGCTTTTGGTAGTTGAGTTCTCGCTATGAACTCTGAAGATGATACTAAATCACCCATTTCCAAAAGTTTTCTCATAATATCATCTTGTGGAGCTTCGGTTGTTGAAGTTCTTTGTTTCATACGTTTCTTTTTTAATCTATTGTTGAATGCTTGCCTACGCAGACCAGCTGCATTATTCGTGGTGCGGGACATTTTGGGTCGTTCGGTAACACTCACATCCATCTCAGTGGCTAGAATTTCGATCATTATGGTTGTCGGTTCTGTCACCCCCGTGCTTGAACTTTCGGTTTCATTTTCGAAAATATTATTTCCGGTTGTTAAGTCGGTATCCATTGTTGTTTCTGTAGATTCATCCAAATCAGGAATCGTCGTATCTTCGGCAACTGAAGTCGTTGTTTCCATTACATTTTGATTTTCTGTTGTATTCACACTTATCATTAAAGGTATCATTTCCTTCCACTCTCTAGATTTGGTCGCATTTCTCCTGTTGTGATGAATATATTTTCTTGCACTTAACGCGATTAAATCTCTATTTATTTGGCTTTTATATGTGTTATTTACCATCGGACGCATACGTAGCTTCCTTCGAACTGTTGGAGGAAATCGTCGTTTGACCATTGTTCCCGAGTTCCTATTTTCTAAAGCCACAGGCTTGTGATTATCGTTCTTGACAGCAGCAGACTCAACTTCTGTGTTATTATATGCTGATGTCGTATGTTCAGTTTGTTCTACATCTTTGTTGGCTAAGATTACACTCGTTGTATTGCCTTGATCGTACATAGTTTCGTTATCGATATTTTGGTTAGTATTTGGTGCTTTGTACTCGCTTATTATGTTGTTTTGGGTGCTTTCAGATGTTTTAATGTTAATGTTGTCATTTTCGTCGATATTTGTATCCATACTTTGGTCGATATTATTTTTATGTTTATCATCATTTGATTTATTCTTGTTAGATGGCGATAGTTTTTCAGACTTAAGTATAGCTATTGCATTTGCATGACCACTGAGTAAATCAGCCAGCGTTAGGTTGTGTTGTTGCAATATTTCACTTAAACTAGTTCCATTTGACCTTTTCAAAATGCCTCGTAAGGTTATTGGGTCTATTGGTTGTGGCTTCTTCTGAAATCAAAAATATTAATATATGATTAATGCTATGTACATTCATAAATGCAGGTTCATAAAGAATAAAATTATTTAATAGGGAAAACAACTTCAGATGATTAATCTAATGTATTTCTAGTATTATTACGAAACAGGATAGTCAGTTGCTATTCTACTTTATGAAACAATATTTTGTTAATCGAAATATCTAAGGAGGAGTGTTTGAGTTTCTATTGCTAATACTACTATTCAGCTCTTTCTATAAAGATTAGTTTACAATATCATTTACTGGTGAACCTCTAGGTAAGTATCCTCGTAAGTCCTTTTTATTAGAACTACTTGCACCATCGAAATCAGTCAGTAGTCCCAATTTGTCTTTTAATTTTCTTTCAAGCTCAAATACTTTTTGATTACACTCTGACAAGATTTTTTGCATATCATATGAATAATTAATTTTATCGCGAGCTTTTAAATCTTCTACTAGTTCGTTCACAGTAAATACTTTGGGTTTTCTATTAATTTTCTTTCTTTTTTCAGGTGTAATCAAAAAGACATAGTCGTGTCTGAAGTCAAAATATTTATCAAATCCTAAAAACGGCCTTTCCTAAAATGATAATGAAAACATTACATATTGATACGTTCTATAAGTGGAATTTTACAAAAACATTACAGATAATCAAACATATTCGTACCTTTGGTTTATCCGTTTCAAGATATACGTCAGGTGATTTTTCGGAGCCTGTGCGAGTGAATTCCTCCTCGGAGCTTGCAGTTTCAAGAGGGCTCATTACTTCCATTGAAAACTCTGAAAGAGATTTATCTTTTTTAGCCTGCGGCGTGTCTTCTTGATCCCCAGTCTCTTGAGCTATGACGTACCTCGAGTTTGTATCTGGTCTTCGCATTTCAATTCTTTCTTGATCATAATCATCTAAAACTGGTCGCCTTTTTTTACTTCTTTTTCTCACAAAACCATCTTCAAATCTTCTGGGACTGCGGTAGTCTCTCCCATCTTCATCGTCTATATTAATGTCTGCCACTGTTTTCGTTTCACTATCTTCATGGCGAAGCTTATCGTTACTTTGATAGTCCCCGAATTCACTCAGGCGTGGCCAGGTGTCTAGAGATGTTTTTTTTCTTCTTTGACCTCGCCTTCTAATAATGGGCCTCTCCGAGTCTACTGTGATAGGATCATCCCACCTATGTGTGTTTATTTTTTCACGCCGTTTTCCTGATGCTGTCTCGTCTCGCTGCATTTCGAGACTTTGACTTCCTTCGTCTGGTAATGTTGTCATTTTCAGGGGTTCGTTGTCGTCTTCATCTATCGGTGCTGGAGGTCTACGTTTTCTCTTGCGCCCCGTTCTGCGGCGGGGTGGCGGCTCTCGAGAGTCCTCCCAGGGGTCGGCTTGTGCCGGCCGCTGCACCACAGCGTCTGCCCGAATCATTCTCCAAGGCTGAAAAGCATAAGAATTGCAAATTAGTCAACGAATCCGTTGATGGTCGTGCTCCTAACCTAAAACGACAAAATGTAGATCGTTTTTTCCTGACATGCTACGAAACAAGACGCGCTTGGTTTGCTTAGCTTTTTTACTGATTGCATTGTGACTAGAAACATGTTTTCATGTTTTAAATTTTTGATCACTGTTTTAATCATTAATCCCTCAAGCGTATGTGAACGAGACACAATGCAAATTCTATTGTTATGCGGTTGCCTGCAACCGCTCGGGTGTTGAAGCATTACAATAACTTTACTACACAGAATTTTAACGTTTCGAAATTTAATAATAATCAATCATATCAGACGGAATAGTTACTAAAATAAATATTTGAACTGTATTTTATATTCTCATCCTGTTGGGTTGGCGACCGGACCTGTTGGTTTTACGTTATTTACCTAAATCTTACTCTGTATTTCATTATTTATTTGTTACCATTGCAACATACTAGTAACGATTCTCTCATCTGAACCCCGTGTTTACTTTGCGTCTGATTGCAATGTGCGTATTATCTCGACGTGTGAACTGTGAATGACACTTTTCGCAGTGTTCCACGTTTTCTTGCATCTTTCGAAAGGAAAACCGCATGCGTTACGTAAACGTTTAGACGCTCCGCGCTCCATATACTACTATATTGTTTGTTAACGATCGAAAAAAATCGCGCGTGTGAAACCAGCCGACAATTCGAAGAATACACATTTGATAAAAAACTTCTGTATGCAGTGCACGGGGCAATTACCTAACAATTATCTTGTAAGCATTGAGGCGACTGATGCGTGCCACCGTTGGGTTAGAAAGTGTCGCTAATTAGTTCAACAATCCTATGATTTGTAGAACACACGATCAATCGATCTTTCATGAAGTTTACACAGTTATTAATGATACTGGCCATATGACAAACCCATCATGATAATTTGCTTGTATTGTCATGTAGTAGGTCTTCAGGTTAAAATGAAGTTATTTTAAACTTTTTCCATTTGAATTAAACCTTCATCAAATTACTTCATGACTCTTATGGAATCTTTATTGCCTATTCTCAATATTACTCCTTACCCATGAAATGTATCTAACAAGTAATACAATAACAATGTTCAACAACACCTGTTACGTGCGGTAAATGTGTTATGAAAGATGTCTAAGTTGAGCTTCCTAAAGAAAGTCTATTAGACCAATGCTAATTAGAGTTCATAATAAGCCAATATTGAGCTATAATGTAAATATCGACGATTCTATATCGGAAAACTATGAGATACCTTCTATCGAGACACAGTACCTAGCCTGTAATTACTAATTTGCTTTATTATCATAATAGAATTTTGATATTTATCGCTGAACCTAATGGTACGCCGGCTGAACAATTAACATTTTCTCAAAGCGCATTGAAATTTATTCTTAAGTTAATTGTTTTGTATCTATCCACATTGAATAAAATAAATATATATAGATATAGGAGTCAAATAATATCTATGGCAAAATTCAAATTCTGTAAGTATTTATTGTATTTTTGACTTCGATAAACGGCATAATTATTTCTGCACTCTGATAAATTAGTTTGCGTCAATCGTAAACAATTTGTTGGATATAGCTTGAAGTAGATTATAAAGTGCTCAAATTACTACACCTGCCGTTTAGAATCAAGATTATTAACATACTGTCTTCTGTTGTCACATTTTGATAAAAGCTGTAAATGCCCATCTTGCTTAAGTAGGCTACGATTAAATACATGAAGCTCCGTGTGGTATACCGGAGTATCTCATGTGTGAAGGTTAATTAGGGAGTCTTAATTGTTTTATTCTCCTACGAAAATCTGGTAAGTTCACATACCGTGACCATAATATTATTATCGTATTTTTTTTAACAAAATAAATATAAATATGGTATATGGCTCGCTTATTTTAGGGTTTTATGTTTCAGGTTACTTCTCTTGGTACTAAATCTTTTCTCAATAACTGTGATTATAAACTCGGAGGTTCATCAATCATCATGAAATTATTTGTATTATCTTGTATTTCTTTTAGTCCCAAATTGAGATACCTAGAAAGTTATATACACTATCTATATAATAGCGTTTCTAACAATGAAACTCGGTAGCTATAAATGGAGTCCGATACATTATGAAACACATCATTATATTCAATATTATAACATATCAATTACACACCTAAGCTGAAGGAACACTATAATGTACGTAGAATGTTCTGGTACTGGCTTGTACTTACGTATTTGTTTTAGGTAAACCATCATTGGGTTGGGGTTAAATCTATAAATAAATCAAAATCAACTTTTATTTTCAATGGAATCTTATGCTTAATTGCTCCAATAAAAAGTTTAGCTAAAGTTGATTTATGTACTAATGAACGTAAAATCTTATTTTGTGCTAGTTAGTGGGAGTACACAAAATAATTCCTGACATCATTTATTATGTATAATAATATTATGCGCTGGACAATTAAAGATCTTATAATTGAAGATTGCCCTAACTTAATAAAAACCGACTTCAAAACGTCACAACTAAAATAAGTCTTAAATAATCTCTCGACCATTGAAAGGAAAGGAATCCATTTTAGGCAAACAATTTCTTTTTGGAGTCGGTGCTGTGATAGTTGATGCTTGATGGTCGAAGTGATGGCGCGACTCCAAAAATAAATTGTTTGCCTAAAATGGATTTCTTTCCTTTCAATGGTCAAGAGTTTATTTAAGACTTTTTAGTGAATTTTGGTTTTGAAGTCGGTTTTTCCTTTTTTTTTTGTTAATTTTATTTCTTCATTTTTAGGGAAAGGGGGGGGGGGGGTGTTGCACCTTATGACTCTGTTCTTTCATAAATTCTATCATTATAATTATTGAACTCCTAAGCGTTAAGGAGTTCTACCGTCAGCTCAGCCCCACAAGATGTTGTCTGTCAGACGTAACAACACCTCAAAATTAAAATTCTAGTAAAAAAACACTATATGTGCCTTTAAAATTTGAGGGTTTCCTTCGATTACACCAAGATCCCATCATCAGATCCCAAATTGGCAACAATGGGACCATCTAGAAGGTATATCCTCTAGGTAAGCGTTTTTTTTTTCGGATCGGTCAACAAAAAAAAACATACAATCGAATTGAGAACCTCCACCTTTTTTGAAGTCGGTTAAAAATAGTAAATACCTTTTCATTTCCAATATAAATATACAAGATTAGTAGTGTGCACGAAGCCTAGATACGAAGAGCGTTGCGCGATGCCTTTTAAAGAAAACTCACTGGACCTCGACCGAACGCATGCTATGTAAGAAGAAGGCGTGGTACTTGATTTATGAACGATGGGGCTTGAAGCCATCTGGTGATTTTAAAAGCTGTTTCAATGATATAGCACAAAACATAACGTCTATATGCTGACATATTTTAGAGAGGTGTGTTAATTTAATATTATTTAAAACTTCCTTAACAAAGGAATTATTGTACAGTCGACAGTACATTAGGTTACCCACTTTTGTTGCAAACTAGCCCTTATTACAACTGCATAAGATACCGCAGTGTTTACCTTGACGTGTTGTTGTCCGTACATATGACTTGACTTTATGCCGAAAGCATTCTCTAGTCAACCAGGTCATTAAGCTATTCAGAAGAAAAAAAATGACACAGATTTGCATATTGCAAATGAAGAAAGTTTCAAATATAATCATTAAATTCCATTTGATTCCAAATTTCCATTCTAAGGAGCAATAAATATACATTAGCTAAATAAATGAAAGTCGAAACATTACTTATATTGCAATAATTAGCCGGTTATAGTAACTTTTCTATCGATTAATTATACACTCCATTTCTATCCGCAGCATCTTATTTATTAGACACAAACGAATTAATCTTCACCTACACCGAAATAACTGCAAAACCATTAAACCGGTGTAATACTTGTAATAACAGTTATCCAAACCGTCGTCTCATATTTCACTCTACATAATTGCCTAGTGATGCCCGGGAGCGTTAACCAGCGGTTATCAACATTCGGTTGCGACTAATCAAACATTATTTGTTATCTCATCGTCAAAGAAAGCGGTTACAGCATCGATGGATGGCATAACACAATAAGATGAAAGTTGTGACTTGAAAGCGCCCACACCGGTCGCTTCTGCGAACTTCAAATCGCAGCGTGGGGTCCTACTCTTTAACGCCCGAATTTAATAACCATTTTAATAACCGAATTTATGAACGAAGTGATCTGGTTTTACAAGCTGCTTTATTTCTATAAATTACTGACTGTAAATTGTTTTGTGTGCCACGAATCTGTACCAATATTATAAATCTGAAGAGTTTGTTTGTTTGATCGAGCTAAGCTCAGGAACTACTTACACGATTTAAAAAAAACGCGACGAGAGGCAGCAAACTCAAAACGCGCGGACTAAGTCGCGGAAGACCGCTATAAGTAAATAAACAGAGTATAAATTCATCCTCTTTTTGGAATAAATGTATCATAACAATATCAAAAAAAAGCTTTTGACACACGTATACTTTTATTAGACTGTTTACACACTATTGAAAAGAAATATATTTTGGTATTTGTATTGACAGTTATTTTGCTATATCTGTTATTGAGTTCGTAAAACCGTCCGTATTTCCTATTTTTGCCGTCTCTTTCACTCGCAAGTTCGTGTGGCTTGAGTGTTTTAAGGACGGCTAGATTAGAAAAAACGAGTTGTTACAGAGTAAACCTCGTTTGCAGCTTATGCTAATGATATGAATGTGTAATGTTGTATCATATTTATGTATGTTTATGTTTCTCGTATTACTAAATTGCGTTTTCATATTAATAATTTATCGAAAATGTACATACGAAAGTTTTTTTTTTATACTATGGCATTGATCAACTAGTTTCAATTTAAATAAGATTAAGTAAGATGTGAAAATCTTTTAGGTATGTTATTGATGTTAGTTTATGTTAAAAACCATGCCCCAGTAATTATTTGCATTGAAAAGGTACCTAAACTTTTTAATGCGATGAAATTAGGTCTTAATATCGGACACGGTTTTATTTTTCAAGTTAAGTGCTATATTGTAACTGTAAGCTACAGCCAGAACTACCGTTTAGGGGCATCTTTTGGTCTTAATTATCTTTAAGTAATTCCTAAAGTGGACGATAAAATTAAATGTATTTTCTTAATTTTCAATGCCACTAACCTTGCCTGCTCACCAGATCGAGACACGTTTAGTATACGGTTTAAGGCATATTTTAATAAAATTAGTGGTCTTTAGAACATTATGTTATGCAGCCGTAAGTACTAACTAGCCGAAACCGAAGTTTTACTCGTTAAATATTGCCTGTATTTATTGCTATCCTTTTCACTCGCAAAGTTTTTACGGAATAAAATACAGTGACGGCTCAATTCGAAAATACTGACAGGTTAGTACAAAGTAAAGCCTCGTGCTTCAAATAACAGAACAAAGCGCAATGAACTTGAATCAACATAATTCCCCCGACTTAAGTCTAGATTGTATCTACCTTACAATACATTCTGATCGGAACTGAGACGGTTTTTTGACATGCTCTGTTAATTTAATATGATGTATTCTGGCAATTGAACAATTGAATTTGAATTTGGATTATAAAATAAAAATTATGTGCATATCTATGCTGGTCGATAAATTGACCAATAGGTGAATACTTTAATTTTGTGACTCTTATGTTCGTAGACGTAGATTTTTATAAGTTATCATCATTCTAGCCACAATGTACTCATGATTCTAGTATCAGTTAGTTGCCATTTAGGTAAGTCAAAGTGTATAGAAGATCAATTTTGTAAATCGTTTACGCACTGAAATAACCAAAACGACATGAGAGATGTGAGTATTCATCCAGAGAGTTAGTGTATTGCAAAAAGCAACATGTAATATATCAAACCGACTTGTATGAGGCATCGAAGACTAGTTTTAGTAGCAATGACTATAGTTTGAAATTTCACCGCAGACGCAAACGTAGCCATACAGGCGTGCCATAGCTAATTGTCAGCCATGAGCTGTGGTTACCACACGCTCCAATTGCCTTTACAGGTGAGCCTAGATTTCTAAGCGAACCCACTTGGAAACTTGACTACAAGTCTACAGCAACTACTGAATTCCTAGAAGAAGAAAAAACAATGATACGCCAGAACAAAAACTTGCGTTATTTTTTTGATCATAAAGAACTTCATTGAATACACCTGATGACATTTTATTTAAAGCAATAATGTAGGCGATGTCACATCAAAAAAGATTGTGATCACACACATCAAAAAAGATTGTGATCACTAGCATAAACTGTCTTGATTTTTATGTAACTGTATTAAGGAGACATATTTCTTGAGTGTTTTCTTAAAATATAAAATACCTAAGGATTGGTCCTTACCTATGAAATTGACGTTTCAAAATGTTTGCAACTTAAAATTCCAAATAACTGACGATTGGTTTAGAACTTGAAATAATTTATTAATGAAAAATGAAAGCTTCTTTAATGTATTTTTAAAATTGTTTTATCATAGGCTTACATGTAACGTGATTAAGCTAAAAAGTTGCTAAAATAGAACCATAAAAAAGTTCAAAAATCAAAAATTTTAGAAAATGATCTCTGCTGTTTAAGCAATGTACTGAAAAGAGGTTTTTAAAAGTATTAACATGTAGGATATAATAAAAACCTACAAATCGAATAGATTTGGATAGCTTTTAAAGTTTTTAAATATTTTTTACACAGCAATTAAGCACCTAAGTTTCGGCGCTAACTAGAGATTTCCTATGAGGTTGAGCTATTTTTACTGCTATCCGACACATTTTTTAATCCCAATTTATTTTTTGTTTCAATTAAAACATTTCCCCTTTCGAAATTGCAAATTCACATTAATACAGAGTTTTTTTTTTCTATTTTCTTAAATGAATGCTAAAAAATCCTACAAAGTGATCAAAATGCCTTCCTTTTTCCAGAAAAGAAAACCAGATTATAAGCTGTTGTTTGTAAGGTACTGGTTTCCAAACACACGATATTTTTTACCAAATCAAATGGATTATAAATAAATAAGTAAAAGACTAATTTCGAAATAGCATTAAAAGCTGTAATTTAAAACCAATAAGTATGTTCACAACCAAAGCAATCAATAGGCATTCAAGTTCAAAGTTCGAAACTTTAATTTCATAGGTAAGGACCATATATTATAATAACAATAATCTGTGGTGATATAATTTACCGTAATAATAAAGATTTTGATTTTTCAAAGTAATAGAACCTTTTTTTGATGCGTGTACTGACAATCAATTCATAAATACATAGGTACGTCAGTAAAGTATAAAATAAAAACTTTCATTAAAACCATTCACATCACACAAACTAATTTGAACGGACTAATACTATTGTTTTGATTTCAGTACCATTATAAAGCTTTGTTTGAGGAAAGGATTATTTTCATTATGTTGTATACATACAAGAGAAAGTCACAAGTACTCTTTCTTTTCACTGAATAAATCATACATGAATGAGACAGTATCGCCTGAATGGTATGGCACCGCATTATCATCAACATTAAGTGTAAGAGTACCTACTTTATGTTTATAGTTAATTAATTCTTTTAGATGACTTTTTAAGGAGAGTTTTGAATCTATTCAGTGTAGTTTTGAAGTGACAGTGATTTCTTATTTGATAAATTGATCTCGTTTATACGGTTGATCTCGTGAGTTCGTGACTAATAAAGAGTTGAACCTGATCGTTCGAAAGTAGCAGATCAAAAAGTATGTTACGCTACAGATTTTAATGTAATGAAATAATGTTA
This sequence comes from Pyrausta purpuralis, assembly GCA_963924145.1. NCBI lineage: Eukaryota > Metazoa > Arthropoda > Insecta > Lepidoptera > Crambidae > Pyrausta > Pyrausta purpuralis. Next base: position 13,130,374 of record OZ001664.1, read on the forward strand.
CATAGTTGCATTTAACTTCATGTACAAGGGAAATTAAGATTTTGTTTCACAAATTATTGTATCTAATAATCTACTACATCTTACTCATGGATGGGTCGAAAACTGCTTTTTTTTATAATTTTATCGTGAACGTGGCGCAGATTTTGTTTTACACTATGCAGTGATGGAAAAAAATCTGACGAACCTAAGACGTAATATCCAATACCATCGTAATTCCGTCTGTTTCTGTACATCGCGATAAGGATTAGTAATTAAAAATGAATGAATAACCTTAAATTTGTGTTAAAGATATTGAAAATGATATAATGATACCTCCATAAAGATGAAATTGTCACAGTCACTCCCGGCCAGTGTGGACAAAGGGTGTTTAAAAGGTACTAATATTCGAATGAAATAAAGAAATCTAGGTATAGCATTAGGCAACAAAAGTTTATTCAAATTTGCTATTACACATCTACCTTTTAACACCTTTAAAAAAGAACAAATACAAAACTTAATAGCTCAGAATTCAGTAGAGACTAGGTTAGGTTCTAATTTATTATCTATATCTATACTATTACAAATCTTTATGTTCACAAATTCCTAATTAAATAAAGATAAACCACCAATTTAAGTTTTTAATTTCCTAATTGATTCCAAAATTTATCCTCAAAGGAATTCCTAAGTTATGCTTAAATTAATAGCTAAATTATCCCACTTTTCACTAAAGTTAAAGTAAATACAAGGAAAACCAACCTTGGATATCAACGGAGGTTACCATTTCGAATCTTTGTTGCATCAAACTACAGACAACTCTGCAACGTTACCCCAAAATTTCACCGATACCGATCCATCCTCAAAACAGCAAACAAGAAGCAAATCGATCCATCAGGAAAATCTGACTTCAAAAATAATCCAAATGAGGTCTAAGTAAGGTCACTGAGGTTACAACATGATCACCAAATTGTGACTGTACAACTTACAGACACATATCAAAAGCGAAACCTGCAACAGCTGGCTCGACATATAAATTTTGAATTGATTACTAAACATTTATGGCATAAATTTTATGCTAATTATTCTATTTGAGACCATTTTCCAGTCATTTATATCAAATCATTTTCGAAATTAATTCATCCAAATTGACATGTTGGCGGGCGTCAGGAATAACTAACAAACTACAAAATAATTAGGGCGTGCCCCGTAATCAAAATTTTTACTTTTTTTACATTTTAACACACGTTCCACTCCGACGCACGACCAACAGTGCGGAACCGGAAAAAACAGCAGCTGTCACACTTGACAAATGTCAGTGTCAGCATCCATCATATCTATGCCAAAATTTTACGCTATGGACTGGAGTCCTTCATCCATTTAGCTTTTCGTTTCACGCGAACTTAGATACAAATATACAACTTTACAAAATAAGAAACCAAAATTTTGCGCACGGGCGGGACTTGAACCAGCAACCTTTTGGCATACCGGGCCAAACGCTCTTACCAAATGAGCTACCGTGCTGTCAGTCAGACCCGGCGAAATTTGTGTTTTCTTATGAAAACGTCAATTGCGTGACGCTTAGCGCCATCTGGCCGTCTGTTTATGAAACAGATGGCCCAAGCAGTTATTCTTTACAGAATAAATTCAACTTGGAAATTGATGTCGCTTCGATTTTGGCCCGGTATGCCAAAAGGTTGCTGGTTCAAGTCCCGCCCATGCGCAAATTTTTGGTTTCTTATTTCATCTTTATGAATATAAAATATGACACTGAGTGTTAAAAACATTCTAAAGCATTAAAATATGACACTGTGAGTGTTAAAAACATTCTAAAGCATTATAATGATACCTATTTAGGAGCAAGTTTTCATTTCTATTTATGTGCTTTTTACATGCTGTACTAAATGTGTTAATATCATTTGTTTGTCTGTTTTAACGCGCTAATCTAAAGAACTACTGGTCCGACTCGAAAAAAAAAGTATTAGATATTTATTTATCGACGAATGAGAAGGTTGTCATTATCACGCTACGACGGGAGGGAAGGTTGTAAAATTAAAAAGTGCGGACGAAGTCAAGGGAGACTGTTAGTAATTTCATAATAAGGAGCCAGTTTTCAAGTACCTTAATGAATTTACGTATGACAGGTATTTTTAAATGGCGTCACTTCTAACTTAATTAAAAGTAGAAACTTGTCAAGATAATTTTTATCTACGGTGAGAAAACAGCAATTTACTCACACTTTGTATCCAACGTGGGATCTGTTTACTCTTACGGTATTATATTATCTGGGGTCTTACATAATTACTATGCGATGTCTCTCTCAGTCATTATAAGAGTAATTCGAAACCGTCAAACCTTTTAGTAATGGCGGTATTTACGTAAAACCCACTTCTATGATGTCGTTTACTTTTTATATCTCAGAATTGGTGCCATTATACGATGGTATTATGAAATGTATTTGTATATTATATATTCCATAAATGGTTGTCTTATTGTGTTTTTTAACCATTCCTAATAGAATTCTGGCATTGATATGGTTAGAGTATAATTGATTTGATTGTATCTAGACCTATTTTATCTTTAGGCAAGTAATTATTTGCATGACAATACGTACAATTAGTCTAGTAGCTTCAATGTTTTTTTTTTGTTTGACTAATTAAACAATACTTAAGATTGAAGACTCTTTACATCTTTAAGATGTTATCAAACTTTAATATACGGCTTCTGTGTTTATTCGCATTCATCATTCAATTCATACGTTTGGAAACAATTGTTGGTATACTATCGAGTCAATCGGTGTAAATACTGATGAAACAATACTACGAGTACCTAACTGATGGATCTGCTTATAACTTCTCTGTATCTACCCAGTTTTATGTAACAAAAAAAATTGAAAAAAGAAATAATAAATAGCCATATTTGTTGTTTTATTCCGCCATATTTTTTTTAAACAAGTTGTTATTCTTTGACTTTAGAACTAAACTACTCAACTGAAAAAAAAAACAGCAACTTGTGGAAATGTTTCCAACTTTTTCTTCTCTTATTTGAAACGTCTTGCTAGAATAACAAAGGAATTATCGTTAGTAAGTTCATTGAGTCGCAAAAGCCACTAAACCCATTATAATAATGATTATTAGAAAAATAAAAATCAATTGTGGTATCATCAACTTCATGCCGTCTAAAATTCGTGTAAATATTATATCTTAATATTAAGGATTATCGTATATTAAATGACATACTGCATTTTTGCTCTACTAAACAAAAAACAAATAATGATACTATGACTAAAACCTACTTATTAAACTGTTTTCAATATCTTAGTATGTGAGACACCTTTATTTGAAATATAAACTTACAACATTTTTGTTGTTAATCGGCGCATCATTTGCTTGAAAGTGTTAGAGTACTATAATTTGTTCACTAATGTATGTGATTTTATTTATAGGTAATGTATTTATTTGCGGGCTTTAATTTTTACATATAATGTGTCTTTGATAAAGTTATTACTACCTGTTCATCATCCGAGGGCCTCGTCTCCAACAGCCTCGGTCGCAAGTCGTACCGGCGTTCCCGGCTCTCCCGTTCCAAGTTCTCTTCGGCTGAGTGAACTATTATCACCAAAGCGGCCAGCGTACTCAACAACGGCATGGCGGATCTCCAAATAATACCCATATTATAACCAAACGACCAAACAAATTCCAAACGCAGACTCAGAAGAAAAAAACACAAATACACTTCACAACGCGCACCACGAGTCCTCAAGCCAAGAACCGAAGTACGAAGGCGAAAGAATTAAAGATAAGGGAAAGAAAAGAAAGACGAAACTCCTAAGTTAGCGCGCGCTTATCGTCTATTTTCAAAACTCCCGATTTGAATCGAATTTGCAAGTCTTGTTTTATTTCTCACATCATAACTATTTGTAAACAGTCCCGATACGCGACGGTCGATGCTTGGTGGAGGCAATTATGTACTGGCTGTTTAGCAACGAGAAAAATGCGAGATTTCTCGCGGAGGTTTCCCGCGTTTTTTCTGTTTCTGAACGTGAAAGTGAATATGGCGGTTGCGGCACACGTTAGCGCGCGACGGCTCGATGCCTTCGAATGCCGTCCAGAAAACGTAGTTGCCTCGGCGGCTCCACTCATAATATTTTGATTTTTACTTTTGTTTGGTCTCAACACCGTGTTTTCTGAACTTATGCAGCGTTTCCGAAAAATTTCGAAGATAAATCTGAACATGACTTGAAATTTCAAATAAATTATGTCGGCTCAAGTGAAGCGAGACGTTGTCTCAGGCGATGAGGCAGATACTGGAATATTCATCTTGCATAAGATTGATGTTCTCTCTCATGTGTCATAGTAATGTAGAGCTCAGTCGTAGTAGGTTTTATTCATTTTATTATTTTAATCTTTATATGAACGCTAAACAAAACTAATAGAAGTTGCTTAAATTGAATAACTTGTATATTTGTTTCATGAATCCCATTCTTATCAGCATGAATCCTTTCTCACTATGCAATTATGCATTCTACCCTACAAACGCTGATCAATGAAACCGGTTCCATCAATGAACAGCAAAAGATAAGACGTTCCGTAACGTTATGTCCGTATCCGTGTGCACTTGCTTATTTTCCCGATCGTTCGAGGTTGTTAGAAGGAAATCGGGTTCAGCGATATAACCATAGACCGAGGATTCATGCTGCGTTGTTACATCTGTGAATAAAGTCGTTAACTGATTTGCAATCCTAAATCTATTTGGTAAACAACAATTATTTCCTATTATGAAGTTTGCAATATCATCGTCTTCTCTTCTGTGACGTCAAATACTTACCTTAATACATATTTGAAGTATTTTCTTATAATCGTTTCTCTCCCTATTTATCTTAGGAACTTTTCTCGCTTATCTCTGTATATTTCAGCTACCTGTCAGGCAAATTTGACCGCAAGCAAATGATGTTTGTTAAAAATAACGTAAAAAAAGCGAATCAATCCATATAATTCCTATCATTGTCATAAATCGAACTTGTTATCTTTAAAACAACAAGAACTACTTAACGTCGAGTAGCTCTGGATGCGACCTAGTTTCCAAAACAATGAAACCTAAACACAGCATGCCCTTCCATAACTTTGTTATTCATTCATGCTTTCATCAGCAACAAGTGGAACTATCTGATCGATTCCATCCCCGCGGCGGTATCGGCGACTTCGATGCGCACGCGCATGTGAAACGGAATGCGCGCGCGCTGCCTCCCGCGCGGAATGTGCTCAGTGTCGACGGCACATTATACTATCTAATCGCAATCGGTTAGAGAAGATTTTTTTATTTGTTTGTTGTTGCAGTTAGTATTTTTAGTAGATGTTTGCACTTTGGTACTCGACTGGATGATCAAACATCTATATGCTGGATGGTTACGTTAAGCTACAACATTTATGTTTTGGGTGCAGCCTTCTTATGGATTTACTGAATTTAATATATATATAATGCCATGAGCATATGCGATGTTCTATTTGGGTATAGCAACAAGACAATCATCATTGATCAATCATGGAACGATAACAAAGATGACATAACAAAACGGTGGTTCTTTGTAGCCTTCATTTCTAATATGGAGAGAAAATTAAGTGCTCTTGAGTCTAAAAAACACCAGCAATCATCCAAAATCATTTGCAGTGAACATTATCGAAAAAGTTATTCTTTATTTTTGATTTGATGTGTGCTCGATTCTTGGTACAGTGCAGTGGTTCCATGGCTGACGAGCTGTTTTGACATTGTATTCTGAAATCCTTTCCTTTTTTCGGAATCTTCCATTAACGGTCAACACCAGTCGGTTCATTTTTCCAAAGTTGCTTTATATCTTTCGGGATAGGTCATACACATTAAAATACCTACTTACAAAAAAACTTTATGAAATTATCGTATATAAACACACTCTTAACGACAATTAGGATTTGGGTTTCTTCACACCATAATCATGGGCCAGTCATTATACTTTTTTGTGTGCCAAGGTGTTAATAATTGTGCCTTAGTAGATGTGTGTAGGTCAGTCATATGTCATGCACTAATAAGAGCAGAGGCTGGTTACCGCATCTCATTAAACTTAGTGATATAATATGTAATCATGTGAATATCGCAATTGGAATAGTCCCAAATACCAGAGTTAACAATCAAAACGAATTGCTTATTGCGTGTTTTTCGCGGAAGGTTCTTTAACGCTAATCTTTTATATTGGCACTACTGACATAGTTATTGTGTGTGAAGCTTAAATACTGGTTTAATGTTAAATTAAATCCTCTTTCGGTGCAATACTCGTATATCATTTGTCGTTTCATAATAATATGACGTCTTTTTACTGACTGTTTTTTAACAGAATTAGTAATTGTTTAATATCAATAGTAGAATGATTGATTGGCTATTATTACAGTTATTATTTTACATTGCAGTTAATAATCTCAATCTAATAACAACAATGAAAACAGATGTGAAGTGTGTGACTTCATAGTGTGAAGTGCGGTGTAGGGAAACTGAACATGTTTCTCAACAAATCCGATGAATTTGAGTAATATTTTTTTATACCTACCTGGTACTGGGAAATACTCCAAATTATTTCCTAACCAGCCTTCAGTTGTCAAATGGTTTAAATTGTAGATTCATTTTTTGCACCTCATTGTGACAAGCAAGTCTATGTTCAAACCCACATGCGCCCAAGCATTTCTCTTAACCTGTTTTCTATACACTACAAATATGACTTATGTCATGCTATGACTTCGCACTTTTGTGATGTAGTGACATAATAGCAAATCGAAGTAGATCATTAATGTCATTTCTTTATAAGGATATACAATGTAATGACCACTATACCTACTGAGATGTAAACTCGCAATAAAATACTGAACAGTTTTTAAGAATTCACTAGTCAGAATCGCTTTGCAAGGTTGCAACTATAAGAATATGTGTAGTTTCGAATAAGACGAGTAATGTCCGAAAAACTAAATAAAAATGTATCAGTGTTAAGCTTGATTGAAAATGCAAATTATCTCGTAGAACGAAGGAGAAAGTTTAATATACATGGTAGGGATACTTGCTCACTCAAATAGATTATGTGAATGATTTCAAAGAACTCTCTATATGTTTATTTGCCACGTTTATGTTCAACTTTTGTCACGTATTTGTTATTATTAGGTAAGTTCTTAAATAATAAAAAATAACTATGGGAAACAGTTTCATTATTTTTATATTTTACTTTCTCAGAGAATGGAGAAAGATGTCTTTGACAATAAATATTAATAATGAAACATGTATGTAGAGTTCAATTGTACCTGACATGATCGTTTTGTTTTTAACGTTTTATTTTTATTGTGTAAACTTTACTTCTTCATGGACTTGTTTTTTGACAAACATTAAATCCTAATTTATGCACGACTTAGCATGCAATTTCCCGCGGCTTCAAAAGCGTAAATATCGTATCTCTCAAATTAAGTAAATTTATATCCTACACATATTCCAACTATCAAAAACCCTTGTCTGCCAAAATTGTCTTCACATTATATTAAGTTAATGATTATCAAAGCTCTAACGAGAGTGTATCCCACGACACACGATACGAATCGCGGTGTGATGGCGCGGTCATTGTTTTCGATATGACGGTTTCACATGCGGCTCTTACTTTCTTAGCAAATGCAAACCTAACTAACTTGCGGGTTATGCTGTGTCAGCCGTTTACTCGTTTTCTAATACTTACCGAAGCTCTAGAGTAAACTTGAGTTCACTTTCAAGACTATTCAAATCAGCTTATTCATTGACTTGCCTTGTTTTGATATTTTCAAATATTCAGCGGTTTCTAAATAAGCACTCCAAAAAAGGTTCTATTCTAAACGTCCACATGATAGTAGACGTTAATCTAAATAAACTAGGACTGAATTTCAAATATTTGTCTAGTAGGTAAGAACTTGTGTAAATAAATTATCCCTGCTTGTTTTAAAGAATCGCACGTATGATCTGTACGTAATTGTGACTGTAACGGAACGGTTAATAGGATCACGTTTTGTATTCCCATTTCACAACTAGGTAAAAATATACTATATTTGTTCATGTTTTTCTACCTTAGTATCTGTAAGTATTTCGCTCTTTCTTTAGCTTATGCCTAGGTTTTACTTATTCTTTCAACAAAGTGAGTTATGCAAGTCTAGATTTGCTACGTAATGCCATACTGCAGGCTAAGTTAAGTGCTAAATGATTATCACTATAAGACTTCCTCGTCTTTCATTGGAATTAACAAACCGCATCTCGGGTACGTACAGATGACTCGCATTGAGATATTTTTGTGGTCTGCGTTAATAGAATGCAACTTTACTACCGCGTACTGCGCAATATAACATTTGGTATGCTAAGAAGAATCTAGCTACAAAATTCTAAGATCTAAAAATACTTAATTCAAGATTCCACCCATCGATGACCTTTAAGAAATTAGTCTCCTTAAGTGAAGTAGATCAGTAACTCGTCTACTGCGAGATAAACCCACTTGAGGTTTTTAGAGTAGGAATCAATGTGAATTAGATTAAGTTTTGTTTGTTGGAACACAAACAAACAAAATTAAAAAAAAAAACTTAAAAAAGTCAAAACCGACTTCAAAACCAAAATGCACTAAAAAGTCTTAAATAAACTTTTGACCCTTGAAAGGAAAGGAAGCCATTTTAGGCAAACAATATCTTTTTGGAGTCGGTGCTCTGATAGCTGATGCTTGATGGCCAAACTGATGGCACCGACTCCAAAAAGATTTTTTTTGCCTAAAATGGCTTCCTTTCCTTTCAAGGGTCATACCCTCTAGGTGGACAAAAAAACATCCGAATCGGTCGACAATTGACTGAGATATGAGATAACATAGATGCAAAAAAAAACATGCAATCGAATTGATAACCTCCTCCTTTTTTGAAGTCGGTTAAAATACCCCTCCCGATCATGGACAAATGACTGGCTAATTGGTAAACATTAAAGAAGTTTAATTATAATAACTATGATAAATACATCAAATTCCAATTGTACCTTACTAGAAGATTTATATCTCTAAGCATATACTTTTATGTTGAACAATAAATATCTGCTATGCATGCGTGCATCTGCCACCGTGCATAATTATTCGCTACATTTTCACCCTAGATTAGAAATGTAAAAATATGGTATGTCGATATGCTGAAGACTGTTGTGTTAGCATTAGAAAGAACAACAGATCGTGTTTATAAACAAGGATAGCAAACGTTTGCTATTGTGAAAGTAATCCATCCGGTAATGTAAGGAAATTCCTCAGCCTTCCACATCAAACTTCATCATCAGCTAGCTAATTTTAGAACTAGGCTCTTGTCGGTGGAGTTTATTACAAATACTCCAAAAACAGGAAGATAGTGTGGTGGTTTCCTTCTTGCCTTCCACACAAACATCAAACTTATCTTGTTATTTTTACTACATTATGACGTAATCTGCGCTCTTAATAAAACTTCACACATCACTGAACCGTGAAAACGAGCAACACATTATTGCTTTAGAAAGTTTAAATCATGATAAGTATATAGTTATTTAAAGGTTCTTGTGTAATCAAATAAATGAGATCACTTAGTTAACTGAAAAGAGTAGAGAATTTTTGTGATGTTGAGTGCTTAAAACTAGTTATACCGTTATTAAGAACTGTTTCAGTCTTGATAACTGTATCTTTTTGCATCGGGGCCGAAATGGCAGTTCTATAACCACCTTTTAAGGGTTCCGTAGCCGAATGGCAAAAACGGAACCCTTATAGTTTCGTCAAGTCTGTCTGTCTGTCTGTCTGTCTGTCTGTCTGTCTGTCTGTATGTATGTCTGTCTGTCTGTCTGTCTGTCCGTCCGTCCGTATGTCATAGCCATTTTATTCTGTAACTATAAGCATCACACTGTTGAAATTTTGTAGGAGTATGTATGCTGTTAACCGCTTTACGATTCTCATACAAAAAATAAAAAATATGACATTCTCCCATACAAAAAAAAACAATCCAAAAAAATTTTTTTTTTTAAATCTATACTTATAGGGTCTATTAGTTAGGGAGGCGAATAGAGGAATTTTCGGTAATACTCGAGCGTGGCAGTTTAAGATATGAGAGATACCTTGGACCTATTAGAACAACCTTGTAAAGTATTTAGCTCTATATGTAGTGACGCGCGCCTAGGATAGACGATCAGATTAGTAAAAAAAAAACTATAGTCTGAAATACTCGAGCGCGTCAGATTAAGATATTGGGGGTTGATTTAAGTGTTTTAAGACTAAATTTAACTAATCTGACGATAAGTCCTTGACGCCGCCGAGTTATAGGGTCGCGAACTTGTAAAAAAAAAACGTTAATCCGGCATTCTCGAGCGCGAATTTTTTTATTTTTATTTTGAAGAATATAATCTAAAACGTACTAAAAATACAAAATCTGCCGGTTTCCGCATGACCGGGAGTGTGGAGGAGCCATTTCGTCTTCCGAAAAACGCGTTGCGGCATATAAGTCGCGAACGATACATTTTACAAAAAAAAGTTTAAATAAACAAAAAAGGTAATTTTATTTTACACAAAAAAGGTCTCTTTACATTTTTGTCCAAAGTTAAAACTTTTTGACTTGAAGCATCATAAAAACTCAAACTCCCGGATTTTTGAGTATATCTTGAGAACTGAGGGTGTTAAAAAAAATTGATATGAAATAACGATGATTAAATTATGTTACTTTTATTATATCTCAAAAAAATTTTTCTTCTCGACAATTTTCGTGGATTCGGAAAAAGTTACGCGTATCTGTATACTAAAGTATTATTAACATGTACAGTTTCATGTATGTATATTATTCAATAGCCTGTTGATCCTCAAATTGTTTTTTGGACGTACCGTATGCAAAACGAAGTGAAGAATTGAAGCAAAAAAGAGGAATTTGCCATAAACATGTAATACATACTGAGCGCTTCGCGGAAATATGCCGTTCGTGCCGGAAAGAAGCGGTAGGAGGGAATTTTCGGTACACCCTAATGTATATATATATATATATATATATATATATATATATTTAGTATAGTATATATTATAATATAGTAAGTATATTATATTTTCAACTTTTTATATATTTATAACTATTACCTATCTACCAGTATTTTTGTTTTCGTAATCACAACTATACTTTTCTTTATATAATCGTTTTTATCGCGCGATTTTTATCATGCAACCGTCGCGTGATATCGCCGGACAGTTTTCCCACATCATAGTCTGACAGCGCGGACAGTCGAGTGGCTAAAACACTTTTCTTTTAAAGTCTTACGTTTCATAGCTAGACGCTTCCGAAGTGGTAAAATGGGCGTCCCCCCCATCTAACTTCTAAACTAAGCGAGTAAAAATTTTGAAAAAAATATATAATGTAGATCTTAACAAATACTTTCAACAAAAATTGGTTCGCACGGAATCGAACGAGAAGTTTTTGAGATATAGCACATTTTCAACAACCGCAAACATAACCTTGCACTGCATACAAACACTATGAAAAACAAAGTTATATTTGCTGTCAACAAAATATTGTGGATTTTACTAAGCGGCAGTAAGTGGATTCCCAAACTCAGTTAAAGTTGGCACGGAACCCTCAGTGCGCGAGCCCGACTTGCGCTTGGCCGTTTTTTTTTAACTTGTCTCACCATCATCATTATCAGCACGTCCACTGTTGAAAATAGGCCTTCTTCATGGTGTTCCATTACGACTAGCCTGGGTTCAGACGATTTGTATCATTAGAACAAAAAAGAAAAAATGTTATGGTAGAATTAAAAGTGCACGCATGTGCGTTATCCCAGGCAATTGGCAAACAATAGCTGGTGCCAACAGCTGAAAATAAATATAATTAGATGAAAGTAAAAGTCCATTAACCAGCTTATTGTCTATTGTTTAATGCGTAATCTTCTAACAGCCATTTCATAGATCACTGTCTTGGGAACTTTTGAATTAACATAATCATGTACAGTTCCGGTACTAAAGTTCACTCATGCTATATAACTATTTCACAATAGCTACAAAATTATGCATGGTGCCAAATACGTTTCGTCACAATGAACTAGAATTGTATTAGATGAAACTAACTATTACGTGTCCCTGTGGCAAGGAGGTTGATAAATTTGGTCTCCACTGCCTTTGTTGCCAGCAAAGCGCTGGGCGTCTCGCCCGTCACGCCACCCTTAATGACGCCATCAGAAGAGCTCTTGCCACCATTAATGTACCTTCCACGTTGGAACCACGTGGTTTGGTCCGTGACGATGGCAAGAGACCCGATGGCCTCACGCTTATTCCCTGGGAACGGGGTCGGGCCTTAGTTTGGGATGCAACTTGTGTCGATACTTTGGCCCCCTCCCATCTCAGAGAATCAGCCCTTAAAGCTGGAGCAGCAGCAGAGTTGGCTGAAAACGCCAAGCGTCGCAAGTACGTCTCACTTGCAAGTGACTATGTGTTTGCGCCGTTTGGTGTTGAAACATTTGGGCCGTGGGGACCCTCAGCTAAATTGTTGTTTCGAAACATTGCGCCTAAATTAAATTCCGTTACAGCCAATAATAAAGCTGGCTGGTTCCTAGCTCAAAGGATTAGCATAGCTATCCAACGCGGGAACGCAGCCAGCATCATAGCCTCCTTGCCGCAAGGAAATAGTTTCGTTTTTTTTTTTTTTTATGTTGCATGTCTTAGTTTGTAATTACATATTATCTACAAAATAAATAAATATTAACTTTGTTTGATTTAATTGTAATTAAAATATTTAATTAAATGTTTTATGAGACGTAAAAAAAAAAAAAAAAAAAAAGATGAAACTCAAATCGACTCAATTTAATTGCGCATTCATTACAGTCCAATCAAAAGTTTAGTTTTGATGCTCAAACTCGTGTTGTATCCAACATGTGCAGGAAAAAAATAACTTGAAAGTAACGTGACTTTTTGAATTGATATCGTGATTACGAATCTGGTATCTTGAGTATAGCCGGGGCCGGTAGCTCAGAACTTTTGAGTTAATTAATTCTAAATATTGTTATCACTAAAAAGTGTATTTTCTAAAATTGGAATTTCTTAAATCAACACTTAAAATTAGGTAAATAGCGTCAATAAATATGAATTAAACAATGTAGATGACTCTTATCAACTACGAACAGCTTTATTCGCAAATCGCAATCAATAAACCGTCTACAATCGATGTGTAGGTACTCTAATTCAATTCAGAGAAAAGAAAACAATATCATCTGTAAAGTAAACAAGAACAATAGCTATAAATTTGCCTCGCCCGATGTTAATGGATAGGAAACTGCATCGTTTTTTACGCGCCCGCAGTCACGCATTGCGGCTCCAACACTAGGCAATAAAACAGAGAAGTGTGGACACAAACAATGTGACTATTCCGGTATTTGTAAATTCCGATATTGCGTGCGTTGCCAGAAATTGACATGTACGCTTCCAAAAATCTTCCGGTTACTGAACTACGTTTAGCAAATTAATAGCAGCGTACACAGTGCAATAATTACTGAGAAGCCAATGGCTTGTTGGGAATTAATAAAGACGAAACTGATGATGTATGGTTAATAAATATTAATTAAAACTCATCATCACGTTATTAATATTTTTCTTTCAACGTAGTGGGGAAATATTTTTAATACTTTGTAATTTGTGTTGTTGTTTAGTAAAGTCGTATTTATTTCATGAAGGTGATTTTTTTTTTGCTTTTTGAATATATGAAGAATAAATACTTATCTGTTCTAAAGTAATAGCAATTATACGAGTATTAGTATAGTACATTATGATACAAGTGTGCTAAGTTGACCATTATATACAAGGCGATATTGTGTGCGCACGAGCGAAAGCGAGTGCGCTATAAGATAGCCGCGTATATAATGGTCACAGGCACACGCGTATCATACGACGTTTTTTCAACACACTTGCGAGGAAAAAACAAGACACTTCATTTACTAAGTTTTTAATTAATAAAACATTTAGTAAAAATACATTTTACTCAACCTTGATGGCAAAGACTATCGCACGCGTTTTTCGCCTCGTTACGTATGTCCGACAGAGTTAATAATCAGTTTTCTTCATTTTCTTTACTTGAAGTAGACATTTTCGTTAATATTAAACTTCACAATTAATCCAAACTTCGTCACATCCGACAATTACCTAGTTACGAAAAATGGCGCATTGTTTTTTTTCTTGCCGCGATACCGATGTGCGCGCAAGGCTGAGGCGCGAACTAGATCGGCCAACAGCCAAGATTAAAAATCTAATAATTCGTGTTAAAAACACAAATTACAGAAAAAATAAATGAAAAATCTGGATTTGCCATTTATTGAAATAAATACCTATGTAGAATACTGTTATTTTGCGCAAAAATAATGTTTGTTGCTAAAATAAACGTTATAACCCGACTAAATTACATCGCTTCTTCTTCTTACTTGCGACTTCGTACTAGGTTACAAACCTAAATTGGTCGGGTTAATAAACTAAAGGCACTAGTGCAATAATATACCGAAAAAGCACGCGTGTTTGATATCTAGGATTATGTGTCAAAAATCGGAAGAATAAAAACGTCGTTTTGAGCAAGTGTGTTGAAAATACTTTTAATGGGTATGCGGCAGATTGTGAATGCTGTTATTGATCTTACTTTTTGGTCAAACTTCACAATGTATAAACCAGACGTTCAAACTTTTTTACATCGTAAATTAAAAAAAATTCGTGTTAAATACAACTTTCGTAATATTTGTAATAATAATATGAAGGAGATTATAAACTTTCTCCTACAATCGGTGCTACGAATGAGTGTTAAATTTTTCGCATTTACTGAATACCATTCATGGCCCCTTTCTCCATCACCAATAAGCACTATTCAACGAATAATTTAAAATAAAACGTCCTTTTATATGATGTATCTGACAGATATCGATAACCACAACTTATTACGACATGTTAACAAGCCGTAAGATGAATAAAATATTTTCAATGATGTTGCATTTATCGATTTAATTTTATTACCTTGTCTCGAATACACGAAGATCGTATCATTAAATAATACTGGCAGTTTTTAAAATAATTTTAAATGGCATCATTTCTTATTTCCAGATGGGCAGTGTCGACCGTGATGACGCGACAGAACAACATCCAGCTGGGTGACAGTGACGTCACCGCTTTCATCCCGCTCTGGGATATGTGCAATCATGAGCATGGCAAGGTACGGACGATAGTACCTTGAACATGGCATCTTATGCAGTTGTAGTAAGGTTTATTATTATGGTCTGATGTGCTGGTGACTAGAGATTTCTATTTGTAGCAGTAATATGTTTTAAGATCAAATATAATAATAGAATAGAGAATGGCGCTGAGTCGATATTCTGATGAAAATCTGTAGTAGGTACTCGGAAATGATCCATTGTCGGCTGAATCCTTTCGTAGCACTTTGACTTTTTAGATAAGATCAAATACGGCCTAGCTATTTAAAATAAGTACTTACAACATTTTCAAATGGTTATCTTGACCCCTTAGCTAGGTGTAAAAAGATCACGGGTAGTAAGAAAATACTTAAGATAACATTTGACGTTGATAAAGTCATGATGGTCTTTAAGTAAGTAGTCCATTTACACAAGGATAATATGTAAATCTTCAAGTCATGGTGATGAGAAGCCAATTTAAAGTATGCTACTTACACAACGTGTGGCCATACGGAACTCATTCCTTTCCTCGCTTAATAATGCATTGATGTTGTTTCCAGTAGTTGCCATGTTAAAGGAAGTGATTATCGCCATCAATTATAAACGTTGATGTCCAATTTCTTACCTAGATAAACCTGCGTTCGTGACTTAATAATAATATGAATCTATGTATGGACAACAGCACTTCAAGATAAACACTGCGGTATCTTATGCCGTTGTAATAAGGACTAAATTTTAACAAAAATATATAACCTGATGTGCTGGCGTCTGTACAATATACGATACGAGGGTCAAACTGAAAGTTCTTAGAAAATCAAAAACTGATTACATTAGCCAGTTATTAGTTTTATTATACCTTTTTAAAATATTGTCCATTGACGTCAATACACCGCTGCATGCGATGGAACCACTGGGAAAAGCACTTTGCCCACTCGTCCTTAGGGGTCTCTTCAATGGCATCGCGATAAGCAGCCACCGCTTCTTCAGCATTCATAAACCGCTTTCCTTTAAGTTTTTCTTTAATTTTTGGAAATAAATAAAAATCACAAGGCGCGAGGTCGGGGCTATACGGCGGGTGACCCAGTAATTCAACGTTTGATGTCGCCAAATAGTCGATCGTTCGCTTGGCGGTGTGCGACGAGGCGTTGTCGTGGTGAAGGAGGATCCTACTGCGAGGTCGTTTCTCTCGAACTTTTTCCAAGACAAGTGGCAAACAATTGGTAGTGTACCATTCTGCAGAAACTTTTTTTTGATCTTCTAACACAATTGTTGCGAAATGACCTATCCTTCCAAAGAACGAGGCCACCATTTTTTTTCCCGCACTTCGATCTCTCTTCACTTTAGTTGGCAACTCCTCGAAAGGAAACACCCACTGAGCAGATTGTCTTTTGGTTTCAGGATCATAACAGTAAATCCAGCTTTCGTCACCTGTTAGTATGTCGAACACAGCATTTCAGTCACCTCCGTTAAATCTTTCAATCATTTTACGGCACCAATCCACACGATGGAGTTATTGAGCCTTAGTCAAATTATGAGGTATCCACCGGGCGCAAACCTTCCTGACCGCTAAATGTTCGTGGAGGATTTTGTGCACTTGACTCATACCGATGCCTAAGCTTGTCCGAATCTGCTGATAGGTCACTCTTTTGTCAGTCTCTATCATACGCCGCACAACACAGATGTTATTTTCAGTCGTCGCCGTAGAAGGCCGTCCCTCACGTGCATCATCAGTGAGATTAGTGCGACCACGTTTAAACTCATTAAACCAGTTGTAAACAGTCGCACGAGATGGGGCTTCATCGTGAAAGGCCAATCGTAGTCTATCATAACTTTCTTGTTGACTTAAATGACATCGAAAGTCATAAAAAATCATTGCACGAAAATTTTCTCGTGTTAAATTCATGTTGACGTGACGCAGACAATTTTCAATTTGCCGCCAAATCGTAAAACAAATGACAAATGAATGAAATATATACTCAGAAATATTGGCAAAGAGTTCTATTTTCAAATTTTAGAATATTTTTTTTATTATATTGTTTATAAGTGGCCAGTTCTAAGAACTTTCAGTTTGACCCTCGTACAAAATGTCTTGCTTCTCACGTCGTCTGTTATTTAAAGTGACGCCCGGTTTTGCGTCGTACGTGCGTTAGCGTTTTACGTTGAAAAGAAGTTAGGCGTAAGGGACCTCGACGGAACATATATGTTTTCAAGACTATGGTGGTGACTTTATAATAAAGTTAGTAAGTATTGATCCTCATATTCACCGCCCACCATTGGCAAATATTTAAAAAACACCCCTGTAATCTTCTGAATATTGCTTTTCTAATACCTTCCTATCAAATTCCAGATAACGACGGATTTCAACAAGGAGAAGAACCGAGGCGAGTGCTATGCTCTTCGTGACTTCAAGCCAGGAGAACAGATATTCATCTTCTACGGGGCCCGATCGAATGCAGACCTGTTCTTACATAATGGGTAAGTAACAGGCACTACACTACTAAATATTTTATTAATGAGCTTATTATGTAGCCCATGAAAGCTGTGGCTGGCCTGGAATGTTTTCCGAGAGTTTTGAAAATGAGCTATTTTATTGAATATATATGATTTTGATGTGCTCTTTTCGAATTTCAACTTTGCCACCAATAAGGCGCCGCTTGCGACGCGTCCTTGAATAAATGGCGTCCAATTGTACTTCTTAGACGATATCTCCTTTTCGGGTCATTTTACGATAAAAATATATATAACAAAATTAAAGAAGAGGCAATTTTCTACAATAAATGATCGCCGAAATTTGTTCATACTATCAATAGTTTCGGTTTACAAGCTTCACAATGTTTAAAGTTTGTCATATTTTTACCGAATTCCATTTGGGCGCTAAATTGTACCTCTACAATCTCATCCATTATATACGAAATCCCTAAGAGATATATTTTGACCTACCTGCCTACGCGTTAAAGAAAGCATTTTCAAAATACAACAATTAAGCCCAAGTGTCGGTGGCCGAGTAGTAAAGGTATGGGCCCGGATTGCTTAAGTCACAGGGTTCGATTCCTTGTATGACGCAGTTGCTTCATAAAGTGCACTTATTAAGTTATTAATATTTGTGTACATGGTTAAAAAGCGAAAGCTCTCTGAATTATTCCGTATTTTTAACCGACTTCAAAAAAGGAGGAGGTTATCAATTCGACTGTATGTTTTTTTTTTTTTTGTATGTTTGTTACCTCATATCTCAGTCGTTTGTCGACCGAATCGAATTTTTTTTTCGCCTACTTAGAGGGTGTACCTTCTAGTTGGTCCCATTTTTTTCATTTTGGGATCTGATGATGGGATCTTGGTGTAATTGAGGGAAACCCTCAAATTTTAAAGGCACGTATAGTGTTTCTTTACTAGAATCTTAATGTTGACGTGTTGTTACGTCTGATAGTCAACATCTTGTGGGGCTGAGCTGATGGTGGAACTCCTTAACGCTTAGGAGTTCAGTAATTATAATGACGGAACTTATGATAGGTAATTTGTAGCTTCTTAAAAAAATAGAATCATAAGGTGCAACTCCCCCCCCCCCACCTCTTATGTAATCACTAAAAATGAAGAAATAAAATAAACTTTAAAAAAAGTAAAAACCGACTTCAAAACCATAATGCACTAAAAAGTCTTAAATAAACTCTTCACCATTGAAAGGTAAGGAACCCGTTTAAGGCAAACCATTTCTTTTTGGAGTCGGTGCCATCACTTTGACCATCAAGCATCAACTCTCACAGCACCGGCTCCAAAAAGAAATTGTTTGCCTAAAACGGGTTCCTTACCTTTCAATGGTGAAGAGTTTATTTAAGACTTTTTAGTGCATTATGGTTTTCAAGTCGGTTTTTACTTTTTTTAAAGTTTATTTTTTCATAAAATGTTTCTCTCTGCTTGTTGTTAGTAAAGTAAAATCGACAATATCGTCTTTTTAAATATATTTTTTACTAAGTAGGTTATTTTTTTGTTCTTCTGAAAGCAATGAAAAATCATCAGTGTGCAGTCCAATATCCGCCTGCTATTCGCGGTCATGTAAGAGGGTTGTTCAACCAACAAAGCGAACTGCTAATAAGCAAACAGTCTCAGAACCTATGTAATTAGCAAGGTGGCTCATCGAACAATCGGTTGCACAATTTTGAAGCTAATCATAACACCCGTGATATGTCACGTTATATAGTCATAACGTCTATTATAGTCTCAACGTTGTCATTCGTTGTGAAGGGAGTCTTAACATCAACATCAACAATGATGCAGTATACACTCACTACAATGCAAATATTTGTTGGGCATATTTTGATACTGTAATAATTATGTGCTGCTACTTGTCAATGCTATCTGCTTAAAATAATTATATTTATATATTTAATAAGGTAACCAAATTATGTGATTCTTTCCCAATGCTCAACACTGCAATTTAAATAAATAAAAAAACTTTGCGAATCATTAGCTTTAACAAGATAATCATTGTTATAACATCAAAATCATATGTTTCCATTAAAATGTAGCCCTTAAAACAAAGCCCTTGATTTGTTAGTACCAGAGACTTCGCCAAAACCTAAATAGGGAACTATCTTTTAAAATATAGCCTTATTAGTATGTTTTTATCTTTTTTAGGTTCGTGTACCCCGAAAACAAGCATGACAGCCTCTCTCTAACGCTAGGCATAAGCGTCAACGATCCTTTGCGCGAGAGCAAACTGTCTCTCTTGACTAAATTAGGGCTGGCCGGCATCACGCACTACAACTTGTATCGAGGAGACAACCCTGTGAGCGCCGAGTTGCTTGCTTTTATACGGATCTTTAATATGAATCAAGGTAAGCACATAAGTACCTTAACTAACTCTAGCGCTTATCCTGATAAAGTTTATCCAAGCTAATGTTAGCTTAGCTCGCAACTCGCACTTCAATTTTTGAACAATAAACAAAATGAAGAATAATTCTGTGAGCGCCGAGTTGCTTGCTTTTATACGGATTTTAAATGTGAATCAAGGTGAGCACAAACATACCTTTACACTTAGGCTTATCACGTACTACTACTGATAAAGTTTGTCCAAGCTAATGTTAACTTAGCTCGCATCTCGCACTTCAATTTTTGAACAAAAGGATAATCCTGTGAGCGCTGAGTTGCTTGCTTTTAAACGGATCGATAATTTTAATCAAGGGCATATACATACCTTAGCTCTTACGCTTATTATATACAACTACTTCTGATAAAGTTTAAACAAGCTAATGTTAACTTAGCTCGCAACTCGCACTTAATTTTTTGTACCAAGGGATAACCGTGCTAGCGCCGAGCTAGTTGCTTTTATATGAATCTTCAATATAAAACAAGGTTTATAATGTAATATATAGCGACAGTATTTTTTACCACAAAATACTGTATTTTCATTTAACATAGTACTGACAGTGCCCAAGCTTGGCTGACATCACGCCCTTTAACAAAGAATGAGCTCTGAGCTGTATTTTTTATGCAAATCATAAATGAACTCCAAATGTTTGATCTTTGTAATGGAAATTGGTTGACACAATAAGTTATACCCATGACTCAGGATAAGCTATAGTCAGGCATATCAAACACATTCATTTGCATAGATTAGATTGAAATGCGCCTGTGCAGGTATTTAGTTTCGTAACAATAAAAATACTAATTAGATATGCACGTAGCTCCGTTTACATATTACCGTTTGTTTGCTTCTTTTTCCTATTAACAGTAACATAACGGACACAAAATGCTTGTATATATCGTGAGATACATAACGTATTAAATTAAATACATGTGAGACCATTATCTGATTAGCTTTTTGGCGCAACTGTGTTAGGAAGGCAAAGGGAAGCGCTTCCAACCGACCGAGAGTTATAGCCGGGGACCCAGGTCCAATGATCACCGTCTTGATTTTCATATGTGGTTAGTTCTAAATCTTTTAAATCGGGGTTCAGTTTCCATAATTTGACTATAGCGCCATCTAATTGCGTCGAGCCGAGTCAGCGTGTTGCGTTAAAATGTAGTGACAGTGGTTGAGCATAGATTGAGTATTTTTTTATGTGTGTTTGATAGAATGCATGTTTTTTTGTAAAATAAATAAAACATACCCATCTAAAAGTCAAACAAGCATGAACTCTATATTTTGTCTTCCCACAATCTAGTATTTGCATTCCACCAACATCTGAATCATCCGTTGTGCGAAAGGGGTGTGGTCGGTTTATTCGCCAGATATCTGATGTTCAAGTGCAATATGAAATCGCAATCTCTTATCTCTTTCTTTTTAGAGGAATTAACGAAATGGCTGAGCCAGGGTCTTCCCGGCGACCTGGTGTCAACCGATGCAGCTAGCGCTGAAGCTGTCGGTGCGGCTATAGACAAGCGCGCTTACACCTACTTGTTAACTCGATGCGGACTGATCAAGGCTATGTATCGGAAAGATGACGACGAAAGTAGCCCGGAATCGTTGCACAAGTAATAAGAACGTGTCTATATCTATGGATAACCTATATCTATAATCTAATTTTAAATTAGATAGACCAAAATGATATTTGGAGGGTGGCCACTTTTGTGTTGCTCCTATATAATCGAAAATATTAATTTCATTAAATTATTGTTTTTAATCGATGATCAAATATTCAAATAAAAACTGTTTATTAAAATCATGAATTCTACAAAGATCATAATTATTTATATTAAGGCGCTACCCAGATTTTTAACACACTAGCGCTACTTTAGTAGAAAAATCATAACTCGTTTAATAAAAGACCAATCGAAAATCTGGTTGATGCGATTGTAGCTCTGGTTAGGTGGTTTAGTTACAATGTTTAAGTTAATAAAACAGAGTTATCTGCAGTAACAGTTGGAAAATTTGCCAAAAGTGGCCATAATTAGAGTTCTTCTAACTCTAATTACAGTAAACTACTTTATAAACAATTTAAACATACAAAATAAACTATAGAACCTCTACTACCATCGTGTCTACCAGATTTTTGATTGTTTTCGCATTTAAAGAGTAATAATAATTTAAAATAGAGTGGCGCTAGTGTGCGCGCCGAAAATTCGGGTAGCCCCTTAATCAATTTATTATAAGTATTAAAAAGTTATTATAGGTAAATTTTTAGAAGTTGCATTAGAATCCTAGATTTTCTTACTCCTTACAAAAACTGTTTAATGTAAAACGTTTATTTAGAGCTTTATGTAAAGTTTTACATGTATTATTTATCCTAATTTGTAAAATGATATTATTAAAAATTCATATCTCAAGTTCAATAAATCGCTTACAATTGAAATGTTGCAACACTATTGGTAGAACGCTTGCAACATTAAACATAAAAAGTTCGATTGAACCTGTCATTCTGATCTAGCTAATTAAAAATCGGATTATACTTATGCAAAATGGTAATTTTACGTTAAGATAGTCAAAATTTCTTAAACCTCTCGCCTTAAAATTTGTACGGTAAACTTTGCTCACTGTTCGTAACGCTTTGCCGTATATTTTTCCACAGGAAGAACATAAAACTATTGAAGGAATGTGAAGTGCAAATACTAGAGGGTGCCATAAAATACTTGGAAAGTGCTATACAGAAACTGCCCACCGCATGAAATAGGTAAATCAATCAAAATTGTGATTTAGATTTTTATTAACATTATTATGAACAAAGTATGAAATCATGACAGTATTTAAGTTTTTATGAAAATCTTATGTTTATTTACTATTTTGAGTATTTATTTTATTACAACGAATAAGGTATACAGATTTTATATTTAGTTTCTAATTTGACTACGTGTGTTTTTTTTTACTTTGTTTTTATTCGTAAGTTTGTGTGCAATCTTTAATAGAATGTTGTTACAAATACGCGTGGTTTTGTTTTCTTTAACGTCCTTATATTATTTATATTTATTTATATATTTTCTTATGTGTATAAATAAAATAAAATCGTCTTATTTTTTTAACTTAATTTATTATCCTCGAGACAAATATTTTGTACAGCTCAATGCGAAATACCAGTGTATAAAAATAGCAAAAAAATAGCTTAACTTTATACTTTATTTGCATTGATATAATTCTAACGTAACAATTAACTTACATAATATTTACACATTTGAACTAACTACATTTATAGCAGAAAAATATGTTTTGAAAGTCTTCAAAAGTTTGATAATTGACAAGCCCAAAAAATTCGCCTATCAGAGGTAAGCCTCTCCAATATCCAAGTAAGCTTGGTTTACTTAAAATAAACATTGTTTTAGATATTCATAACATTATTACTCGTCTTAAAATAAGTACATTTCAAAAAATATTAATAATGACACCATTACAGAATAAAAAAAATACAAAACCAGATGATGTTAATTAAAGCGTTTCAATTGTTTAGTTACATTAAAAACTTAGCTTGCTTTAAATAAAAACTTAATTATTTCCAAACAAAATGTAAATGTTAATAAGATTTAGATTTTGTTTAAGTTCACGTAATCTAGCATATAATATATAAGTATATAAGAAGGTTGTACACTGTTAGCGCTAACAGTGTAGAATTTGGACAATGGTTGCCGTCTGCGGTCCGGCCCATACAAAATTGCCCGCATGCGGTCAACATTATACGGACCGAACCGCAGATCGCAACAAGTGAGCGAAATCCTTGCATGGTGTCAATTTTAACCTTTAGACACACTGCGACTTTTAGCATCGATGAAACGCGCTTCAGCATCGCGTCTCACGCAATGAACAGATTTAATTTAGCATCGATGCAGTCGCGCGTTAGCATCGATGCAGAAGCGCAACTGTACCGATGCAGTCGCCAAAATTCAGTACATAATTTGTCAATTTCCAGCATCTGCATCGCGACTGTATAGATGATAACGCGCGTTAGCATCGCGACTGTATCGATGCTAGATGAAGTGCAGTGTGTTAAGGTTGTCATTTTGCGACTGCATCGATGCTAACGCGTGTTAGCATCGCGACTGCATCGCTGCTAAAAGTCGCAGTGTGTCAAGGGTCTTAGATTTATCTAAACAGATCTTACAGTACTCCCATCGAGACAAAAAACCTATATGTGCTCTAAACTTAAAGTACTTGTAAATTAATCGTTGTCATAAATAAATTAAACTTAAATTACTCTTAATTATTAGCTGATTTTATCACAATCTTGGGAAGTAACATGTAATGAGTATAAAATGTTTGACAAATAGGAGGAGACGTATTTTGATAAAATGCGAGTCCTCTCAATTCGTACGTATTATTACTATAATTCATTACTTTACTCTTATAAACTAATAATTTCAAGGCAGGCAATGTAGTGATTCCTTTCACACATAAATAAATATTAACTAAAGTTTCAATATCATTGTAAGGCTTTACGACGTATTTTACTTTCTATCTAAGAAATAGACATATCGAAGGTCTGAGTATTGTATCAATTTAGGAGACATAATTAAATTACATTGGTACATAAGTACCCTGTACGTGTGTAAATATATCATGTCCTGTAATTTTATTGAAGTATTTTTGACATGAAGTTATAATGGATGATTAAAGAAAAATGATCGCGTATCTGTGTTGTTGCATTCGATTTTGAGCCTGTCTTGAATTTGTAAATCACGGGACACAATACAAGCATCCTCTATTGCAGTAGCTTAGGTGATACTATGAGCTGTTTCGATATCACTTTTTCAGCTATTATTAGCATATTGCAATGTAAATGCAAAATTTATATATAAGATCAGGAGAAGAAGTCCAACTTCATTTTAAATAACTTGAACGGTTGTTTGTTCAAATTGTGGTTGTTTTTAATTTGGCCGAATCGCAAAACACAAGCTGTCCCAATCTTCAGGATCTAAATTTTTAATTAGAATTACATCAGCAGTTATATTACCCGCCCCTAAAGCGGCACTTAAGTGTGACGTCATAGGGTATTGCTGACGTGGCGCGGATTATCGATGAGCTGCCCAAAAATGTACTACAGTGCGAGAGTAATTTGATCGGATCGCAAAACGCGAGCTGTCTGTAAACTGCTTAAGGGGCTCCCCGAATTTTTGACGCGCACACTAGCGCCACTCTATTTAAAATTATTATTACTCCTTAATACAAAAACAATCAAAAATCTGGTAGACACGATTGTAGTACAGGTTCTATAGTTTATTTAGTACATTTAATCTGTTTCAAAAGTAGTTTACTGTAGTTAGAGTTAGAAAAACTGCTAAATATGGCCATTTTTGGCATTTTTTTTAACTGTAACTGCAGATAACTCTGTTTTATTGAACTTAAACAGTGTATCTAAACCACATAACCAGAGCTACAATCGCATTAATCATATTTTCGATTGATCTTTTATTTAACGAGTTATGATTTTTCTACTAAAGTGGCGCTAGTGTGCGCGTTAAAAATTCGGGGAACCCCTTAAGATCTATACTCTGATCTTAAGCTAAACTGAGACGTTGCTGACGTCACCGATGTCTTTCTTACCTAATTTATGTATTATGAATTCAATGTTTTGCTTAGCAGTGAAAGAAAGATCGTTTAATTTAAGAATGATATGAAGTACAGTAATTAGGAAAGAAGTTAAAATTAAGGCGTGACAAAAGTGACGTCAGATCGTTTTATCTTTAAATAACGGCCTGCGTTAAACTCGACCGGATTGCAAAACTCAAGCTACATTTTCAGTAGGTATATTTTCTTATTAATATTACGTCATCATTTATTTAATCCGTCCCTTATGCGGTACGTAAGCGTGACTCGCGCTCGCGGTAGCCGTGCGCCGCCAGCCGCGCGCAGCGACCAGCAGCGCTCCGCACAGCGCCGCTACTAACGCGCCGCACGAAGCGACGAGCGCTGACAGCGCTGTTGTGCGCATGCACGTCTGCCCTTCGGTTGGACCTGGAAGTTGGAAATGGTTGAGTATGGAAGATTTGGATCAAACGTTTAACGTAACGTATTGAAGGCTGAAGAGGTTTGCAGGGTGTAATATTGGTTTAGAGTGTTTTCAACACTCACAGTGTCATATTTTATATTCATAAAGATGCCAGAGGTTAGCAAGAAGTTGCTGGTTCAAGTCCCGCCCGTGCGCAAATTTTTGGTTTCTTATTTCATCTTTATGGGTGTAATATTTTCAATTTCCATGTTTAAAAAAAAGGATCTGTGAAGTGATTTACCAATTGTGAATCCTAGACATTCTATATGCTGATGATGTTTGACTTATGGCCGAATCACTTGAGTCCCTACCCTACAAAGCTATGTTGACTCGCTGAATAACTCATTCCGTAGATTTGGTTTAGTCATAAGTGTTAGTAAGACCCAAGATCTCAAACATCTACCAACAGGAAAATCTAGTGATCCTTTTAGTATCAGCCTCAGTGGTACTGGTCTAGAAGAAGTAAATCCCTTTTAATACTTGGGTAGCCGAATCAGAAATGATAACACCTTGGCATCAGAGCTACCAGCCCGAATTGCAGGAGCTGCAGCAGCGTTTGGCAAGCTCAGATCTCGTGTTTGGAACTTTCATGACCTTAAGCTTTAAACCAAAATACTAGTTTACAAAGCGATTGTCTTGAATGAACGGACATTACCAATGTTACGTATAGTATCTACGCTCTTAAATACAAACTGTGCCAGTCCATCATGTCGGTATGTGTATGGTTTGTCCTATGCTTATTTATTTAGCATTATCTGCATGGACTAACACGATAAATAAAGCTTCTTACTCTTGTAAGACCCTTACGAAATAGAGCGTCGCCATGGCTTTACGAAAATGTATCGGAGGCCGCGGCGCCACGCTCTCCGAGTTGAGGCTGTCCATCTTTCCTCGCTTATTATATTGCAGGCAGTGGTTGAACCAACAGGTTTGTAGGTATATTCATTTAGTAACCTATGCTAGAGTCTTCTTCACCTTCCTGCAACACTTTTTATAGCGAAATGTTTTCAGACAGCCTCGGCGCCACACTTGCTGGTTCTAGGCTGTCTACCGACTGCCATCGCACACTCTTATTTTGCTTTAACTTGACTATCAGTATATAGCGGCGAACTCAGAGTCTTCTTCACCATCCTGCAACTCTCTTAAAGGCTGGAAGAGAGATATATTCTCAGAAAGCCGCGGCGCCACGCTCGCAGGCTCAAGGCTGTCGACCGACCATCGTCGCACTAACTAGTTGACTAAGGCTCAAGTAACAATATGACTATGTATGTTACCGGCGGCAGTTCAGCGTCTTCTTCACTTTCCTTCAATACTCGCAGCGATTGGAACAGTAAGATGTTCTCAGACAGCCGCGGCGCCACACTTGATAACTCGCAGACCGTCCCACACTTTTGATATACTGAACTATTGCTGAATCAACTGCTTGGCATCATGTTACCTGTGCTAGCGGCTAGTTCAGAGTCTTCTTCGCCCTCCTGCAACACCCTTAATGACTGGAACAGCGAGATGTTCTCAGACAGCCGCGGCGCCACGCTCGCTGGCTCGGGGCTGTCCACCGATCGCCGTCTTACGCTCTTCATGTTGCGCCAATGGCAGGGCTGCGACTGGAATGTGAGGTTTTTGGTTTGTTAAAAATAATTTAAAAAATGAATCCGTCTTTACAAAAACTGAATTAAAAATCATATAATAAAAAGTTAAAAAACTAAAACCCAACTACGACAAAAAACGACGCTGGAAAAGTATAAAACAAGATTTTCAGAATACTGAACTGAACAAAGTTGCTAATGTAGTTGCAACTTGCAAGTAAATGGACACAGTAGACTCTATCAAGATACCTTCGTTGTAAATTGACAATAATGTCATACAATACTATTCTGAAGTATGCAATATTCACTATGTAGAGACAAATTTTCATGTTTAGTATTGTATGACATTATTGTCAATTTCAAAATAGTATTGTATGACATTCATAGCTCATAACCAACATAATATCAAGTTCCTTCTAATGGTACTGCAGTGGTCTTATTCTGATAAGTAGTAAAGAAGCTATGAACGAAAAGATGTGAATTATATGCAATCAGCCCATGAATACAGGTAAAGTCACAATGTACAAGTAAAGCGCTTTCAAATAATACCAAACACGGCATATTTATCTTAACTTTATTTTTTACTCTGTATGTTTTGACCGCTAGAGGGCGCCACATTAGATTTTGTGAAACCCCTTATAGCCTATAACCAGCGGACAATTAAGACGCTTCTAATGATATGTCATTTGTCGAATTCTGATAAGTAGTTTAAAAGTTACGAGGGAACAGATGAACATACATACATACATAGCCTGTCAAAATCATAACCTCCTTTTGCTTTGCCGTAGTCGGGTAAAAATAACGATTTGTCTACTATTTATGAGAAGTAAATTCTTTTGGGGTCGGTGCACGATGTGCGTAGACTGTTGGTGTGCGTAAGCTTGACATCATGCACCGACTCCAAAATAATTTGTTTCTCCTAAGTAGAAGACAAATGCGTTATTTTAAGCTATTTAGTCAGTTTTTTGCATACGGTTTATTATTTCTATATAAAAATAAAAAAATAAAATTCCAACGATATCACATACCTACAAACACATTGAATTGACAGCCTCCTTTTTTAAACGGTAAAAATAGCTTCGCTTATGCTCTTACTTATTAGTCTGCTTGTTTTTATTTATTCTATTATATCGTTTGCTGAACGACCATTTTTAGTCACTTATATCGTTTATCTTTAGACATTCGTTTGGAATCAAGACTAAAATCTTCAAATTAAAATCTAAATGAAAATTGCACATGCTTAAAACTGGTTACATAATATAGTGCAAGCCTTCCTCATACCTCATCTAGGTAAGCAAAAGGCATTGTTTCAGTCAAGTTCGAAAATAAACTTATCGGCCAGGTGTATTAAATCAACTCTTACCTCCGTCTAACAGCTGTTATAGCCATTACATAATTAATTGTGGTACCGTAATAAACAAAAGAGTAAAGTTTGTTTTATCAGACAATCCCGTAATTGAAACTTTTTAACGGCAAGCCACTCATGCGTCGCTAATCTCGACGTTCCCTACTGGGCGCGATAATAAACGAAAAAATAAAAAAGTACTAGTACGTCACGTCTTTTCTGTAAACAGAGTGTTTAGGACAACCGTTAAGTGAATTCTGATTGATAGTTTTCGTGGGAGTTTAGCAAAACTGATAGCGTTTCGGGTAAATCAAGACTTGTTAATGAAAAGTAACTAAGTGTCTGTCGTTAACTATGATCTCTTTCTGCGGTACTGTAGCTTAAGTATTACTTATGATGACCTAGTTAATATAGAAGTTTAACAAATTACTTTACATACAAACGTGAATGAAAGAAATTGCTTTATTACGCCTAGGCAATATGGGAATAAAGTGTTACTAACAGTAAATATGTGGAGCACTTATACATGTACTTAAGGACCCAGCGAAGTCACTCATTTTAAGGTAGGGTCAAAATGCCCATCCATATACTAAGCGATCGTAAATAAAATACACATGCATACGATCTGTTTTCTAAGATTTAGATTAGGATGTTTGTTCTCAGCGTATGGTTGAAAACCAAAAAAACAATTCGCCAGGACTACAGCTCAGAACCGCCACCATATTAAGGGGCTACCCGAATTTTTGACGCGCACACTAGCGCCACTCTATTTAAAATAATTATTACTCCTTACATACGATAACAATCAAAAATCTGGTAGACACGATTGTAGTACAGGTTCTATAGTTTATTTAGTACGTTTAAATTGTTTCTAAAGTAGTTTACCGTAGTTTAAAGTTAGAAAAACTGCTAAATATGGCCACTTTTGGCAATTTTTCTAACTGTAACTGCAGATAACTCTGTTTTATTGAACTTAAACATTGTATCTAAACCACATAACCAGAACTACAATCGCATCAATGAGATTTTCGATTGGTCTTTTTTTTAACAAGTTATGATTTTTCTACTAAAGTGGCGCTAGTGTGCGCGTTAAAAATCCGGGTACCCCTAAATGATTAAATAGCAAACTTACAGGACACCGTCCATGGCACATCCTTACGTCGCACTCGATGTACAGAGCCGGCGAGCCCGTGAAACGGAACGTCTTCATATACGCATACACCTGCGTCTCGAAGACACCAGACTCAGACCAGGAGCCGCGGAAGCGCGAGATCAACTTGTCGTCAACTGGGCATCTGGGAATAGTATAATAAGATACTTACATTTTAAGTCAATTTCTGAGGTCAAT
This sequence comes from Pyrausta purpuralis, assembly GCA_963924145.1. Classification (NCBI taxonomy): domain Eukaryota; kingdom Metazoa; phylum Arthropoda; class Insecta; order Lepidoptera; family Crambidae; genus Pyrausta; species Pyrausta purpuralis. The sequence continues at coordinate 13,160,725 of OZ001664.1, forward strand.
AACATTTGATTCACATTTTAAGAAGTGTAGTTTACAGGCAATATCGAGATTATCTCCTGATTCTGGTGTCATACAAGTAACAAGTCTGAGACCAAGATTTAGACGAAATTTTGCTCAGAGATCAACTTCTAATAATTTCTTTTCGAATTGCCATCTAAAAATAAGACTGCAACAAAATGTGTCTACGTAGGTAGGATTGGTAACTGTACCGAAGCAAATTTCTTTAAGATCATCTCGTAATTCTGAATAGCAATTGAATAAAGAAATATTCCATACATACCCGTACTCATCAATGAGTTGTATTCGCTTCGTCGCACCGTTATGGGCGAAACAGTCGTTCACCACAATATCGAATCCGTCTGAAACAAAATCGATACTTTGCATTCCTCCTCGTTATCGAGTAAAAGTTTGACACAGTTCACGATTGATCTAAACTGTGGATCGGATCGAACGATGAACCTGAGGTTTGGGAGCATTGCAGGATGGCACGCGATAGCGGTTACAGCACCGTTACAGATTTCGCCCTTGATTGCGGTATTTGGCCATAAAGATGAACGCTCAAATACAATCTGCGTAAATCATTAACTGCAGTAGACCACGGTTGTATTTTAAAAGGCTTGGACGGTGTGTAACGATAGCTTATTTAATAGTTTAATACCGAACACTTGTAACAACCGTTACTGCTAGCGATTGAGTTCTTAATAGTTTTGAAGAAAACAAGACGTCATCGAATCTATTTGATATCGAAAGGCTTATCTTCTGCTCTTCAAAATATTGCAACAATTGATGAAATTTATTTCACTCAAGCAGCTGTGCATTGGACATTAATTAAGTACTTATTTTAGCTTATAATGTAACGTGTGGATTTTGAAGTACAATAAATTCCAGGCATAAGTCTCTACGTTGCATTCCGAATTCCGATGTGTTGACTTCGATAGTATCGATACATTAATGTTACATGAATAAAATATTGAAAAGTCAATTATTCTTTAAGACGCCATCTAGTGTGCATTGAATAAATTAAGTTCATATATTTAACATGGCAGAGATTAGCTATGCTATATATAATAATTAAGTTTTTTTTAGCTAGAACAACAAAAAAAAACTTAATTATTTTCCACTACCGGAGTAAGCCGTACAAATAGATTTCTAATATTGGTCATCCTTACACCAAACATCTATTATTCGCAACTGCTTACCATAAGCACTCCTCATGTAGATAAGCAGCGTCAACGGATCCCCGACTCTGACGGGTCCGGACACCCTGGCGCCGCCGGCTCCGTACCCCGACCTGATCTCCATGTAGCATTCTGGCGGCTGCAACGTGAACACTACTGGGTTGCCTGTTGCCACCCTGAAAAACAATATGACAATTGATTGAAGCAAGCTATAAAGAACCATCTGGAATTTTTGTACGGTTCAAATTACCGGATTCACGTTCAAATAGGTCTAGAAGTTTGGAATTTGTTTACAGGCTTTGTAAGAGTCGCTACAGACTCGTTATTGTCGTTCGAGACCCTTATGCAAATATCTGAGATTTGCAAGTAGAGAAGTGTTGCAGTAAGTAATTACTGAAGATATACGATGTTGCAAGTATTGTCTATGTAATGTTTTGCCTGTTGGTATTGGTATCGATCCACTGAGAAGAAAATGTAGATTTCAGAATGAAAGAAGAAGTCAAGGTATCTTTATGTGATCCCTCATATCACGCTATTTTTAACCCACATCATCCCACTGCTGGAAAAAGGTCTCCCCAGATTTATTCCATACGTATCTGTCAGCGGCCAACGATTCCCAATCTCTCTCAAAGCTGGACAGATCGTCACACCACCTCTTTTTTTAGAACTACCCTTTCGTCTGGTGGTATCTATCGCGTGACGATTTGGGCCCATCTATCCGGGTGCATTCTACACACATGCCCCGCCCACTCCTATTTCAACTTTGCTGCTTTTCGCCTACGCTATATCACGCTAGTCAAAAAAAAAACAATTAAAAATGCACTAAAAAGTCTTAAATAAACTCTTAAACATTGAAAGGAAAGGAATCCATTTTAGGGAAACAATTACTTTTTGGAGTCGGTGCTGCGACAGGTGAGGCTGAATTTTCAAAGTGATGGCACCGACTGGCTACTTTTTTAGAGATAATTTATTTCTCCATTTTTAGAGATAACAACAGGGGGGGGGAAGTTGCACTTTATGACTCTGTTCTTTAAGAAGCTACAAACTACCTATCATATGTTCTGTCATTATAATGACTGAACTCCTAAGCGTTAAGGAATTCCACCATCAGCTCAGCCCCACAAGATGTGAACTATCAGACGTAACAATACGTCAACATTAAGATTTTAGTAAAATAGCACTATACATGCCTTTAAAATTTGAGGGTTTCCCTCGATTACACCAAGATCCCATCTTCAGATCCCAAATCGGCAACAATGGGACCAACTAGAAGGTACACCCTCTAAGTAGGCGAAAAAAATTTTCGAATCGGTCGACTAACGACTGAGATATGAGGTAACAAACATACAATATAAAAAAAACATACAGTCGAATTGATAACCTCCTCCTTTTTGAAGTCGGTTAAAAAATAGCATTTTATCGGTAACGCAGTTTCAGAAAAGCACGCTGGAAATCCATTAAAGCAAGTCATCAATTACAATCAAAAACACCCTGCAACTTACTCGACATCCAAGAAGGGGAATGTCACGGTCTTCCAGAAGTCGTATCCGTACTCGCAGGTGACCTTGAAGTGCTCGTCCAACTCCTCCTCGATGAGTGGGTTGTACTGCACCGTGATCGTGTTCCACATCAGGTTCTTCTGTGGACGAGGTTGGTGTTATTACTCTATAGATTATTGTCTCAGGGGGGACAGAAGCCGGAAAAACCTGCGATTGCTAAAATGTAGACACGTATAGTGTTTTTGTGCAGTAAAGTTTTTGAGTAAATAAAATAGTGGAAGTAACATTTGTATGTGAATTTCACAGCGTATCTTTCACATAGTGTGTGGACGGGTATTACAAATGGTAATGCTGGTAGGTAGTTCACGCAATCTATGAGATGACAACCTCGCCAAACCTAACAGTGGTTATCACCATTCATTTATATCCATAAACGTGCAGGTTTGAGGAACTTTGTGAAGTACGTTTATAAAGTTAATGAATATGTCTTAATGTATGGCTCGTCGCGAGATTCAATAATACTAAGCGTTAATTTGATGTAGTATGTCAATAATTATGATGATAATGTTATAATTATAAACATATACTGTTATCTCTGTTATGAAGGCATTATACGGTCATCGCGACTGCAGCCTTTACACACTGCAACTTTTAGCAGCGCTGCAGTCGCGATGCTAAAGCGCGTAGCATCGATACAGTCGCGAGGCAGATGCCGGAACATTATGACAAATTATGTACTGACTTTTGGCGACTGCATCGATGCTAAATTAAATATGTTTATTGCGTGAGTCGCAATACTAAAGCGCGTTTTCAAAACGCGCGACTGCATCGATGCTAAAAGTCGCAGTGTGTAAGGGGTCATAATGATAAAATAATGATTAAAAAAAACAGTATCTTTATTTTAAGCCGGCTACGGCAAATGCATCAAAAATAATTTTCGACCTAAAAATGTATCCGATAAGAACCCTACAAAAATATAGCTAGTTAAAAATACACAATTCGTCGTAACTAACTAATGTTAGTAGTTGAAACGGTTCTTTGTACTTTTGTTGGTCTTTTTCTAAACTTGAACCACCTGCATCAACACGCGCTACCATTTCCCCCAAACAAGCTAGTGATTGACCCCAGCTGAAGCGCATTCATGACACGCCTTATCGAATTGACTCCACCTGCCTCTATTTTCCATCAGGGTCGATGACCCAAAACCACTGTCCGCGAAGAAAATCGACTGTTTATGTGTGGTTCACAGGACAGACTAAATATCGAATTATTGATTTTTTTGTACAGAAATTCGTTCCTCGGTAACTAGATCAACAAACAAGTTTATAGTCATCGCTTTTCATAGACTACTGGCCTTATCGATTTATTTTATTTGATATTAATGACATTACAACGAACGCATTCCGAACGAAGCGAATATTTACTATGTGGAAAAAAGTTACTAAGCTTAGATGAAATAGTATTAATTTAAATAATCATAAGCGTCAATCTTCCACCACTTCTTATAGGCTAAGATGAAATAGATAGGCAAGCTTTTTATTACATAAGACTATAACTATATTGACGACCTCCGTGGTCGAGTGGCTAGCACGCTGGTTTCAAGCGTCGCTATCTCGTGGGGTTCCGGGTTCGATTCCCGGTCGGGTCAATGTAGAAAAAGATCTTTTCTATATTGTTTTGGGTCTGGGTGTTGTGATACTACCGTTATTTCCGATTTTCCATAACACAAGTGCTTTAGCTACTCAGCTTAGGATCGGAGCAATGTATGTGATGTTGGCAAATATTTATTTTATTTTATTTATATTATCGTGTGAAGGCGGAGCTTTTGACAGAATTGCCCATATTTGCGGTCGAAATATGCTTGTTTGTTAAAAAGTGCGAAATTAGCTTACTTCACGATGTATGAAAATGAATGAAACACCAAATTTGTCTCATGTCATAAAGATTTACGGGTTGGAATACGTAAACACATTTCGACCGCAAATGTAGGCAATTTCGCCAATTTTTCCACCTGCAAACGATAGTCTTGACGTTGCTAACTGGTTACAAACTGCTTGCAACCAATCACTTTGGAGGAAATTCTAAATGGTGGGCCGTTAACAGCAGTGTTCTTAATTTTATTTATTTAAAAACTTTATTGCACAAATAAAAGTGTACAAAAGGTAGACCTAATGCTAACAGCACTCTCTCCCAGTCATACCTTTAGGTAATGCAAAGAGATTGTTATGGGTGCAGAATAATGTTGATTTACATTGTTCTTACTATATACCCTTTACACGATCGGTCGCGATGCTTTATACGCGCGTAAGCATCTTTTTAAATCCTTTAAATATCCTTTGGATATTCCCACACATCGACATCTAGTCCCAAAGTAACCTACTCAAAGCTTGTGTTATGGGTGCCAGACAACGGATATAATACTTAAATACTTTTTGTTTATAAATACATACATAATATACATAGAAAACACCCAGACCAATACAAACAGACATGTTCATGCACACAAATGTTTGTATTGTGCGAGGGTCGAACCCGCAACCCGCTGCGTAGTAGGCGATTTCTCGACCACTATACCAGACGGGTCGTCATCTATACAGTCGCGATGCAGAAGCTGGAAATTGATAAATTATGTACTTAATTTTGGCGACTGCATCGATTCGATACTAACGTGCGTTAGCATCGATGCAGTCGCGCTTCTGCATCGATGCTAACGCGCGACTGCGTCGATGCTAAATTAGATCTGTTCATTGCGTGAGTCGCTGATGCTGAAGCGCGTTTTAAAAAACGCGCGACTGTATCGATGTTAAAAGTCGCAGTGTATAAGAGGTCATATGTCGATAATACTCGTATTCTGATCGCTCACCGTAGGATGTTTTCTATTGTCGTCATGTTGGCTGTTCCTGCCGAGGGTGCCGCAGCGGTTGAGCTGAATGTAGAACTCGTAGTAATCGCGCCCTGTGCCGTTGATGTACATGCAGTCGGGATCGTAGGAGTAACCTGCACATGAATAAATAAATAAATATCGGACAGCGTCACACTTATTTTGAAGTAATTAAAGCACTTATATTTTGTAAATCATAAACCTTCGTCAATGGTGTCACAGCACTCAGATCCGAGACAAAAAAGAAACATATTTTTTATACTAATCAAACTAGAGGACTGGAAAAAATAATAAGAAAATTTAACCGCCTTAAAAAACTGTCAAAAAAGTCTAAAATAACGCATTTGTCGTCTCCTTAGGAGAAACAAATTCATTTGATAATAACCGTCATTGGCATGATGACCGTAGCCTGTTGGTGTAAGTACGCTTGACATCATGCACCGTCTCCAAATAAATACGTTTCTCCTAACTAGAGGCTATGCTAGAGGGCAAATGTGTTAAAGCTTTTTAATCAGTTGTTAGCCTAGGATATTTTTCATAACATGTACAGTGTAGTACCTAATACCCCAGATTTGCTATTTACACAATCCGAATTTATGATGAATTGATAATTGGTTAAATACCATCCTCAAGTTTTACAAATTCTTTTTAACATTAAGTTTGTTCGAATTTCAAGTAAATAATTAAAAGTATTATCAAATGCAAAATTTAAGGGGCCGGAAGCCGATGTCAGTAACTAGACTAGCAAACTCTATCTACTATCTTTTAATACAAGGCAAAGATACCTAATAAAGATATGTTTATTTCCCTCCATAAATAACAACAATCCGCTTGATAATTGAGTGTGATGACACGAGACGAAAGGTTTATATTACGCTAATCACCAAGCTCTAAGATATGAGTTAGATAGCATCTGTTTTGTTTCCCGACACCTTTTGTGCGGGTATCTACATCGTGGAAGCACTGCCTACTTGCCCGGGTATTGTTGTAAGTACGCGGCGTAAAGGCAACAATGTAAAGGCACCTATCTAGTTAACTGCCGTAGTTGTTACTCTGTGTAGCGCCACCAGTAGCCCTCCAGTCATTTGTTACCATCGATTATCTGGTTTAATGAAAATGCTAGTTGCAAATAGGTTACTGAACTTTATTTGCTTAATCTTATCGCAACTTTTCATGATATGTAGAAGAAAAAAGTAATGGGTTGAATTGTGTATCATGTACATTGAGAAAAATTTACCTGCAGAATAAACCAGGCCCGCAAAGGATCCGTTAAAACCGACTCGTATCTTCATGAAGTCATCCTGGCACTCTGCTTCAATATCTGTAATAATATGAATGTTTAGCTTTCTTTCACAATATTAGTAACTAAGGTATCTACTTTATTATAAAGCTTAAAACAGAGTTGTTACTTATGTACATTTTGGATGTTTTTATATAGTCTCAGAGGAAAAAAATCCATTACGTTTACAGTGCATAATTACTCATAGTAGTAGTCCCCGCAGCCGATTGCGACTACGGTGGCCAATCACAACGACTAACCGACTGCGCAGGGCATAATATAGTGCACAGGTTTATGCGCAAACACAGGTGCACTCTCTATTCCTTTCACTCTCATAGCCCGATTGGGACAGCAATCTGACACCGAGAGAGATCAGGCGCAGGACCAACGACTTTACGTGCTTTTCCGAGACACGGGGGTGTCAAACCACGAACTCCCAAATTCCGGGCTACCTTAAGAATTTCTGAACAGAAAATCTCAGGTATATATTTTTGACCCGACCCGGGGATTGAACCCGGGACCTCTGGCGCAGCCGTCGCTTTAAAGTGCGATCCTCTTACCGCTGCGCTACCGAGGAAGTTACGTATATCTACAAAGTATTCATAATTCAAGGTTCACTCTATCGAGAGCATCTTAACGTGCCGCAATCGGCGTATCCTGTATGGACGGAACACATGAATGGCTGTGTATGAAAGCCATACAAACAAAGGCTTTCGCAATGATCGCTAGTCGCTTGCGCATGTCGATTCCATCTCGATTTGTACAGTATTGCAATGGTCAAGCGCATGTTTATTGTTAGGCTTGATAATCTTGCCTATTAAAGATTTTGTTTATTATCAGATCGCAAACCATTACAAATCTAACGTCAAATGCCGGATGAAGAATAATAGTTTTTTTCAGGTAATTTCAGTTTCAAACAAGAAGCATAGATATTGCACCTTGCTGTTGCCTGGGGCCCTATTTTTGAATCACTCGCTTCAAGATGGCGAGTGATTTTCGTGCGAAGATGAATTAAAAGTCATAGAAAAAAACTCATTGTCGAACGAAGATCACTCGCCATTTCGAAGCAAGTGATTCAAAAATAGGGCCGCTGGGCTCTATTTTTGAATCACTCGCTTAAATAGGGCGAGTGATTTTCCTTCGAAAACGATTTTAAAATCAATGGAAATAACGCGAAATGTAGGCGTTAGTTACTCACAATGTTTTTTTAAACCACTCGCGTCTAGAATTATTCTAATTTTCATTGAAAATCGAACATTAATCCATAAATATCACACGCCATCTTGTCGCGAGTGATTCAAAAATAGTGGCCCTGGCAATGTCGTGTAAAGAAGTAAAGCTGAAGAAGCTCTGCATTGCAGAAGAGTTTTTTTTATTTTTGACCATTAGCGTGCTACATTAATTAATAAGTCTCATCATCATCGTCATCATAATCAGTCAAAGGACGTCCACTGCGGAACGTAGGCCTTTCTTACGGCTTTCCACAGTGACCCATCACTAGCGGTCTGCATCGAGTTTGATCCTGCGATCTTTACAAGGTCGTCTGTCCATCTTGTCGGTGGACGTCCTGCGCTGCGTCTTTGGTCTAAGGGTCTCCAATCTAGAACTTTCCTGCCCCAACGGCCATTAGTTCTTCGCGCTGTCCGCCCTGCCCATTGCCACTTGAGCTCACTGATTCTCGAGGCTATGTCCATAACCTTAGTTCTTTTACGTCTATCAATAAGTCTAATAACTGCCTCGGTAGGGCAGCGGTAAGAGGGTCGCACTTTAAAGCGACGGCTGCGCCCGAGGACCCGGGTCGGGCTGAAAATATGTACCTGAGTTTTTCTGTTCAAAAAATCTTAAGCTAGCCCGGAGTTTGGAAGTTGGCGGTGTTTCACCCCCGTGTAAAAGCACGAAAAGCCGTTCGTCCTGCGCCTGATCTCTCTCCAGTCGTGTCGGATTGCTGTCCCATCAGGCTATGTGAGTGAAAGGAATATATAGTGCAACTGTGTTTGCGCACACACTTGTGCACTATAATATGTCCCGCGCAGTCGGCTTGTCGTTGTGACTGGCCACCGTAGTCGAAATTGGCTAGGGGGACTATTGTAAATAAGTCTGTAAGCCAAATAAAGAAGGGGCACTCACACTGCACCCTGCTGCCGTTGGTCCGGTGCCGTCGGTACTCCCGCTCCCAGGCGGGCGGCTCTCGCCACGTGTTGTCCACCACAGGTGAGCGCGGCTTGATGCTGACTGGGATGTAGCTGTTCTTGTCTGAGAGGAAAACCACCTAGGAAAGAGGAGGATAAATCATAATAATAATATAATTTTAGTACCCGTCTTCGAACTCCCATTATTCGACTGAATGTTGTTTTTTTTATCTGAAATATCACAGTTAGTTTTGTTTTTAACTTACTTAGAGGGTTTCCTCCAAGGTTTTCTAGTTAGTCCCATTGTTGCCAAGTCGGGATCTGATGATGGATTTTGGTGCAATCGAGGAAAACCCCCGAATTTTCTAAACACGTATATATATTTTTTACTATTATAATAGAGTTGTCATGTATTTACGTCTCATAGTTACTATTTTGTGGAGCAGAGCTGATGGTAAAACTCCTTTATCTTAAGGAGTTCAATGATTATGATGTGGTACTTTGTATAAGCTACAAAGCGTCTTATTATTATATTGATATACGCGTATTAAAGAACAGCGTCAAAAGGCATCCCCACACGTCACTCAGATTCATCACAAAAATTTGCAAATAAAATTAACTATTACAAAATGTCTAAACATACTTCAAAAACAAAATGCACTAAAAAACCTCAATAAACTCTTGGCCCTTAAAAAGACCCAAATTTTATGCAAAAAAAAATATTTTTGGTGTCTGTGCCCTGTTGGTTGATGTTTGCTTGTGATGGCCAATGCGATGGAACCGAGTCTAAGAACTTGTTCGCCTAAAATGAGGTCATTTTTAGACCCAAGACTTTATTAAAGACTTTTTAGTGCATTTGGTTTTAGAAGTTGGTTTTTACTTTTTTTGTAAAAGGTTTTTTTGCAAAAGTTTTTTTTTAATGTTGTGAAGAGGTTTTCTTTTATAAAATTTGCAAATAATTACAAAAAAAGGAATTACTTGTATTATCATCCCTAAGTTGGATGTCACTGACCAAAACAACATCCTGTATATCAAACATACAACAGGCTATATCTCAAAGCAATTATCGAATCTTCTGCATTTCCAAGCAATTCACTGGTAAAAAATACCCACTCTAACTGAGCAATTGTAGATAGCCTTTTTTTTTTGGAAAAATTAAACATGACAAGTAACAACCTCTTTCCATCATTGCTCAAACATGATTTCCTCACGAAATTGTCCATATGAAATTTTCAGAACAGCATATTATGATATTACGTAGGTAAAGTCGATTCTGCATGTCGTGCCATGAGCACAAGGTTGTAATACAAGAAGGAATCGTGATCTCTGATGTTAAGGATCGGAATCAATAAAATGTTTTGTATTGGTATTTTCCAATTCACAATACTCTTACGCATTTTAACTAGACATTTACTTTACACATATCTACATTATGCATCATGCTTAGCCCTTTCTTGCTAACTAAATCGTTTATGTTCGTTTTTAGACAGAAAGTAAATTTAGTAAAATAACGTAAACGTCATTATAAGTTTCTTGACGAAGAAGACAATTTAGACTTCAATAAACCAATTAACTGTACTCGTATGTTTCAAACTCTTTCTATTGGATTAACGCAGCAAGTTATGTATGAGTACAACAACTTTACAACAGTATGCCGCTCTACACTTGGAACGCATAAATACGTGGGTACTTATGAAATCACCTACGTGCTCACAATAATGTTCCAATGAAGTGAAAATATGCGAGCTTATCTCAGCTAATGGCTATGCCTTCTCCATCCGCACGTCAGTATCTAATCACAATCAGAGTAATCACTCGGCCCCTTTACACCAGATAATTAATAATCACTTTTTTCTCACGACACGTTTCACATAACTCCTCGTTTATTAATAAAATTAGATCTTTGTTCAGACCCACACAAGAAAAGAGATAATCGGCATTTTAATCGCATTCAATTTTATATCAATTAGAAATTATACCGCTATAACCATAGGCACAGAAAAAGCGCTTAACATAATGAAATTAACAATAAATGTACTTTTCTAGAGGCAATTAAAATCTATCTCTTCATTTCTTTAAAAACAGTACTGTAATGTTACAAAGTGGTGCACATAATATTATATTGTGATGTTATGTTATTATAATCGTAATACAGGGTGGCACAACAAAAGAGGTCTAAATTTTTTTTTGGATCATTTACATCCAGGGATATCCAAATATACCATAATAGGTATGTAAGTATTTGTGATAGGCAAATTTTTGTAGTTTTCAGGGTTTGTTTATTTTTATTTATAGCGTTTGTTAGGCTTTGTTTTAGCAAGTAAGTTAGTAGTTTATTTGAGTAAATATAATTTATAAGGAGCATACTGCAAAAAAAAAACGACATAACACCATAAAAAGTGGAATTATTTGTTTGGGAATTCACAAAATTTGCGAAAAATATCAATATCTCTAAAACTCGGCTAACACACATAGGGTATTTAGATAGCCCTGGATGTAAGGTTTCCAAAAAAATACGCCACTGTTTGGGTCATCCTGTATAAAAATATATGTGATCGATGTTCTATTTTTCCGCTCAACTATCAATCAATGTTACCAGGTTATAATAATGACGAGTACATTTCGTTCAAGACCTATACAATTGTGACTGCCAAATAATAGACAAATAACTTGCAATAAAATAATTTCATCATCATCATCATCATAATCAGCCAAAGGACGTCCACTGCTGAACATAGGCCTCCCCCACGGCTTTCCACAGCGACCGATCACTAGCGGTCTGCATCCAGTTTGATCCTGCGATCTTTTTAAGGTCGTCTGTCCATCTTGTTGGTGGACGTCCTACGCTGCGTCTTTGGTCGAAGGGTCTCCAATCTAGAACTTTCCTGCCCCAACGGCCATCAGTTCTTCGCGCTATGTGCCCTGCCCACTGCCACTTAAGCTTACTGATTCTCAAGGCTATGTCCGTTACCTTGGTTCTTCTACGTATCTCTTCGTTTCTGATTCGATCTCGTAGAGAAACACCGAGCATAGCCCGCTCCATCGCTCGTTGTGTAATTTTACGACTTTAAATTGGGATTTAAAATAATTTTACGACTTTAAATTGGGATGTAAGCTATCCTATCTTTCAAGTGGGATCAAATTGCATACGTTGAGCAAAATTTGATTAAAATCGGTTAAGTAGTTTAAGCGTCCATCGCGGACAAACATGTGATACGTAATTTTTATATACATATAAAGATTGTACCTGACTGTGCTGGGCAAGATAGTTAGGTTTACCTAAATGTCTTTCCTTAACCGTACAAAATTACCATAAAAGGTTCCTCCCCCAGCGAGCGTACTTCATGTAGAACAACGAGAATCTGTTATTGCAATCGTAATCAGATTACAGCCTACCAACAGAAGTTATCCGAGACTTCTACCGTTCTGTTGAGAACGTGTAAGATCGCATCGAACGCGGTAAGGCACTAGTACGCTGCCACGGACATGGTGCAACTCCGATAGCCCTGAGATAAATAAGCTAACCACCGCCTTCCTGCTCGCGACTTTTGACTGCCTCCACACACGTTCACAACCGCTAATTACCCCATCAAATTAGCACTAACATTGACCCAAAACATCTTCAAACTCGACGCACCGTTACCGACAGTCGGAGCCGTATTGTCAGCATTCTTTCGAGATTGCGTCCATTATCCACTCGGCAAACATCGAACAAACTATCGAATCGCCGGTCGATAATGCACCATTTCACAGTCACGACCCCTTGAAAGTTTTGCACAAAAAAGTTGTAAATGTCTGTAAGTGTGTCAGGGCGGTTCGCACGGCGGCGCCGCGGCGGCCGACTCGTCGCACGCATTATAAAATTGGGCCAGTGGAGTGCCCGCCACACAATCCGCCCAAATTGGTTCCAATCACAAAACAACTAATGTGACTATTTGTTACACTGCAGTAAGTAGCGTGGTTGGTTAAAATAAGAACAAAAACGCATCTACATACTTGAGGCGAAAATTACAGAGCTCTTACTTTCTTGTTCGGATTCCCGGCTAGGTTCTTTCAAAATAAAGTTATGCGTATGTAAGCAAGTAGCTACACAAGTAGCTAAGAAAGTATGACTTTACCATCCATCACAAACCTCCTAACGTTTTTGGTTTACTAAGGTATACCTACTAAAAACACTGGTTAAGGATATGGTAACGGGTAAAGTTGAACGATTCAACATAGCCTAAATCTCATTCAAATTCTTCGAAATGGTGGCTGTCTTTGTGAATTCGATCGATCTTCTAAATGAAAGAAAATCAATTTAGACTTCGTTTAAATTAGCCTTTGTCCGAATACTAAAAGTCTTTAACTTAGATTGATCTAAATAGGTATTGGCTACAACGACTCTTCGAGACCATTAACCAAAAAATTGCACTGCGACGCAGATAACAAGCATAATCAGGCTCGTTTGCAATCCTTTGTTTGAAAACTTAATTTCCGCCGTTGGGAATCCGTTTCCTTAGATTATGTCATTTGTTTACTTGCAAGCCTAAAAGGTGATTTTTTTAATTATTTCCTCCACGGTCACAATCTTTGTTCGAGTCCCATTCAAATCTTTCAGCTCCCAAACCTCGTCAATTTGTTCTGCAAGTGATTTTCCATAACGCCGTCCCTTTGTCTTCGGGTCGCGAGACGAAAACAATTCAAAAGTAGTTCACTTAAAAACTTTAATGTGATTGTTAACGCCAACTGACCGTACTGTACCGCTAAGCGTTCGAAATTATTGTTTACAGATATTAAGTTGTTAGCTTGACGTAATAACTCTATTCCTGACCCTACGAGATTGCGTTTTTCTTCGTTCTAAATATGCATCTTCAATCATCTAAATTACTGGTGTTACGGGGAAGGGAGAATGTTCATTGTATGTGGGTCGTACAGTTGCAGTCTTATTCATGGTTTAGATGCAATGTGAGGCGAACTACAGCTATTTCATCACACGCTGCCGACGACAGGTCACTGATTATTATCTGACACATGCACCGGCTAGGCATATCTTGTAGGCTGCATTTCTCACGACCTTGATTTTATGATTCTAAACAAACTCCTCTAGATATGACAAAAAGGAAGCTAATTCGCTGAACCGAAGAGTGCATCCTACACATTAGGGACAGCTTTAGAAACAATGGTTAGGTTTGTCGCCTTTGATTGATGATCGTCGAGATAATATTATTAAATTGACGAATTAAATAGCAAATTCATGATTCGTTTTAAAATTATGTACAATCACACGGTTTGCTAGTTGAAATTAAAGAGCAAGTTAGCTGAAGTTGAGCTAGTGCTCCTTTACAGTCCCTTTGTCATCAAAATTATCAAACAATAAATGACTACCTATCAACACGCAGCTGCCCCAACCTACGTTTTTCATTATAGGTATATAATATTCATAATATTGAACACCAATCACATACATTGCTCTGATCCCAAAGTAGGCAGCTATAGCACTAGTGTTATGGAATTCAGAAACAACGGTGGTACCACAACACCCAGACCCGAGACAATGTGATTTCTACATTGACCCGACCGGGAATCGAACCTAGGACCTCGGAGCGGCGACGCCTTGAAACCCAGCTTGTTTAGCCACTGCACCATGGAGGGCGTCGAATAATACGTGTGTTATTCTTACCCATGCAACATATTGGATTATATAATCTAGTTCGATCTGCAATGATCGAACCGTTCTGCAAAGCTTCCAAATGTAGTGCAAGTTTTAATACACTGTACACTGCCGAGCTGCGATCTTAATAATATAACATACTGTTTTTTTATATACAGCTAACTTATATTTTGTCGATCGAGCCACCACTTCCACTTCCACCGTCGAGTGACGTTAATGAAATAAACAAAAGACAGTTGGCCTCCTCCCTGGTGAGTACGGTTCACCAGCAGCAGCGTTGCGACAGCATCCATTGAACGCGCTATTGGCGTTAGGCAACATATGCTGCGGCTACTGTATCAGACCAACTTAGTACCATAGACGCCCATTAGATTGTTTTACTTGTTTATTTAAGCTTTAGAAATAGTGGAAATAACACTATGTTGCATACTTGACCAGTCCTACTTTTGGGCTAAGCAAAACTATGTGGAATATGGGTCATTAATTTGTACCTTGTCTTTTTAATGGTTGAGAATGTTTTTAACACTCGCAGTGTCATATTTTTTATTCATGAGGATGAAATAAAAAACCAAAAATTTGCGCACGGGCGGGACTTGAACCAGCAACTTTTTATAACATAAACGTCACGCGTAATGACTTATCCATAAGATATCACTAATTTTGCGAGGTCAGACTGACAGCACGGTAGCTCAATTGGTAGAGCGGTTGGCCCGGTTAGCCAAAAAGTTGTTGGTTCAAGTCCCGCACGCGAAATTTTTTGGATTCTTATTTTATCCTTGTCTTTTTAGTTCAAGCACGGATGCTAATAAATGGTATGGTGCAATAGAGAAACACGAAAGTCTTAGAAGGAATATCAATTTATACCTGATATACAAAAAGGTACTTAACTAAACCACATAGGCACCCATCTTTATTTATTTTATAATCTACCGCTTTCAAGCAGCTTTTTTGCTATGAATTTATGCTCATAATCATCCATTGATACGTTCGAATTAATGTGTCGTCGTTAGTTAAAACAGCGATCCAGCTTCACTTTTGATTTATTTTCTTCATATCCCTTTGCTGGATCTATTTACTAGGTACAGTAGTCTGTATGTGGCCCAGACCGAGGCGCGAGTGTGTTCACGCGTGGCAATTCATAACTTACGCCTTTGCGGATGATGTTTCAATTCCAAGTGCGAACGTAGGCATTGTGTATCCGCTTACACCATACTAATTGTATCGTTGTGTTTCATGCTCAATAGTTGTTTTTTTTTCTATTATTGAAAAGCGAGAACAAATACAATTAGTGCAGCACGCTTATTAGATTTGACGCTACTAAAATGATACTGGTTTCATTAACAAATAACTTCCTAACACGGAAAAACCTAGGACTAGAATAGAAGAATAGAATCATTGATTTGCCTTTAAATACACAGTTTTTAGGTACACAGGTTTACAATACATTTTATATTCGGCCATTTAGCTAATAACAAATAACGTACTCGTACACATAGTTTTTGACTTCAATTAACTTCTAGTAAGATTTATATTTGAATTTAAAAAAAAGTGTGTGTGTGCATGCGTGTGAGCATATGGGCGTGCGTGAGTGCGTGCAAGAGTGTGTGTGTGTGAGTCCACTAAATTAGAAGTGCCTCAATTTCGTCATAGTTCTTTGGTTTCAACCATTCTGAGACTATTTTTTTGCATTTATGAAATTTCGTAATGCGTATATTTTTTTCCTTATTGATATTGTTGTAGAGATGGATCGATCTTTTGTTGTACTGCCTTTTAGCAAACGCCGTATTTACTATAGGAGCTTGAAAAACAATGTATCTCCTCTTGTTTTTGTGTCTTTCAGAGTCGAAAGGTAAAGGATTTGTGTCTTTTTAATGCCGACTGCAATACGTACAGCTTCCTAACCGACTGAAGATTGGTGATTTCGTAAAGCAGCTCTGTAGAAAATCCTATCTTTTTAAATGACATTACCTTAAGTAAGCTACGTTGGGCACGCTCCAAATCTAGAATTGATTGAATTTATTTCATTATGTTTCATTCCGTAGCTTTAAGAAACATAAAAAAAACTTTTAAATTGCTTAAATCTAACGTTATTAAGTTTTTAGGGACATAATTAAAAAAAAACTGCAAAAATAGTTAAGTAGCTCTTTTTTATTATGATGATCCCTAGACAGAAAAGTTCCAAACACATTCCAAAAATGATTACCAAGCAGATTACTAACCCAATTCTTATTTGGAGTAAATAAAAACACTCGGTCTAAACGTGTTTAGTTAAGTGTTTGGGGAATTTGATCAATTGCTCCATCATGGCCCCCAAATGGATATAAATTGGCGGCCATTACTGGAACCTTTCTTTCACCCATTTCCCTGGTAATCGGCGGTAATTGCACTCCGTGGTGACGACTGGCGAGGCGCCCTCGAATCGCGCTCAAAACCACAGATTAGAAACACATTACAATTGAAAAGTAAGAGTGCAGACTAAAAGCAAATGTACCATAAAACCACAATCCATTGGGTCACTGTACTAGGTCACACTAATATGGCACTGTCGTCTGCTACAGAATCTTGAGGTGACTCCATTAATTCGATGACCACAAATAAACCTCAGTTTCCTATCTTTTCAGGGTTTTTGAAAGATTATAGAATGGCAATAATTCGAACATAATCATTTCCTTAGTTTCTTTATTCACATTGACCCGCTTTGAAAATGCATTTTCCCATGACTTTGAGTAACGACAGCCCTGCATCGCACGCATTAAAGTTTAATTATACGTACCTAATTACTCTCTTGAAAGGTTTGAATTAGTAGAATTGTCATGATTTTAACATTTAAAAGGTTAATCCTAAGATATTCACAAGTCGAGTTTAAAACGGATATAACAGAATAAAAGCTTGTAAATACCAGCAAGTATTGATACATCTAGTTTCATTTATGTAACTAGGACAAGTTAGAAAAAACTACTTACTACTACCATTTATTATCAGCAGCAATAGTTAAAACGAACAAAAATCGAGGGCAGAGATCAAATCGATGTGACAACTAAACTAGAACGAATTTACGGCAGATAAATGGAGTTCCAATAAAAACGGAAACTTTTTAGATTCTTGTCATTTAGACGGGAATACAGGGTAATTAATATACACAGGTAATACTTAAGGTATTACGACAAACTACTTCAAACTAAAGACTTCATTGGTAATAGGAGTAAGCGCTTCTATTTGCAAAGTCATTAACGGTGATGGAAGGGTATATCAGTCGACAGTCGGTCAGTAGAATCTAGATATAGTTCATTGTTCGTACTCATATTGAGCATATATGATCCAGTTCCATGCAATCGGTATGAAGAAGCAGATGACTTGGGGATAGCGAAATAAAATAACCATTATTTCGCACAATCCAAGAGATTTTTTTAAAAAAACATAGAAATAAAGCAATATGTACTCACGCTTTATAAAGTGTAACAAGCAATTTAAAGAAAGAGTATATGATAGTGTTAGAAAAGTCAAACCTGCATGGCGATTCTTCGCGCGATAAACCATTCGGCTTAGATTTCGGCAGGATTTTCTATTTTTCTATAAATTTATTTGATCAGTAACAAGATCAGAGAAAAAAGGTTGATCGGATATCGATATATCAGTTCGGAAAAATAAAAATAAAATCCATCGTATAAATCCACGTTCTTATAATTTATTAACATGTGAAAGTGATGTGATGTGTCTTAATCACAAACCGAAATATAAGCAATAAAAATATAAATAGAGTTCAAAAATAAAGAAAGATGATTATGACAACTTCTAATTTTTTTCTGTAACACCTGTCTCATTCTGAGAAAATCATGCCTTTTGTTTTTAAAGGTGAGCTATATGCGTCTATGAGTCAGCAATAAGAATATGTGCATGTATGAAGATTTGTTAATTTCTAAGTGATTCAAATGGTCATTATCGCTTGCAATGGAACACATGCCTTCCCTGCAAGTCCAGTATAGCAAGCCTTTCCACTCAAGGCCACGTTTGTATGAAAGCGAAACCGATTACAATGCGTATGGGATGTTACACATATTGTTCTATCCCATAATTATACGCGGGTATTTGCATATTATGTGTACCAGTTAGGTAAGTCTATTTAGAATGTAAATGGGCAAACTATGTTGTATTTGTATGTTGATAATGTGGTAATTTAATAGTACCTATGTAAGATACGACGATACAAGTAATACGTGAAGAGTGTTGAAACTAGGAATGATCGATAGTCATCGATGAAAAATAAACATCAATGTTTGCCTAGAAAACATAAATAAATATCGTAAAGTTTTCTTTACGACACTATCAACTCAGCGCACCGTAACAGACTTATGTCCAAGCTAATTTTTTACAGAGTGTGCCCAAAAAATGTTGGTTTACATTTTTTTCTTTACCTTTTAATAAACAGCATTTCATAATATAAAAGACATATTTTTTTATTTGTTACCAAAAACATCGATGTTTATACATCGAAGCTTTTAATCGAACATCGATACTCTTGCTCCGATGTCTGTGTCGATGTTTTCTAATATCGATCATCCCTAGTGGAGACGACTCCGAAATCAATAATTTTTGATACACAGTTTTACATCCGATCAATAATGATAAACTAATTTCATGGTTATCGAAAATAAATAGCATGATACGTTTATGATTTCTCAATTTTGGAACCTACATGTACATGTATAAAAGCATGCATATTCGAATTATTTAAGAGATTTGTCATAAATACCTTTTCTCTTTGTAAATTGGTACATCCGTTACATTTGGTATTTAATCAATCAGTTACAGATTTCGTCACAGACTTTATCTGATTGAATAAAAGTAAGTACAAACAAACCTATAATAAATAGGCTTTAGACACAAAAAAAACATATTTGCCTAAATACTCGTAAATTAGGCAAAAAATGTATACATTTCTGTAAAAATAATAAATAAAGTGTAAAAAAATAAGCCAACTTACTGGATCCTGTTCCGTTCCATCGGTCTTCAAAGCCTCTCTCGTCTCATTCTGAAAAAAAAGAGAATTATTAATTAATTCTCTCAAAATAATTGCCATGGCATTTGACATTTGCGATTTCCATTATTGTAAATTCTTATTCAAAAATGGAAAGTACCAATAATTGCTTAAACTGATAATTGTCTGGATCGTAGATATTAAAAAACACGCTTCCAAATATTTGACGCTTGTGTGAAGAGCACGAACATTTGCACGTAAGTCATGGTATTTTAATGTATATAAGTATTTATGGGAGACGTCTTATTACCGACTTTAAAATAAGAAGGTAAACAATTCCATGTGTCTGTAGGTGATTTCGTTGGTTCTTATTCATATTTGACTATATTGATCCAGTAATGCTTCTAAACACGTGTGCTACCAAATTCGTGCACAAACATACATACACGTAAGAAAAAATACAGGGTATATAGGATGACTTCTAATTCGACGTATTTCTCTTGGGATGTGATAATACATCTCATTTCAAACAAAATTAACGCAAATGTCTCTAATACCAAAGTGTCTCGTTATCGAGATATTCAATATTTTTCGAAAATCCCGAATTAACTGCAAAACAATAATCAAATAAAATGCCATTGTTTTAAATTAAGTTATTTTATTTTTTATCAGTTACCAACTAGATAGAAAACTGGATTTATTTTGACACTTTGGTATTGTGACATTAGGGTTAATTTTGCTGGAAATTAGATGTATTATCACATGCCAAGAGGAATACGTCAAATTATACACCCTATATAATAACAATTTCTTGAAAACGAGTCATTGCGAGATAATTCTTTTTTACTAAGGGGAACAGTTTATGAAACTTATAGTTTCATAAAAATCGGTCTCGTAGTTAATGATTATGGGTTATGTGTGATAAATAAAAATCATGAAATAATAATAAAAATGTAAAACGCTTTTAAAAAAACTGACTTGACTGATTTTACTGACGTCAGATAGGATTTATCCGAACGAATATAGCGCATTTTTCATCTATTTAGGAGGAACAATTTTTTTGTAGTCTGTGCACGATGTGCATAGAGTAATATATGTTTACGTAAGCGTGACATGATGCACCTACTCCAAAAGAATTTGTCGCGCGTTTTCATAACGCGACGGCTTCGCGACTCACGCAATGATTGACGATTTGACGACCTCCGTGGTCGAGTGGCTAGCACGCTGGTTTCAAGCGTCGCCATCTCGTGAGGTTCGGGGTTCGATTCCCGATCGGGTCAATGTAGAAAACGATCTTTTCTATATTATCTCGGGTCTGGGTGGTGTAGTACCACCGTTGTGTCTGATTTCCATAACACAAGTGCATAGGCTACTTAATTTGGGGTTAGAGCAATGTGTGTGATTGGTGTCCAATATTTTAAAAAAAAGATGCTGTCGCGAGGTAGTATCGATGCAAACGCGCATTATTATCAAAGCAGTCGCCAATATACAATCCATAATCTGTCAATGTCCAGCTTCTGCATTGCGACTGCTTCAATACAAACGCGCGTGAACGTCGCTAAAAGTAGCGCAGTGTGTAGACGTTGATATTTTGCGACTACATCAATGCTGCATCGCGACTGCATCGTTGCTAAAAGTTGCAGTGTGCAAAGGGTCTAAGAGATGTATTATATATAAAACAATATTTAAATCACTCGCGTCGATATCATGAGTGATTCTCATTCTAAAATCAATTAAAAATCTACGAAAATTACCTACGCGTAATATTGACACGAGTACTTACAAAATTGAGTCTCTCTTGTATGGATTTTATCAGGATTTCATTCAAAAATTAAACATTAATCAACGAAAATCTTACAAAATTCATTTATCTTTTTTCAAATCACTTACACGTGAAATTAAACTAATTTTCTTTGGAAAATCGGACATTAAACAATGAATATCACACGCCATCTTGACGCGAGTGATTCAAAAATAAGGGTCCAGGTCCAATTGATTACCCATCTACACTGTGTCTGACTTGACAAGTGAATAGTTAGACTCACCTTGATTATGCCCAAAGAAGGTGACGGGTCTGGCGGGTCGTCTCCCGAACCCTCATGGATCTCGGCTGATGATGAGGAGGAGACAGACACCACCGACACTTCCGTCGATAAGTCCGATTCAGCTGACGTTTCTATCAAATGCTTCTCTATTGAATGCGCTCCCTGTAGAAAATAAGTATAATATATACAGGCCCAAAAATAGTACCGATAATAGTATGTTTTGTTTCAATCGCGTCAGATTTGACGAATCATTGTACGAAACAGTCAAGAAAACTGAAATCGAGAATTCGGGGAAGTCAGTTGATGTTACCTCTTCCTCACGTCACCTAATTAGGAAAGATTTCGTTTACGATTTTGAGTTGAAACCATAAATTCCTAAAACTTTCGCAGCATCGATAATACATAATGACTGATATTGATCGGAATACAATTATGGAATGGTTGGCGTCATCGATCTTCATGCCAGATTTTATGCCAGACATAGCGGCTCCTTTGGTGGACCCCAGAGGCCCGACTTAGCCCGCTTGACTATTATTCATGTGAATACCTTAATAGGAAGGGTTATAAGAATAATTCAACAAACATAACGCAATGTTAACAAGGCATCAGGGCAAAAATGGCAGCAACATCGACCTGTGACAGATTTGAAGGTTGCCAGCAGGGTAACGGTCACCATCTTATAATTTTCCATTTCTCATTATATTCAACACAAAAATATAAAAAAATAAATCTAAGTACTTTTTGTTTTATCAAACAAACAAATACCCAATACTCGTTTTGCACACCTGTATGTCAAAGGATCCAATGTTAACTAAGTTTAAATGTGTTAAATTCATACATTTAGATAGGATTTAAAATACTTTTGAAATAAATACTCACTCTTGATATTAGAAGCAAACACCATATCGTGGTGATTATCCTGAAACCAAAAAGAAAAATGTTAAAATAATATCGGTATTCTATTAATGACTAGGTAGATAATTTTTAATTGCGTTAACACTTTGATGAGATTCACTTGTTTTTTTAGTGATTAAATTACACTAAATAAAATACTAACACCTACTTGTATGTATGATGTGTGTTAACTACACCTACTTGTATGTATGGTGTAGTTAACACACAAAATGTACCATTTTTTTAAAAGACATATATTCTGACTTACGCGTATTATAACTATTAAGGTTCATTTTCGAAAAACTCGAGCCACTCCGGTCAAATACTGCAAAACGATTAGAGTCGAGAGTACTACATTCAAATCGTATCAAGGAGAATAATAAATATTGTAGGTACATTAGTAGACTGCTATTCTAAGAGAAGTCATTGTTGTTTTTCTACGTGTGTAATCAAAAGAAAAACTTTACAAATAACAGTCGCTGCACAAATCGAATATGGTTCGTGATACATTCTAATGATGACCCACAGGGCCCGGTGTCTAAAGTTAACTAAACCTATAGTCGATCGTGCCGGTGGAATTACACTTTATTGTTCTGGGCTAATGTCGGCTTCTGTCCGTAAGCGGTGGTGAGACGACACACGCAGACGAAAACAGACAGCCAAATCCTACTCTCCTTACATAAATTTGATCCCGCTGCAATAGCTTAGGGTACCTGGTAATCGAAACTGTTCATGTACTTTCCGAGATGATCAGCAAAGACTGCGATCTTTTTTGAATCTGGAGTTGCTATAAGACACGTTTAAAGAAGTGTAAAATAGAATAGTCATGTGTTCAGACGGAGTATGTGCATTCTTCGAACTTGTAACATTTCGATTGAGCTCAATAAAAAAATATGTACTTTTTCAGTTCACAATTATTACAAATTGAAATATTTTGACCATTAGGATTTATGGAGTACCCATTTATACAAAATCAATCGTTAAGTTCTTATCAAATTTTTATTTTCATTTTATTAAAAAACCGTCAGTCTTCTCAATTCATTGTTTACAGTAAAGCAAAGTTGTCGGTTAGCGTGACCTGATTCACAATGAAGTGTCTGTTTTCCCCGGGCTGTGGGCAGGTCAAAAGACACGGCGGGGTAATGACAGGCCAGATGATTGCTCGGGATCGATATCTATATCAATCGCTGCGGTCGCCAGCCATAAAATTGTTGTTTCACGCAATCCGCGGTCAGTATGATGTAATTTTTACAATCGTTTCATTTAATAGAATAATGGAATTGATTCACAGAACCCTTGCCACTCGAAGTGCCTTTACATTTCTCTTGGCCCTGTGTACAATCCAGGGTTAACTTTTGTTAATCTTAGCCAAAAAATCGCCACGTCTGACACGAACTGACGGTAACAGAATTAAGCTTCCTATGGATTAAGCAGGAGAGCGTTAGCAAGTAAATATACTTCCTACACGCTTCATCAATACAAATTATTCGTTTTATGAGTGTGAAAGTGTGTTAAAAAGTATCATATTTCTAATTTCCCCAATAAGAGGTCATGGTGATTTTATGACTTGGTTTTATGACAGACCATTATTATTCTGTTTTCTTGCAAACTGAAGGCGAAGGCAATCGCTTTTATATAGCGTTTAAAAAAATGATTTAAAAAAAAAAAGTTAATTACGTGAGTTGCCGCGTCATCTATAGCTTTAAAACGGTTATGCAATCACGCAGCTGCCGTCATATTTCCTGAATTTCCACGACGTTATGATTTGCTGTTCTCGGGGTAATGTCAGCGACCCGGCGAGGTCGCCAGTCAACCGCTACGTGTCCTTACCGAAAAACAAAATATCTCAATTCGAATCTAAACTAAATAATAAGCTCTTTTAGTACCCAGCTGCGTAGCACATCGATAAAATAAACTAATTAACTTTAGTAGTAACAACACTACTACATAATATGCGTCGCGTATAGACCCGTAATTAACTTTATTTCTTGAACTATACATTAAAGTTATGTTTTGAGCTGTCGTATCAAGGCTTACCTTGGTGTGTCAAAAATACGAGTAAAACTGTAAACGATAAAATGTACCCTTCAATTATATCGATTTCCATGATAACTTTTCTTGAGCTTATGTTAGGAGGCATCATGTTGGAATCGATAAATCATTTCTTACATACTAAAATTGCAAATGTTCCACCACTGATTCAACTTTCTGCATTCCCAAAAGGCATTCAGTCCCCCAATCGAACGACTAACAGTCCAATAAAGTTTAAATAAACATAAAAATAACATGTATTTTTACCTATTCATAAATCAGAGCAATTACTTTGGTGCATACACCAAGCAAGAGTGTTGAGTGTGAAGTAAGCAGGTTCTCTACGCAATGTTACCAATTATACCATTAATTGAAGCACCAAGCCCATGGCGTGACTACGAATGGAGAAATACAATTCTTGGTACACCTTCATACGTAGATGTGACAAAATGTTGTTATTATGATTACATTTCTTTAGTCTTGTTATAAGGAGGGCGCAACTAACGATGCTTTCTAAAAGAAACTAAAGTAGGTAACGTTAAAAAATTTGAATTGTTATTTTACCTAAATGGTTACTTATTAAAACGTAAATTTTGAGTTCTGAATTACGTTTCTTCTTCAGACCAACGAGCTCCTTGAAGATTTTTACAATTTACACGCAGGTAGAAATTTTCAACTTTTATAGTAGTCTGTTCTTCGCGCTTTGTGCCCTGCTCATTCTTTATGAGGCCCATTACCCATAGTTAACGAAGAACTGATGGCCGTTGGGGCAGAAAAAATCTAGATTGGAGAACCTTCAAGCAAAGGCGCAGCGTAGGAAGTCCTGTTGGTGGACGATGAGTTAGATAGATTACCTTGTAAAGACCGCTCACAACTGGTCACTGTGGAAAACGGTGGGGAAGGCCAATGTTCAGCAATGGACGTCTTTTCGCTGATGATGATGATGATGATAATAGTATGGCAGTAGATGAAAGGTCATACTAGAAAATTTACTAAGCAAATCTTATTTTAGGTAGGTACGTAAATGTCCAGTTTTTTGACGAGTACCGAACCAAGAAACAAAAAAATATCTGCCTTTGAAAAACTGACTGAATAGCTCGAAATAACGCATTTTCCCTCTGTTTAGGAGAAACAAGTAGACTGTCGGTGTACGCAAGCTTGAAATCTTGCACAGACTCTAATTGAATTTGTTTCTCCTGAATAAGTCAGCTTTTTTGAATGAGGTATTTTTTTTCATTATTTATTTCATGATTTTTAGTTATTTCCCATATCTCAAAAACTGCTGACCCGATATTAATGAAACTTACACAGTACCCTTAACGTGAAACGTTGTAAATTAAATTAAGTACCTATCTTACCTTAGACCACGGACTCGAGTTCATAACCACTGTGTATTCAATCTATTTTTATAAGATTTATAACTAATTTTTGTTTGGATTCAATAAACTCAAGTAAAAGCAATGCATTGCAATCCAGTGACTTATGTCATTTTGCATCTACAACAACAAATCAGCTTCGTGATCGAGAAGGCAATTAATCGAGATCGAGTGATCGTTAGCTGCATAATCGATTCGTGATCGATAACAGCTCCGTTACTCGCATTCGCATCCAGTGGGACATGCCGTAACTTGCAATTTCCTATTGAAATCGACCATTTTCCTATCGATAATCTGACTGTCCAACAACTGTTGACTATGTACGACAAACAAGGTGTCAAAACAATACCGTTCTAATTCTGAACCCATACTGATAACGCCTTCATTTTTAATAATTTATAAAACAAAAAGTTTTGTGTGCATTATTATGAAATGTAGCAATACGGCGACTGACGGAGATGCATAAACAATAAGACACAATATAGTCATGAAACTCATTTATACATCATGGTTTCCATTTCTATTTAATCAATAGTAGTTTAGTAATTTGGTCAGATACAAAACATGAAATTGAAGAGCGAGATTTATCCGAAAAGCAATTTAGTGGGTAATTTATTTATCGGACACAAGTTCGATTTTCGCATGCCAACTTTCTATTGACAATACATTATCGAATCACACAGAATGACCGAGAGAAGTAATTGTGCTTTTAAAATGTAGGCAACAGTTAATCTCATAGTTTTTAAATGACAAAATGCTTAGGATCGATACGCTCTCACTTGTATTCCAACGATGTCTTTCGATAATTTGATTGCTTTAGTCTACAATGCAGTGAAAGAAATTACTTATTGTATCGATACAGCCTTTAATTTGCTGTTTTATTTTTTAAGGCTTCTATTTTTAGAAACGTAAGAGTCTATAAAAAGTAAGTCTATCAGCACTAACGCGTTTATGTCTTTTATACGGGTAACCAATTCGTAGCTGCTACGACACAAAAAAAGTTAATACTACACAAGTACACATTATGTCGGAATGCAACTGACGAAAACACTTTCTTCTGTGTGACTATTAGGTATAGTAACTAGAGCAAAGACGGAGTATGCAATTTTGGTGTGAAAATTATTCTCGCGACACTTCCGATTTCACGAGAATTTGATAAATGTTACTAGTATATGCAAAGTTTTCAGGAATTCTATAAGGTATATCATCACACCTTCGCGATATGAAATCTCTTTGTTTGATTAGGCGAATAACTAAATAGAGAATCCGAAACTGATGATGAAATGATTCAGAACCAAATTGTTGACGTGAAACAGTGAATTCATATTAAGTACACCTACAAATACATACATACAATCAGTTACATAATAGTAACATGGACATGATAGAATAAAAGTAATATAAAGTTGATATTTATTATAAAGCTGTCTTTAAAACTCAATAATTTTATGATTTCGTTTATACGTATATGTTCGCTATCGCTATGTTCGCTTAACTGCCTCGGTGGCGCAGCGGTAGAAGGGTCGCACTTTAAAGCGACGGCTGCGCCAGAGATCCCGGGTTCGATCCCCGGGTCAGGCCAAAAATATATACCTGAGTTTTTCTGTTCAGAAATTCTTAGGGTAGCCCGGAGTTTGGAAGTTGGCGGTGTTTCACCCCCGTGCCTCGGAAAAGCACGTAAAGCCGTTGGTCCTGCACCTGATCTCTCTCCGGTCGTGTCAGATTGCTGTCCCATCGGGCTATGAGAGCGAAAGGAATAGAGAGTGCACCTGTGTTTGCGCACACACTCGTGCACTATAATATGTTCCGCGCAGTCGGTTAGTCGTTGTGACTGGCCACCGTAGTCGAAATCGGCTAGGGGGACTATATGTTCGCTAAGTTAAGTAATTGCTATGTTAATGAAGGGTCTATTGGTTTAGATTTGCTCATTTGTACTGTGGGCAGATGAGACTAAAATGTATAAGGTGCATACACTTTTTATTACATTATTGTCCATTTTACTCCCATGTCTCTGATCACAGTACGGAACCCTACTTGGAGGCGTGACCGACGCGGGTTTCACGCTACGTTTTATAGTCTTTATAGCATTCGACAGTTATTTATATTGCATTTTTGTAAACGGCGTTTGCGTAAAAGTTATGCTTGTGAAATAATATTAATAACTGTAGTTCATAAACACGACCGTGAATGCTACGCTGGACTTGGGAGGCTTTGCGGTTGCAGACGTTACTTTGAAAACAATTCTGTCAGACAAATTCTGGGTACCGAAAGGATTCAGGTTTTCACATTTCCTTGCATAGGCCAGTAACACAACATAAGAGACGCAACATTATCTTTGTCAGCTCTTGCCCAAACGAATAGGTTCCTATTCTATTCCCAGGGAAATGAGAAAGCAGGAGGCCTCGCCTCATATCCTCCCACAACTCAATTAACAGTAGTAATTCAATCATTAAGGTACTTAATAACTAATAATAATTAAAATAATACATTTCGTGGCTCACTACACAAAGATTAATGTTGTCAAACGGGCCTCTGAGTGTTGTCTTCGGCCCCATGTATGCCTTCCAAAGGTCCGGGACCCTATGGTCCCAAGGAAGGAAAATGACCAACATAATAATAACTTTATTTCTCTTTCAACGGTACAAATTATGCCTCTTTATGTAAAAAAATATTGATATTGAAAAGGTAGAAACTAAGTGGTATAAACGTCGGCAGCGGTACTAGTATAAACTGTGACACAGCTGCATATTACTTGTTGCTTCGTTGTAGGTGAGCATATTTTCCGACAGATCTTGGTGTATCTTATCTAGTTAGTAGATTATTTTTGGCAGGGCTTGTATAATAAGCAAAAAGGTTCTATTCCTCATACGTGTCGGAAGCGCGGCGCCTTCGGCACATTTCCTCGCGCAAATCAATCAAACATGACAAGAGGCTATTTTGAATCACTCGCGTCAATATTACGAGCGATTTTCATACGAAAATCAATAATTAATCAACAAATGTCAGGTAAAATATTGTCACTTGCAAAATCGATTTACCTTTTTTTAACCCCTCTCGTGTGGGTTTTATCCGGTTTTGATTCAAAATTCGAATATTAATCAAAGAAAATCACACGCCGTATTTAATATCCGTTCCTTTTCGCTTGTCGAATATTGTAATCAATCTTGATATTCCTTTTAACCGAAATAATGTATTAAAAATAAGATAAACACAAAAATCACTGACTACATAGGTAAATCTTCGTTTAACACTGAAATCTTTTTAAATCAAACAGTAAAGATATTATTTTAAAAGTTATAAAAAGATTGTTTACATTATTCGACAAGCAAAGATAAACGGAGCTTAAGAGAGTGATTCAAAAATCAGACACCAGGAGCCCTAAAAATTTAGCTGTAAACCACGAGGCGAGGAGGTTCCTATCCCTCATACGTGTCGGAACCGCGGCGGCCTCGCCACATTTCCTCGCGCAGCTCATTACCGCTTCCTCCGCCATCTTGGTCAAGGCCGTTAATTACGCTTTACTTTTATTACTACGATGCAATTACCAAAAACACACAACGTCGCGGGCCGCAGCTGCTAATCGGTCTATTATGTTGATGGATTGCTTGAAGAAATGGATCGTATGAGCCGGACTTACAGATTGTATTAGATATTTTAATTATGTTGTCGGTAACTTAAAGTAGAAAAAAAAACAAACGGATATTCATGTAGTAAGTTATTCATAATTACGATGTTTAAAACAATTTGATATAACACTTTAAACTGATTTAATTATTTAATACTTTGTTACGAAATAATCATATCCGGTATCCGGAGTATGAAAACACTGAAGAGTTGCTTTCAAATAGACATCGTCGATGCTACTCACAACTCAACATAGTAAACATTTGGAATCATGAGTATTAAATGTATGCTGTGGCAAACCGAACTCTTTCCTATTTTAATACTCCTTTTTGTCTCATTTTCCTTCTCTTTTTTGATGTTTTTACTTTTTACTCAGTTGTTTCTTTTACTTCATACTAGTTACATCAATTTCTCATAAATATTACCCAAAGTTTATATTTATCCTCAAAAATCCCCCACATCGCGTACATATGCTGTAAACACTAATATTCAAGTTGTGTTTTTGGTAACATCAAGCACTGTCATTGAGTAACTGATGGGTATGATAATCTTGAAGTACCTCTTTTAGTATTTTAATAGAGTCAATCAATAAATGGAAGCAAAAATCCTGACATATATACATGTGTTTTAACTTACCACGAAACAAAATATTTTCATTTAGAATGACTCTAACTGAAGGTGAGCATATTCTCAGGACGCAGCAAGTTTAACTCTAGCTCAACGCGTAATAAAAAGGGACGATTTCAGATTTAAGTCCGTATTTCTTTGCTAGTCGAAAAAATTATACAATCTTATTATAACTTTTGTAATAATATTAGTGAATAAAATTCATTTACCGTGTGATTTTAAAAGTTCTCAGTGTCTAACGATGATTAACCTATATAAAGTCGGTGATTTTAGAGTTAATTTTATTTAAGAATGAATTATTTCGGTCAAAAAAATGTCAAGATTGTTTACTATAACCAGCAAAAAGGAACAGACTTAAGGTATATATTTTATTGTGATCGACCGCTGTGGAAAGCCGTGGGTGAAGCCTATATTCAGCAGTGGAGTTTCTTTGACTGATAATGATATACTTTACTGTTATCTATATATTTTCATTTCCGAATCTCTCCCATCTGGACCAGTAAACTATAGCCCAAACCTGTCAATGGCGGGCAAAGGTGATCTGGGTGCGTCGGACGGAACGCACCGTTACCGCGCGACACGGATCGCGGCGCAACGCGTTCGCGACTCGCGCGATAACTGCCGTCGCGCAGTAATCGACGTGACGTCACTACTTTTGCGCCTTTAAAATATGAATAGGAATACGATAATTAAACATACGGTTGTTGAGTAACCGTCGCGCTACCTACTATAAAAACTAGCAATCATAATAATAGAATAATTTACAATGACAAGTGTTTTGTGAGCTGATCTTACAAACAGCAGAGCAAAAAATCTTGCCATGTATGTAATATTAAATGAACCCTCCATAAAAGTAAGAAGGTCAATTTAGTAAAATGAGATTCTAAGACACAAAAGTCATTCACAAAAGTCAATTCATATTTAATTTCAGTTTTTTTATAGCAACCGCCACGTCTCTAGGTCCGAAATTCAAACTCCGAAACAATAAGTTTGATTATGAGTACCTAAAGGCAAATATAGCGAGTGAAGCCAATGTATTTATCTTCCTTCCGTACATAAAAACATTGGTCTGATATTGATTCAGTGGATACTATAATGAATAGTTTTGCTTCAATTAACTAACTAGTATATCATGATCATAAAAGAAATTCCATAAATAGTCTGACTGACTATTCTTGTAAAACCAAATACAATAGGTTACCAGTTTTTGCAAATGGTAACAGCTCTTGTAACTATCTATGTATATTAACAAAATGTTCCACTTACTTTATTTTTGTTTTAGGTATATCGGTGTCTGAATGAATCGTGTGAAATGGATGTATAATCGGGTTTAATTTCGCGTAACGCGACGGAGTCACGCGGCTACGACGCTACGGGCTACGGCTGCGCGGGAGTTGCATGCGAGTGGCATGGCGCCAAAATGATATCGCGCTACGAAATCGATAACATTTCACATAATGTACCGATCTTGTTGAAGATCTCGTTATTTCACTGCTCGTAAATTTGCAATATAAAAAAAATCAAAATAGAGATTAGAATCAGGGAAAACAAGAAAGTACTTCGTTCTCAGGATTGACGAATGGTGATTCGTTTCCTTTGCGAAACAAACCTTCATGCCCCTTTATTAATCATATTACGTGAGTAATTATATATTTATTACATAATCATGTGAGCTGTCGTCACCTTCAGTGATGAACTTGATAGTGACTATTCACACAGTCGATAGGATTGTAAAGCCAAACCAAGTACTACCTTAAAACCTTTAGATAAAAATACAATGAAGCTATTAGCATGCAATTTTAAGGAGTTATTAAACAAAGAAGACGAAAACAATGCCACTATAAATTGATGGGTTGCGGAAAACTGAGGAATGTATATGAAAAATGCGTCTAACAACACGCCTGAAAAATGAAAATCAACTCAATGTTATAACAAAATACTAACCACGATAATGAAAAATATTATTTACATTTTCAGGAGCCTGAAGTTTATATTTTTTATGGAATGAAAAAGCGTCAACTTTTAAAGTTTCTTAGATCAAATACAACGCGACAAGTTAACTAAGTGTCAAACTCTAAAGAGAGAAAGTGGCAAAATCTTAAAATGCTTGAAACAAAAGGAAATAAAATCCGACGCGGAAACTTCTCAGTCAGACTATCAAGGCCGAGAAATATGTCTTTACATTTTTTCCGAATTCGCAAACGGCCGATTGATGGCATTCGAAGGCAAATCAGCAATGGTCTTTAGTCCGCTCAACCGTAGCGGGGTCACAGAACTAGTACAAATATAATTTTGTTGCGCGCCGAATCGCACACTATTTAATTAATTGTTCAACTGTACAATATTCCTGTTTCCAAAGAAATCGGCCTCAGATTGAATACCATTTGACGCTTTGTTATGAGTAAAAGTTCACACGTAGTGTCGTCAAACGTTTTTAATTTCAACTGTCGTAAGATTTTTTAGTCTTTTCAAACTAAGAGTCTCTAAGACCGAATTTTATGGAAAGATCGGTTAGGTCAGCTTCTCTGTATAAATAAGTCGCCTAATCAAGAACGATGGTTTTTTTTTGTAATTAAGCATTTCGCCGAACCCAATTCATAAAAGAAAATTAAATACTTATTTTCCACACTCACCTAAGCTTGATCACCATCGTACTCATATTTCACTATTCACTATCATGTAAGTACATACACCTGGCACCTCACAGTCGAACTCAACGTTTGAATTTGGAACGCGGCGCGTGTTTCCGCGGCGGAGCGTCGCGCGCGCAGCTCGGTCGTCGGTCGCGGAGTGCTGGCTGGTGCGCAGACGCAGTCCCTCCATCCGCGAAATCTTTGCTGTACAGTCGGTGGTGGGTTTAGGTAGGTTTAGGTTTCGCTTGTTTACCACCACGAGCTCTAGATTTCTTCTTTGCTAACACGTATGACCCTATCGAGCCCTTAGTTGGTATCGTATACATAGCGTTACTTTTATTATACGCACAGCAAAAGAAACTCTAAACCCACATCAGTTTTTCCAATGGATTACTACAACCTTCATATCTTCAAAGTTAAAGTGAACAGGCTTCTTCTGGGTGAGGATGCTCCATCGCCACCGATGTTTATACCACATTAGGAGCTCTATTTATGAGTCGCTCGCGTCAATATTCCGGGTGATTTTCGTTCGAAAATCTATCACACGAGTACTTACAAAACTGAGACAACTTTTTTCAATTCATCCTTTATAGACAACAACCTTTTTATTGGAAAATCGATCATTAACATATACAACAATGCATTCAGGATGCTACTTGGACTCCCGTGATTTCGCAACGCGTCGACATTGTTCACTTTTTCGTTGCTTTCACACGTTGATCCGAAAGCGGTGCGCCTTAGCCCTAGATCGCCTCCGCAACAGTATAAATAGGATTCTGGCGGCATTGGCTAACCGGTGGGACTCGCCGATGCTATAGCGCTGGATTAGTTTGCACGCTAGCAATGCTGGCGGCTTCTTCTAGGCAGCACCTTTCATTGTTTTAACATAGACTAAGGTCAAATTTGTTACTAACAAGAATATGGACTAAGGTCTGAAATAAAATTTCTTTCATTTATTCATTAATCATTAAAAAAGAAAAAAATAGGGCCTCTGGGTTTGCTCTACCCATACATAAAATAGTCGTGTTACTTGACTCATTATTTGCAAACAGAAATGAATTTTATCTCGATATTATTATAAATACCAGGGCTTATAGAGATAGTACATATCCAGGTAACAGGAATATTCCATATACCAGTTACTTTATTGTTGAGAAGAACAACTTTTACACAGATAAATCTTTAGCTGACTGTACAGAGAGCGCACAAAAGCTCGAGGGGGCCTTAGCATTAATAGTTTCCAAATCATTTGGGGAACAATTGTCCAGGTGCGCACTGTCCGTTCCGCTAAATCAGGCTTCAGCTGAACTAATGACTTACTTTAAAAAGTAATTAGACGCGTAATGAAAAACACTGCTCAAATTAACGCAAATCAAAGCAAAAAAACACAACCATTTCCTCTGTCGAGTCTTTATTTCAAGCGTTTACCAATGTGGATTACTTATAACTGTCGTAGCTCTTCCATTTTTTTCGTGATCGCCTTAATTTTAATTTACATAAACAGTACATAATTAAAAGCGAATCACGTTTTTAGTACACTACTACAAATCTAAACAACACATGACAACACCTTATTTTAGATTATATAAATACCGACCATCTTTTCCATGCGTATCAAAAGGTTGACACCGATTATCACCGACGTAAGGGTCACAACACCAATGGTTATCTTCATGGGGCTGAAAAGAAGGAAATTGTTAAATTGGTGTCACTTCATAAAAAAGCACTAGTCACTTGACTATTTCTTTTGGTTTCATGTAACAGTGCTTCAAGAGAACATACAAAAACGAAGTTGAACGACGTAAAATTATGTAAATACACGTTGTTAGGTACCTACTTAACTCTTTGGAATTAAAAAAAAAGTCTAGACTTCACCTACGGAAATATAGTTTTTATATGACTCTTAAGGATGATTGCAGGTACAAAAACGATTCCACCACTGTCACCGGGAATGTCAACGAGAACGAGACATTTACTGTAGCCGCTGATCTTCCGATCGCTATGATATGGAAGGCTTTATGATCTACGTACGAATAATGTATCGCTCGGCGTCATCTACTTAGTTCAGTTCAGGGGACCTATTTATAAAGCAATCGCGTTAATATGGTATGAGATTTGTTATGATTATTGTTCGATTTTCGATAACAATCAGATGATGCCTCAATTTCGTAACTGCTTTCAAACGAATGCAAACATATTAAGCGTGATTTTCGTTAACTTTAAATTGGATTCGTAATATAAAATTGACGTGTGTGATCTGAAAAGTACAGCCCCGGGAGCACGGTTCGCAGACGGTGGTGGGTAGACACACTGCCTTTGCAAAATTATACGACTCTTATGAGGCTCACCCATCAGCGTTGTGGAAGTACAGCGCACTCCTCAGCAGGTAGTAAATGAGCTGCATGTAGCAATAGATCACGTAGTACAGAGCCAGCGCCGTCGCCGTCACTGACAACTGCACCAGATGCACCAGGTCTGCTAGGATCTCCCACCTCCTGTCGCTCTGGGAACGTCTTTTTACGTTAAAAAATATAATATTCTTCTTAACGATTTTCGGAATGGCGGCAGCTCTCGACAGAGATAGGCTAGGTACGCAAAGGAAAGGATATTGACCAAAGCCGGGCCCAGATTGCGTCTTTGTAGTTTATATTTCAAAAATCTTGTTTCAATTATAATTGCACTGGTATTTTAAGGGTAACTAAGTAAGTAAGTATTACATTACTTAAGTTAGTAATAACAATTACCTTTTGAATGTATCAAAATAAATAAATAAAATAAAAATAAATAAATAGCCTTTGGACATTCCCACACATCGCCATCTAGCCCCAAAGTAAGCTACTCAAAGCTTGTGTTATGGGTGCCAGACAACGGATATAATACTTAAATACTTTTTTTTTGTAAATACATACATGATATACATAAAAAACACCCAGACCAATACAAACAGACATGTTCATGCTCATAAATGTTTGTATTGTGCGGGGATCGAACCCGCACCCGCTGCGTAGTAGGCGATTTCTCGACCACTACACCAGACGGGCTGTCAAAAATGAATGTAGGTGTGGTGCAATAACTCTGCAATCACAAAACATAGCCTCAAAATGTCTAATCTGCCATTTAATTCCTCGTAAATCCCTTATTATTTTTGAAAAATATTTACTGTCTGTATCCTTTCAAATATTTATATGTTTTATCCGATTTTGTAAAGACGCATGCAGATGCAAAGTGGGCCGAGTTTCTATAGAGTTTTGGTCAAGATTCTTTAGTGCCCAGTTATGTATGCAATATACAGTGCCCTATTCCTTTATTCTTATTTATTCGGTGAGACAAAGTTATGTGCGGAACGAAACGACCAGGAGCTCTATTTTTGTATCACTCGCTTCAAGATGGCGAGTGATTTTCGTTCGAAGATGAATTAAAAGTCATAGATAAAAACTCGTTGTCGAACGAAAATCACTCGCCATTTCGAAGCGAGTGATTCAAAAATAGGGCTCCAGTAATTTGCGAGTACGTAAGACGTTCAGCTCCTTATAAGCTACATGAGGCAATTGAAATTTGAAAACCATTAAACTACAACAAAATGTTGATCAACGCCATCGTGACGCTGATACACCGATCCTGGAGCAAAATTTCTGAAATCGCTCGCTCGGTAATGGCATGCGATATACATTGATGTCCCGTTTTCCAATGTTTAAGTTTTATTCTACACAGTTTTTAATAATAAAAATATTTCAAAATTTTGTGAGTATTTACGTCATATGTTTTTTTCGATATTCGTTGATATTTCGCTTGCTTTTTCTCGAAAATCACACGCCATATCCAAGGGAGTGATTCAAAAATAGAGCTGCTGGAGCTCTATTAGTAACGCTCGCGTCAATATTTTCTTTGAATTATTAATGTTAGATTTTCAAACGAAAATCAGTTGATGTGCAGATATTTTACAAATTATCTCATTTAAAAAAAAATGTGACGACATTATTCAGCGTGATTTTTATTGGAGTTCGAACGAAAATCTCTTGGAATATAAACGCGAGTGAATTAAAAATAGAGCTCCAGAGCACTCAGAAAATTTACAGCTATAGAAGGTAGCACACATAATGCCACGATTTTTTTACACTTCTGTCTGCGCAGTACAGCACTCAAGTGAATCTTCTAATATCTTTAAAGTAAGGACATAAGTAATCACGCTGTATCTTTATGCAGCTATACAGGGTGTTGATTTGGTCAGTGACATCTAACTCAGGGATGATAATATGAGTTATGCTTATTCTAAAAAAAAATGTTTTCTTTAAATTCTGAGCTAGTTTTAATACAAGAAAACCTCTTCACAACATTCAAAAAAATATACAAAACTAATAGGAAAACTCGCAACCTAGCGCGTAGCTAGCGCTTATCTACGAAATAGTACGCCATAGCTAGTAAGCTACGAAGAGGCTACCTGGTGTTAGTAGTTTTAACTCGATCGCTGTACCGCATAAAAAAATGTGGGTTTTTTTCATTTATAAAAAAAAATTACATCAGTATCGTTCCTGAGTCCCTTGTCGCTGACCAAAACAACACGTTGTATAGCAAAAAAATAATACAGCAAGTACTGCATCGAAACGGTTTTATAATCGTCACAGCGTAATTACCCTATATCTAATCAGAATGGCCCTAAATGATACTAAAATGCAAGTTCAAATTAGAAACACTTTAAACTTTATTAGCACAAATGAAGCTAATACAGTTTAAGGGGAAGCAGCTCATCAGTTTTAAGACCCTTACATTAAAAAAATATTTAACTATTTTATAGTATATAAATAAGATTAGTAAGTCACATTAGGTACAAGAAGTTTAGGTATTATGAATTGGTTGCTGGAAATACAAAACAGATATTGATTTATAGAGGAATTTTAAAAAAAACTTGTTCGACAAAAAGGAACAATGAGCAAATATTGCACAAACACTTCCTTATAGCTTGTTACAGCATTACAGAGGATGTGCCAGTCGAACAAATATTTGGATTAACAAAACACATTTAAACTGTACTTGGTCTTAACCTAGAGATGTTAATCACAACTTAATTAAGCATAAGCACGAGTGTTACTGTCGGCAACCTCAATTAGCAAGGTTCGGCATTATGTTAATAGTCGGTTTGTGGAGTAGTAGAGCCTTCGCGTTTGCTATTCCGTCCGGCAAAAGCTTATCAATCAGTCATCCTTCACCATTATCTTGCCCTGTGCCCAGTTTTGAGGCCCTATTTTTGAATCACTTGCTGATATTTTTTGAATAAAGTCAAATTTTGGCAAGAAAATCAGTTGTTATCCACACAGGAAAAAATATGCCCAATTTTGTAAATAGGTACCTACTTATGACTCGTTATGATATTTCGTGTGATTTACGTTGATTTTTTATTTGTTTGTGAACGAAAATCACAATTTTGTAAGTAGGTACTTTTGACTGATATTTCGTGTGATTTACGATGATTTTTTTGTTTGTGAACGAAATCACACGGCTTAGCCAAGCAAGTGATTGAAAAATAGAGCTTCTGAGGTCGGCATAGTATGTTTTCCTTATCTTTTACGTTCTCACTCGTCACTTAATCATCCACATTTTTCACACTCATGTCTTGTTTCACACAGTCCATCCATCTTTTTTTCGGTCTTCCTATTCCTTTACAGCCATTAACATTCATTCTTATCACTCTTTTAGTAACATGATTTCCTTCAACGCTTACCAATTGTATCAGCACTAAATATCACTATCAGTAGATAAACTGCTTTCGGTACCCTTTGCCATAGTAAAATAATACTCTAGCGTCTACAACCACAAACAATTAGACCATGTTTGAAACCCAGACAGCTAATTGTTTGCGGTTGGGCGATGTAAATTTAAGTGTTATTTCTCTTATCTGTGGCTAGAACTTCACTAATCACAACTTATACGTTTATAACCTCTTCATTATAAAACGAGTATGTGTAAAATCTCAAAGAAAGAGAGAAGACTGGTTCCATAAATGTATAAAACATGAGATTTACTTTACATGAAAATGATAAAAGATTAAATACGAGTTTATCCTAAAAACTTATTACAGAAAGTCGCATAAAGCTTTCATACAACAATTTTTAAGCGCACAAAGTCGCCTAAACAAATTAGTCACTTAGTTACTCGTATTTAGACAAGACATCAATATTCCCCGGCTTCTCACCTCGTTGGTACTTTAGTATTGACACCTACCATGTATTTTACAATTAGGTACAAATGGTTCTCGCTATCCCAGGGCGGAGGTCGCGCCAGCCACGTTTAGCCGACAGCACCGCCAATTACTGTTGCGGTCTGTAAGCGCCTACTTTATGGATCCTGTGGCTTTTTTGTCCAGAGAAATGGCCACGGATCGCTAATTGCCGACTAGCTCACTGAATTACAGAATTAAAGCTTTTGCTGAGTAAAGATCTCATGATTTTGATATGAGAGTCCAGATTATAATATGAAAAGAGTGAGAGATAGTGTGTGTATGCATGTCTGTGTATGTGACAATATTGCCTGTGATAGTTAGAAAAGTTACTGTCAACCGCTTTGCTCTAAATTGATAGTTACTTCCTTTTTCCGTTTTGAATTTTTCAGCTGGTGAAACACACTGCTAGCTAATTAATCGAATCGAAAGCAACAAAACTCATTTAATCTGTAAAACTCAAAAATACTACATCAAGTCGGAAAACGAAACGACACCGCGGCGTATCTAAGCACAGCGCCATCTATGAAACTGCATATCGCACCCGTAGATGAAAACCCCACTAAATCAAAATAATACATTTAGAGTTGGTAGCGTTTTCGAATACCTACACAGAGATATAACTCACGTAACGATACCTTTAACCGTTGCCCATCTTTCGGAAACGGTTAATGGTGCGATATTATATGAATACAACCTTAACGCACACTTTGATGGCAGACAGAAAAAAAAACGAAATTATTGCCACCGGAACAATGTTTCGATGGCAATAATTTCGTCTTTTATTCGTTATGACCTTTTAACAAAGTCACCTAACTCCAAGTAAAACATTTTCAATGGAGAGCATTCAAAGAGGTAGGACACGTGTTACAACATAGATTACGTAAACACAACCTGGTTTAGATGGTATCCCCTGGGAGCGCGGGTGGGCATGCGGCACGATGCCTCGCCGATGCTATCGTCGCCACGAACCGACAACTAAGTAGTGACTATTGCACCTACGCTACATGAAAATACCTTATTGCAGCTTGTGACTGCATTTGATGTCGGTATATCACTACTTAAATCGGAATAAAGTTGAAAAAATATTCATAGACAGTTCGCCCGTCACTCACTGATTCAATGGCTTGATATATAAAAATCATATCAAAAGCCTACACCGAAGAGTATCACCCAAGGAACAAGCCTATTTAATATTAATTTCGCAAGTATAGACTGTACTTAGGTCATAGAAACAATCAGAGCTTGATTTGAGAAGAGCATCGAACACTTAAAAAATCTTTACAACTACTGCAACAGTAAGATCCACTTAGATGTTCTCTTACCTATTTATTTCTATCAGCAAAACTTATCAATCCATTATTTCATATTCCCCTTCTCACAATAAACCGGGGATGATAAATGTCCGAACACATCTGAGGCCGTGCATCAATGCGCTGCGAAAATAGCCGGTGCTTGGATTGTTTGGCGCTAATAGATAAAGAACGCGGTAACGAGAGGAAAGCAAGACATTCCTTGGTAACGACAAGTGATCGCGCGAGCACGACCGATGGCCGATACGGTGACCCTATAGTACATGGTTGTCGGAAATAAAATGTACCTACCTAAGTTTTTTTTAGTATGGGTTTTCTCTTGACTCTAGACCAAGTCAAGTGCGACTAAGACGAAGTCGAAGATGGAACGAGCTCGTCCAGAAGAAATCTGTTTACTCTAACTTTGAATAGATTCGGATTGTAAT
Source organism: Pyrausta purpuralis (assembly GCA_963924145.1). Taxonomy (NCBI): domain Eukaryota; kingdom Metazoa; phylum Arthropoda; class Insecta; order Lepidoptera; family Crambidae; genus Pyrausta; species Pyrausta purpuralis. The sequence goes on from OZ001664.1 coordinate 13,201,498, forward strand.
CACTAGGAAACACCGACGCGGGCAGCGAGTTCCACTATGATAGAAAAAATATGAAACTAGTTATAGAAAATACACAGTAAGGTTTAATTGTGCCCAACTTGGCTTGTTTTTGACAAAAAAAAAATAGCGACAAAGGGGAAAACGATACAATTTTGTTAATATTACACAAGTAGTAATGGAATTATTAAATTATTTTTTGCCAATGTTTGATCATAAAGAAAATACTGACTGAAATCCTGAGAATCAAAATCATTAAGATCTTAGAAAGAAAAGTGCCTTAAAAGCAATCAGTGGAAAGTTAAGATATCAATGTGTTCCTCAAACTTGATCGACTGGAAGTGAACTTTTTGCCAGCCCTGCCCAGGGAACAACCCCAAAGGCTTTGTCGGGAGTTCGGGTCTAACTAAGCGTTCGGACGATCGCACCAAGGACCGAGGGCAACCAATTAGACAATCGGTCACAGCCGCTTGTTTACCTTCGAGAACGACGTGAACTTTACCGAAACATACGAGTGCTGTGCTATCGATAATGGATATCGATGGTGGATAAAATATGTGTAATCTTATTAAAGAGATTCCAGATCTCAAAGATCACAGGATCAAACTGGGTGCAGGTCACTGTGGGTAACTTCGGGGGAGGCTTTTATATAGTCTTTAGTGGACGTTCGTGGATGATAATGATGATGCCCGACCCCTGGCATCACAATCAAAGTGATTGCAATGCGAGTACGGACGTATTTGTTTGATAAAATAGTAAAATAGCTATGTTAGTTAATATGACTCATTTGCCGGTGGTCTATCACGGAAGTATCATTTTGTCAGACTATAGTCCAGGAAGATTGTTAGTTATAGTACAGGATAGGTTGAGGCCTGCGTTCGGATGCTTCTAAACTACAAAGAACGCCTAAACTTCAGAATGAACTTAATTCCGCTCTACAGTATTATTTCGTATAAAGAAAAATATGTATCTGCTTATGTTTAAATGACGACGCTACATACTTTCATGAATTTAAAACACCCTTACTTACCAATTTGTACTCATTATATTTATAATCCTCTTCATTTACATTTTTTGGAGCAAAATGTTGTGTTCGTTCGATCACACAATAGCCTGATAAAGATTTCTTCGCGTTCTGAAATTAATGTAAGTTTTGAAAAAAAAAAACAATGATATTCAAATTCTAAGAACATTGCAAAAAGCACTAATAATAACGAGATAACAGTTTATAAATAAATCAATCCCTACTATATGAGAGGAGCCTATTGTGTTGGTGAAGTGCAAATGTACGGTCGCGGTATTTCGCCCCTAACCAAGTAACTACCATGAGAGCCAAAATCTCTTGAACCTCGCGTTGACATAATGTTTGAAGTGACGTCCATTTTTGTAAAGTACTTGCAAGCGATTTTGTGCAAGGTGGTTATTTAGGCGCTGGAGACCCCGACCGTACTTATCTGAAGCTCACTCTGTTTAAGGCCTTCTGTCAAAGTTTTTACAGTTGTGGTCTATGGGTCAGCTTCACGTAATGCCTATAATGTGAAGGAATGAGGAGCAGACCAGTTGCCTTATACCACGCAAAACAAATAACTAATTAGTAAGAGCTTAACGAATAATGAATAGCGGTATCAGTCAGCTGGTTGTGATATTACTTTATTTTCTTGGATTGTTTCAGTTTTCTCGTTCCGTACGTGACAAAATGTAATAGGTAAGTTAAAAGCAACCGTAACATAAGGACGAGAACTACTGTCTACAAACTGCTAAGCTGTTTGGCAGACATGTTGTTGTTGGTAATAAATAAATTAAAAATACGAATAATAACACTCTCAGAATGCAACATTACAACAACCTTAGGGCATTGTTGGGGCTCCGGCGATATTTGAATGTTTTGGCTTTCTTTACTATCGCCGGTGATGATGACTTCTACACAACTATGCGCAGAAAGACTGCCGCTGTCTTGTGACATACCCGCGGGAGCGCCAACAAGATTCAAGGGATAGGTTCACCGAGTTGCATTTTACTAAATATGCAAATCGATGAACCTAATATCTTGCCTACCTACCTTAATTTAATTTCTCTTTACAGTACCTTACTGATATAGTTTTGAGGTATATTTTTTTTAAATGGTCATGGTAGTCTGAAATACGTTTTTTATGTCTAAAAACGGGAGTTATAAAATCAACACAAGGAGGTTTACTCATCTTACTAGCAGCACCGTATTAAGTAAGTCTTGTAAAATTTTACTGTTTTGTGTGATAAAGGGTTCAAACATCCCTATCCATTTATCTATAACCACAGATTTTCGTATACAACTCCAAATAACGTAGCATTTACCAAAGGCGCGATGGTAGGCGTCGGCGGCGGCGGCGCGGGGAAAGCTTTGAGGATTTTCTTTAGCTTGTCACTCGTGCGCAGACAGCCACATTGCCTCCGCCATTTCTCAGGATCCTGCGCTAGTGCTAGATCCTTCGACGCGTCCGATTTAGCTCCGACGCACGCTTGCAACGCCCTGGGTTCCTTTGATTCCATGCGAGTTTGTCCTTTCTATGACATTGAAAAATTATCAACGTTTAAGTATATGACATGAATTAAACGGTCAACGTTTACAAAAATATCACTTTTGATTGCTTGGTTTGTTGCAATGTTAGGCAAAGGTTAAAGGAAGACTCCAGCGTCTCACTTCTTAAAAATGTATGCTAAAAGTCATTTCTTGTACAAATAAGCCCACGAGGGCACTGTTACACATCCCAATATAAACTCTACTATAGCTTCGGGACAATTGTGAGCTAGTGCTGAAAAGAAGCTGCGCAAAAAAGTCAGACACTATAGTCAATGCCTCTTACAAAAGGTTTAAAATATTTTTGGTGATCATGCAAATCCACACATAACTTCTAAAGAATGAAGTACTGTATAATACCTTTTCGTCATTAGGGTTTCTTTAATGACAGTTTTAAATTTATTAACAGTGTATTCTTGTAGTTTATTGTCAAATTTTAAACATTTTCCCATGTAAAATTTCCAATCTTTTGAAGCCTGAATTGTGGAATAGTAAGCTGATCCTTATATAATATATATTTGAGTATATCATTTTTTTGTGAATGTGATTGTGATGAATGTGAGCATACCTACATAAAATTTTCATAAATATACTGAGAGGCTACATTTAATATTCTTATTTCTGTTAACACCTCTTGAAAGCAGTCTTAGGTTATAAATAGCTCGCATGCCCCTTTTTTAAAAACAACAAAAATTGGTCCTATATCAGCAGTCGAGCCCTACAGTAAAATGCTGTAGGACATCAAGCTATGGAACTAACTAAAATAAACTAACCTAGCTGTTTCTACATCAGTCAAACGTCTAATCTTCCTTACAGCAAAAGCTGAACTTAGTTTACATGACAAGCCCTCTGTATGAGGACCCTATTGTAGTTTGGAGTCTATAGTGATTCCCAAAAGTGTTGTTGAGTAGATATTATCAAGTGATAAGTATTTTATATAACCAGAGTTGATGCCTGTCGGACATGAGGCATCGTATACTAAACACATTTTGTTTTACTTCCTCAAAGAAGAAGATTAGATACTTGTGAAAGAGTATTATTAACATTGGTAAAATTTCCTTATCACTTGCAAACAATCTATATCTTAAAGATTCCTTACAAATACTTCTCACGAATAATGTATTTCTAATGAATACGTCTTAGATATGACGAGTCTAAACGCGATATTAAATTTGGAGTAATGCTATTACTCACTCCACGTTCTGGCTAAAAATATTCTTTTATATATGCTAAATCCGGAAAAACGCACGCGGCAACGATCGTCACAAAGCAAGGCACGGAAGTCTACCCAAACACTGTCAGCTTTATATAATAACGTATATTCTCTCTATATAATCCAGTAGTCTTGTCCTGTCAAGGACAGAGACTCTTAAGGACTCTATTAACTTGTAAATTTATGGAATTCAAACTCTGTCCAAACTCTGATTATTTGATAACAAAATTACATATCAAAATACTTACATAATTAGCCTGTAAGGTTCTTTTATTAATATATCTAGTGTTATCGCGCCCAACTTAATTAGATGACCGTGACGAAGATATTCAAATGCAGTTTTATTGCATAAAAACGCTGTATTGTAATTATTACAATTATTATAGTAAAGTTCATGATAGAAATTGTTTTATAGGGCTATTTCATTTCATTACTTTCGATTTTGATTACACAAATAAAACAAACATTCAATTACGCCCACATTGACACACTTGCTTGGGTGTGCTTGAGTGACACTAATTGCCAGATTGACATTAATACTTTTAAAACTCCATAAAAAGTATTTTAATGTCATAAAATGTAAATTTCATGAGCTTTTTGTCCCTTTATTTTTCTTAATTATAATGATATTTTGTGCGATAACCTCTTTGTCTCTTACCTATCTCAGTAGTATATGTATATCGTTCGCACGTAATTCTACGAAACCTAGGTTAAAAGCAGTTACTTGTTTTACTTGCCTACATAAAGGTTGTCATATTTGTTGTGATAACTACCCACGACACGTTAGCCTTAAAGCTAGAAATAAGCTACTTTCTCTCCAATTATTCCAACGCTTAACGAGCATTAACATATTCGTTTGCTGAACTTATCTAGGCAGTACCTACGAGGGCAACCTAATATTTCGTCAAGATAATCTGTCACTGGAAGGTAGCTGGTGGAATAGCAACTGGCGGCCCGGTGACCGCGCGACAGGGCACGTAGTGCGGTGCCGTGCGAAAGCAACTTCACACTTTATCACCGCTCTGATTCTCGCCAAATTCAATTTGTTTGTCCCATGGAGTACGGTAAGGTACCCAGTGTTACGGGAGTTGCGCTGTCAAACTCAAATTATAATACGTTACGTCAATCCAGGGTCAACGGTCAGTGACATGCTAAACGTTCGCCGTAATTGTGTATTTTCATTGCGATTTGTGCAAAATTCGGGGTAACGGAACACTGCTTGAGGTTCATACGCAAGCATTGAGAGCCCAAATCTCGCGTAGAAATACAACAACAACCGTTTATAAAGATTGGTAAAAACTGGTAAATAGTACAATAGAATACACAGAAGGCTTAGGAAATCTTTCCTTCGATTAATTAATTATCTGATAGAACGCCTGAAATAACTGAAACTTATACGTACTTCTCGACGCATGAAGGATAGACCAATTGTAAACTTATCTCCGTGACATCGCTGTTTGGCCATTAGGAGATAATTGAGCTTGATAGATCTAGAGTTCTAGCTAGGAGTTAGAACTCCAGTTAGGCGATTGTCGCGAAACATAAAACGCCAATAAGTAAGTACTTTTCACATTACTGTCCACGCGAATAAAGGCCATTGTTAAAAGTTTAATGGTATTTTAAGTAGAGAAGCAGTAACGGTTCACTTAAATGAAAATAATACAAAGATTGACATCATAAGTGTAACATGAGGTCAACTATGTCTGCTGAAAAAAGCTTTAGAAACTGTTTTCCTGATCTTGCGAGTACAGTTTTGATTATTTACTATTTTCCTAATATACTTTGACTTAGTTATTATTTAAACAGTTACCAAATCCGTCAGTGCGACCATATTAAAGGCAACCAACAACACTTACCTAAAATATTCATTAGTCTCGGTACTAGAACTGAAACCGATTCACCGACAGACAAAGCAAGCCCCCGCTCGGATTCTAAACGCATCGATAAATAATCGTTTTCCGCGGCGTGCGTGTTTCGGCAGTGTGAGCTGTCTAAATCGCCTGTTACCGGAGGCCTAGCGGTACCAGTACCGACATGCCATCATACGTTACCAAGGCACCAACCTTTGACCGTGAGAAGGCCAGTTGCGTGCGCTTACGTTGCAATATGCAATGCTAACTGTGACATAACAATCATGAGAACGCATTTTTAGATAAACAAATACTGTATGTACCGACGTCTTTTGTTAATTGTAAGGGACAATGCCACAGTTTATCCATGGCACTGCTGATCTCGGCAACATCGCGATCTCCTCCATTCTTAGAACTTCACACAGTCACATTCTTTCCTTCCATACAAAAGACATCAACGAGTTCTTCTGACAAAACCTTCGTTAAGAAGCCTTAGAGCATAATGTGCTAGATTAGACACAGGCAATCAGGTAGGTATCAAAAGACAGCGCAAATTAGAAACACTCTTGTTTCTCTATCTCTACGTATAATTTTAATTCTTAAAAGACTTTCCTCAACTAAGTGTAATATGCCTGCATACGGAAATGATAAAATAATAATATAATTATCAATCAATGTGACTACCAACAAAGGGGCCTAGATGACGGAAAAGTCGCAGAGTCTATTGAATAATCCTTGGAAATGATAGCGTCAGCTACAACCTTGCGTAGTGTGCTATTCTCAAAGCGTGCGACATTTTTTATTCTAATCTACATACCAAAATCTTCGGTCTAGCTAGACGTAAACGTCAGAGTCAAATGCAAACACAGTTAACCCGTGATTAAGCTGGCTTTCCAATATTTTGCTTTATTCATTTTAAAAATGTCATTGAAAGTGCTGATTGAAGAAACTGCAAATTGAAGTCTCTATATAGGTAATGCATGCTTCGTGAACTAACCAATCCATCATAACAATTGGCTATCACTTCCAATAGAACCGGGTTTTACGCAGTCTATCGTCCGACCATATTGTCAAATTTACTTCTCCGCACCCACTATCTTAACCTTGGCTCTTTTCAGAATTAAGAACCATTTCCTTTTTTTGGTGTTTTTTGGATGTCGTTAATATCATCACTTTAACATTCATAATTTTGTATTTATTAAGTATATGTATTCTATGCATGTTTATTAGTCTTTTGCTTATGTATCCTATTATATATTTGTGTAATATTAGTATGTATGTGTACGTTAGTGCATTTAACTTCTTTTTTTTGTACCACTCTCCTCACTTATTATAATTATACCTAGGCATATAGCGGAAAAACAGAATGAAATAGGTTGTATGCACTCTACAGCATATCTTCATAAGGTTGTCGAGTTGGTCGTTACAACTCTTATATGGTTGACTGGTAGAGAATGCTTCAGCTTTTCACTAATGTACATACTTGCGGTCCCCTCCATGTCCGCGCGTTTAGAGTTTGCTCCCTTCCTTGCTGTCACAGTGTGATCTTTCGATTAATAAGCTATCTAACACAATAATATTTTTTCAAATTGGTCTATTAGTTCCTGAGATTAGCATGTTCAAACAAACAAACAGACAAACTCTTCTAAAAGTATAAATTGTATCTAGTGCACGAAATTTATAAAATCTTCTGTTTAATACTAGTTTCCAGCGACACAAGAATTGGGCATGCGACCACCTGTCGCGTGGCGCGAATCGCACGGTCGTTCAACTGCGCAGGAACATCGTATAACGACAACCACCGCCACCGTGCAATATCGGACCAATTGACGCGTCAAGGAAATATTTCTTACAATAGATTAACTTCCGACAAAGAATGCGATGGCATTCCTGTCACATTTCTAATCTAACCCGGCAAATTAGCACCGTGTAGGATAAGACGCCAGAGCTTTTATGGTAAAGTTCGTTCAATCGAGCCGAAGCCTATTTTTAATTGACACTAGCAAACCCCGCGAACTCCATTTCGCCACCAGATGGCTTCGTTTAATGTAACATTTCGTTTAGTGATTAAAAGAAGAAGTTGTTTTTAATTTTATTTTAATTTGCTATAAACCTACCACCACCACGGAGCCCGAGATCTTGCCAACGAATGCAAAACCGTGGAATTCGGTTCGTGCGTTCTGAAGTTTTAGCGTCAGGAAGGAAAACCCGACTAATTTTTATTTAGTAGATTACAACGAGCTTTGTTATAACGGATACAAAATTAAACGCTTTTAATTCAGCCCTTACACACAAAGCTACAAAGCCATTGTTCACATCAAGCATACAAGATAAAAATAGTAATCAACAAATTGTAAATCATCCAAGGTGAAATTGTATGTAAACGCGAAAATTGAAGACCCAACAATGGTTGGGCCACGCAAGGCCGCGTACACAATGGACGCCAGAGCACATTTTGGAAACTGGAAGGCCAAGTGTCGTCGATCCGCGATAAGCCCTTCCTGCTAGTTAGTGGAGATAACCATTACACGCGTCGATGAGCATGCGGCTTTATTAACAGTAGCCCTAAAATGTTTCGTAACTAACCGCTTACAAGATGATGAAATAATGTTTATATCGGTTCCCTTCAAGAGTAAATAATCGCAGTAGGTAATCTATATACTAATATTATAAAGCTGAAGAGTTTGTTTGTTTGAACGCGTTAATCTCAGAAACTACTAGACCGATTTGAAAAAATAATAATCATAAAGATGAAATAAGAAACCAAAAATTTGCGCACGGGCGGGACTCGAACCAGCAACTTCTGGCCCACCGTTACATAAACAGACGGTAGACGGTAGACGGGTAGATGGCGCTAAGCGTCACGCGTACTGACGTATCCATAAGAGACCACAAATTTCGCAAGGTCGGATTGACAGCACGGTAGCTCAGTAGCGTTTGGCCCGGTTGGCCAGAAGTTGCTGGTTCAAGTTTCGCCCGTGCGCAAATTTTTGGTTTGTTATTTCATCTTTATGAATATATAGTGTTAAAAATATTCTAAACTTCTTTTTTCTATACTAATAAAAAGCTGAAAAGTTAGTTTATTTGTTTGAACGCGCTAATCTCAGGAACTACTGCACCGATTTGAAAAAATATTTTGGTGCTGTAGCCTTTTTTTTTTATGAAGGAACTAGCGGTCCCCCGTGACTTTGTCCGTGCGTTTTGAGTTTGCTCCCTCCCCTCCCGTCGCAGCGTGATGTACTATAGGCTAAAGCCTTCCTCGATAAATAAGCTATCCAACACATAAATACTTTTTCAAATCGGTCAAGCAGTTCCTGAGAATAGCACGTTCAAACAAACAAACAAAAACTCTTAGGCTTTATAATATTAGTATAGATCTAACGACACATACCTATCTACATACATTGGGTTCCATCCTGAGATTGATGTTAGGGCTATCTAATCAATGTAAAAGTAAACAAGTTTGTTTTAAAGTAGATAATTTACTAATAATAAATAATCACATTACATATTACATTCTGCTGAAGCTACTATAACTAATTAGTGGGACCAGCAAATATATTTCCTACGATTTTGTTGTAAACTTATAAACTATAAATTCACAACGGAGATTAAATGCAAAAAAGTATTAAAATGGGCGCAAACGTTCGTTTCTTGAGAAATTGTTAAATCGGTTATCCAAAAATTATGAAAATTTTGTTTCTTCTAATTTTTCACCAACTATTAGAATTAAACTTTACAATTCAGTCATTCTGAAAGTAAAGTGGATGACACTGGACGGCATTAGGCAATAATATACCTATTTATAATGACGCTTGTAATCCAAGGAAGATTGAAAGTTGAGAAAGACTCGCTTTAGAAAATTTTCACCTCGATAACATTTCAGAAAACGAACGTGGGCTTAGCACTCCAGCGAACGACATAGATTTGTGCTTGAAAGATGAAATAAAGCGACATTAGATATAAATATGAAACTATTTAATATTTGGTATTCAGAGACGGGAGGAACAAAATATTATGTTTCTCAGATAGCCTTTTGACATTCACCTAATGTGTATGTACAGTCGCCAGCACATCAGGTTACCCATTTTTGTTGCAAACTAGCCCTTATTACAACGGCATAAGACACCGCATTGTTTACCTTGACGTGCTCTTGTCCATACATGTTTCACTTGATATCGGGAGATATACCCACGAACGAATGAACTTCAGTTCAAATAGTAGATAAAATGGATGATGAGGAAATAATTAAAAGTGCGATATAACGATAATTTTAAAGTAGGTGTAAAATAATAGTCTATCTAAATCAGTCACACCGCCCACAATCAATTTCTGCTTAGCCCAAAGGTATGAGTGGTAGAGAATGCCATATGGCGTTAAGTCCACCCTTTTTTACAAATTTTGGTTGTGCAATAAAGTATAAATAAACAAATCAGTCACTCGTAGATTTAAACATAAAATAATTAACATACCCACAAAAAGACGTGCTAATTAGACAGACAGAAAGAGTGATACATCGTTTGAAATAACTACATATTTTTTGTATATCACCGGACGAGATTGCATAGCTCGAAACAAATAATCTTTACATTAATTCAAATAAGCTTTTGCACACACATTATTCTAAGTAATAAAATTTAATGTATAAGATAGATAAATCGAATAAAATATTACGAAAGGAATATGCTTGGAATGTTTTACGTTAATGTGTATGGTGGACAATTACTAACATCAATAACTCTAAATTGTGCTCAATATGCTAGCCTAAGAACGATACAACACACAGTATTGGCAAGCTCCGAAGCTACTAACTAATTTGAGGTTACTATATCAGATTCTGCATTTTAATAAACCTAGAAAAGATTTATAAAATAGTCATACTAGTCACTACGATTTAACACCATATTATAATTTAGCCACTTAATGCTATTATGACGTTTTAAATTTTGACAGAAAACATATAGAAAAATGACAAAGTTAAGAAGATTGACATTTCTTTCATATATTTTTTGACAAATTTCAAAACGTTAAAATATTATTCTCTGAATGGCTAAATTATAGATTAACTAGCGACCCGCCCCGGCTTCGCACGGGTGCAGTTATGATAAACTGAGATTTAAACTATCCTATCTCTCAAGTTGGATCGAACTGCACATGGTGTGCGAATTTTATTATAATCGGTCAAGTGGTTTAGGAGTCCATTGAGGACAAACATTGTGACACGAGATTTATATATATTAGATGATACACAAATACATAGCAAAGCAAAAGCATTACATCAGCCAAGTTAAAAAATAACATACGGCTAAATGTTAATACTGATCAATTTATGCAGAAACTGATACAATACACCTTAGTTGATTTAGCCTACCTACATTACATTTAGATACAGAAACTAATTTCAAAAATATATTTATCCAGTTATACGATTAGGAAAATATGCACAGGAGACACCGATCTGATATTGTAACTATTTATAAGTTGTACATGTTTAAGCAGAGGCCTGGATACATTATAGTGAAATATTTATGTGTGCAGTTATAATTTTATAATTTCATATTATCGAATATTCGACGGCATGTAATTGGACTCTATGGTCTTGTATTATAGTTAGAATATTATCATCTTAAATTATAACAAACTACAGTAAATGAAATGATAAGCATAATTTTAATTTAGAATAGTAACGTCAATGATATAGTGTTACTAAATTGCGAGTATGGCATTCTGCATCTTAACTGATTATTATTCATTGATAGAAACTGATTATTGTATGGTTTAGTGGGGAAGGCAACCATAAAAATATGAGTTCCTATCAATACAATTCCTATCAGATTTATCCGTTAAAAAACTCAGTGACACTATTATTCAGCCAATAAAATATTTTCAGATAATTTTGTCATAATTTTAGAATACAGCATTGTTAGTAGTAATTTGTACATGAAATGAGTGTCTTACGGATTTTATCACATGTTTAATGCATCTACCTTAATTTAATATTACATTTAAGACAAATAATATCCACGTCGACTTTAAATACGATTGAAAAATACATTTATTAAAATTACGCTAGCTAGAGCAATCACACGCTTTGATTGAAGTTCTTGTCTCATCAATCGTTCATAATGATATTTTTATGTCAGCTCATTGAATATAAGCCTCCTATACTTTAGCTTAAAGCAGCCTTGGTTCAAATACCTCTTTACTTTTCGACCATACTGCAAATAACATAATGATCCAACGTAACGAACTACACACATTAATTTATTATAATGAGCATCTTTGCACCGAAATTTCATTTTTCGTTTTACAAAAGTGAAAGCTTTAATTTTAAAAACAATATGAATAGCGCCATAAATGAAAAATATATATAAACTATGAACAAATAGTCTAAATAAAACTCGTACCACGATTAAAGAAACAACAATAACAAAAATAAAAGACTAGTAAACGATTTCGGTCAACAAATAATAATGCAAATATTTCATTTCCAGCTAAATAAATACATAGGAACATCACTTTCTCCGACTTATCAGCCGAAAGAAGTTTTTTTTTTTATTGTAGATAAATAAGAAAAAAATTTTTAACTGCCTACATGAAGTGTTATCCAACCTATTAGCTGCGTACAAAACCAAAGCGTTCTAGTAGTAACAATAATAATAATGTTCTCCTGGTCGTACCTGACCACGGCGTTCAATTGTAATTGGAATTGGCCGTAAACGCGGCGTTTTTCTAATAGTATCGTAATAATCGCAGCATAATGCATTACTCATAAAACTATATTCCTAAATAACACACACACAACGTAGTAGGATTCCTATGATATCCAAATTATACATCAGTCTCAGTCTTGCTGCTCGTGCGACGACTCCTACCCGCAGACCCCGGGTTCACCCAGTGAGGACCACTCAGCAAAAATTTCTTCACATTATACTCCATCCGAGCCAAATCTTCAGCTGTAATCTCCTTGTCACCATTCGAACGAAGAGTCTCCTGCAATTGTTTGCCAAATTCGTATTCTTCCTGAGTCATTGTAGCACAGTTGCTCGCGACTCCTTTACTCACTTCAGTGACAGTTTCGTCACCGGACTCCACCGGAAATATTGTTTCCTTCATCACTGTGTTGACATTCCTCTGATTGGTAACTGTGTGTTTCGATTTGTCTTGATTGGAATGAGCTGATCCAGCGTTGTTATGGACCCATGCGTTACCATTACCTTTGTTGTACAATTTGGCAAACTTGCTGACCGGATGCGGCATATTCAACGCGATTTCGTTCAACGTTTCAGTCAGCCTGTTCAGTTTGCTATCCCTCCTAGCTGCACGATTGTTAAAACTGACTTCATCTTCCAATGGATCGTTAAAATTATTCTGCTGCTCTAAATTCTTTTCGACCCATTCAGCTACCCTGAGCAGTTGCTGTTTTTGCAGCAATGCTGCACTATCATCGCTCGAGAGCGAACTTGTGCTTTGCTCATTAGTAAACCCTTTTTTCCCCTCGTTGACTTTCAAATGCGTTTGAGTCAAGTTCGGGTAAACATTAACAACTGCGGGCAAAGAGGATTTTTGCGGGACGTCGGTCTTTTTATCTATTTTCGACAAATTACCTAGTGGTGGAAAATCTTTGGAAATTTTAGTACTCTCGATGGAATGTAGCTGCGACATATCGATCTTACGTAAAGGTCTATTGTACTGACTGGCTACCTTGTTCTGCTCGTAACGATCAAAATTGAATATCTTTATATCGTGAGAATCGGTAGGCGAAAACGCTTCTTTTATGGAAGATTTTGTTTCGGTCTCAAGTATATTATTATTTTTGGCATTATCGACACTAAAGTCGTTCAGTAAATTATCAATTTCCGTCGCGTTAGGTTGGCTTCCAATACTTTGGGAAGTGTTATTATTATGTTCTGAATTATTGTTGGAGAAATTATGCGTTTTTAAAGGCTGTAGTGGCGATGAAGACACATTTAGTAAGACAGGATTGATTGACGAGCTCTTGATAGACGCATTTGATTCTTTGTTATTGTTGTCTACATGGACATCTATCAGCGTGGTTTCTACTACAACGCTATCATTTTTTATATCATTATTATCACCAACTTCATTCTTTTCTACATCAATGAAATTGTCTACATCATCGGTGAGATCTTTGAACAAGGAGTTTTCATTGCATTTACTTTGGCGCCTGTACAGGACTGGTGGTACATCTGGTTCGGCATTATCCAGCAAAATGTTCTTGGATCCAGCCTGCATGCGCAGATGACAGAATCGCGGCCCCGGACCTACTTGAGTGTTCGACTTGTGGGTACTCACAGTCGACTTTGCGATTGACGAAGTCCTACTCATAGCGCTAATTGAGCTTTGAGAATTCTTCCTCTTACTTATTACCTCCCCAACATTCTCATACTTGATTTTTGCTTCCCTTATGTTATGCATTTCTTTTATGAGTGAGTCGTCGTGACAGGTACTATGAATGCTACTTTTCTTACTAGAAATCGGAGTTTTTGTGCGGTCACAAAGCTTGTGATGCACTGCGGGCTCCGCGTTTACATTGTTTGTTTTAGTGTGCTTTAAGTCATGATTTTCTTGTGGCACGTTACTTTCCAGTACATTTTTATTCGCAATGTCGACTTTGTCATCTTCAACATGTTTATTGTCAAATTCTGGCACTACCTCAGGTATCTCCTTATAAGTCTCGCTAACAGGTTGAGGTATAATGTACATGGGCCCGGTAAGACCACAGTTTAGAGTTTTATCCGTGACTAATTTGTGAGCATGTGACGCGGAACTTCTAATGCTGAGGTTGGAATTCACGGATTTGATTTCAGCTTTGCAATTAAGGCAAACTGAATTATTCAGGTCACCGCTCAGCAGTGTTTGTGTTGCTACAGAGTAATAAGTTTCATTGTAGCAGAAGGGTTTATTGTGCGACTTGGAACATGTGCATGTATCGCAATGCTTGGTCACTGTATCCTGAATGCTGTCTTCGAGAATTTTAGACATGAGAGAAGCAGAAATGTTGAATTCGTACTCACTGGCATCAAATGTGTCATTTTCATTACCACATTTGGATTGTGAAGCACTGGATGGTTTGGATGTCTTAGACATAACATACTGGGACACCCGTGCCTGCGTATCAACAGGAAGCTGCAAAGAAAACAAAAAGACAGAGTGTTCAAGATGTTTGCTGTGAGAAATATTTATAGCAGCATAGTAAACATGTGGTACTCACATTGTCCAATTTCTGTGACACAAAGTTGTCTGGTTTGCATTGAAGTAACTGGATAGCTAGATTCATGTCATTTTTGTACCTTTCCTGAAATAATAAAATCTATATATATAAAAATTAATTGCTGTTCATTAGTCTCACTAAAACTCGAGAACGGCTGATTTATCTTATTTTAGTCTTGAAATGTTTGTGGCGGTCTAGGGAAGGTTTAAATGGTGAGAAAAAATCGAAAAACGCGAGGACGAAATCGCAGGGGACCACTAGTATATGATAAATATTTTAAACTTGTACACAAGGTATTATGTTGAATTTTAATGACTATTTTAAGCACAATAGTATGGCTCCGATAAATGTTAACAAAGTCTAACTGAAATTAAACAAAACATACATTTTCTTTTTGCAGCGTACTGTAATTGTGTTTTGATTCAGCTAGTCTTACTGAGAGAGTGGCTATATCTTTGGTCAATTGGCTCTTTTCCCCTTTCATTTTATCAACCAGTTGCAGTAATTTGTCTTCAAGAACTTGATTCAGCTTCTGGACCCTTTTGTGTGAATCATACAATCTGTGAAAAAAAACCAGTTATTGAATAAGAATTAAAATTAAAACACAACCAGTGGCCACCAAAAAATCTGACAACAAAGTGCCCAAACCTCCAAAATAAGCAACATGTGTACATATAAAGAACCAAATATTGTTTCCTAGGCACTTATGTAGGGATTAGACTTATTAAACAATAGTTTAGGAGATGTGTAGAATAATTCAAATTCAAATACAAATATGTGGATGTTTGATGAAAAATATATACACTGTGTCCCTGGATAAAGTGCAATCCCGAAAGGGGATGAAACTAGACCATGAATCATTGACTAGAAAAATATTAAAAAAATATATAAAAAAATATTGTAGGATTTATTGGTATTTTAAGATTTTCATGTTTCATTAAGGACTCTATGTACAAAAGTATTGATTTCTTCCAAAATAATGGGTCTATTTCTTTGAAAAAAAAAAACAGTATGCCTAATACCTGGCGATGACCATGAAATAATAAATAGTCCGCAAAAAAGTAACTATCTTGGGTAAAAAAATGTATTTTTATGAAAAAAATGATTTTTTTAGACGTTTATTTTAAAAACTTCAAATTACTTAAAAAAATGTGCCCTATAACTATGTAATTTTATAGCTTACTTTTATTCTTTACCATTTTAGCTTCCAAATAAAAAAAAACAATGTTCTAACTAAAAAAACACGCTATCTACGAATCCTACAATATATATATATTTTTTTAATATTTTTCTAGTCAATGATTCATGGTCTAGTTTCATCCCCTTTCGGGATTGCACTTTATCCAGGGACACACTGTATAATCGAATGACTAAGTACATAGCTAACTAACTAGATAGTATTAGCTAGTTTTACTTGAAGATAGAAGGTATTGGCACTTTGCTGTTGATTTACATATAATACAATGTTCACACAAAATCTTACCTATCATACTTTTCTCTCCAAGTACCTAACTGCTCTTCGAGCTCGTTAGCTCTAGTGGTGCTTTTGATGAACTCCCCTTCAAGGGCTACAATGTGCGCGTCCCTTTCGGCGAGGTGTTGCCGCAAGTGCTCCACCTCGGCTTGCAAGTGCACGCCATCCACACCATCATCGCATGCCTAGCGATGATTATATTCAAATAAAAACAAATAAGCCAGTGTACAGTGACAAAGTTATTATTAGTGTTTTCAAAAACTTTACAATGAGTATATTATTATCAGGTATATTATCAGGAATAATCCTGTAGATTAAAGTCCAAGAGTTTAGAGAACTTTTGAAGGCAAACCAAACCCTTGATTTTTGTAAAGGTAAATTCATATCACGTGAGGAAGTATTTTACAAAAAGTGGTTGAATTCTAGATAAAATAAAATGAAAGTTGTGTGTGTTGAAAAAATTGAGATGTTGCAAATCAAAAAAGAAAAGCATAGTGCATTGAAAGATATATAGAAAGGATGTTTAAAGATCAACCTGATGTTTTCCGAGTACATCAGAAAATATAAAACATCCCCCTAAAAAAGTATCTCTATTCTCTTGTGGAGTAGACTACTTGTCAGTTATGAATAATAAGAGCTTCGTTTAATGAGCTTATATTGTTAAAATTCTAAGTAAGATACATACAAAATAATGGCCAAATTTTACCTTACAAGGGG
Source organism: Pyrausta purpuralis (assembly GCA_963924145.1). Lineage (NCBI taxonomy): Eukaryota > Metazoa > Arthropoda > Insecta > Lepidoptera > Crambidae > Pyrausta > Pyrausta purpuralis. The sequence continues at coordinate 13,218,538 of OZ001664.1, forward strand.
AATTCTTAGTGCTCTCATCCATCACTCAATAAACTTAAGTATTAAACTTCACATTTCACATTATGGCGCATCCAATTTATTGAATTATTACAGCGACGTCACACATACGCAAAGTGTTTTTAAGCTATTTTACCAATAAGCCACGGTAAAACAAAATAAAACAGAAAAAATCAATTATTACACACAACGTGAAATATTTACTTATTTTAGCCAACTGCAAATATTTATCAGGAATATATTAGAAACACAGGTTTGCAATAAAATAGAAAACTCAATCACAAAATTACTTAAATTTTGGGAAAACCAATTTACAAAATTTTCAGAAAAATTGCTACGATTGACGTGTAGATTTGACGTCTTGACGTACGTATCGAAAAAAAATTTACATGGCATTCACACATTCGCGCTCGCGACTCGCCTGTCTTCGCCGGAATACTCGATATTCGTGCACGAGTGCTGCCACGAGCTTGCTAATCAGTGTACTGTTCACATTAGCTGTAATCATCTCAGTAGCTGTAATCTTTACTTTATTGGTATCTACATCATTAACAGAAACATACGAATCTGTACTAAACACACAAACTCATTCGACACTTTGCTACTTCAAGAAGCATTTCAGAATTTATCTAAATTTCTTATAGATAATAAAATATCTAGTGAGCCATTACATTTGAATCTTAATACTTATCATTTTTTTTAACGATGGATAATATTCAATTTAACGAAGAAATTGATAAATCTTGCGTTATTATACTCTGCAAACTTATTAAAGATCCGAGACTACTTGGCTCTGAACTTAATAGAACTCAGAATAATCTCAATATAATATCATTTAATGTTAGAAGCGTTAATAAAAACCTAGATCAGTTTTTGATAAACATCACTATGCTTAATATAAAATTGACATTATTGTACTAGCTGAATGTCGGTGTGATGAAAACTCAATCCCGCCTTGGATTGACGGTTTCAGTGTGTATTTCACCAAACGCAGTTTTAATCAAAATGACGGAGCCATGTTTTATATTAAAAACAATATAAAAACCACAGTTCTAGAAGTTGAGTTAGAAGAAGCTAACTGTCTAGCAGCAAGAATTGAAAATATGACATTACTTGGAGTGTACCGCCCTTACGCCTTTAAAAATTCAAATAAGTTTCTGAATTCCTTGGAAACCTTTTTGTCTTCAAATAGAAATCAAAATATAATAATAACTGGAGACATCAATATAGACACACTAGATAGCAATGATAATACTGTATCCAACTACTTGGACATTTTAGGATCGCATGGATTACATAACGCCATTAATATTCCGATACGTCATGGCCGGACATGCCTAGACCATCAGTGTTTTGTTCTCAAAAGTGATATAACTGACCATTATCCGATCTTATTGAGCCTACCTAATCCTCACGTGTCGAAGTCTACCTGCAAGAAAATTACTAGGGCTAAAATAAATTATGAAACACTACACGAAGCGATCAAACAACATGACTGGAGTCCTTTACTAGAACTCAATGAACCTAATAAGGCCGCAAATACTTTAAGTGTAACACTGCATTCATGGAACAACATACAACTACTGTTACATTCACTAAAAAGAAATAACCACTGAAGCCGTGGATCACTGCGGGTATTGTTGAATGCCTGAAAACCAGGGACCGTTTGCATAAAATTTCTAAAAAATATCCTGATAATGATAGCCACAAACAACAGTATCTAAAATACCGTAACATATGTAACCAAACTACTAAAACCTTAAAAATGAACTATTACAAGGAAAAAATTCATAACAATTGTAATAACATTAAAGGCACTTGGGAAATTACAAAAGAACTATGCAATCTAAACAAAAATCGCTGCAACGCTTCATCCTTGTTAAGCCTTAGTTCTTCACCACAAACGTCGCTAGATCTTATTAATGAATATTTTACGTCCATCGGTGATAAACTAGCCTCTAAAATATTGTCGAAAACTAAAAAACCTGTAACATGCCTACAAACAAAAGAAATACACACTGTTGATTCAAGCGCTATGTTTTTGACCCCTACAGATTTTAGAGATATCGACAAAATTATACTGAACCTACGAATAAATAGTGCTTCTGGTATGCCGTCCCACCTATAATTTTCAGGGGCTCACATACAATATTATGAAATGTGATCGCTCACATATGTAACTTAAGTTTTTCGACCGGCGTATTCCCGGATATATGCAAAAAAGCTGTGGTTGTTTCTGTGTACAAGGGTGGCGATGTTGATTCGATATCAAATTACAGGCTTATATCATTACTTGGCACAATAAGTAAAATTATTGAGAAGGTTTTTAATACCAGACTCACTAGCTTCTTGGAAAATAATAATATTTTAGCTACATCTCAATTCGGTTTCCGAGCTGGTAAAAATACTGAAGACGCTATTTCTAGTCTTACAGAGTCAGTTACTAAAACCTTAGATTCAGGTAGGAAATGTGTAGCCATTTTTCTACACCTCAAAAAGGCTTTTGATACGGTTTCGATACCGCTCCTGCTGTTGAAGCTAGAGGCTTTGGGTATACGCGGACTGGCACTAGAGTGCTTACGGGACTACTTAAAGGACAGAAGCCAAGTGGTTAGAGTAGAGAAGGCTTTTAGCTCCACCTCATTTGTCAAGTACGGTATCCCACAGGGAAGCACACTTGGTCCCACGCTCTTTTTGACCTACGTCAATGACCTGTGCAACTTAGCTCTGGACAATGGTCGTATCGTCTCTTTTGCTGATGACACAGCACTGATATTTGAGGGGGATACATGGCCCATTGTCGAGAAATTTGCTGAAAATGGTCTTAGAAGGGTCATCAAGTGGCTTGATGATAACTTGTTAACTATCAATATACCGAAAACCAAATTTATTTGCTTCAGAATAAGTGCTGCTTCAAATCCACCTTCGAACTTTATGATTAAAGCACACTCCTCACTCTGTAGTTCTGAGACGAGTTGTGACTGTGATCCTTTAATTCAAACGGATAACCACAAATACTTAGGGGTAATAGTAGATAAGAACCTGACTTGGCAGCAGCACATTATGTCTCTAACTAATAGAATTAGAAGACTCCTACCAATTTTTAGAAACCTCCGAAATGCTGCGGATTCTATAACTGTCAAAAATGTATTTTATATTGTATAGATATTTAGTACGATAGTGTACTGAGCACGGATTTGATCACGGAGCGATATTCCAATTTGAACATATCGAAAATTTACCAACTTCCTAGCGTTTAAAGCCGTAAAATCAAAACCACAAGCAACAGAAACGCCAAAATCATACACGAAAAAATGTATTTTATATTGTATAGATATTTAGTACGATAGTGTACTGATAATCACTTCAAATAAATTAGGTACTTCCCTTCTTAAGCAAAATATTGCATGGAATGAGTGTTGTTAAAATTCTCTTCTTCTCATGTAATTGCTTTACTGTAAAAAACTTTTATTTTATTGAAATGCAAATAATCATAACACGCACATAATATATTATTACACACACACACACACACGCGCGCGCGCGCGCGCGCACGCACACACACACACACACACACACACACACACACACACACACACACACTCACACACACATCTAACTTATGAACTTGTATCTTGTAACTAAGGATTATGGTGAGAAATAAATGAATTGATTGATTGAATTGATTATGTCGTTAAGGCCTTGTCCAGAAAGGACGAATTCGCCGCGAATCGTATCGCGCGAATTCATACGCGCGTTGTCGAGGTACTAGACATCAATACATCGCGTCCACAAGCATCGCGCGAATTCAAAATACGCGCGTAAATCGCGTGCACTACGCCAGACTCTCGACTCGCGCTTGATTCGCGCGTATTTCGCGCGAGTCGAGATACTAGGGACGTCTTGCTGCGTCCAGTTAACGCGCGAACTCTAGAGCTAGTGCACGTATCGAGAGAAATGGAGCGCCAAAATTTTGACACGGAATTGTTTATAGACGAAATAGAAAAAAGACCGGTGATATGGGATTTAGAATCACCTGATTGATTATGCTAATAGGATTTTAAAACGTAGGTCTTGGGAAGAATTGGTATTAATATTTTCTGATAAAGAAGACTCCGAGGAAAGAAAGAAAGATTTTGGTAAGTAATTATTATTATTATATTAATTAGTAACCACGGACGAGTAAAAAATAAAGGACTCCGCACCGCGATATTAGCAAGTGAAGCCACTTTTATGCTGTATGTGTGTGCGTTACTGGGATACCAGTTGATACAAATATTTCTCCTTTTATTGTGTAGGTGTAAATTTTACTGATTAATGCATGTGAGCAATGTGCGTAAAATTTGAAGTAACGTGCGTTTCAAAACCACAATTAAAATTTAAATAATGTAAGTCGCCAACCTGTGATCGGAATAGCTTGATAAATTACATACCTGTATTTCTTTTGGTTGGATTTCATTTTATTTTTATTTAAATAAAAAATGCTTGCTTCTTCTTTCAATTATTATTACGAATACAAAAAAATATTTAACTTGCTTGATTTTCTGTTACACAAACACTACAATATATTTAAATGCCAAAAAATAAAGAACTGATTAAATTTTATCATTAAGTAAAAAAAAAGTTATGTTTATGAAGTAGAATACTGCTTTAACACAGCTTTTTGTATGGGACCAACAGCAAAACCTCATTTTAAGGGTTCCGTAGTCGAATCACAAATAACGGGACCCTTATGGTTTCATTGCCTGGCTATCGGTCTGTCCGTCCGTATATCACAGTCAATTTATTCTGCAACTATTAGCATTACACAGTTGAAACTTGGTAGGTAAATGGATTCTGTACTTTTTCAGTGCGCGAGTCCGACTCGCACTTAACCCGTTTTTTCGGGTAAAGTCCCTATTTATTTCCCGGCCACACTGGCTGTTACTGTCACTGGCAATTCACGTGGAGTGGAGGTTTAGTGTTCCAAATAAATAATTTTTGTATTTTAAAAAGAACAGAAATTAATGTAATAGGTACTGGGTAGCCTGTGAAAGGTAATTCCTTGGCACTTTTTTTGTAGAAATGTAATATTTTTACACTGTTTAACGACACACGCCGGCATTTTTTTCATTTTTTTATACGCGAAGGTTTGCACTGTCACAGACAATGGCAGAGAGGGTAATGGCGGCCGATCGGCTTACTTTTGCGTCAGTGTGTGCGTGGAGGTTCGTATTTACACGTATGCTGGCTTACTTTGGGTGCTTCACTTGTTGTGTAGGTGACGCGGAGTCCTTACTTTTTTTACTCGTCCGTGTTAGTAACAAACAAAGAAAATTAGATCATTTTGTCTTGCCACGGCAGTCGACCACAACGTGACCGCTTCGTTTAACTCCATATTTCGTACTGAATTCCTCCCCAAATGCTCGCGCGTTGGTACGCACCTTGTGGACGCAACGGTCGCGCGTAATACGCGCGAAAGAATCGCGGCGAATTCGTCCTTTCTGGACAAGGTCTAAGGCTGGGATGACGAGAGATTCTCCCAGCGCTTCTGCTGCACGAAAGGCCGTGGTGACCCAGCGAATCCACCATGCGATATGCGATGCATATCCTCTGCTCATGCAGTCCGCTTATGAGCAAGATAAGTATCCATCACGGGCGATTATTGATAACACGCAGACTATTTTTTGAAATATTTTTATAGTATAAAGTATAGTTTCTGTGTTTGAAGTTTGAACGAGATTATCTTTATACAAGTGTGGTAAATTTTGTGATGGGTGCAAGCGATTTTCGTCGCGCAAGTGATTAGGCGGCAGAGATCTCGACCGTACTTTCCATGAAAATAGATACGTGTTTTGTGATGAAAAATTTTACAGGAAATTCAAAATGTAGGCGGGCTTCGCCGCGGGACTCCGTTAGTTACACATAAATTACCAAGCTACATATAAAATAAAAATTTACATAATAAATATACTTAATCTGTGTGCCATGAACGTGCCCTTTGCTCGCGCAAATACGCGAGTCCAGTAGCGAGCGTACTGTTAAAAAGTTCGTACTCGTTATTCGGATCGCCTTACCGGTCACTCGCCTCGCGATTCGCGCGAATGTGTAAATGCAGTATTACAGATGTACAATTTTAGCGGACCCCGCGGTGTCGCTCGCGTAAATTTCGGATTTCCCATAAAATATTATAGCGCAAGACATATTTTTATTGGAATTTAGAGCCTGAAACCATAGCAGTTAGTGCAAACGCTTGTTATACTTAAGCTGCGGGTATTATTTTGGTGCAGAGTTATTTTAAAACTGTGATAGCTACTAAGATATGTATTGAAATCAAATAATGTAAATGGCAATTTTGTTACAATGGAATGCTCGTCATGATGAATTATGTTTATTTTGATATGATAAATGCACGGTGCAATATTTTGTACAAAATTTTAAATAAATTTATAAACATAAAAAAGTTTTGAAGTGAGTAGGTAGGTAAACCATAATAAATAGACGTATTCTGTCGCGGCCTTTGTTGTAGAACTTACAGACCGGAACAATCCCGTCATACATGATTTTGGATGTATCTTAAATGTTTTACGCTACGTACGAGGTGCGGTCCAAAAGTGGCCGGCCTAATAAAAAAAACAAGTAAATAAATATTTGACAACATTACATACATTGCTCCAATCCCAAGATAAGTAGCTAAAGCATATGTGTTATGGAAATCGGAAACAACGGTAGTACCACAACAGCCTGACCCAGACCGAGACAATATAGAAAAGATCGTTTTCTACATTGACCCGACCGGGAATCGAACCCGGAACCTCACGAGATGGCGACGCTTGAAACCAGCGTAGACCAAGTAGATATATTTTATTTACAAAACCTTTTTTTATTTTTCTATTCTCTATTTCAATGCACTTGGCAGTACCTATTCGTAATAAGCATTTCTATCCCCTAAAAAAATACTCTGGAGTTTTGTCCTCAAAATAGGCGAAAATCGCTTGTGCCACTTCATCATCCGAAGAAAACAGTCTTCCTCTTATAAGTCTACCTTAAGTCTTGAGAACAAATAATAGCCGCTTGGGGCGAGTCAGGGCTGTAAGTTAGGTGGCGAATTTCCTCGAAGCCTCATTTTGCTACAGCAGCTTTGGCAATTGCAACAGTGTGAACGGGAGCATTATCGTGGAGAAGCCGCACACCTCTACTGATTTTTCTACGTCGCTTCTGCTTGATCGCCTCTCGTAACTGCTCAATAAAGGTAGCATAGTAGCTGCCATTTACCGGGGTATTCCTTTCTTTTATGTCCATCATCAGTATTCCGTGACAATCACAGAATACCGTTGCCATTATCTTTTTGGTGGAGACCGTTACTTTGGCCTTTCTAGGCGGCTTTTTACCAAAACGACGATCAATTCCCGTCTCAAAATAACAGTCAATAATCGACTCAAAATAACTTTTTCCGTAACGCCTATACGCATCTAAAACTTCTTAAGAACACGCATTTTCGCTTTGTTCGCTGCAAGCTCGATAGAAGTTTGGGTACCCACCTAGCACTATCTTTATTCATGTGAAGATGTTCATTAAGAATCCTAAGTACTGAAGTTTTCGAAAGCCCGCTTCTTGCCGCTTTTTCTTTAGTCTTAAGTCTTCGATCACCCAGAACTTCCTCTCCCACTAATTTGACACAGTCCTCGGTGAGTAGGTACTTCCACAGGCCGGTCGGAGCGAGGTTCGTCGTTAATGGACTCCCGTCCTAAACGAAACTGCTTACTCCATTATTTAACGGTGGAAAACGACGGAGAAGAATCCCCGTACACGGCATCTAACCATAGACTTATATGTATCATCTAACTTTTTTTAGGGTTCCGTAGCCGAATGGCAAAAAACGGAACCCTTATAGTTTCGTCAAGTCTGTCTGTCTGTCTGTCTGTCTGTCTGTCTGTCTGTCTGTCTGTCTGTCCGTCCGTATGTCACAGCAATTATATTCTGTAACTATAAGTATTACACTGTTGAAATTTTGTAGAAAGATGTATCCTGTTAACCGCTTACCGATTCTCATACAAAAAATAAAAAATAATGACATTTAAGGGGGGGCTCCCATACATGAAACTAAAACCAAAAAAAAATATTGTCAAACCTATGCGTGTGGGGTGTCAATAGATAGGTCTTTTAAAATGACATTGAGGTTCCTAAAACCATTTTCTTTTAAAGTCTAACGTTTCATAGCTAGATGTATCCAAAGTGGTAAAATGGGCGTCCCCCCCCCAAAAGAAAAAAAAATATGATGTAGATCTTAACCTTGGATAGCCAGAGCGCCCGATGGTGGGCGCTGAGCATGAGTTTCGCGATTTTACCAAGCGCCCACAAAAAAAATGGGTGTATAAATGCTTATTCCTTGGGCATGTTGACCTATATGAGTAAAAAAGAGATGTTTCTACACCATAGACCGCAAACACATCCGGTTGCTGTTAGTTATTGATTAAAATTCGATTTTTTTTTCTCGCAATTTTTTTCGTATATGTTGTCACCCTACCACGAATTTTTTTGGTTCTATTTTTTCATTTTTGAATACATTTTTTTAAAATTACAAGCATAGGTTAGTTATTCAGTAACAATAAGCTTTTTACAGAATGATAATAGCTTGTTTCAATAAGATTTTATAACTGTTTACGTAACGTGTATCCTGACACCGCGCGAATTGCGTACGCGCACGCAGTCCACCGCGGTAACGCGACCGCCACCACAATTGCGCCTTAGGAGGTTAATACTTTCAACGAAACTTGGTTTGGACGAGATCGAACGAGTAGTTTTAGAGATATAGCACATTTTCAACAACCGCAAACATAACTTTGTACTATATACAAACACTATGAAAAACAAAGTTATATTTGCAGTCGACAAACTATTGTGGTATTTTACTTAGTAGAAGTAAGTGGATTCGTAATTCAGTTAAAGATGGCACGGAACCCTCAGTGCGCGAGTCCGACTCGCACTTAGCCGGTTTATTTTTATATCGGTCGGACTGATTCCTTACTAGGTCAAGAATATGATCAGGGAACGACATTCCAATTTGAACATATGGAAAATTTACCAACTTCCTAGCGTTTAAAGCCGTAAAATCAAAACCACAAGCAACAGAAACACCAAAATCATACACGAAAAAGCGAAATAAATGACAATCGCGATGACTTATTTTTTATTTTATTTTAAGCCGCGAAATTTTTCTAGCTTGAAACTTTTGGACTACACCTCGTACTATTTTTCCCACTATTTGCAATATTTCATTGTTGCCCTGGCCTTATAAGTCGGATGGTAAAGTCGTATGTTTTAAAGCCTTCCTCGATCAATAAGACAATACTAAACTATCCACAACAAAAACAATTTTCCAAATCGTTATATGAGTTCCTGATATTAGCGCGCGCAAACATACAAACTCTTCAGCTTTATAATATTAGCAAATCTTTGTTTGACTGTTTGGCGGACAGACAGCAGCAGACAATTGTCAATTCCTTCTTCTTTCCCCATAATGATTAATCATAGAAGTACTATCCCCTTATGGGATTAATATAAAACAATAAGAGCTAATAAAACCCTGACATTTAGCCAATGAAATGATTACGTGAATTATTGGTTTTTACAAAAGCTTAGCTATAGGTAATACGTAAATCAATTTATACAGTTACCTATATAGCACTTTTTTTATATAATACACGCGGTCCCCTTCGACTTCGCCCGCACGCTTCGAGTCTGTTGTCCCTCGTAGCAGCGGGATGTTTTATAGCCTTAACCTTCCTCGATAGATAAGCTATCCAACATAAAAAAACGAACGAAAAAAGATTAGCGCGTTCAAACAAACAATCACTGGTCATCAGTTCGAGAGCCAGAGAGTACTTTGTATACATAGTAGACAAGTAAACAAAGTACTCTCTGATAGTAGCCCTAGGCGAGAGCGACAAAGAGACACAAAAATCGGTCCTGAGATTAGCGCATTGAGTGATTGAAACAAACTCTTCAGCTTTATAATATTAGTATTTAAAAAAAAGGTTGCAGTAAGTAAACTAAGATAGACATATGCTTGCGCAGACTTTATTGTAGATCTGTTAATGCAGAATTATCTCGTCATGCTTACATGATTTTTGTGTAACTTGAACGGTTTACGCAGCGTACGCAGCGGAAGTTCTCAAAAGGAATATTTTTCCACCGTTTTTGCAACATTTTTCGTTGCGGCGCTGGACTAATGAGTCGTATCTTGATGCTATATAGCTTAAAGCCTTCCTCGATAAATCTAACGTAAAAAGAGTTTGTCAAATCGGTTTAGTAGTTTTTGCGCGTTCAAACAAACAAACTCTTCAGTTTTTATAATACTATAGTATAGACTAGCGGTCCCCCGCGACATCGTCGACGCGTTTCGAGTTTGCTCCCTCCCCTCCCGTCGCAGCGTGATGTTTCATAGCCTAAAGCCTTCCTCGATAAATAAGCTATCCAACACAAAAAAAAGTCTCGTAGTTTCTGAGATTAGCGCGTTCAAACAAACTATCACTGGTCATCAGCTCGAGAGCCAGAAAGCACTTTGTTTACATAGTAGACAAGTAAATAAAGTACTCTCTGATAGTAGCCCTAGGCGAGAGCGAGGCACGGTTGGGTTGGGCCACTATCACTTCCACAAGACTGTAGGTACCAACGGGTTGGTTTGGTAGCTGTTTCAAAACTTTGTTTCATTTTTGACAAACGTGATAATTGTGATCAATAAAATCCAGGTTTTTTTTTGCATGTCGAATATTAAACATTTTACATTCCTTTTAAACGGAATGATTTATTTTAAAATAAGAAGAACTAAAAATTCAAAACCTTCATTTAGTATTATTCGTTGTACACTGGGATCTTTTTAAAATAAAACAATAAATTACTTTTATTCACTGATATTATTTTTGAAGTTATAAAAAGATTGTTTACACTATTGGACTAGCTAAGAAGAACGGAACTATCTTCAATACAAAAAGTTTTATGGCCTAGGTACATTATAAAATACAAGAAAAGCTACTTAAAAGTATCTTTCTGCTTCCACACTCACCTTCCAGTCCTGACATAAAGGTCTGCAATACCTAGGCATCTACCTACATAGATAATACTGATTGAGGTAGAAAATAAATTATAGGTCAGCTAAATAAATATTTAATATTTATCTTTATTACTAGGCATTTAAATATTTGCCTACATATCCATTTTAAAGTGTTTTATAACTGGATACAAGCATCAAATTTAAACCTTTCGTCAATACACGCATACAATGATGCATCATAAAAACTATATATGTGAAACATTAAACACAATAACAAAAATCCAGAAACTCAAACCTCAGATTTCACAAGATGTTGCAATGTCAGAAATAACCTGAATAAAAATAAAATATTGACAGAGATTCGTCGAATAGTGAGTTCGGCGATATTAAACATAGGAGTACCTACCTACTTGCGCGGGCGCGCGCCTGACGGGATAGCTATTTCGGGAACCGTCTGCCTTGCCACACGCTCCTGATCTCAGTCGACAGTTCTTTGTCTTATTAAAAACATATTGCTCGGTACCTATTTTAAAATACCGCATCCTCGATTTGATTTTGCGCGGATGAAAGTGCGCCTTGTTTATAAAAGTATTCCAAAATGGGAAACTTACTCAGTAGTGGTTCAGCAAGACGCGACAGCGAACACGTTACGAGTGAAAGTGAAACAATGAACAACGCAAGCGGCTCCCAAGACAGGGAACATGACAACATCGATGATGAATACCTGGATGCGACCACAGATGAATCCCGGGCTAAAAGTAAAGAAGATGAAATGACAAAATTCAGAAAACAACTCGATATAAAACGAGAGCAAAGGAAGCAGATACTTGCAAGACATAGAGCTGAAAAAGAAGAGTTAGAAAAGTCGTTAAACAATGAAAAGCGATCTAATATGGAATTAGCGCAAACCAATAAACTTCTTCGAGAACTTCTTGTCAAACATAATGTTGAAATACCAGAAAATCTTCTGTCTTCCAGTCAAGATTCCGATCTAATAAGTGCTTTTGAAAAAATGAAAGAAGAATTTAATAGTTTAAAGTCAAGCAATAATAAGTTGAGAAAAGATTTAGCTGAATCTAATAATACTTTACAAAACGCGTACACGGATATAGCAGACTTAAATTCACAAAACATCGAATCTATGAAACAAATCAGTGCTCTTAAAGAAGTTGTTTCTGTGAGCAAAACAATGATTGCGATTCGTGAACAACAACTCAACGAGGTAAGTATGCATAGGTGCACATATGTTTTTTTATTTTACCATCGTATGAATCAATTAAGTAAGAGGCATTGTGATCTCGCATTCAATGTACGGACAACAGCACGTCAAATTAAACTGCGACACTGCGATATCTTATGCAGTTGCAATAAGGGCTAGTTTGCAACAAAAGTGGGTAACCTGATGTGCTGGCGACTGTACCTAGGAAATCAATGTGGTTGACACGGATTCTGGATCGAATTTACATGACAATCAATAAAAGCCTATGAAGTATCCTTAAGTGAGGACTTAAGGACAATCTATGCGAGGGGATAGGAATCGCTAAGACATCGACCTCGAAAGCCATGTGCCGTGCTCGGTCAGGGACCGAGAAGCAGCATGACGCTCACGTCATTTATTGGCACCAAACCTTGTCAATTCGCCAAATATACAGACAACAATTGATGCAGGAACACCCGTCATCAGAACATGCATGGAATCGTGACTCTTCTAAATTTTGGCTTCATTAATTTATTTATACAATACAAATACATGTCAACATTAATAGGCGAATCTGTGATTGTTACATAACGTAATAATGACAATAAATAGGAGATAGTTTATCAAAAGCTTGATCTACATTGTTAATACATTTAATTACGTCAAACATTTTCAAAGACTTTGCATCTTTAGGCAATTGAATATTAAGTAGGTACATCTCAAACTAAGATAATGTAAATGTTACTATTTATGTATTAGAAAGATTGAGATACGTTTTATCAAATAAGAATATTGGTAGGTTGGGGGAAGTGGCATGCACAAAGCAATTTTCTTATTTTAAACATGTTTCCAGCTAAAAGAGAAATTGGGTGAAATAGAGAAGTCTCTTGCTGACAGAGAAGCAAGCATGCTATCAACAGACCTAAAGCAGGAGTATGAAAGACAGTTACAGAACATTCGCACTCTAAGAGGACTATATGAAGAGAGAGCTCGTCTTGCCGAAGTCACGAGGGTAAACCTTGCACGAGAGCTAGAAGAACAAAAACTGTTAAATCAAGCTGAAGTCGCCAAGTAAGTTGATGTTAATATTATTCTGTATGTATGTTTACATAGTACCTGAAACAAATCTCATCATATCCAAATCGCAAGGTGTGTTTGTTATAAATCTGAACAATTTTATTTCCAGGTCTAAGAACTTATCAGATAAAGTAAAAGATCTCGAAGACCAAATAGACGCGCTCATTGAAACTATACAAAACAAAAACAATCAAATCAGCGTTTGCCAAGACGAATCACTCGGTCTGAAAGCCGAAATGACCGTTGTCAACAAGGTATTTATCGTACTATCGTAGTCATAAACAATATTTATTTTTCTTACCCTTTCTAAATCTTAAATTAATCAAAATATTTCAATTTATCCTCAGCTTTTTTCGGAAGTACTTTTGGGGTATAAAACTAAAAAGGACCTGGATAAGTTGGTTCATCGTCTCGAAGAGAATCATGGTATATTGACACACATGGCTGAAAGGGAGAACGATTCTGAAGCTTCCACAGCATTACCTAAGCTTTTGTTAGAATTAGTTAATCAGGTGGATGAGGGTGACGATGATGCTGAAGATCATAAGGAAAGAGATAAATCTCCGCTTGATACCCAAGATTTACCTACGGATGAAGAAAAATCTGTTCTAGAAGACCAAGGTAATATCAGTGTATACATCTATTTACTGCTTTGATTTACTGTCAACCTAAAATACATAGCAAACAATGAGTACCAACATAGTCGTAATGAAAACTTTTTTTCATCACAGACAAATCCAGTTCTACTACAGCTGAAGAAATTGTTCAAAATTTGCCTAAAGTGTGGAGAGTCCTCATGGAGCTCCTAAGCCATCAGAGTGAGCCCGACACAAACCCTGAAGAAAAGGTCACAACGTGCTACAAGTCAGTAGAGACGAAGTCTGGTCCTGTACTAGTGCCAAGCGTTAGTCAGACCTACATCAGATTAAAAGTAAGTGCTTACAATTTAATAAAAAGACAATCACATCTCAAAATATGTAGTGCATCCATTATGAATGTACCTTACTATGATATACACTCTGTGTTCGTGTCACGCGATGTGAGCACAATGTGAGTCACGGTCAGCCTTAATAAATTGGTTGTCAGAAAATAAAAACGTTCATGACCAGTAATTTTGCATTGCACAAAAAAAAAGCTCATCACTATGTGTATTTCTTGGTTCCGAGCCAAATTTTCTAAAGTTATTCTTAAAAAAACATCAGACAAAAAAAATGTTTACCACATACATCTAATTGCAGTTTTATGTTTTCAGGATTTAATCGTCGAGAAGTTGGCACTGATAAAAGAAGTCAACCGCATGAAACAACTAAACTCGCATTTAGAGACCCGTTTAGAAGAACAAGAACGCCGCCTTTGCTTGGTTACTACTGAATTAAGCAAGACTTGGCACGTCGTAGGAAGATTACGGAGACACCATCATCAACTACACACGCACGAAAAAATTCTGAAATATGAACTACAACAAAAGAGAAAACTACTGAATGAATTAAAAGAAGAACTAGAATATTGCAGAGAGAAGTGGGAACAAGCCCGTGAAAAGAACACTCAATCAGAAAAAGATTGGAGAAAACTTAGAGCTGAATTTTCTAGCCGTAAAACGGGATCACCAGCTTTCAACAATTCAGCAGAAAGTGGATACAGTGATGAACGGCCATCCGACGAATCATCGGAATCAAACGACGAAAGTGAGTATGTAACCGAACCACTAATCAGATGTAAGAAAAAAATGAAGAAATCGTTTGAAACTATTATAGATTCTAGCACTGATTTTAATCCAGCTGCAGAAAGAGAAGATCCAGCTAGTGATATGTTAGATGTTGCTGATTTACCTCTGGACACGCAAGATGACAGCCACAGTGAAAATGGACCAAAAAGTAAAGTTTTGTGTGAAGAAACTGAAGACGAAGTTTTTGATATCACGGTAGATTCTATAAATGAAGAATCAATATCGCAAGATCTTAATCATAAAAATGATGGAAAGGTTAATACACCTGGGACAAGTACTAATATTGAAAACAGTGATATTGCAAGTTCTACCCCAACTCTAATAAATCCCGCAGAGATTCTAAAAAACATTAAGCGACAGAATAAAAGACTGGCTTTGAAGGATCAAAAGCTTGAAAATTTGGAGAAAAATAGTGCACTTTTATTACAAAAAGTTAAAACAACTAATAAGTTAGGTGAACAAATTAGTAGCACGTTGGACCATATTTTAAATCAGCCCAGATCTAGCAGAAACGCAGAAAGTTCATGCGATAATTATGAACAAGATGGTTCATCTTATAAAGATATTCTTAATGGTCAACAAATGCAAAGATTAACAGAAAACAGTGATGAAGAAGATAACAACGATTCTGTAAATAAATATGAGATAGAACGTAATATTAATCAGCAAGATACAAACGACACTGAAACAGATACCGTAAGCAGTGAGAGCCAAAATGCATCTCAATACATGTCTTCAAGTCCAAATATAAATTCTGAGTC
Source organism: Pyrausta purpuralis (assembly GCA_963924145.1). Classification (NCBI taxonomy): domain Eukaryota; kingdom Metazoa; phylum Arthropoda; class Insecta; order Lepidoptera; family Crambidae; genus Pyrausta; species Pyrausta purpuralis. The sequence goes on from OZ001664.1 coordinate 13,234,329, forward strand.
ATCGTGTTCGGTGTATGAAACTCCCGAAAAGTGTGGAGTTGACTTTAAAGAAATTCTAGAAAACGTAAAGAAGCAGGATGAACGATTGGCTAGAAAGGACCAGAAGTTAGAGAAACTTGAAAATGAGTGTTCAGAAGTTATAATCAGTTTAAATAGTGCCTTAAATGCAGGTGAGGAACTCAATAACAAATTAGACCAACTACACACTGTAAGAGTAGATGATAATGATGAAAAAACTAATGACAGCAAAGATTCTGAGACAGATGAACAAGAACCGTCAACGTCATCTGATATGGATCACGAAGCGCGATTTGCGGCGAGAGATCTCCGATTGAAGCGGTTGGAAGAACAGACCAAATGTCTTGTTAACAAAGTCAACAAAACAACGAGCAAAGGGGTAAAGATACATTACAAATTGGAAGAACTTCACAACATCTACGGATCTGAAAGTTCACGTGCCGGCACTCCATCAGAAGAATGTGAGGATAAAAGTGAAGAAGAACCCAAAAGCGAAAACAGCCCGCAGTCGCAGTGAATTGCACAATTGTAATTATCATTATATCTATCTTCGTCAATGAATATCGAACTAATTGGCATAAACGTATTGTACCAATGCAATGTAACAGTAGGCATCTAAATTAATGTAATTAAATTGAATGACAAATAAATGATGAAGACGGTTTCCATGATAATCATTTATTTCTATATAATTATAATCAGGTACATCAAGATCGCCAGCGACACAATGTCCGTTATCTTTTACATAAACTGTTTTTTTTAAATCTCGTATTAGTTTACTTACGGTTAAACTTGTCTTTTATAACTATTGTTAACGCAATCACTCATTAAATTTTATAACAAACTCATTTTAGTTTCGAGAACATTTTTGGTCCTACTTACAAGCGAGATCCTTATATTGCATTAATATGATGGTCACATCAACCATCAACTGTAGGTGTTCCATTATCTGTGGACCTTTGATCACTACGTTGACTTGCACCATTATAAGCACCTATTCATTGATAAATATTTTGTTGTTAGTCTAAATCAATACAGTGTATTATTCATATACTAAGCAAACTCGCTTCGCACTATAGCTATTGTACTATTATAGTAGGTGGATATTCCGACAAACAAGAGATTCAAATCATGTCATGACTTTACAAATGGGCGCTCCATAACTTACCCTACTACACGAAAGTAAGCTTAATTCTATACGAATGGTTCACACGTCACTTTTGCCCTTATACGACTTGGAGTCCAGGCTATCCTTGATGGATTTGACGTCAAAGATGCTGTCGTCGACTGTGGCAATGACTGCGTGCTGGACCTTGCTGGAGCGTGATGGGGCAGTGCTGTAGAGCTTCCAGGCCAACACTGATAGAAGAAGCATCTCCACGAGGGTCATGCTGTTCTGGAGCACTGGAAGAATGAAATAATATCAATTGCACCAACTGTTTATAGTTGTGCACTGGAGTGAAGTTTATACAAGTTTCATCATTTTTGATTAGTTGTGTTACGGGGTCCAAGTCACAAGTAAATCGTAGGACTCTCTAACCTTCACTGAGCACTTGCACTGATTGCAAAATAGTGCAATATTTTTTTTTTGTGAAACTAGTTTTATAATTCATTAAGATGAAATAAGAAACCAAATTTTGCGCACGGGCGGAACTTGACCAGCACTTTCTGGCTAACCGGGCCAAACGTTCTACCAATCGAGCTATCGTGCTGTCGGACCCTGCGAAATTTGTAGTCTCTTACGTCATTATGCGTGACGTCTTTAGAATATAAAAAATGACACTGTGAGTGTTCAAAACACTCTGAACCACTAGATAGCGAGCGTCATCAATTTTCAAGTTGAATTTATTCTGTAAAGAATAACTACTTGGCCCACTGTTGCATATACAGACGGGTAGATGGCGCTAAACGTCACGCATAATGACGTATCCGTAAGAGACCACAAATTTCGCAGTGTTCGTCAGACAGCACGGTAGCTCAATGAGGGTTTTTGATATTTTTTCTGCCACCAGACGGCGCCACGTAAGCGCCAGGTCCAAACAACTTGCACATAGTATTGATTTCTACCGAATTTCGGTAAATTCTACGTATTTGTGAATTCAATGTGCTTTTATAATGGTTTAGAGACAGAAAAAGGTTGCCGAAATAAATAATGATCTAAAAAACAGAGGCGCCAAAGAAACTGGCACTAAAGGAAAATATGAATAATAGGAGATACTATAATAACTAATGAAGAATAGGATTGTGTGGAATTTTGGACAGTGCTACCATGCAATATGTGATACATGACCATGACTATCTGCCTTTTTCTTTACATCATCAACTTATACATAATAAAATATATGTAAGCCTATTCCAGGTGCATATTAATCACTATAGTAGCTATGACTTGTAATAACACTGAACTGATAAAAATTGTAGTAACTTTTTTTTATTCAATATGTATATTATGTAATTATCGATAATAGGTGATCGTATTTGCATAGGGATAGTAGATAGTAGGAGTAAATTTATCTCTGTGAATAGCTACAAGCCACTGTTTCAATCGGCTTTTATCAGTTATAGGGAACATATGCCCTCCTGTTTTATTTGCACACATAGGCACTGTACAACACTGTAGTATTTTAGAAAACAGTACTCTTTTTGCAACTATTGTATGAATAAATAAATAATAAAAAATATCAGAAAATACAACATATTATGTATGTATTTTGACAAGTGGTTGGACCTGACGCCTAGGTGCTGCCACCTGGTGGGCGTCATTTTTGACAACCCGCCGGTAGAGCCCGTGGTAGAGCGTTCGACCCGGTTCGCCAGAAAGTGCTGGTTCAAGTCCCGCTCGTGCGCAATTTTTTGGTTTCTTATTTCATCTTTATGAATAAAGAATATGACACTGTGAGTGTTAAAACAACCTACACCATTAGTTTTATAATTGTTGAATAAATAAACCCTTACACGTTAAAAACAAATGAAACAAGTCCACATAGACAACGGTATAAAGACGTCCCTATTATATCTTTACATTGCATTAAACTTAGCTATACCCATAAAATTAATATTCCTATTGGAATAGAAGGACAAGTAAAAGCTTTCAAACGAAACCGATTTAAGATGTCAGTAACTAACATAAGTAAGTAACATTTGTAGCTTTAAATGAGATTCACCGATCAAGTCACCATGTTTCAGACGCATTATTTCTCCAAAATATACACAATTTCACTTTTAAATATAAAAAATCAAATGCACGTAATTTTCAGCAAGCTTCTGCAGGGCGGTCAACTGTTTGACATCTGACAAAAATGGTTCTGCTACCCATCTCTTTTTATCACACAGTTTGCTGCTAGTGACATCTCGCTTTTGTCGTTCTATTCCAAAGGGATAATAATTTTAAGGCTGTACCTATGTGTATTATCAACAATACAATTCTAATAGGTAAATGTCATAGGTTGTATACAGGTTGCAAATTAAAAAATCTTCAACCACAAGAATCTTTGAAGTTTCTAGAACACATTTTACAAAACACTATACGAAGGTAATATTGAGGTTATGGAGATGTCCCATTATGCACCCTAGCTAGACTCATTTGAAATCAAGGTCAGATGCAAATTATAAATTCAAATAAAAACACGAGTTTTAACATTTCGAGTGCAGTATATCCACTACTGCATCACAAATGAATTTTCCAGAACATAACGCTGTTCAGAACTGAGCTCATTGAGGTCAAGCAGTGGGCATAAATATCAGAGACAGGTAAGTAAAAATGTATTAACATATATAATATAATCGATAACCGGTATTAAGTTTCAGATATTGCAGAAGAATTATGCAACCTTGTAGGTCACAATAATCTAGGTAACAATAACAGCAAAGGAAGGGATAATCCACACATACGAAATTACCATTTGAAACTCACTGTTTCATCGGTGCACCAATAGGTTGCTTAAGACTTGACGAGCAATTACATTATTAGATCGTGTCAAGTGCCTGAATAGGCGGTCAAGCATCCACTTTACGATATATTTTGTAAAGATACTCGTAATGATTCTAGCTATAATAATAGGCCACCGGACTCTTGCTCGGTACAATTACGAAACAACTAAATGGAACTGAAAATTTGTCAGTTTTATTCCTATGTTTCATCAAAGTTTTTTTTTTTAAATATAAATAAATAAATAAATATTGGACACCAATCACATACATTGCTCTGATCCTAAAGTAAGAAGTCAATGCACTGTGTTATGGAAATCAGAAATAACGGTTACCACAACACCCAGACCCGAGACAATATAGAAAAGTTCTTTTTCTACATTGACCCGACCGGGAATCGAACCCGGAACCTCACGAGATAGCGACGCATATGTCGTTAATAGTTAAGTTTGAATGCTGTTTCCATTTTTCAACTTTCCATTTAAATATATATATATATATATATATATATATATATATATATAATTAACTAAAATATATAATTATATATAAATAAATAATATTTTTTTTATTTTCAATATTAAACTTAAGTTAAGTTACATGGTTGATTGGGGTGGTCTCCATTTAAGCAAAGTAAAGTCACTTACTATTAACAAACACGGCTGGATTCAGCGACATCATACACGGCATTGTAAACGCTCGAGGCAGGAACCTGATGACTCCGCACTGGAGCTTCACGATCAGGAGCACCAGCTGAAGCACGAAGAACTTCGGTCTCGGCTTCAGACCAGCTGCTTCTGTGGCACGCATCGTCATCGTCACACCCCATATGCCGGTGAGGATTGATGCCGCAACTAAGGGCTGTAAGTACGTGAAACTGCGCAGATACAGCATCTGGAAAATTTCCATTGAAATTAGTTGTATTAATATATTATGTAGTTAGTGTGTGTAGGCACATAATATAAAAATTTTAAACTAAGTCAATTTTATAAGTAATTTGTGGGATGTGCAAAGAAGGATACTTCAATCATCAGCCTTTTAAAATGGGTAGCTTGAATCAGGCACTCAGTCAAAACAGATTTTTTAAGAAGTAGGTAGGTAATTCAGAATTGTGTGACATCGAGTGTGTACCAAATATTCCATTCGATATCGCTGATAGAATATATTTTAAAATGAATCATAATTTCAAGGACTGGACTGTATGTTATGTAAGTTTGCAGAAACCTGTTATTATCTTTTTTTGTATGTTGAATGACTAAGCAAGAAATCCTGAGTCGGACCCAAAGAAATGTTCTTCAAAATGCACTGATGAGCCATCATTTAATTATAAAACCTAGAAACTACTATACTTAGGGCCTGTTTTACCATCAACAAACAGTTAAAGCATCAACCAACGATTAAATATACAACGTTAGTTCTTATGAACTATTAGGCAGGTGACGCTAACCAGAATTCATAAGGACATTGTGAAACAGGCCGTAAATATTTTTAAGAGCGGCCCCCGCTACTTCGTCTGCGCGTTTTGAGTTTTCTCACTCTCCTCCCGTCATATTGTGATTGTTCATAGCCTAAAGCCTTCCTCGATAAATAAGCTATCCAACACAAAAATATTTTTCAAATCGGTCCAGTAGTTCCTGAGGTAAGAGCGTTCAAACAAATAATGAAACAAACAAGCAAACTCTTCAGCTTTTAGTATTAGTATAGATCAGGATGTACATAATATCCCGTACCCTTTTTCTTGTGTACAACAGTGACAATTTTCATCACTCAAATTTATGGACGAAAGCAAAACCTTTACACATAAAGTGCCGACTATAGTGACGTCATTTTTCTGACGTTATTTTGAGTGCTTGCCCACTAGCTTGCTGTGCGTCGACCACTCGCATCCGAGTGTCTCAATTACGTGTGTCTGTTTTTTATAAACGATAAAAATTGCGATCGCCTCGAAAATTGCGGTTTTCTGGAATTTTCTTCTTAAATGTTAGGGCACTTAAAGTGTTAAAAAAACCGGCCAAGTGCGAGTCGGACTCGCGCACTGAGGGTTCCGTGCCAACTTTAACTGAACCATTTACTTCTACTTAGTAAAATACCACAATATTTTGTTGACTACAAATATAACTTTGTTTTTCATAGTGTTTGTATGAAGTACAAAGTTATGTTTGCGGTTGTTGAAAATGTGCTATATCTCAAAAACTACTTGTTCGATCCCGTCCGAACCAATTTTCGTTGAAAGTATTTATTAAGATCTACATCATTTATTTTTTTCAAAATTTACACTTGCTTGGTTAGAAATTAGATGGGGGGGACGCCCATTTTACCACTTTGGAAGCGTCTAGCTATGAAACGTTAGACTTTAAACGAAAATGGTTTTAGAAATCTCTATGTTATTTTAAAAGACCTATCCATAGACACGCATAGGTTTGACAAAAATATTTTTTTTTGTTTTAGTTTCATGTATGAGAGCCCCCCCTTAAATCTCATTATTTTTTATTTTTTGTATGAGAATCGGTAAGCGGTTAATAAGATACATCTTCCTACCAAATTTCAATTGTGTAATGCTTATAGTTACAGAATAAAATGGGTGTGACATACGGACGGACAGACAGACAGTCAGACAGACAGACTTGACGAAACTATAAGGGTTCCGTTTTTTGCCATTCAGCTACGGAACCCTAAAAAGGCCAAAGGCGAAACCTATTTACCATGTCTTCCGCCCATATAAGAAGAAGCGTGATGTAGATGAACGCTTGAATAAACGGCATCTGGAGTATGAGATAACGAATCCGGTGCACATTGTGTCTGAAAACAAAATGAGAAATAACATGAGAGAACTACCATCAAATGTATCAAGTTCAAAATACTACTAACAGCTAAATGTACAGTTATCACGGGTTGCAATGCAAAATTGATCTTCGAGCGAAGCCTAGGAAAGTCGCTAGTGTATGGACAATAATTTCAGTGTCCCAAGGATGTAATACTGGCTCGCCTACACAAGCAAACAAGGTAATAAAACCATCCTGAAAGCAATTAGAGATTAGTACCCCTGATGACCTTTCATTCGATACGAACCTGTCAATCATCAACGAAGGGTGTAACTATTTGGAATGGGTGTGACATTGGCATTATTACTTTAGTGGATTACTTTTTGAATTTAAAGGTATAGGTCAATATTTATGTTTCACTTCCGTGAATTCCAAGAGTCATCAATGGAATTAAAATTGACTGAAGATCATTCGAAAATAGAATGGCTTAGCTATTTTTTGAGTTATAAGTTAGGAGAAATGTAGAGGTTTCCAAAGGCTTTTGACTTCTTTTATCTACCTTCACAAATTATTTTAATTCACGAACCTCTCAAGACGTGGTCTTGGAATCACGCAGCAGGGCCAACAGCAACAAGGAAGAACCCTTGTCTCCAAATGACAATCTCCTGCTTGCCTGAAATAGTAACCACAATAGTTTATTTACTATCTGTGATGAAACTTATTCATTTGAGGCTTATCTAAAATTATGTGATTATGTGCTTTGTGACTCATGTCTGTCTCTTACTTATCCCGGAATCTTTCGTATAATAAGTGACTATCAGGAGCCCTTTTTAGGGTTCCGTAGCCGAATGGCAAAAAACGGAACCCTTATAGTTTCGTCAAGTCTGTCTGTCTGTCCGTCCGTATGTCACAGCCATTTTATTCAGTAACTATAAGCTAGAAAGATGTATCTTGTTAACCGCTTACCGATTCTTATACAACAAATAAAAAATAATGACAGTTAAGGGGGGGCTCTCATACATGAAACTAAAACCTAAAAAAAAAGTCAAATCTATGCGTGAGGGGTGTCTATGGATAGGTCTTTTAAAGTAACATAGAGGTTCCTAAAACCATTTTCATTTAAAGTCTAACGTTTCATAGCTAGACGCTTTCAAAGTGGTAAAATGGGCGTTCCCCCCCATCTAATTTCTAAACCATGCAAGTGTAAATTTTGAAAAAAATAAATTATGTAAGTAGATCTTAATAAATACTTTCAACGAAAATTGGTTCGGACGGGATTGAACGAGTAGTTTTTGATATATATACAACAACCGCAAACATAACTTTGTACTTCATGCAAACACTATGAAAAACAAAGTTGTATTTGTAGTCAACAAAATATTGTGGTATTTTACTGAGAAGAAGTAAATGGATTCCCTAATTCATTTAAAGTTAGCACGGAACCCTCAGTGCGCAAATCCGACTGGCACTTGGCCATTTTTTTTTCGGCAAACGGATATTATGTTTGATCGCGGATGTGGGTCAAACAAACATGTGCCTTCGTGAGCACACACACACATACGTACAACTTCATGTCCCCGTTTCATTGTTTGGCGAAATTACGCAATAACTCGGGGTAGGCAGATAGGTTGCTTGCTTCAAGTAAATCTGTGAAGTTTGCGATTTGTACGTAATAATATATATCTGTATCTTATTCGGGTAAATGTACATATACTGTGCTATCCTATGGTATAAGCGTATCATTTAAAGTCTCGCTTTGACGAAAGCAGTAGGAAATAAGATTGGGAGACAACTGACTTCATTAGTTGAATATCAAGTTTTGAACCTTCCTTTTATGTAAGCCTTATTTTATGATACACAGAAACCCATAGCTATAGGAACGTGAGCGGATAAGACGCTCCAGCCAGACATTTTTTATCAGCGTACAGGGGCCCTATTTTTGAATCACTCGCTTCGAAATGGCGAGTGATTTTCGTTAGACGAGTTTTTTTCTATGACTTTTAATTCATCTTCGAACGAAAATCACTCACCATTTCGAAGCGAGTGATTCAAAAATAGAGCTCCAGGGCCTCTAATTTTGAATCACTCGCGTCAAGATGGCGAGTGAAAATCATTCATAAAAGTCGAATTTTCTAGTGAAAATCCTTACTGATTTATCAACTTCTCCGCAGTAGGTAAGTGATACATCGAGATCATGACGACTTGCAGCACAATCGCTTCGATTATCAGCTGCAAGCGGTATGTTTGCTGATTCTACAACCACTGATGTCTGTACCTACCTCACAAGTTTATCAACACCTCCGCAGTCGGCGATGAGCATGCAATAGAAGTGGTACATCGCGACCATGACGATTTGCTGCGCGATCGCCTCGCATATCAACAGGGACCGAGGCAGCACCGTTGATATGTACGCTGATGCTCCGACAATCTGAAAAAGAGTTTGAATATGATGGCTAATGACTTTAGTAGTGAATGTGAATGCAAACCAATCTCCTTTTCAGATACAGTATTAAATAAATATATCCTTTGGACATTCCCAGACATCGCCATCTAGTCCCAAAGTAAGCTACTCAAAGCTTGTGTTATGGGTGCCAGACAACGGATATAATACTTAAATACTTTTTGTTTGTAAATACATACATGATATACATAGAAAACACCCAGACCAATACAAACAGACATGTTCATGCACACAAATGTTTTGTATTGTGCGGGGATCGAACCCGCAAGTATTATAGTATTTGTATATTTCATTTTTATAATTGAGACTCGTTTATATTTTGTTTTCTTACAACGCTAACAGTGACTTTTGTTTGTTAGTTCCTAAGTGGGCTAAGTAAGATAAAAGATAACAAATAGCTCATAGCTCCTTACGTAATTAAAAACCAATCCTTAGTTTCTTCACCTCATTTTTTTAAAAGCATAATGGGAATTTTCAACAAACTTCAAATATAGTATTATTAACTATTTTGCTTGCTAATGACAACAAAACACCAAGTGTCTTAGTTCTCTATAAATACTACAGCAGAAGAGTTACGCTGCTCTATAGATAAACTTGAAAAGATCGAACCCTTTTTTTATAATTTACGAAGTTACCTGTTAAATTTACCTGTTAAAAGTACCTGAGAAGGTGGTACTAAAACAGATAACTGATCATTTAGCTACAAATAAAATCATACCAAAATATCAATCAGGGTTTCGTAGAGGTCACGGCACGGAAACAGCTTTACTACATGTAACAGACGACCTCACAGAGGCATCGGACATGGGTCTGAGTAGTATATTGGTATACTTACTGTTCGTAAATCACTTGTCGTACGCGGTATCCGCGAACGAAATAAGACTCTTGTTGATATAACACACACGTTGATACAAAATTTCACTGTGTGAGTGAGTTCATTCAGTAACAAGAGCCGATCGTTCAAGAGAGCCCCGCGGCCAGTGCGCGACGCAATACGCAAGTGAGTGCACGTCGATTTTTTGGCGCGAAATGCCACGACTTTATCACTTTATAGTACTTATAAGCGTTACACACGTACACGTTTTTATCACTTTATAGTACTTATAAGCTTCAATTTCAGTTTGTAAGTCTTCTGTTAGAGTTTTTTTTTTTCGAGAAACATACTATTTTCATTGGTAAATAACTAAAAGTAGTATTACAATATTTCATTGTTTTATTTTTTATAAACAATATACAAGAAAGCAAAAACAAAATAAAAAATAAATCAAACAGATATCTATTATAGTTTACATTCTATGACTATTTGAAATATGCCAAAAACCGCCCGCGTACGCGGAGGCGCGGTTAAGTAATCGCACCGCTGCGAAAGTGTTAATACTAGGAACAACGCAACAAATCAAAACCATCAATAATGTTGCTCATAACAAGGTTGAGTCGGCTCGTAACCTCGGCTTAATACTCGATGGAAAACAAAAGTACCTTAATCATGTCAATAAGAAAATCAGAAGCGCCTTTTTCAAGTTGAAAATTCTCTACAAAATGAGACAATATCTGAAAGAAGAAGTACGATATGTTCTGGCTGACTCACTCGTTCTCTCACCTTTCAATTATTGTAACCCAATAATCAGCCCTAGATTAAATGCCGGCACAGAAAAAGCCATACAGCGTGTACAAAATGCATGTATTCGCTTTTGTTACAATGTGCCGAAAAGGGAATTCATAACCCCATACCTGAATAGGAAGGGTATTTTAAACATGAAGATCCTTGATATCGCGTCGTCTTGGAATCGTCGCGTCGTCGAGAGATGGAAGTGGCTGAAAACCAGCGCTGAGTGGGATCACATCCCATACCAGCACAAGCTGAACCACTGACCGTTTGCTTTCCTTTTTTACTAAGCCTTAATTCCTCATGTTTTTGTACTATTTCTTTATGAAGGCAATAAACGTTTTTCTATTCTATTCTATAAATAAACAACAAATGCAGGTAGGTAAGGAATGTAACTGTAGTTAACTTCATTATCCATCCATTACTGTACTTTTTCAATGGAATTGACGACCCGTCTGGTGTAGTGGTCGAGAAATCGCCTACTACGCAGCGGATTGCGGGCTCGATCCCCACACAATACAAACATTTGTGTGCATGAACATGTCTGTTTGTATTGGTCTGGGTGCTTTATTAAGAGCAGTTTAAAAAGTATTTAAGTATTATTTCCCACCCATAACCCAAGCTTTGAGTAGTTTACTTAACTATGGTGGGGTAATGGTTTAATACCGCGGTAATGATTACTCATTGAAAACACCTGTAGTACCCATAATTATTGCACCACATCTACATTCCCATATGTATGTGTATATATGTTCTATGATAGTGTAATAGCTTAGTAACTCGATAATGAGTCATTCATATGAGCCCAACTGTTGTTCTCATAAATTATGTTACCATGTCTAGATTTCTACAGTAATAAAAAATACACGTTTTGAAAATCTTTAGACCTGCCATAAGGCTTAAATTAGCAGCTATTATATTTAAATACTTGAAACATTTTATGATCTTATTGAATAAATATTGATTAACACCAATCATGGTCCATGTTTACTCAAGCACCATTGACAACATGTATATTATTTGTAGAGACGCCTATCTATTAGATTTTTTTCCATGTCATCATGCCATCACGCCACGCAGTGATGATTCTGTGGATCTAAAAATAACAAAATTTTAATTATTTTTATATTATAGCGATTCCCCGCGAATTTTCGCGCTACTGAAGGATGGTAAACTTTCAAGGTCCTAAAACTATTTTACATTGCTTCAGCGGCTTGGGTCAAATGTTTGGAGACATAACATAACATACCTACAAACGAAGTTTTAGGATTTATAATATTAGTAGGGGTTTTTAACCTAGGCAGTCACAGTAAGTAGGTCTTATACTTGAGGTGTTTCGTAAAGCAGTAACTCCCACGGCATACAAATAGCCGAGTATTGCCGCTAGCTGGTCAAGTATGACACACCAAGGCTTCAAATCTATACTAATATTATAAAACTGAAGAGTTTGTTTATTTGAACGCGCTAATCTCGGGTTTTTTTTATATTTATTTACCAGTAAGAAAGACCAATTTACAAAATTCGATAAACATAACGTTTAAAGACCACTTAAGTTTAAACTAAGAAGTTTGCACAATTAAATTCAGTTTTGAACTACTGGACCGATTTGGAAAAATATTTTTTACTAGCGGTCCCTCGAGACTGCGTCCGCGCGTTTTAAGTTTGTTCCCTTCTCTCCGATCGCAGCGTGATGGTTTATAGCCTAACTAAAGCCTTCTTTGGTAAATACGCTATCCAACACAAAAATATTTTTTCAAATCGGCCCAGTAGTTCCTTAGATTAGCACGTTCAAACAAACAAACAAACTCTTCAGTTTTATAATATTAGTATAGATTTCTCCTGTTCGGAAAATTTTACTTTCATGTGTACCTAGATAGCCGGGATTAATTTCAATTGCTACGATTAGACATGGAGTTAGGATAATTGAGTGACATCAAATCTATACTAATATTACAAAGATGAAGAGTTTGTTAGAACTTGCGCTAAGCGCTAAGGTTTCAAGCCGCGGGGATCGCTAGGCTAAGTTATTAAAACAACGAGCTTTCAATTTTTTTTGTTTAGTTAAACATTAAATAACGTATTTATCATGATTTTGATTTAAAAAACATACAATTGGTCTTATTTTTAACAATAAAAAATCTACAATAAAAATATTTGGTTCACTATGTATGGCAGCATTCACTAAGCATAATGAACCTAAACTGATATGTTGCACAAAAGTTTGAGGTTTCATCTCTCGCCAAACAACATAATACCTCATCATCACATCTACAATCACATACTGTTTTTTTCTCACAGTCAAAATGAAAAATAGTATGTTTAACTCGGGTAAAACACCCTTTCCTCTCGAATTATAGGCGCTCTCACTCCGTTCGAGCGCCAGAAACTTCTCGAGTAAAATGGGTCAATTTCTCCCCTTGTACAACAATCTACTATTTGTGTTGGATAGCTTATTTATCGAGGAAGGCTTTAGTTAGGCTATAAAACATCACGCTGCGATGGGAGGGGAGGGAGCAAACTCAAAACCCGCGGACACAGTCGCGGGGAACCGCTAGTAGTAAATACAAATAAGTACTGCGTAATGAATGTACCTAACTAAGAGCATTTTAGCGTAAAACTCCTTGAAGGTGGTATCTTTCCGAGTAATTAGGTATGCAAATGAATTGGTAATAAATAAAGTAATGGATTTATTTTTTGCCAACAATTGGAATGAAGGCGTTTGTAATAATTTCGTTTTGAAGTGCAAAATTATAAAATACCATAGAAGGTACATGATAAATAAAAAGAGTTGATTAATTCAACAGAGCCGAAATTGCTTTGTATCAGAACTGTGGAATATTGATAGTCATACTTAAGATCATCATAATGTTATGTTCAAAAATCATGTTTTCGTAAACAAACAAAATAGCACATATTATATCTCAGAAAAAGATGGATTTATAGGGAATCGCTGTAAACACAATTTTTTATTTCGTAACTTTGTATGTACACTAGTTAGCTAGCACATGAATAAATATTTTTTCATGTGCTAGTTAGGTGGTTCATATTTTAAAAGTACCAGCCCTAACTCTTGTAAAATCATGATTTGCATGCAGTAATAAGTAAATGTGAGAAAGAATTACACCTTAAATGTGTTTGTTTTCTTTCATTTTTACCAAATTAAATGTGACTAAATACAATGATAAAAAAATAAAAAAAATATTTATCTATCGAAAGACTTTGCGCAACCACAACTAAGTTGACCGTGTTGCATGTCTCTGTGCGATTGCATGCGAATGCGACGGGTAGGTGCGATCAAAGTTTTTGCGAGATAAATGCCCTCTTTCGCGACGAGGCGTCTATCCTTAACGTAATTTATACAGATTTTGCAAAATTTAGAGGTCCGCAAAAATCGCCAATACTCTGGAGATATCCAAAATAATATTTATTCCATTCCATTAATTTGAAGATAATAAACCAAAGTAGCTACCCGTTTAACAAAAAAAGAAACTCGCTTTTTGTACTAAGAGATGTAAAGTAATTTCAAAAAGTGGGGCAACTATCCGGGTTGTACCCTATATCGGAAACTTTACGTTCAGCGACATGAGACTTTCTAAAAAATCAATCCTAATATAAGATTTGCTGCAAGTTTTACTCAGTCAAGCTTTGAACCGACTAAAAAAGTAGGCTTTCGATTCACCCTATTTTTTTGACATTGTTGGAATTGGATACTATTTGCGTATACCAAATAAGAATACATTTTAATTTTCGCAAGTATTTGTTCGTATGTTTGATATTTGTTTTTCTATAATTGTAAAATTTCGTTTCCTTTTTTCGTTACCTTTGTAGTTTCATCAAGTCTGTCTATCTGTGTGTCTGTCTGTCTGTCCGGCCGTATGTCACAGCGCCTTTATTCTGTAACTACATATATATATATAAGCATCACACTGTTGAAATTTGGAAGGAAGATGTATCCTATTAATCGCTTGACGATTCTTATACAAAAAAATATATCTATGAGGGGAGAATCCCTCTTTTTAGTATGTTTTTAGTCAACCCTATGCGTGTGGAGTGTCTATGGATAAGTATTTTAAAATGACATAGAGGTTCCTAAAACCATTTTCTTTAAAAGTTAAGATAGATAGACGCTTCCAAAGTGGTGAAATGAGCGTCCCTCCCCCCCTCTCCTCTAACTTCAAAACTAAGCGAGTGTAAATCTTGAAAAAAATATCTTAACAAATACTTTCAACGGAAATTGGTCTGGACGGGCGGGATCGAACTAGTAGTTTTTGAGATATAGCACATTCTCAACAACCGCAAACATAACTTCGTAACATAAAAAACCAAATTATATTTTCTGTCAGCAAAATATTGTGGTATTTTAGCTAAGAGGAAGTAAGTGGATTCCCTAATTCAGTTAAAATTGGCACGGGACCCTCAGTGCGCGAGTCCGACTCGCACTTAGCCGGTTTTGTAAGGATCAAAGTAAAACCGGTTTTAGTTCTTTCGTGTTAAGGTTCCGATTGACCTACCTTGCTTTCGGTCCAACCTTGCGAAATTTCAGCACTGGGCTCTTACAGCACGTCATTACGCGTGATGTCAGCGCCATCAACCCGCCTGTTTTTTAACAGTGGGCCAACTAATGAATGACGTATCCATAAGAGACCAGAAATTTCGCGCGGCTGGAGCACGGTTAGTCGATTGGAAAGAGCGTAGGCCTGCTTAGCCAATAGCCAAAAGTTGCAGGTTCGAGCCACGCCCATGCGCGATTTTTGGTGACTTGCTTCATTTTATTTAAGTAAAAATATTTATATAATTTTCATTGTTTATTTTAAGTAAAAATAGATAGGATAGGTGAAATTTGAAATACGTATATTGTATGAAATACGTATTTTTATATGTATATTGTTGTGCGTTATTATTTCAAAAATTTTATTAAAGATATTGTTTTTACTATACATTTTTTTAAATGTTGATTGTAGTAGTTGATGATAAATATGTTGATGATTAAAACATTTTAAAAATCGTTGTAAAGCGTTTCATTTTAATTTTAACTCTACTTTTTGTCTTACAGGGTTAAGTTGGCCCTTCTCGACAGGTATTTAAAAACCGGGTTGAGTCAGGATGCCGCCGGTTTAAGATTTGAAAGTTCGAATAGGATATTTTGTACTCTATATTATTATTATTTTTAGTCAGTTTGGAGTACATAACTCCAAAAACGGATTTTGATAAAACTATCACTGTTCCCATTATTGGAATATGTTTCTATGAATTAAAAAATAATTAAAATCATAATTCATCATACCGTATGCGAGTTATCCGTGAAAAACATTGAAATTGTACAAATATGCGAGTATCTAACAAACAAACATACAAACACAAACGAAATTTAGTACACGTGTTTGGAAGCTTTTATAGATAATTCTCATCACACTCAAATATTATTTAATGCCAAAGGCGTCACAAAAATACATATCGAATTGATAACCTTATTTTTGAAGTGGGTCTAAACTTTTTAATAAGTTTAACTTGTTCGATTCAGGTATTGTATCAACTTTCACTGTAGTAAGTAGGTTTTATGTCGCGAAAATGCAACGTTTCCGATAATTAAAAGAAAAACCTAAAATTTAACCTTCAAACCCTCCCTCCTCCCAATTCTAGGGACCTCCTAACGAGTCCAAACAAAGATACGAATTTAAAAATTGTCTGTCTTGAAATTCCCTCTACAAGGTTTAACGATACTTATTATTTCACTAGCCTAATAATAGCTAAGTCACCCAGGTTCCTTAATTACATGCAAAATGTAATTCTTATTTTTTTGGTTCGCGCCATGAGAACATCACTTTTTAGGGTTCCGTAGCCGAATGGCAAAAAACGGAACCCTTATAGTTTCGTCAAGTCTGTTTGTCTGTCTGTCTGTCTGTCCGTCCGTATGTCACAGCCGTTTTATTCTGTAACTATAGGCATTACACAATTAAAATTTGGTAGGAAGATGAATCCTGTTAACCGCTTACTGATTCTCATACAAAAAATAAAAAAATACATATCATTTAAATATTGGCTCCCATACATGAAACTAAAACAAAAAAAATATATATTCAAACCTATGCGTCTATGGAAAGGTCTTTTAAAATAAAGTCGAACGTTTCATAGCTATCCGCTTCCAAAGTGGTAAAATGGGCGTCCCCCCCATCTAACTTCTAAACCAAGAGAGTGTCAATTTTGAAAAAAAAATATGATATAGATCGTAACAAATACTTTCAACGAAAATTGGTTTGGATGAGATCAAACGAGTAGTTTTTGAGATATAGTATGTTTTCAACAACCGCAAACATAACTTTGTACTTCATACAAACACTATGAAAAACAAAGTTATATATATTTGCAGTCAACAAAATATTGTGGTATTTTACTAAGTAGAAGTAAGTGGATTGCCTAATTCAGTTAAAGTTGGCACGGAACCCTCAGTGCGCGAGTCCGACTCGCACTTGGCCGGGTTTTTTTCTAAAGTTCTCAAAACAAATAAGGTTGTTACGGAAATATTAGCATTTGCAGTCCAGAAAGTATGTTAATTTCGCCAATTTCACAACTTTTTTCTACAAGTGCTTTTCGTTTTAAGGTAGGTAACCAGGAATGCGCCAGCGCCGGTGTTGCAGCGTTGCCAACGTTGCGAAACGTCATGTTTACGCAACTATGACCGCGGTATTACCACCACAGTATTACTCTCTCGTTTTAATAAGAACACGTAATCGAAAAACATACTAGTTTGTCCAGGTAAACCACAGCCGTTAGCAATAGTTCCGCATTTCCGTTGGAAAGATGGTTTAGTTGATATCCTAGACTGAACTGAACTAAATGAAGAAAGTGAGGAGGTACTTAAAAGGCCACGATTTATGACAACTTATGATGGAAATGTCATTCAACTCTTAAATATATAGATACAACTATACGATCGAAATCGAACACAGGATAACCAATATTGAATAAAAGTTTTTCCAAAAAACAATGAAGCAACATCCAAGCCTGTTAGAGCTTTGCAAAATTTCGCAAGCTTTAGTAAGATAAACAAAAAACTACCTACTCTTTCAAAATAAATAAACGGTAAGTGGTATCTGTTGTAGCAACGAAAAGTACCCAAACCATTATCATTGCATTGTATAATGACTGAGCCTTGTTGACATTCAACCAAAACAGGGTCAAAAATTAAAACCAGTTCCGAGCCAGCAAAATTAATACCAGGGGCCTATTTTTGATTCACTCGCGTACAGATTTCTACAGATTTTCCTTCGTCATCTCAAAATCTTGAAAAGATCGCAGGATCACACTGGATGCAGACCGCTTGCTATCGGTCGCTGTAGAAAGCCGTGAGGGAGGCCTCTTATGTTGAATGTGGACGTCCTTTGGCTGATAATGATCATGATCACGTTAAAATCGGAATTTTTGAATCATTCAGTCGAACGAAATCGAAGGCAATTGATAGAATAAACTTCAAAAAGATATGTGTTTTTGTGTCTACTTTTGTGACTTAGTTATTTGCTTTAAAGGAGATTGTGCATTGAAGTATGGAATTTCGTTTCAGATTGTATCATGATGTACCTCTATGAAACCTACCTCATTTTGTAGGGTTTTAAACGAACAATTAATTACACAAAACAATAAATCTCAAATTCGGCGGATTTGTGAACAGCAGCTTTACGAAATTCATTAGTTAGGTTAGGTTATTTTTGACAAATAGAATTATACGAACGAGCTCCGTATTATCGAATCTATAATAAACTCGATCAGATCACGTTTTACTTCGTTTCCTTCTTTGTCTACATTGTTTCCTTTGATTGCACACAATATTATGATGATTCCATCACAAAATTACAATAAATGACTTGTCATTTTTTTTCACTCTTGGTGCTGCCCGCCACATTATTTTAAAGATTAAAATAATCTTTCATCGTTTAAGGTTTTTTGTAATCGAATATCATCCGAAACCAATATCATTTTTTTTCTTAATTAATAAAGCAAATAAACTTACTGATAGGCAGACGGTGAGTATTTACTGACTAAATACTCAAATCGAGTAAATAGGTACTGTTTATCTATCTTTTTTTACTGCATAAAATACCTTAAGCAGACAGTTAATATTTCTTCGATAGTTACGTTTTAATACAAGATTTTATAATTCTTAATGCATAAACTGTGTTAAATGGACTTTCGATATTTTTGAAGTGAAAACTTCTTTAGCGGCGTTGAGCACTTTTGTGGGATGGGGGAAAAATGTGAAACTCGCGTCAGGACACGTGGGCTGATCGAAAAACCGTAAGACGGTTGGCGAAATTATGGATGTAAGTTGATTTTTCTGAGAGATAAACTTTTTAATGTAATTTAATATAATATAAATTGTAATGTTTGTGTACGATAGCGCAATAAATAAATATTGTATTCTATAAATATATTATTATTATTATTATTATTATTGTATTATTATTATTATTATTATTGTATTATTATTATTATTATTATTGTATTATTATTATTATTATTATTGTATTCTATCACAAAAATGATAGTACTTTTATATTGATAATAAGAGCAATTCATTCAAAATTATTCCCTAACTATTTCAAAAAATCAAAAATGCACAACGTTGATTTTCACTTCTGCCGGCACTCCCGGAGTGCAATTTTGTGTTTTTTTTATGGGTCTCGGGTCCGTATTTGGGGTCTGATGATGTAGTCTGTATCTAATTAAACAATGCTGCACCCTTATCAGCTTGGGCTCGTTCGATTCGTCTTGAAACCTTAGATATCATCTCGAACCGACCAGAGTCCTTGTCAAAACAATTCAAACAAACCCAAACTCGATGATGTTGTGCCGTTTTATTGCAAAGTTCCCATGGTTACCTACCAGCACCATCATCAGACCCTGAATATGAGCTAGAGTCAATTTCAAACATATTAGCATTGCAGCTAATTCTTCATTCTTCGGTTTCTAGTGCCTTTACATCTATTTTAGTGAATCGATATTCGCCAGAATCGATTAACGCCAGGGGATGGACAGATGACCGGCTTCCTCCATCCTTAAACACTGGCAACATTGGAAAAGTTGGAAAAAGTGTAGCAAGCAAGTAATAAAATGACTTCCTAATTAATGAGCAATTTTATACCCGGCGAAGTTATTGCTTGATATTTTTAACAAGTTTTAGTAAAAAAAAAACTTAATTTTTGTTACTAAATTTAATATGGTACAAAGTGAAACCATGTTTGCGCATTCTCCTTTTAATTAATTACGCATAAAAGTTCAATGAATCTTAATATACGTGGAATTATTTGCTTCAGCAAAGGCTCACAAAGTAGTGGAGATGACAAATAAGTTTAAGACTCTTTAGAAAGAGCTAATTCAAGGAGAAATTGAAACCACCCTACTTACTGAGCAATTATTTAAATTAAATGAGAAGAAAAATCTCTGTAATCGACACAATTTTTTTTAGTAAAGAAAATTGAGAATAAGAGTCAATTGAATAATGAGTTCATAACTTATTACTTATCGTTAAATAGGTTTACCAAAGAATTACTCCAGATTTCAAGACCCTGTTATGGACCTGAGTAGACTGTTGCTTAAATAGCTTATTACAATTGAGGTAAGATTAGGTCATGGTGATTATAGATTTGATGCAATTAAACTGTTTTGTTTTGTCACCGATATTACTCATAAAATTAATATTCCAATGAATATTTCTATCGGAATGGAAGGACAAGTTAAAGTTGTCAAACGAAACCGATTTAAGATGAATACCTAAATTAAGTTCCAAGTAACATTTGTAACTTAAAATAAGATTACCTTTCGTTCAGGTGATTTATACCAATCTTCCTAATTAAACATACTAGTTTACCGCATGATGGACATCATCATCATCATCATCATTATCAGCCAAAGGACGTCCTCTGCTGAACACAGGCCTCCCCTACGGCTTTCCACAGCGACCGATTACTAACGGTCTGCATCCAGTTTGATCCTGCAATCTTTATAAGGTCGTCTGACCATCTTGTTGGTGGACGTCCTACGCTGCGTCTTTGGTCGAAGGGTCTCCAATCTAGAACTCACCTGCCCCAACGGCCATTAGTTCTTCGCGCTATGTGCCCTGCCCATTGCCACTTGAGCTTACTGATTCTCAAGGCTATGTCCGTTACCTTAGTTCTTCTTCGTATCTCCTCATTTCTGATTCGATCACGTAGAAAAACACCCAGCATAGCCCTCTCCATCGCTCGTTGTGTGACTTTGAGTTTCTTTATAAGGCCCATAGTTAGAGACCATGTTTCGGATCCGTATGTCATCACTGGTAACAGACACTGGTTGAAGACTTACGTCTTTAGACACTGAGGTAAATGAGATGAGAAGACACTCTTGCGTAATTTCCCGAACGCTGCCCAGCCGAGTTGGATTCGTCGATTGTTGGACCTATCCAATTGGATCACTTGTCCCAGGTAGACGTACTCATCGACAACTTCGAGAGTTGAGTTCCCAATGGATACTGGAGTGGGTACAACAAGGGAACTCGACATAATTTTCGTCTTCTCCATGTTAATTTTAAGACCTACTTGTTGGGAAACTCGGTCACGGTCTTCGAGCACAGTGCCAAGATCGTCCAGCGTCTTTGCCACAACGAATATATCATCGGCAAAGCGGAGGTGTGTGATGTATTCGCTATTGACATTGATGCCGATTCCTTCCCATTTCAGAAGTTTGAAGGCGTCTTCAAATGCCGCTGTGAACAGTTTCCGAGATATAACATCTCCCTGTCTCACACCTCTCCGCAGTGGAATCGCCCTGGTATTCTGCTCCTGTACTCAGACCGACATGGTGGCGTTATTGTAAAGGCACTTTAACACCTCTTTATACCTATAGTCTATGTGGCACCGCTGCAGAGACTGAAGCACCGCCCAAGTTTCGATCGAATCAAAAGCCTTCTCATAATTGACAAACGTTAAGCATAGAGGCATATTATACTCCTCGGACTTCTGTATAATTTGCCTAAGCGTATGGATGTGGTATATTGTACTGTAGCCTTTTCGGAAACCGGCTTGTTCGGGAGGCTGGAAGTCATCAAACCTACGTGCGAGACGATTCGTGATGACCCTTGAACACAGCTTGTAGACATGGCGACATAAAATATCGAACATGCAGCCCTATTTTTAAACGAAAAATTATTTCTTTACATACAATATCCGTAGATATGCATTACTTGTGTTATTCTGTCTTAAAAACTCTTTCTTTTATTAATAACAAACAAGAAGAAATAAAACTAAGACATGCTACATAAAAAAAAAACCTTAAAGTCTACCTATTCAAAAACGAAACCATTTCCTTGAGGCAAGGAGGCTATGATGCTGGCTGCGTTGCCGCGTTGAATAGCTATGCTAATCCTTTGAGCGAGGAACCAGCCAGCTTTATTATTGGCTGTGACAGAATTTAATTTTGGCGCAATTTTACCAAACAGCAATTTAGCAGAGGGTCCCCACGGCCCAAATGTTTCAACACCAAACGGCGCAAACACATAATCACTTGCAAGTGAGACGTACTTGCGACGCTTGGCGTTTTCAGCCAACTCCGCTGCTGCTCCAGCTTTAAGGGCTGATTCTCTGAGATGGGATGGGGCCAAAGTATCGACACAAGTTGCATCCCAAACTAAGGCCCGACCCCGTTCCCAGGGAATAAGCGTGAGGCCATCGGGTCTCTTGCCATCGTCACGGACCAAACCACGTGGTTCCAACGTGGAAGGAACATTAATGGTGGCAAGAGCTCTTCTGATGGCGTCATTAAGGGTAGCGTGACGGGCGAGACGCCCAGCGCTTTGTTGGGAACAAAGGCAGTGGAGACCAAATTTGTCAACCTCCTTGCCACAGGGACACGTAAAAATTTCACATATAGGAGTGCCAAGGCGGAGACCCACACACACCCGGAAAGACTCACTATCGAAAAGAGTGCCTAAATTTTTTGACGGTAAAGCATGAAGCCAGTGACCAGAATCTTTGCAGGAAACCGCCAAGAGCCTTGCTCGACTACTGTCACTGACGGAATTTTGAAGTAAAGAACTGAAGGTCTCTCTCGCAAGAGGGACATCCCAAAGTTTTTGTTGGTGACGTTCCTTTGGAATGTCTTCTCTAGGACAGAGACCTTGCCAAAACTCCTCCGCCTCTCTCACCTCAGAAAGCTGGCGAGGATGCTCAAAGATTTTTCCGGCTAAAACGGAAGTGCTATGCAAAGAGGAGAGAAAAGCGGGGATTCTGTCTTTACTTCTTTTTACGTAAATTAACATTCATAGAATAGAATATTCAAACTGCTGGTACTTTAAATTTTAAGCGTATTGGTAAATATAAATCGTATATTATAGGCTTTATTATGTTATAAATTTCACTATTTTTTCCCTTCATGGGCTTCTTAAAACAGACTGACAGCCGCCAAAAACGGTTCTGCTACATCGCATCTCGCAACCCTTTTTATCAAGCAGTTTGCTGCTAGTGACATATCGCTTTTGTCATTCTATTCGAAAGGGATACTAATTTTATGATATTACTTCAGCATTGGTATTAATTACAAGAAGTTCAACATAACTGTAGTTGACGTAGTTGTGCTCATGCGGCATGCCTGTTTAAAATGTCTTTTATTCTTCTAGTAATTTATATCGAAGTCAGCTTGCTAAGATTAAAAACAATGTTCTCCCACAAAAAAAAAACATAGTCTCGAGATCCACTTTTCATGAACTAGAACTTAAGCTTTTATATTTATATCCATCATAAATTACTACAAAATGGTCAAACGCAAGCAAATAGGCCGACATTGTTAATTAGAAAATATTACTGATTAATGTGTTCATCGAAGTCGGTAGGTTTCGAAGAACCTTATTGAGTGATTTTCTATTGTAAAACGGTAATAATAAGAGAGTATCTAGAGATCTAAATATGACGCGACTGGCAATGACAGATTGACCGCTAAAAATAGATGCGGAAGCTATACGTACCTACGATTAAAATATATTCCACCAAACGTTCGGCGTCGGTGTTTTAAACTCGTACCTAGCTTTTCCTTCCAAAGTGACAAGTTGACTCATCAAATATGCATAAGCTATCAAGCTACCCCGCACCATAAGCAGATGACCAGACGATTAAGAGTAGATTCAAAAATAAGTTTCACCCTGAAAAGAGGTTTCACCAAACGTTACCTCAAGGACCGATGACCCTCCATTGGCCACGTTTCACGTGTTAATTTTTATAACTACCTTGCGTTTAAAACGTCAAGTTTACTCAAAATGTGTGCAATAATTCTGACGAAGTTTAACTGACTAGACGGCAAGCACCGCGTTTAGCATATAGTTAGCCAGACGTTTCGCCTTTAAACAGACTAAAATAAAATTTAAAATCAAACACCTAATTTTGTGTGAAGACTCATCTGATGGATAAGAACTACTTTTACTATAGGGACAATAGTGAACGTGAAAAAAAATCTGCTGTTCCATACATTTTCACCGCGCGCCAATTGAATTTTAGTATGTTTCATTTCATGAAATGAAACAAATGGAATGGAATGGAGTGAAATAAAACAAATGGATGAATTTTGCATGTTAAAGTCAACTGGCGCGCGAATTCACTATAGCCCCCATTTATTTAAAAAAAAAATATGAATTATTGCACTTTTATAATGGTTAAAGTTGATTAATCAGTGGAGTCTTAACACAAAAAGGTCACTGATTAATTCAGCCTGTATATTCACTTATTTTTAAGACAAACATGTGCCCTTACACTTGAAGTACAATTTGCAGCAGTAACATACCGGGTAGACGGCGAGCACGACTGCTATGCTGCCAAAAGACCCTCGGGAATGACGCCACACTGCTCGCAGAGTGAGGGCATACAGCAAGCAGATGATCAGCAGTATCAGGAAACCGGAGGTCCAGAGCCATGCTGCATACTTATCCAAAGCTGAAAAGATAAGATGGATAGAGATTTTTAATGATTCTATCTATACTAATATTATAAAGCTGAAGAGTTTGTTTATTTGTTTGTTTGAACGCGCTAATCTCAAAAACTACTGGCCCGATTTGAAAATTTTTTTTTACGTTGGATATTCCATTTATCGAGGAAGGCTTTAGGCTATATAACATAAAGATGCGACTCATACGACCACAGCAGGGGCTCTATTTTTGAATTACTCTCTTCGAAATGGCGAGTTATTTTCGTTCGACAACGAGTTTTTTTCTATGAATTTTAATTCATCTTCGAACGAAAATCACTCGCCATCTTGAAGCGAGTGATTCAAAAATAGAGCTCCAGAAATGAAAAATGTTGCGAAAACGGGAGAAAGATATTCCTTTTGAGAGCTTCCGCTGCATACGCTGCGGAAACCGCTTAAGTTACACAAAAATCATGTATGACAGGATTGTTCAGCATTAAGAGTTCTATAATAAAGTCCGCGACAGCATATGTCTATCTTTTATGGTTGACTTACTACAACCTTTTTTATGTTAATAAATTTGTAAAAAAATGATGCATTATTTTTAGAGGTGTATTATAAACACAGGTATTTATTCCTATCAAAATAAATACATTCATCATCACGAGCATTTCATTTAGAACCAAGTTGCCCTTTATATCATTTGATTTCAATAAATATCTTAGGAGCTATCACAGTTTTAACAAAACTCCGCACCAAAATAATGTTCGCAGCTTAAGTACAACGTGCGCTTGCGCTAATCTATACTAATACGAGGGTCAAACTGAAAGTTCTTAGAACTGGCCACTTATAAACAATATAATAAAAAAAATCTTCTAAAATTTGAAAATAGAACTCTTTGCCAATATTACTGAGTATATATTTCATTAATTTGTCATTTGTTTTACGATTTGGCGGCAAATTGTAAATTGTCTGTGTCACGTCAACATGAATTTAACACGAGAAAATTTTCATGCAATGATTTTTTATGACTTTCGATGTCATTTAAGTCAACAAGAAAGTTATGATAGACTACGATTGGCCTTTCACGATGAAGCCCCATCTCGTGCGACTGTTTACAACTGGTTTAATGAGTTTAAACGTGGTCGCAAGAATCTCACTGATGATGTACGTGAGGGACGGCCTTCTACGGCGACGACTGAAAATAACATCTGTGTTGTGCGGCGTATGATAGAGACTGACAAAAGAGTGACCTATCAGCAGATTCGGACAAGCTTAGGCATCGGTATGAGTCAAGTGCACAAAATCCTCTACGAACATTTAGCGGTCAGGAAGCTTTGCGCCCGGTGGATACCTCATAATTTGACTAAGGCTCAAAAACTCCATCGTGTGGATTGGTGCCGTAAAATGATTGAAAGATTTAACGGAGGTGACTCAAATGCTGTGTTCGACATACTAACAGGTGACGAAAGCTGGATTTACTGTTATGATCCTGAAACCAAAAGACAATCTGCTCAGTGGGTGTTTCCTTTCGAGGAGTTGCCAACTAAAGTGAAGAGAGATCGAAGTGCGGGAAAAAAAATGGTGGCCTCGTTCTTTGGAAGGATAGGTCATTTCGCAACAATTGTGTTAGAGGATCAAAAAATAGTTTCTGCAGAATGGTACACTACCAATTGTTTGCCACTTGTCTTGGAAAAAGTTCGAGAGAAACGACCTCGCAGTAGGATCCTCCTTCACCACGACAACGCCTCGTCGCACACCGCCAAGCGAACGATCGACTATTTGGCGACATCAAACGTTGAATTACTGGGTCACCCGCCGTATAGCCCCGACCTCGCGCCTTGTGATTTTTATTTATTTCCAAAAATTAAAGAAAAACTTAAAGGAAAGCGGTTTATGAATGCTGAAGAAGCGGTGGCTGCGTATCGCGATGCCATTGAAGAGACCCCTAAGGACGAGTGGGCAAAGTGCTTTTCCCAGTGGTTCCATCGCATGCAGCGGTGTATTGACGTCAATGGACAATATTTTGAAAAGATATAATAAAACTAATAACTGGCTAATGTAATCAGTTTTTGATTTTCTAAGAACTTTCAGTTTGACCCTCGTATTATAAAGCTGAAGAGTTTGTTTGTTTGTTTGTTTGTTTGAACGCGCTAATCTCAAAAACTACTGGCCCGATTTGAAATTTTTTTTTGCGTTGGATAGTCCATTTATCGAGGAAGGCTTTAGGCTATATAACATAAAGATATGACTCATAAGACCACAGCAGAAATGAAAAATGTTGCGAAAACGGGAGAAAGATATTCCTTTTGAGAGCTTGTTAGTAGCTCCATCTAGTTCAAACCTGAGCTACTAACAACCTTTTTAATTTATCGCTTTTATTATCTCACAAGTACGTTAATAGGTGTCTCTGTATTAATATGTCAAATAGTGGCAAGCAGCGCCATCTATTCCAGAACCTACAAACTACTAGTATTAAACCTAGTAACTAATAGTATTAACCTAGTCGATATCTCAATGTACGTAGTTCAACGCACTTACACTAGTGGGCAGTAACTACACCTTACTATTAAGAAAAATTGTATGTAAAATCACTTCACTTTACCTTGGGCAATATACGAGTAATACAAACCTACCATTTCGTTTCCCTCTGCTTCGTCACCCAATTTTACATGGTGACCCCAACCATCCGAGGATTGGGCTTCATTTTTGGAGAAAAGTTGGAGTCAAGTGCAGAGTAATATCGTGCAGTCAAGAAGGCCGCTATTTGAATCGAAATTCAGTAGCGTGACGGAGTTTTTCAGCGGACCACGTGGCGCATGGCTGAGGACCAGAGATAGCCTGGGACCTGCTTTTCCTCTGTGGATCTTCGGAACAACCCTATATATGTGGAAGACGAGGCGAAAGGGAGAAAATCTTCGAAAATCGGCTTCTAACCTATGACCACGCGAGCTGACCACGAGTTGGTCACGTGCAATCACCAACATACACCAGTGTCATCGTGCGACGAAGAACAAGATAAGTAGTCTTACCTATCAAAGTTAGTGAGCGATTTTTTTTACTTCTTTCCACCTAACCAGTACTGATCAACCTGATATTTATTTTTTAATTTGGTCTAGTAGTTATAACCCACAAATTTTACAATGGCTGAACCGGTAATCAATTTAAAGGAGCTGAATAGAAAACGGGGCGTTGTTAAAGGAAAACTAACCCTCTTTGTCAAATATGTTGATGCGCTCGAAGGTCCTCTTTCTACTGAAAAATACCTCGACGTACAGTTGCGATATTCTAAAATCACTAAAATACTTAATGAATTTGAAAAGGTTCAAGATTTAATAGAAACAACTTGCACGGACTATGATGAGCAACTTCAGGAGAGAGAGACCTTTGAGAACACCTATTATAACAAGCTGTCTATCTGTAAAAAACTTATGCAAGAATTTGAGAACAACAAACCACAGGCTCAGCCACCTCCATCCTGTAATAATGATAAACCACATTGTAATTCAGTAAAATTACCTGAAATTAACCTACCCACATTTGACGGGAATGTTACTAATTGGTTAGAATTCAGGGATCAGTTTGATGCTGTTGTCAATGACACAGATTTAAAACCTATATTAAAATTAAAATACTTAAGAGGATGCTTAACTGGTTGTGCTCTTAATGTAATAGCTTCGTTGGATTATTGTGAAGAAAGCTACGCAATCGCATGGCGATTGCTTTGTGAACGTTTCAACAATCCCAAGGTACTAGTCACTAACCACTTGCGAGAACTTTTAAATATTGAAACCATTCAATCAACGCCATCAGCGTTGAGAACATTGGTCGATAACCTATCGAAGCATCTCAGAACTTTAGACAAGCTTTCTATTAACACAGAAAACTGGGATGTTTTATTAATCTTTCTCTTAAGTAACAAATTAGATAATTCCTTGCATCGTAAGTGGGAAGAGAAAACCAACTCACGTGAATTGCCTACATTGCAGGACTTCAAATCCTTTCTGCGCGCTCAGACTGACCTGCTGGAATCATTGGGTTCCGACAGAACGGATGAGCAGACGGAAGCGAATGGGTCAAGAAAGGCTTTGGTGATCGCGTCCTCTTCGGGTCACGGTACAGCTACCAACCACAAACCTAACAAACCTAAGGTATTTACCAAGCAATGTCCCAATTGTAAAGAGTCCCACTATATTCAGCATTGCCCTAGGTTTTTGGCCTTAAACGCAACGTCACGCCTTCGCGCGGTCCGTAAAATAGGCCTTTGTATAAATTGTTTAGGATCGAACCACGTCATAGCAAACTGCCGGGCGAGTCTTTGTCGAACATGTAAAGGTAAACATCACACACTTTTACATATAGGAAATTCCCATCAATTACACAACCAACCTAATACACAAAGCCAACAACAGCCACTAACGACACTGTATTCAAACCCGCAACCTGCAACAAATACAACACCATCATCACACAATGAGAC
Source organism: Pyrausta purpuralis (assembly GCA_963924145.1). Classification (NCBI taxonomy): domain Eukaryota; kingdom Metazoa; phylum Arthropoda; class Insecta; order Lepidoptera; family Crambidae; genus Pyrausta; species Pyrausta purpuralis. Next base: position 13,263,500 of record OZ001664.1, read on the forward strand.
ACCAATACAATCGGTCAATTTGTATACCAACCGTTCTACGGATAACACACCTCGATACCTACAACAAACTGTTTTCTTATCTACAGCATTGATTGACGTACTCGACGTTAACAAACAACCGCACACTTTGCGTGCACTTCTCGATTCAGGATCGCAATCTAATTTTATAACAGAGTCGGCTTTTGAACGGTTAAACTTACCTAAAAATAGTGTAAGTATGGAGGTTTTAGGGTTTAACGAAAGCGTGACCTACATTAACCACAGTTGTCAGCTAACAATCCAATCTAAATGTGAACCTTTTGGTACCAATTTGTCCTGTTTCATTGTACCTGTGATTTGTAAGCTACCTTCTTATATAGAAAGTGTAAAGCAGTTTAGTATCCCACATAATTTTCAAATGGCTGATAAAACCTTTTATCAAGGTGGTAATATCGATATGATATTAGGCGCCGAAATATTCTATGATCTCTTGTCAAACAACCAGTTTAGATTAGGTGTAGGGTTACCAATCTTACAAAAAACACGATTAGGTTGGATCGTGTCGGGTACGGTCCGTGGTTCTTCTAACCGTAGGGTTGTGAGATGCAATTTCGTTCAAACCAGCAACCCAAACTTTGGTGAACTTAGTAGCACAACAGAGTTTCCAAATGATGATATTGTTCAATGTGAAAAGGTATTTGAAAAACACTTACGTACACCTGATGGAAACTTTGTGGTGACCATTCCGCTAAAGGAATCCATTGCTTCGTTAGGTCACTCTAAACCCGCTGTGTTTAAACGTTTTAAATCATTAGAATCAAAATTTTCTCGCGACCCAGATTACAAGAAAAAATATATCCAGTTTATGCAAGATTTTGAACGGTCAGGGCATATGATAAAACGAAATTCCAATGAGCCCTGCAACTACCTACCTCACCATGGTGTGGTTAATTTGGAAAAAGAAACCACACCCCTTAGAGTCGTAATAGATGCATCCCATAAAACTAGCACAGGAAAATCACTTAATGACATACAATATAAGGGTGAAATGAACCAGGACGAATTAGCTAATATTTTAATGCGATTTAGAAAACATAAGTATATTATTTGCGCCGACATCGAAAAAATGTACCGAATGATTTTTGTCAACCCTAACCAACATAACTTGCAATGTATTTTATGGCGCGACGATCCTATTCACCCACTGCATACTTACACACTCACCACACTTAGCTTCGGTTTGAAGTGCGCGCCGTACCTAGCCACTCGATGCCTACGACAACTTGCACATGAATTTCGTGAGCAGTACCCTGAGGCGGCGACTGCTATATTAACCAATTTTTATATCGACGATTTAGTCCATAGTGGAGATGATGAACAGAAGGTAGCCGAAACAGCTGTTCAAATCGACCGCATATTACGGACTGCGAACTTCAAACTGAGAAAATGGAAATCGAACTCGGATGCCATAGTAAAGATTGTTAGTAAAGGCGAGGACACACACTCAAGTCCACAACCATGTTCGCAAAACACTAGTACAAATTCACACACAAAAAGTCCACATAAGGTTTTAGGCCTACAGTGGTGCAACAATGAAGATTTTATTACGTATTCGTTCAGTGATAAATTAACTAATGATTCACTAACCAAAAGAAAGGTACTATCTGTTGCATCTGCAATATTTGACCCATTAGGTCTAATTGCACCAATATTAATAACCGCAAAATGTTTCATAAAAACATTGTGGCAAAATAAAACTAGTTGGGATGAGAAACTGCCTCCCTTTCAAGAGGAAGAATGGCGAAATTTTTATAATAGCCTGTTTACATTAAACTCATTAGTGATACCTAGACACGTCATAATATCTGATTTTATTGTGATAGAATTGCACGGGTTTGCAGATAGTTCGATGACCGCGTACGGCGCAGCTGTTTACCTACGGTCTATAGATGCTTATGAAAACGTATTAGTACGTTTGTTATGTGCGCAAACGAGAATAGCTCGTGATGAAACTATACCTAGATTAGAATTGAGAGCAGCGAATTTATTAGCCAACTTGATGCTCAAGGTTCGTCATGTATTAGATCTCAAATCGAATAAAATGTTTTTATGGTCTGATTCAAATATTGTATTGTCATGGATAAAGACACATACACCATCCAAATTAAATGCATTCGTAAGAAATCGAATAATCGAAATTAGAAATTGTACCAAGTCGGACGACTGGCACTGGGTTCCCTCTAGGGATAATCCAGCTGATCTTTTATCCAGGGGTGTCCCGGCTGCTAAGTTGGCACAGGTTACCTTGTGGTGGCAAGGCCCTACGTGGTTATCTCAACCTAATACTGACTCCTGGCCACCTCAAGCTGAATCTAATTACCAACATAAAGTTGAAAGTATTACTTGTGTTACCACGGAACCCCAATCAATGGATTTTTTGGAAAGGTTATTCAAAAAATATTCAACGTATGAAAGGTTGCTACGAGTTTTTACTTATGTACTTCGATTTTTTAATAACCTAAAAAACAAAAATAATAAGTGGTTAAATGTACTCTCGGTCGACGAGTTAAAGCAATCTCATGATAAACTTATCGCATTAGCCCAAGTCCAATCATTTCCAAATGAATATCTTACATTAAAGAAAGGCAAACCATTGCCTCAAACTTCCAATATATTATGTCTAAAACCTTATATGGAAAATGGCTTGATACGAGTAGGTGGACGCATTGAAAATTCTCCATATTCTCATGATAAGAAACACCCTATATTGTTACATAACCAACATATACTCACCAGGCTTATAGTACAGTCATACCACATAAGGCTCATGCATGCAGGGCCACAGTTACTTCTGGCATCGATTCGCGAACGCTACTGGCCGATACATGGTAAAGGTTTAGTAAACAAGGTGACACGCGAATGCGTCACGTGCTTTAAGGCTAAGCCGAAGCCTAGTGCCCCAATAATGGGCGAGCTTCCGGCATCACGCGTGACCCCCTCCCTTCCGTTCTCAACCACGGGAGTAGATTATGCAGGGCCTTTTAATTTGAAAACCTGAAGAGGACGTGGCGCCAAGACTTACAAAGCCTATGTCGCATTATTTGTTTGTTTCGCCACAAAGGCAATTCACATTGAGTTAATTACAGGTCTCGAAACCCAGGCATTTTTAGCAGCCTTCCGAAGGTTCGTTTCGCGTAGAGGTAAACCACAGCAAATGGTGAGTGACAATGGTACCACATTTCAAGGGGCTAACAACCAAATTAGTGAAATCTACCAATTTATAAGAGATAGTTCAGACAAAATTATGACCTCACTTAGTAATGACGGCATCAAATGGAGTTTTCAGCCTGTTTACAGTCCGCATATGGGCGGAATTTACGAAGCAGCTGTAAAAAGCTGTAAATATTTTTTAAAAAGAATTTTAGGTGCAGCACTTCTGACATACGAAGAATTTGTAACAGTGCTGATTCAGGTGGAAGGAATCTTAAATTCACGGCCATTATGTCCTATGTCTAATACAGATATTAATGATTTTTCCGCATTAACCCCTGCTCACTTTCTGATAGGTAGGGCTATAACCACAGTTCCTGACTATGAATACAATGGTGTTCCCGCCCACAGGCTCACGCTGTTCCAGCAGCTACAGCAACTCCAAGAGGACTTCTGGCGAAGATGGTCTCGCGATTACATAGGAATCCTACAACAACGTACCAAGTGGCGGAGCTCGAAGGGCCCAGCTCTCTCCGTGGGCACGATGGTGGTGGTGAAGGATGACCGTCTTCCCCCCTGCCAGTGGAAGCTGGGACGAATCACTCAAACCCATGATGGACGAGATGGTGTGGCTAGGGTCGCGACAGTGCTGACCTCCAAGGGCGAAATAAAGAGATCGTATCTTCATCTATGTCCGTTACCGATCAATCTAGATTAATTATGGAAAAAACCTATAGATAACTAGTACCTACCTACTTAAGATTTATAACTTTAAATTGATTATGTAAGTTTAAGAATAAAAAAATGTTTTTGTCCTGGGTTTTAATAAGGAAACCTCTTCATGGAAAGTAAACTAATTAATTTCCTTACCCCTCACTTAAAATTAAAATTCCTTTCTCAATGTCTCTGGTCATACGTACCCAATTTAGTTAGTTAGTTAGTCATATAGGGAGGTTAGTTTACTTTCTAGCCTAATATGCTGCCAGACTTGTTAATTCTTGTAACAATAATATTGCTTAATAAATAAACTATTTAAGCTGGCTGGCAGAATGTTAGTAGCTCCATCTAGTTCAAACCTGAGCTACTAACAACCTTTTTAATTTATCGCTTTTATTATCTCACAAGTACGTTAATAGGTGTCTCTGTATTAATATGTCAAATAGTGGCAAGCAGCGCCATCTATTCCAGAACCTACAAACTACTAGTATTAAACCTAGTAACTAATAGTATTAACCTAGTCGATATCTCAATGTACGTAGTTCAACGCACTTACACTAGTGGGCAGTAACTACACCTTACTATTAAGAAAAATTGTATGTAAAATCACTTCACTTTACCTTGGGCAATATACGAGTAATACAAACCTACCATTTCGTTTCCCTCTGCTTCGTCACCCAATTTTACAGAGCTTCCGCTGCATACGCTGCGGAAACCGCTTAAGTTACACAAAAATCATGTATGACACGATTGTTCAGCATCAAGAGTTCTATAATAAAGTCCGCGACAGCATATGTCTATCTTTTATGGTTGACTTACTACAACCTTTTTTACCTTAATAAATTTGTAAAAAAATAATGCATTATTTTTAGAGGTGTATTATACACTCACGTATTTATTCTTATCAAAATAAATACATTCATCATCACGAGCATTTCATTTAGAACCAAGTTGCCTTTTATATCATTTGATTTCAATAAATATCTTAGGAGCTATCACAGTTTTAACATAACTCCGCACCAAAATAATGTTCGCAGCTTAAGTATAACGTGCGCTTGCGCTAATATATTATAAAGCTGAAGAGTTTGTTTGTTTGAACGCGCTTATCTCAGGAACTGCTGGACCGATTTGAAAAAATTTTTCTGTGTTGGATAGCTTATTTATCGAGAAAGGCTTTAGGATATAAAACATGACGCTGCGACGGGAGGGGAGGGAGTAAACTCAAAACGCGCGGACGAAGTCGCGGGGGACCGCTAGTATATTATAAAGCTGAAGAGTTTGTTTGTTTGAACGCGTTTATCTCAGGAACTGCTGGACCGATTTGAAAAAATATTTCTGTGTTGGATAGCTTATTTATCGAGAAAGGCTTTAGGATATAAAACATGACGCTGCGATGGGAGGGGAGGGAGCAAACTCAAAACGCGCGGACGAAGTCGCGGGGGACCGCTAGTTCAAAATAAGACTCTCCGGCTCACAAGTAGTTATCACCACATCACCTTCCTTAGAAATCACCTTTCTTAAAAACCCGCTTGTAGTAGGTATTTTTAGTATATGGTGAGAAAAGTAAAAAACATAATCATATCAGCTTCGGGGCAGAACTAGATAAAGTCTCTTATGTTTCAGTCCTGCAGCTGCTCCTGATCCTCAGCCCCTATTTTTGTATGTACGTCAATATCTATATGGTGTAATTTTCGTTATTTTTTGTTTAATTTTCGAATAAAAATCTAATTGAAATCCACTCGGCAGGCATAGCAAAAAAGATAACTCAATTTTCGTAAGGATTGGTGTCAATATTTAGCGTGATTCACGTTGACTTTTTGTTGGTATTCGAACGAAAATCACTCGGAATAAAAACGCGAGTGATTCAAAAATAGAGGTAAATGTGGAAGCTTAGGATTTGAAAACTGCCTGATCCCTATTTGGGATACTTCAGCTAAGTATGATCTAGCTAGACTTTCCTATATTAGATCTACTTCTACCTATATCTCATCTTCTTGCAAGATATGTACGTCCTTATGCCCGTGACACAACCGCGATATAAATCTTGTAAGACCTCGTGCCTTTTTATTAATAATTAACAAATTACTGCGGACAATTGCAGTCAATTAACATTACAATTACCTAGTGGTAATATCTTACCTTACCAAGGTCTTATCTATTATTCCTTCTATAAATCTAATCTTGCAACCGGGTTGCTTATCAAATTGTAAAAATCTTGACTAGAAATTATACATAATGAGTCTTATTTATTAGTTACATCACTTTACCGAAGTAAATAGCGTAGGTAGGTACGCATTATTTCGTACTCATGTACCGAAACAGCACGTCAAGGTAAACGCTGCAGTATCTTATGCAGTTGTAATAAGGGCTAGTTTTCAACAAAAGTGGACAACCTGATGTGCTGGCCACACTACAATATTAATTTAAGATTAAATTATTTTTTTTCTGGTTAAAAGTGTGGCCTGTTATCCTTGGCCGGAAAAAACGATGCCGTTTACTTATGCAGTACTACACGTAAATATCACGGAAGTTGAACAAGTCTTATGAACTTTTTAAGAGAGACCTTTTAATGGTGATGACTGATTCTTGAAATTAATAATTTAAAATATCTTCAGACAGAGCGGAAACAATTCTACTCAAAGGGTTATGATGATCACTACTAGCCAAAATAAATTGCAGTCGGTTATAGTCCGTTTTTCTTTGCTTGTCGAATATTGTAAACAATCTTGACAATCCTTGTTAACGAAATGATTCATTATAAAATAAGATAAACCAGAATATCGCAAAATCTAAACTCAAAAGAGACCCGTCCGACAAAAACCGCGAAAGATATAAGTTGCTGAGGAACCGCTGCAACAGACTTTGTAGGGATGCTCAAAGACGCTATATTCACAAATCAGTTGAAAATGGAAACCCAACTAAGGTTTGGAAATTTCTTAAGTCTATTGGAATTGGGAAACGCCGTAATGATGTCCTTTCTAAAGATATTAATATCAATGTTTTAAATAAGCACTTCAGTTCTTCTGCTACTATCGATGCTAGCATCAAAACACAAACTTTGAATCACTTGTCATCTCTCCCAACTCCAGACTATTCCCCATTCGTCTTCAGTCAATTATCCGATTGTGATGTTAAGAAGAACATAATTTCTCTAGTTTCTGATGCTGTTGGCAGCGATAGCATCAGCCGTAAGATGATTGTCCCCCTCCTCGACATCCTATCTCCAATAATTACAAAAATCCTTAACTTTTCATTGAGCACGAGCAGATTTCCTACAGCATGGAAAGAAGCTCAAATAATTCCCCTTCCTAAAAACTCCAACCCATCTTGTTTTTCAGATTACCGTCCCATATCTATTCTGCCGTTCCTTTCAAAAGTACTAGAACGTGTTGTTCATCAGCAGCTGAGTATTTTCTTATCAGAGCGGGAACTCCTTAACCCTCTCCAATCAGGTTTCCGTCCTGGTCACAGTAAAAATCACCGATGACATCCGCCTTGCCATGGACAGTAGGGATCTCACTCTATTGGCTTTGCTGGATTTAAGTAATGCGTTTAATACTGTTGACTTTGATATCCTTCTTAGCTTACTACGTTCTCTTAACATATCTCCAACGGTAATTGATTGGTTTCATAGTTACTTGCATGGGCGCCGACAACGCATTCGTGCTGAGGATTCCTTCTCTGCATGGTGTGACATCGGTGCCGGTGTACCACAGGGTGGCGTCTTATCGCCTCTTCTCTTCTCTATTTTCATTAATTCAATTACTTTCGGTCTGACTTCTACCTACCATCTGTATGCAGACGACCTCCAACTTTATGTTAAGAGTAGCCTTGACGAACTCCCTACAGCAGTACAGTCTCTAAATCAAGACTTAAATCACATTTTGCAGTGGAGCAAGTCATTTGGGCTGACCGTCAATCCTACCAAATCGCAGGTTATTATTGTTGGCGGCCCTCGGTTGATCTCAAAGATCGACAGGGATCTGCTGCCTCCAGTTATATTCGACGGTGTCGTAGTTCCCTACTGTAATGTGGTAAAAATTTTAGGCATTCATATGGATAGCTCTTTATCTTGGGAGAAACAGATCAGCGAGGTAAGTAGGAAAGTCTATGCATCGGCTAGTGCTCTAAATCGACTGCGCAATTTTCTACCGATTCCTACCAAAATTGCTCTTGTACAAGCACTGCTGCTTCCCATTCTTGACTACGCTGACTGTAGCTATCTAGACCTTAGTGAAAACTTCCTTGATAAACTTGAACGCCTCCAAAACTTCTGCATTCGCATTATTTTCGGTTTACGTAAGTATGATCATGTCTCCGACTTCCGTGCTCAGTTAGAGTGGCTTCCCGTACGTGTGCGACGTAATCTTCACATCCTTACTCTGTTGTACAATGTTCTTTTTAATCCACGATCTCCCCCCTATCTCAAGGAACGTTTCCACTTTCTGCAAACCACCAACGACCAGGTTAACATGCGTTCTTGCCGTCGACTACACCTTTCCTTTTCCCCTTTCTCCTCCCAATGCTACTCACAGTCGTTTACAGTTCAGTCCGTTCGACTGTGGAATTCACTACCACTGCATATCCGACAATCCCAGTCCCTTCCGGTGTTCAAAGCTAGGGTAAAAGCGCATTTCCTTTCGCTTTAAAAATTGACGGAATTTTTTCTAAAATGGATGTATCGTAGTATGCACGTATATTATATGTATTTATTAATTGTATGTATTTGTTAATTTGTTTTATTTTATTTTATTTGTGATATAAGTCTGTTAGTTATATATTTTTATTCTTACTTCTATTATGTAACTATCTTTAAAGTATGATATTAAAATTCTAGCTATATTTTTGCACACCGTTTCTACCTCACTGATTAACGTTGTTTCCTCTACCCAATGGTTGTCTGGAAGAGATCGCTTCCAGCGATAAGACCGCCAATATTGTACAAATGATTTGCCTGTATTGTTATTGTTTCTTGTGTCCTTATTTGTGCAATAAAGAATATTTATTATTATTATTATTATAAACACAAAACTTACAACCGAAATAGATAATTCATTTTTGAACACTGAGATAGATTATGAAAGGAGTGCTTACAATATTCGACTAACCGAGAAAAATTGACTTAACCCCAGTTATTTTTAATATGATTTTTTAGTGACAGCAGATCTACTGACTGTACTGTAAGATACTCCAATCGTATGATGAAGGTTGCAATAATGAGATGAATTTTAACTTGCTTTACTATAGTAAAATGATTCAATTTCTACACTTATCCGCGACTCAGCTGTTTGAATAGTATTATCTCACCGTCACATAAGCATCTTTATCAATTATTAGGTAATCCAAGTCTTATCTTACTGATACACACTTCGCTAACTTTAGAAAGTTGAATCCATGAGTTGTATAAATTCATGAAGCTAATGTAACTCGCTCCCCGCCATGAAATTATACGGCATTGCGTTATTTAACAGCGTAATACGCGTTATAATATTTTTTTGATTTATTATTTTATTTGAGTATGAATGTTTCGTTAGATGTAGGTATGTATTTTTTAGCCTAAGGTCTTACCCACTATTTTATAACTTTGACGACAATGGTATAAGTACGGAGGGTAAATTGACGTTTCGGCACACTGAAAGTACAGCCAGCGTAACTATTTATTACAACAATATAACTATCAATCATTGGGACAATATAACTATCAATCAGGGATTATATCAATATCTAATGTTAATCGCTAGAATACCCAAGAAGTTCTTAATTCATAGTTACACATTCACATTCACCCCCACCTTATATCCTTTAAACCCTTTTGAAGGCACCGCCCACTGAGGGATTTAACACCCCTCATGATCTCTTAAAAGTAATACAATGTGGCGTTATTAAATATTGTTATTATTGTTTGTATTTTAGAATACGAAATGTTATTTTGTCTGATTAACCCAGAGAAGGTTAATAAAGAACGTAGGCGAACGTAGTCTTAAAATGTTTGTATGTGTAAATCTTCTTGTTTCACCTTTAACCTGTTACCCAAGCTAACATTTACATGGGATCTAAATTCTGAGTAAGAAGGAAGGTTTTAAACTATGAAGAAATAAGCAAACATGCTCTCTCTTATTTTAAAATTACAACCACTACCATTTAACTCTGATTTTATCAAATAAGGTAAGTAGGTGTTTTTGTATTTATCTATACTAATATTATAAAGCTGAAGTTAGTTTGTTTTTTTTGAACGCGCTACTCTCTAGAACTACTGGACCAATTTGAAAAATATTTTTGAGTTCGATAGCTTATTTATCGAGGAAGGATTTAGGCTATAAACATAACGCGTAGCAAACTCAAAAGTCACGGAGGGCTACTGTCTATTATAATCATGTTAAATGTAAGTGACGTATTATCCATACAAATGCTTTTTAGAATTTCCTTTTTTCATTTCGTAAGAATCTTCTACCAATAAAATCTGTAGATTATTCTCAAATGAACAAGGACAACGTCTTCTTATACCATTATCTTTGCTAAGGGTAATAGCAATAAAATGGTGATACATCAGAATTTCACAAAAAGTAGAGCACTAGATTCTGATGCGCCCCAAATACTACAGATTTACTATTATATAAATTGAAATGTGTGACAAAATAAATTACTACGAAAACTAAACATTGTTTGCGAAAAATGCATGGGGGTTTATTGTTTTAAACTTTCATGGTCACTAACATTAGAAAAAAATGATACGGGATTATTTATTAATTAGGATCGGGGCCAAATCACTAGATTGAGTGCCATAACTAGAGATGGGCGAGGGAAAATACCCATTTTGGGTAATATAGAGTTTTTACTCGGGTAAATTCCCAAATCATAGGTAAAAACGATTATTTGTTAATATGGGGTGATGACAGACCGAAATTCGGTATATTTATAGGTTTATTCGGTATATGTATAGTTTAGAACATGTTCACTTTACTTTACAAACAAAATTACCAATTACATTATGATTGTTTGTCAATATAAAGGCCCGTGCGCGTAACAGCAGTAGTAGGCTTCAGTCTAAAAGGTATCACAATTAAATCACAAACCACTCAAAAGTCCACAAGAGGAACAGATAATAATCGAGTTACGGTCGATTCGACGTGGGTCGATCAGTAAGTAGTACTTACTAAGTACCCGTGTTCGGAATTAAAACGTTTTATTTTTCAATTTAGTTTTATTTACTTTTAAACATAGTCATTATTCAGGATTATTAACGTTTCTCAACATTTCTTCCTTCAATTTTTTTAATATTTACAAAATAGGTTTTTGTGTCCGCAATGACATTTTTATTTGATGTGTTTTATCTTCGCAGCAAGGTTTTCATATCGGGGAATAACAAAAAACATACCCTTTCGGTCCCTAAAAGTTACAGTCGGGCGAGTGAGGTGTTTGTAAAAACACTGCTTCGACATTTTTACTCGTACCCGCTTGTTTTGTGGTGTTAGCAATCGCGGCAGCCATCACGCTGACACCTTTCTGACATAGCTCCCCATAAACAGATTTGACAACCCCAAATTTTCTTATATTTCAACCCATGTTTTTCCGTCCAAAAATATGTTACGGATCGTTTTTCTGTCGTTCAATTTTACCAAGTTCACCAGACAAGAGAGATAAAAACAGCTCTCAAAAAAGCCGCAAATAAAATAACCTCAAAATTAAGCACAATGTCATTAATGATAGTTATGTTAAATTTGATACCTAACGCCACCTATCGTCTAAACGGGTAATTATTGATCGACCTAGTATTATCACTGATGTCTTTGTTTATCTCAACTTATTTGTTTCCGTAACCAGCTAAAGCAACAATTATTGTGTTGAAAACTGATTTTGAAGGACTTAACACAGAAAGTTCAAAAAAGTTTTAGCTAAATATTTTGTATTTCACAAGTAGGTAGTATCTATTCAATTCAGTTTTGGTTTAAGTTCGGCCTTAAGACAATTGCATAACGTGTTTGATTTGGTTGTTGACTGAAAAATATTGAGTTTGTCGCAAAACTTATATTTATTTACCCTTAATTTTGGTATTTACTGGGTATTTACCCTCGTTTTTTCCCATTTTGGGTAAATACCGGGTAGAATCCCATCACTAGCCATAACCCTCATATCATCTCGATAGAACGCCACTACATACCAAGATTGGTTTGGGAAGCGATTGAAATAACTAAATACAAAAAATTAAATCGCGAGGACGGGCTTAACTTGTCAAGCGTCTGAAATCCGGTGAATCGTAGTGTAAAAACCTGTAAATAAACATAGTGCTTTTTCGCAAACAGATACTGCCAGTTTTATGTGTCGAGAACAGATGCGAGAAAATAGTGAGTTTGTGGACAAAGGTACCGGCGGCAAGTGGAATAAACGACTCGGAAGAGGGTAGACCGATACGTTTGCCAATAACAACCCACCCGCAAGTTCTCTTCTGTAACTCCGGCTCCGTGATCATGGCGCTTGCAACAGTGCCGAAATATCGGAAACTCTTAAATAATAAGGTACCAACATACATGGTAGCAATCCCGTATCTAATATTTCCGTAAATATTTCACATAGTTCTTGGGAATACCATGTAATTGGAAATATATAGCAATTCCTCGAGTCATCAAAATCCACCTCGTTGAAATAAGCCACTAACTATTTACTTTATAATTTAAATATAGTTTAAAGGTTGTAATACATTCAAACCTATAATATTACTAGCGGACCCAGCGAACTTTGTTTCGCCCCCAGCCCCGTCCCGCCCCAGCCCCGTCCCGCTGAGTCCCGTAATTTTAAAGTTAAGCATTCCCAGCGAATTTTGTTTCGCCCTTAAATTACTAAAATGGCTATTAAAAAATAAGGGTTGATCGTAGAAGGGTGAAAATTGAGGATTGTATGTATTTTTGTATGTTGTATCATTAAAAATATGAAAATTTAAAAATTTTGTCTAAAAAATAAAAAATAAAATTTAGGGGTGGACTACCCCTAACATTTAGGGGGATGAAAAATAGATTTTGGCCGATTCTCATAGATACCGGATAAGCACAAAAAATTTCATCAACGAAAACTGTGACACGAGAATTTTATATATTAAGATTACTTTACTTAATTTTATATCCTGTACTTGTGAATTGTGATCCACACTGAGATACTCAAACTTGTGTAGATATTTATCAAGAAATCATTGCTATAGTAATTTTGTCGTCGCGTTACATTGCAATAATTGTGTAAGTTCTTACATAAATTGCCTACCTACTTTCAAGGAACATAATTATTTTTATACATGTCCAAATCAACCGGTTCGTTGAATTCATGTGTGTTTACAATAGAAAGTAAAGCCGTCTGCCTTGACCCCATTGCATTAAACTAATGACCCGAGATGACTTACTCCTTTCCGGAATTCCAAAATCTTACCTGCTAAGTAAGTCGCGAAGTCGGGTTGCACACTGTAACTATGACAAAGAAGTGATGTATTGACTCCGTTGTTTAGTCCCGTAACAGTTTTGTCTGCACTTATGTGACGAGCGGATAAAATCCGCGTGCCAACATCGCCTTCTTGGAGCAAATCCATTAAATCCATTGAGGATGTCATTGTAGTTTTATAAATGAGAACTTTTTATTGGGAATAAAAATTAAAAATAAAACTTAACAACATTCTTAATTCAAAAGTTTGGTTGTGTTTTGTTTTTATAACGCGCGTGAACGGAGCGAGCGCAGGCGGTGCGTTTCTGTGGACGCGGCGGTGTTGTGGCGAGGGTACCGCGAGTTACACTGTGCTCGCTTCGACGGCTTGGCGATTGCGCTCACTTTCTTTCGACATTTTGCTGGTCTGCGCAACTCGAATTGTGCTCGAAATACTGTTCATGGTTAATGAAGTAGAGTCTTATTAATGTCTTTGAGAACTAACACAAAGTCTGCTTTTGGCTAAACATAATGCCTCATTAAGCAGTAGGTATTTCGGTAAAGTCAGTTATTCTTTGTTTGTCTAATATTGCAAACAATCTGGAAAATCCTTTTTAAAGAAATGATTCATTTTAAAAAAAGGGATTTTAAAATAACGCATTCGCCGTCTACAGGAGAAACAATTTCATTTAGAGACGGTGCATGATATTGTACGTAGACTGTTGGTTTTCTTAAGCTTGAGATCATGCACCGACTTTATATGAATTTGTTTCTTCTGTAGAAAGCGAATCGGGTTCTTTTAGCTTTTCACAGTCAGTTTTTTAAGGCGGTTTTTTTTTTTGTTTTTACCCATGTCTCAAAAATACTAGACCGATTTTTAAGAAACATTCACTGTACCCTAAGTTAATACATATCAGATTGAATTAAAAAACTTCTCGTTTTCAAGAAATCTGTGAATAAACATACAAATATACAAACACACATACACTTTCAAAATTATGCACACGCATTTGGAAGTCTTAAAGGAAACACCCAAATTTTATCAAATTCTAACGATATCACATACATAGGTACAAATTGATTGAAGTGATTACCTTCTTTTTTATAGTCAGTAAAAAACTTACAACCTAAATCGATAATTAATTTTTGAACACTGATATTATTTGAAAAGTTATAAAAATAATAAATAAATTTTGGATACTAATCACTTACATTGCTCTGGAGCTCTATTTTTGAATCACTCGCTTCAAGATGGCGAGTGATTTTCGTTCGAAGATGAATTAAAAGTTATAGAAAAAAACTCGTTGTCGAACGAAAATCACTCGCCATTTCGAAGCGAGTGATTCAAAAATAGGGCCCCTGATCCCAAAGTAAGTAGCCAATGCACTTGTGTTATGGAAATCAGACACAACGGTGCTACCACAACACCCAGACCCGAGACAATATAGAAAAGATCGTTTTCTACATTGACCCGACCGGGAATCGAACCCGGAACCTCACGAGATGGCGACACTTGAAACCAGCGTGCTAGCCACTCGACCACGGAGGTCGTTAAAAAAGATTGTTTTTTATTCGACAAGCAAATAAAATCGGACTTTTACGAACTTCAGCATCTCTCACATCGTTCAATTAATTGCTAAGGTTCCGTATCCGATGGCAAAAAACGGACCCCTTATAGTTTCGTCAAGTCTGTCTGTCTGTCTATGCATCCGTATGTCATAGCCACTTTACTCTGAAACTATTAGCATTACACAGTTGAAACTTGGTAGGATTCGCGTCGCGCACTGAGGGTTCCGTGCCAACTTTAACTGAATTAGGGAATCCAATTACTTCCACTTAGCTAAAATACCACAACATTTTGTGTACAGCAAATATAACTTTGTATTTCATAGTGTTTGTATGAAGAACAAAGTTATGTTTGCGGTTGTTGAAAATGTGCTCTTAACTCAAAAACTACTAAATCGATCCCGACCAAACTATAATTTTCGTTCAAAGTATTTTTTAAGATCGACATACTTTTTTTTAATTTACACTCGCTTAGTTTAGAAGTTAAAGGGAGGGGGGCGCCCATTTTACCACTTTGGAAACGTCTATCTATCAAAAGTCAGACTTGAAGAGAAAATGGTTTTAGGAACCTCTATGTCATTTTATAAGACCTATCCATAGACACCCCACACGTATAGGTTTTACGGTTTTAGTTTTGTGTATTGGAGCCCCCCCCCTTAAATACCATACAACCTTCTATTACTCAAACCTATGCGTAAAATATTTTTTTTCTAAAAGTTTAACATTTGGGAGATAGATAGACGCTTCCAAAGTGGTCAAAACCCCCTCTCCGCCTCCAACTTTTGAACGAAGCAAGAGAAAATTTTTAAAAAATGCACGATGCTTTACACATTTTTTCTAAAAGCAATATTTTTTAATGACTGGATTCGGCTGGCAAACATATATCTGAAGCCGTACTTACTGATATATTTTTTTATTTTCGAGAGATTATATAGTAGGTGGTACCTCTTCTAAAATTTATTGTTGCATAGCCATTGATACTCACAAACAAAACCGCATATTCTCTGTACACTGTTAGCTGCCATGCGCCCGGTGCCCCATAATGCCCATTCATTGTGTAGAAAAGCCAAAAGGGATATTGTTTGCGGTTCCGTTCCAGGAAAGACACCATTCTACAAATGGGTAAATGATTTCAAAGTGAAGAACAACAACAGGTTAGTTTCCGGCTATAAGTTACTCTTCCCTTCTATTGTGATAGCAATTTGCCCAGTTTGTAAAAGGTTTGTACCTAACTAATAGTCTATATTATTTTTCATAGCCATTCAAACAAAAGCATTTTTTTAAACAGTCTAATAAAACACTATTCAATGAACTTCTTACGCTGCTGAGAAGGCGGTGCTGCAAAAAGTGAAGATACTTTGTAAGCGACCGCAGCGATATCGATAAATTAAATTGATAATTAGACCGATACACATGAGAAGTATAACTAACTCCATTGAGCTCTTCCTTCAAGTGAAAACATTAACATGGAAAAGTTATTGTAGCTGCAATAAAATGGAAATAAGTTACCTGTAATAAAAAACTAATTTAAAGTTCAAAGTAAAGCGCGCGCCTTTTAAATATGCCATCTACTCGTCGCTAGATGGCAGTATGCGTAAATATGAATAACATTTTCGCCAGCAGCGTGGCGGTGTGTGGTGTTTTGCCCGTAAATGTAGATGACAACTGGATTTACGATAAATCATCGTTTGGTCGCTCACCTTACCGAAACATACATGTATGACATGTTGTATTGTATTGATATTATTGTTTTCTTGTTATTTACATAAACAGCATGCATTGCATGTTCATTTCAGTTGGGTACTGTTTATAAAACTTTGAATTTTACTTATGTATTTTCTTATGAAATCTAATCGACAGAATAATTCGATCTGAAAATATACACACATTCCGATTTGAGTTTCTCTCAATTCTCGTAATCTAAGCTACATAAAATTGTTGCAGTTCTGTGTGTTCGTTTGTACATTCTTTATGAATATTTCGATCAGAGAATATAAACACATTTCGATTGGAGTTTCTCATTTTCAGTAATCTAAGCAACATAAAATAGTTGCAGTTTGGCGCGTTTGTTTGTACATTCGTAATATTAATTGTTTATAACCTACTTTAACACGTTAACATACTATTACTATTACTGCTTACGCAGAGATATGACATGTTTTTGTTATGACAAACAATCATTGTGACTAATCGCAAACATAATCAGTTAGTCATTGCCATCATCACAAAAAATGAGCTTATAAATTATATCAACAACAAATCTTTATTTCTCTGCAAGTTTTATTATTTTGATAATGAAATATTTTTTGAAAATTTATTTTACGTCTTAAAGTATTATAAGTCTTATTATTATACGTCTGAAAATATTAGATAGGAAGGAGGAGTAAGTAAACATTCCACTGCTGGACGAAAAGCTAACCACAATACAACATGCAAGCTGACACAGCTACACAGCAGCTACCTACCTGCTTACAAAACAATTGAAATAGACTTATTTTAACGTTTAACGTATTAATCGTCTTATTAACCTTTGAGGCGATTAGAAGTTACGTGGAACATTCATTAAAAACATTCAGTAATTTTCCAAACACGTGGTTGGTGACGAACAGACATAAAAACTAAATTCTGTGGTGCCGTTCGCAATGAAAAAGTACGTAGAGGGCAATGTCCGGTTTTAGGTTTGTTTGGTTGGTTCAACGAAACGGTAGAATACTACTACACGCGAAATTATCAACACACCAACACATTGACTCATCCTTCTGACACATGATTTTCGGCATCATTCTGGAATCCGGTAGGTCTACAACCTACACAAGATATAACAATTTAGTACAATAATAAGTAGTTATTGGAATTTTAGTGTTTTGGCCTTAAAGTTTAAAATTATTAAATGTAGTATGTAACGAAACTAATGATAAACATAGTTCCTTCTATATTCGGTCAATTCCACAAATGAGTATCTTCAAATCTTGTTATTATTTACCATACATCGTAAGCACTACATAGTATTGATTTATCTATCAGTGAGTATGACCAATTAGTAGGAGGTATGGAATGTTGTTACTACACAATAAACATTATTGTTGTATTATAATGACCTCGCTTAACCCTACGAAAGCGTGTCGATTTAGTAAGTTTATTTATAATTAAAGCGGATCACCTGTCGTCTAGAATTCCTTTAAAATCTTTCCTCAACCTAGCTATCCGAACCAGTCCGCCGAGACGGGCTGAGCCACTAACACAAAGATAACACCGCTCACATTACTGTATCGTCTTGTGTTTATTTACGTCCGTCGTATTGTTTGTATACAGCCCGGTACGACTGCGCATCTGTCTACGTCATGCCCCCCACCCGTCTCCACCCTCAGACGCCCGTCATTCCTACGCTTGGGTCGAGTCGGCTCACTCGCTCGCTCATTCATTCCGTATTCGCAAACCTTGTCGCGCGCCGCCCACTGACCCGGTGAAATCTTTGATTCCTGCTTTGATAAAATTGTTGTTTAGTTCGTGAAACCTCCATTATGTTGAAAGAAAAGTCCAGATACGACCACAGGCACGCAACTGGAGAAGAAGGACGGCCCTTGCCACCAAGTAGGTTGCCAGCTATCGAGGAACTTACCCTTGGCCTAAAACAAAAGCTTCACCTGCAAGCGCGAGCAAGAGCAGCTCCTTACTACATAAGAAAGCAAGAACCTGTCGATCTTGTGGAACGGCTGTTGGAACAACGTGCACTTGTCGCCGAGGCCGTAAGGAGATTACAAGAAAAGAAACAACCGTGTCATGAGATATCTGTAGATTCATAATTATAAACAAAACATTTTAGTTGTGAAAGTGTGGAACGTGTTGTGAAATCGCTTGTGTGTAAGAAACGTGTCGGGTTACAATGGTGCTATATGCAGAGAACGTGCGGGAGTGAGATGGCTAGATATGACGTGTCACACACGATACGAGTCACGAGAACGAACCAAAATGGCCGCGCATACTCTACAATCATAATATTTATTCTTCATTTTACAGTGACCTTAACTGATCAAAGTACTGAATGACGTAACTAGCGTTTAGTATTGTTATGCATTCTAAAGAACCTATTTCTGCAGTATTTACAATTTAATGACTGTCTAACACTTTGAGGCATTTCCATCTTTTTTTTCTAATAATGTAATCAAATATTTATGTAATTCTTGAAGTATTTGTGAGCTTTAACAATACATTACTTAATAATGTCATCATTACACAGCTTTTTAACATATAATATAAGAACCATTCAGTTTTGTATGTAAGAAATATGTCTATTTCAATCATGTATAACAATTTATCAACTTAAAGTGTTGTTATCTATTTAATAATTACATGTACTTCTCTCAATGTTTACTATTAAGAAAGTTTGTCGCTCTTCTATATACTAGAGTATTGTGTATTGACTTTTGCCAAATAGCTTTCAAAAAGTGATTGTAGAGGATAACAGTAAATTCCTATTTCTTTGTAAGTATTATGTAGGTACAGTTAGTTCATTGCATGTGTGAGTACCTCATGTAGGCTACAGAAAATCCATTACAGTCTCAATTTGTAATGTGGTTAGTGGATTATGTTTGTTGCAACTGACAACTTCCTTAGGAAATTTTAGGCAATATTAATTTATAATAATAATACCTATAATTGTGTTACATAAAGTAGCTACTATGTACAATAATTGTACCGAAATCGGGTATAAAAATCATTATAATATTACATCTGTGCATGTTTTAGTGCATTTTGTGATTTTTAGATAGTTTAATTTATCGTCGATCTTGTGATTTAGATAATAATTAAGTAATAAATGGAAATAATTTCAGAGTTGTATTCTTTCTTTTTTACCTGCCTTCTGAGTAAGTAGGTACCTATCACCCATTAATAGGTAAGTACGTAAAAAAAATTTGAAAGTAAATTAGGAGGAAAATATTTCTTTAGTCTATTATAATTATGCATTATATGAAAATTAACAATAAAACACACTAGAAACATTGACGATATTTAAATATGTTTAAAAAATTTGAAGTTTTTATCAATGGTTAAAGAACATAAATCTTGACAAAAAAACAGTCTTGTTTCATGGTACAAAATCGACATTACGCCCACCAACTCCAGATGAAGGCGGTATCCATTTTACATTGATAGCAACCTGTAGGTTTGATAGTATCCATTTTTCCGATAAACCTACCTACTTAGGTAACAGTTTTCTTGACTACCTGCATCATATTAAATAATAATAATAGCATTTAGATTTAAATATTTAATACAGTTCTGTAAGCCTTCCTACATACAATCAGGCAAATATTTTGGCAGGCAGATTTTTTTTATATTATTTTTATTATACTAGGTACATACATACTACATTACATTTCTTTTGTTCTGGGTTAGATATTTTTAGCTAACATTCACTTAATAGTAGATTTACTATGATTTTCATAAGTGTAATAATGTAATTTCTGAGATATTATTTGCTTAGCACTGATTCACTTATGGGACACCTATGTGCAATGCTATCATATGCATACTTTTAGTTGATAGATCAAAGCTGTTGGTTTAAAAAAAATACACCCTACCCGACCAACCGTGATTAGCTTAATAGTGCCATCTAGTGTCGAATAGTTGATAAATATGATCATCATTTTTGCTAGCATTTAGAAATCAGGGACATCTATTGTGGAGCAGTGCTACTAAAACGAATGTCAAAAGGTCAGTCAATAATATTATCATTTTGTTCTACAGATTACGATGTTTTGACCTGTCAATCCGCTTCGAGAACTGCGCGCAACTGTCATAAGACAATCGCGCGCGTGGCCTCGACTCTGTCTGGTACCAAGCGCCCGCCATCGGGCGGGCCGCGCAATTTACAAAAATATAAATATCTCGCGGAAGGAATGAGCTATCATCATTTTGTAAACGGGGAGGGATTTGTTGTTTATTGTATTAGCTATCACACTGTTTTACTAAATATTACGTTAGGTACTGAAATATTTTTATTAATACTGAGGCGATAAAGAAGGTAGCGCGGGAAAAAACATGACTCATCGTATTAATAAATGTTTACGTTATAAATTTTTAATTATATCTTCAAATACCTCGAAACAAAGCTGAAACATCATATTTTTCAGAGAACCCGATATGGGGACAGTAAGACGCTACGACTGCTGCGAATGTGACAAATGAACCCCATATGGGGAGAGTAAAGGCGAGAGGGTAAAAAGGATAGTACTTCCATGGTATTATCTGAAGAATGGCGCCACGGTTGAAAAGGGTTTCCGTTTATTACATAAATATAATACACATCTGGCTTATTAATACTCGCTGTTACAACATGATTGAAAAATTTAAACAAGAATTTTAATTTTTACTTTAATGTGCAACCAAAGGTGATATTATCATTAATTAGAACATAAAAATGGACAAAAGCAGTTACTAATCAAATACGATTTTGTAAAATCGTCGTTATCATTACTTTGTAGTTTAATAAATAAATAAAGACACCTATTTAAAATTGCTTCCGATAATTATTTATTTATGAACTATTAACTATAAAGTCATGATAACTACGATACATAATTTCGATTTGATTAATTTGTAACTGTTTTTGTCAATTTTTATGTTCTATAAATTATTTTCGTCACTTATATCAAAATAAGCCAAGATTTGAACACTAAACTGGCCCACATCTCAGTTCCATCTAGCCCATGAACGAATTAGGGACAATTTAACCAACTTCAAATAAGCTTTATCCCCCAATAATAATGGCAATTCTTATAAATAAAGATTTGTCTGGATGGCTAAGCCGCAGGCCATAAAACTCAATTTAAAAAAAAAATAGTAGGCACAGATTAGAAACTAAAATTATGGGCCATAGGCTGCGTTCCGTATTGCGCTGACAGCGAAAATATCACTGATATCGCGCTTACAAACCGTTCCGATTTGGCGTTAGCGAGTCAACGATAGCTGTAGTGACGTCACGGCTGACGTCACTATCACCGCCATCTTGCGTTCACAGTGCAATCGTTTTGCTGCGTTAGCACCGTGAGCGTCTAAGAGCGGACTGTCACATTGACGCATTTGACGTCTTTTTGCTTCAAAGAACAGCAAATGTGATCTAAAGCCGTTCCGAAATGAAATCGCGTCAACAGCGCTGTCAGCACGCTAATCAAATCGGAATGGCTTTTGGCGCTCACAGTGCTAACAGTGATATTGGCGCAATACGGAACGCGCCCTATGTTTACTTACTTTCCACAGATTAGTAAGAGTATGTCTGATGTCTAAAGATGATAAGTGGCCACTTTGTAGAACTCGACATACCGTAAAACGGGGTGAATCGACACGTTTTGTAGCTTTGGAGTGGATTTTCTGGTTTAATGTGCGTATTTATCTACCAAGTAACACAATTAAATTCTGTGTCTAGGCTATAATTTCATTTTTAAATAGTAAAAAACGTATATTTAACTGAAATTTATCAGAAATAAGCCAAAAACCCTGCGATTTCTATTCAGACTGTACTTAGGGTCAATAGAAACGCCACATGGGGTCAATAGAAAAAAATGCTAGGGTTGTCAAAATATCTCAATGCATTAAATAATTATAATTAGCTAGTAAAATAATCTACCTACTTAGGTTCTTAAATTTAAGGACATAAGGACAGAAAGTGAAAGGGCTTGGCGGGAAATGAGTGGACTGGACGGGGAAGGTTTGAGTGAGGGTGTGGAACGTGACAGCATTAGGCGGGATGGTGTGGATGGAACGAGACAAGAATATTTGTATAATTGAAGTAAAACATAGCATTATTTCCAAATCAGTCTTTATTTATTGCACGAAGTTAAAAACAAATTATTAATATATCATTCAGACTAAGAGACAATAACAACAAAAAATAGATCAGCACCGCCTCATTAAATAGTTTCGTCCAATAAATCTCTTAGAATATCATTATCACTTTTGTAGTAACTTGCTCTTCGAACATTTCTCACCCCACTTCTTTCTAGGCAATATATATAATCATATATTTTCGCAATAATGGTATCTGAATACTTATTATTTTACGCTTAACAAAAATACTTTGCAATAAAAAAAACAATAAACACCCACCCAACTTAAGTAACTAAGGTACCTAGATACTTTTCTAGTATATTTAATTAGATGGAGACAGCCCTAGGTGATTGTTTTCTATTGACCTCCATTCGTTGCTATTCAACCTTTCCGGTTTCCTTTCACCCCATAAGCGGTATCTATACACCCCGTACCTCGTATCTCTTCACCCCTTTCGCGTTTCTATTAACTACAAATTCAAGTCCAAATCCAACCACAAACTAATTTAACGAAAAACTTTAAATTTAAAATCAAACTGTACTAGCCAATTGTTGTAAATTACTCCTGATTAGTTATAGAAGTGAATTCAGCAGTTATTTATACACGACAAAACGTTTTTCTAATTTAAATTGTGAAAGTTTTAAAGCACTTTTTCACCGGTCGATGTACACCTTGACATTGATATATATTTTTTAATGTTGGCATGACTGTATTGCGTGTCAGTGTTGCCTACGTAATAAAAAAAATGATGCAATATCTAAATAAACGAAAAATTGGTAGTTTTTTGCTCTACAGTTGCATCCTCGGCTACATAAAAAACTTTCCCGGTTTATTGTCTATTCACCCCGTGAATTCTATTCACCCCATTTTACGGTAATAAATAAATAAAAACTGTAGGGTGAGAGGGTTAAATTTAAACAGTAAATTACAATATTACCTTTTACTTTGAGTAGAAATAGATGTTCAGTACTTTAAGGAGATATTATATTGTCAAACTAGGACGGAAGAGTGGGTTAAAAAGTTGGTTATCATTATATTGTTGTAGTGCAAGAGATATCTCGTACTCTAATCACAATCGTTTAACAATTTTATCGCGTCCTAGTGATTGCATTGCTCAAACAACAGCGGCAAAGTTCAGTTTATCAGTGAAAATGGCAGCGACGTGGTCGATGGGTCCCGGTACTTTAGAAGTGCCTCTTTCTTTGTTTGCAACAAATAGACAAAGATTGGCTGAAAAGTTAAAACCTGGACAGGTTGTTGTTCTGCAAGGTGGTGAAGATATCCACCATTATGATACTGATGTACAGTATGTCTTTAGGCAAGTAAGTACCTTTATAATTAATTACAGTTCGCTCAACACTTGTTTTCTTATTGTCTTTTTGTTCACTTTTTCAATATTGTGTTATAAATATCAAGCACAGTATTTAGAGTAATACATTTTCTTTAGGAAGCATACTTTATCTGGGTGTCTGGTGTAAGAGAGCCAGGCTGCTACTTTGCCATAGATGTGGGAACAGGAAAAGCTCACTTGTTTGTGCCACGCTTGCCCGAAGAGTATGAAGTGTGGATGGGCAAACTCTTGTCCTGTGATCAGTTCAAGAACATTTATGGTGTTGATGAAGTACATTATGTCGATGAGGTAATAATACAAACAACATAGCATAATTGTAAGAAAATACAGTGTGAGTTTTTAAAAAGTGCACATATTCCAAAATGGTATTTTATGCATGATTTCATAGATGCAAAACCTTTTGAAAAATGATTTAATAAAGACAATGTTTGTTCAATAAACATCAGATTTTTAAATTGTGTGCAGTTTTTACCTGGATTACAATAACATTTTAAGAGGATGCCTAATCAATTTATCTCCAATCAAGATTAAGTTTAATTTATTGTTATAAATGAATGAGTTAGTACACGAAGGTAGATAAGAACAAAAAAAATAAAAGCCTGTGTTTCTTTTTAGATTTTTTAAAAATATGTTTTCCATCTATAAAATGAAGCATAGAATGCCAAATTTGAATATGTGCCCTTTATGAAGACTCACACTATCTGTATATGTGATTCATAACTTGCAGAAAGTTAAATAAGGAAGCCTGACTGAGCCTTCTAGCTAAGTTTATACACATTCTGTTACAGCTGCGGGATGTGCTTAAATCATTAAATCCTGAGGTGCTCTTAACACTGGTAAGACTCTCCATCCAATTAATATAATTTGGTTTGATGGAAATATATTGTTTATTATAAAATATTTATCTATTTTAGAGTGGGCAAAACTCAGACAGTGGTTTGACTGCTAAAGAAGCAGTCTTTGAGGGAATTGATGAGTGAGTAATATGCAAAAAATTTGTTATTTATACACACTCTGACCAATGTATTTTAATTTTTTTTGTCCCTATGCATTTTGAAACCTTTTAGGGTTCCGTAACAGAATGGCAAAAAACGGAACCCTTATAGTTTTGTCAAGTCTGTCTGTCTGTCTGTCCATCCATATGTCACAGCCACATTATTCTGTAACTATAAGCATTACACTGTTGAAAGGAGAATGCCCAAATCTGCCCCACTCTAATTAAGCAGAGTATAAGCATGACATATAAACCAAAATTCGTTTATTATTTTTATAATTCATATTTGTTTGTTACGAAAAAAACTTTTGTGGGAATTTTATTTTCATTTTAATTGATTATTCAAATGACTAAATCCTATTTTGAATACAGTTAGCAGCACGTCAGGTTATACGAAAACAGCTTTTATTTTGTAAGGAATAGAGGCGGTTTAAAGGTATAGTCTGTCGTGCGGCCATGTAAACATTTACAGGGACAGTTAAAGTCTAAAATCATCACTGTTGCTTTAGTCATTGCGTTGCAAAAACAAAATGCCTATTTAATTAAATAGATAACATTTTATTTGTTTATTTTTGTAATAAATCTGTGGGTATCGGAAATATAATTATCTTTACATGATGAGGATCTTGTAGGGCAATCGGCAGTATGCGTAACAAGCCCCGTAAATGGTATAAAATAGAACTATATCCGTCCGTCATCACGTCATGTCATTATTGATACAATGCAATTAGGTGGTTTATTTTCGTTGTTCATTGCTTTTTAAGAAATGCAAAATGTTTATTCCTCCACGTTAAGATTCTGTACTCTTTTGTGCAAGTGCTGTGCTGTTTTTATGACGAACGTTCATACGTCCACAATGCCAGTGCCTCGCTGTGTAAACTGTTCTCTTGTTCTAAGGCATACGCTGCCTTACCACCAAGTGGGTGAGGCAAGCGATGCTATGCTTAGTATTCTACGCTCCTGGATAAGCATGGCCATTGTAAGTAATATACACTTTTGACTTTTGTTGATAGTAATTGTTAATAAAATGCAGTCTTTCTTGTGACATGCTTAGTATGAAAATATAGTGATCATATAAATGGACCTGTATATTATTTGTGTGTATAGTATTGTTATTTTTTCAGATCACTGAAGACAATCATCTCTGTCAAGAATGTTTTGTCATACTACGTAACGAATCTGCGACCTCATCTTCCGGAGGTCCAGTAGTAAAGGCTTATGGGCACCCACAAGTGTGCCATGTATGTGGAAAGTCCATTATAAAAGCCAAGATAGATCAACTTCCAGAGAATAGTCTAGAGAGGGATGTTATTATTTTATGCATAACGTCTCATCAGGTAAATATTTGCTTTGTTTATAAACTAAATGATTTAATTATAGAAATATGTATTTTGAGTTAATTAAAACATTTGATTACAAAAAACAGTTTTTAATTTCAGATTAACCGGCTTGAGAAAGTCTGTTTACCCTATTGAACAAATGTCTATAGAAGTGTGAAAGGACATGCATTAGTCGACCCGAGTAGACAACAAGAGGTTGTACTAGAAGCAGCTTCCAAATCTAATCAAAACTTGGATGCTTCTATGTCTTCATCGAGAACTTCCATGGAGTCACCAATACAAATACCACCTCCATTACCAACATTTCAATCAAATGTTATTACTGGTGTCTGCGCCAGCATTACTTTTAGACAATGTTTTTTATAAATATGAAGATGATGAATAAATCATATAATTATAAGAGTTTCAATCATTTCTTATAATGACTTAACTTGTAATATAATCTAGATACAGCAGGTTTTGCAATAAAACTATCAATTATTTTAAGCGTTCATTATACAATTGAAGGCAAAACTATGTATTTCCACACTTTCATTTTGAGTGATTTTATTTCTTAGACTACTCACAGTTGGGAGTTGTTAAACATTATTTTAATATGTTTATGCGCATTTTTTCATAAATACCTATCTTATTTACCTCATATTACCTCATTTAGTACCTAGTCACACCTAACCTCAAAACTGAACTTTGTTTTTAATTATTAGGAAAACCCCACAAACAATAAGTTTTTTTTCAAGTTCATTTTATTTTATAACATTACTTCTCCTATATCACCAATTTTGGTAATTATAAAAAATCATTTGTTGCGCAACCAAGCTCCATAGTAAAATGGGCATTCTCCTTTGGTAGAAGTCTAGCATGTAGATAGAAGTGGTAAAATGGGTGTCCCCTCCCTCCCCCCCCCCTCTCTAACTTATGCACTAAGCGAGTGTAAATTTTGAAAAAAATATATAATGTAGATCTGAACAAATACTTTCAAGAAAAATTGGTTTGGGCGGGGCAGGATCAAACTAGTAGTGTTTGAGATATAGCACATTTTCAATAACTGCAAACATAACTTTGTTCTTCATACAAACACTATGATAAGCAAAGTTATATTTACTGTCAACAATATATTGTAGTATCTCAGCTAAGTGGAAGTAAGTGGATTCCCTCATTCAGTTAAAATTGGCACAGAACCCTCAGTGCGCGAGTCCGACTCGCACTTGGCCGGTTTATATTTTATCAGAACCAATTACCTACTTAAGATTAGTATGTTTCAGATTCAAGGTCAACAATGAAATATTGTTCCCGATTATTGCAGAGCTGTAAGTAATTAATTTGTGATACTAAAGTATTATCATAATTTATCTTTTAATGCTTATCAAATACAGATGATGTAGTATTAATATTCAAATCCAAATATTATCTTGCATTCTTATCATTTTCAATTGGTGTTGTTATTAAATGTGTTTAGTGATTACTTTGTTTTAGTATGTACTTTAGTATATACGTATATTGCGATTGAGTATAAGTTGTTATGCTTTTCTACAGGGTGGCCCAAACAGTTAAGTCCAAAAAATTTTCTTTGGCCAGAGCTATCCAAATATACCCTATATGTGATTGCCAAATTTTTGTAGTTATCGAGGCTTTTAGTTTTAATCTTTTGAAATTTTTGTTAGTCTTAGTATAACTAGCTCATAATTTTATATATATCAAATTTTTAAGGATTATACTAGGAGTAAGGCTGCCAAAAAATCTGATCACATCATTAATTTATTTATTTGGTACACCAACATACATCATACAAGTATTGACTAAGTAAAGTATAAAAGTTGATAAAAATACAACAGACTTAGGTACTTATTTAAATATAACCTATTAAATATTGACAAATCTTATTGTTTAAGTCGTGTTATCAAAACGCCAGCTGAAATCGAAGTTATGCGCTATGTCTGCAAAATATCATCTGACGCCCATAAGCAGGTAACTACTTTGTTTCTTTTCGATGATGCCTTTGATGACTTTTTTATCAGTACCGATATTTTGTGTAAAGACTCCACTGATGAATATGAACAACTTTTACTATGGGGGCTATAGTGAAATCGAGAAAAAAAAATCAGCTGTTCCATACAAAAGTTCAATTGGCGCGCGGTCAAAATGTATGGAACAGCAGTTTTTTTTTTCTTGATTTCACTATTGCCCCCATAGTAAAAGTTGTTCATATTCATCAGTGGAGTCTTTACACAAAATATCGGTACTGATAAAAAAATCATCCTGTATAATACTAATTAGATAGATTGAAGTTAATTAAAACAGACTTTATTAGCCATTGTTATATTTAGTTGAATAACAGAAATGAGACAGAAATACTATTCAAAGATCACTTTGTATTGTAGCCTTCAATCACACATACTACAGACATGACATTTTTTTTGTTTTCATGTAGGTATAATCTAGACTGTGTGTCGGTTTTCCAGGTGGCAAAGGCCTCCTCCAATATTATCCTTCATTCTGGGCCCTATTAAGAATCATTTTCGATCGAAAACGAACTAATAATATTTATTTAAAAACTTTAACAAAATGATAGTGTACTAAAGGCGAAATTCATGCTAAAAGCATTATCTCCTAGTCATACCTCTAGGTCATTTAATTTAGTCGTGAGTACTAACAAAAGTGACTTTACTTTATATTACCACCCGGGTGGAGTTAATTTAACTGATTTCCATTCGGCAATCGGTCGTCAATCAATAAATATCACACGCCATTTGGACGCGAGTGATTAAAAAAGGACCCCTGGTCTTTCCATGGCTACTCTACAGTTTACACCATGTTATTCCTGTAACTTATCTGATGTCGTCATCCCACCTTCCTTGTGGTTTACCTCCCTTTCTGGAGGAACGGAGGTTGTCAATTCATTGGGTACCATAGTGTGATTATTTACTCGATTTCAACTTTAGTCTCCTCATTTTCAGAGTTATGTCCTGGTTCTCTGATGCTGTTATTCCTTTCGTTCACAAAGTCACTTGACACATTCCCATAAAATGTATTTGACTAATAATTTTCAGGTGATGCTCCACGCGAAGCCTGGTCTGATGGAGTACCAGTGTGAGTCGGTGTTCCTCGACCACTGCTACCGCATAGGCGGATGTCGGCACGTGTCGTACACCTGCATATGCGGCTCGGGCGACAACGCGGCCACGCTGCACTACGGCCACGCCGCCGCGCCGAACACAAAGCTCATTCAGGACGGGGACATGTGGTGAGTGACTTTTGGAAAGAGGCATTGAGAATAGAGTAAATAGAGTTTGTTGGCTTCTTCCCACAACTGTCCCGAAGCCGTAGTACCGTCCGTTTCTCTTTGCTAGTCGAATATTGTAAACAATCTTGACATACTTTAAAACGAAATGATTCGTTTTAAAATAAAATTAAATAAATACAAAACTCACAACTTTTATCGGTAATTTATCGTTAAATACTGAGATATTTTAAAATCAAATAGTTCGTTAATTTTATTCACTGATATTATTTTAAAAGTAATGACAAGATTGTTTACATTATTGGACTCGCAAAGAAAAACTGACTTAAAGGTTTTTATTGGTACGTAAAAAAATGGGTCTGATGGAGTACCAGTGCGAGTCGGTGTTCCTCGACCACTGCTACCGCATAGGCGGGTGTCGGCACGTGTCGTACACCTGCATATGCGGCTCGGGCGACAACGCGGCCACGCTGCACTACGGCCATGCCGCCGCGCCGAACACAAAGCTCATTCAGGACGGGGACATGTGGTGAGTGACTTTTGGAAAGAGGCATTGAGAATAGTGAATGAGTTTGTTGAGCAGCTTCTTCTTAGCATGAGCCCACAATTGTCCCGAAGTCGTGGTACAGTCCTCTTTGCTAGTCAAATATTGTAAACAATCTTGACAGGTCTTTAAGACGAAATGATTCATTTGAAAATAAAATGAACACAACACTCACAACGTATAATTTATCGTTGAATACTGAGATATTTTAAAATTAAATAGTAAATTAATTTTATTCACTGATATAATTTTAAAAGTTATGAAAGTATTGTTGACATTGGACTCGCAAAGAAAAACGGACTTCAGTGTTTTTATTGGGACGTGTACAGGGGGCCTATGTGCATAAATATATTACTTTTATGAATTAACTTTGTTTCGGCCCTTAGCTCCGTCTTGCCCCGCCGCCGTACCGCCCAGCCCCATAATTTTAAAAGTTAAGCTGTCCGAACGAATAGATCTATTCTTTTTAAAATCATTGACTGTATCCATGTTGCAGCTTGTTCGACATGGGCGGCAACTATGCGGGCTACGCGGCGGACATCACGTGCTCGTTCCCCGCCAACGGCAAGTTCACCGACGACCAGAAGCTCATCTACGAGGCTGTTCTCCTCGCGAGGGACGCTGTCATCAGGTAATAACGACCCCCTGACCGTATCCGAACGGCGGTCAATCTCAATTGTAATAAGCCATCAGTAGAGGACATTAGGGCGAACGTTAAATGAATAATAGCTCAAAAAACTAAAAAAAACATGATTTTTATTTTTTTTCGTATTCCATTCAGCAAACCCTTTCATTTGATACTCGTATCATGGGGGTGCATTTCAAATAGCCAATTCGTCATCTTGGATGTCCACCATGTTGGATTTATGTCACGTGACTAATTTTTTTCGTATTCCTGACAGCAAACCCTTTCATTTGATACCCATATCATGGGTGTGCATTTCAAATAGCCTGTCTGCCATCTTGGGGAGGCCACCATATTGGATTTGTAATGACGTTTCTTAGCTAGTCATGTATTGTCATCAGAACTCAGAGCGTGTGCAAAATTTCAGCCTAATCGAAGACCGGGAAGTGGCTCAAATTAAGATTTTCTTACATACATAGTTACAAGTGAAGCTATATACGGAGTAGACGGAGCGCGGGCGCGGGCGACGGATTGTCACACGGCGCGGGCGCACGCAACGGGCGTCCGCTCACAGGTTTGCTTCTACAAGTCGGTCGACCGCCGCTAGATGCCACTGACACTCGCGACGGAGGCGAGGTACAACCACGAACATCGATATAGACTAGAGCGTGAATTTTATAAAGATAGAGATGCCCGTCAAAAAGCATGTCTTGAAATTTGTAGACAATTAATCGAAAATTTTGAAGCACACAACTTACGAATTCTCCGCTAAGTAGCCTGCTTGTCACGAACGGGGTAGGCAGTCAACGTTGTTTGTGTTGACGTCTTTTTTTCCAAATAAATTTGCAAGTTATCAATGGTTATATCTACTCGACACAATTGTAAACGGTCGAGATGTATAATTTTGATCTAGCAGAGCTAAATGAGACGGTAGCTCGCGCATTCGTGGCCCGCGGCGGACTTTTGTTTTTGCGACTTAATTCGGCGAATATGTTTTATCTGACTATTAGTCCTGAATCTTAAATTATTGCATACACAACTTCGAACTGGGTCAGCTCTGATAATGACTGTCTTTATTTCCAGAGAAGCGAAGCCCGGTGTGATGTGGCCAGACATGCACCTCACAGCTAACAGAGCTATGCTCGAGCACTTGAAACAAGGAGGTCTGCTCAAAGGCGACGTTGAGGACATGATCAAGGTAGGAAAAATTTTTGATACTCAGTGCTTTTTTTATTTTAATAAGAATAAATGAGAAACTAATCAAGGTAACTAGATTTTCAATCCAGTTCATAGTATATTTTAAAGTAGAAATCACAAAAAGAACGTGTCTAAGTGGCAGGCTACGGTACTTTTGTCAGCAGTATAATTACGGTGTGTCTAGACAAAATTACGGTGAATTTGTCAAAACGGTACAGTGTATTTTTTTCAAATTAATAAAACAATATTATGAACTAAACACAGTCCGAACTTATCCACATGGTTATCAACGAGATACCCAGAGACCTTAGCTATAGTATCACTCCAATGATCATTAAACATAAACTGAAAGCTTATATCTTGCAATGTAGTCAAACCAGTACTCAAAACTTAGTGGTTTACTCATGCTGTTTGTATTGTATCCATTTGCATTGTTTATTACCAAAGATAAGTTATGACATGTGGAACATGCAAAATTAAGCTTAATAACAGTCTGAATCAAACTAATGCAAGGACAGTGTTCTTTTTATAGATTTATAAATTTGTGACAACATGTCGTTGGCCTCAAAGAAATATACTCATTTTTTGCCATTTTCTTTGAATTGAGGATTTCAAGCGATTCCTCAAGAATTCCCAACAGCTAAAATCAGTACCTATTGCGAATTACAAAAAATGTTAGGTTGAGATTCTTTATACGGACTATAGTAGATTGTTTATACAAGAGGAGAAAGCGACGCATTTCACTCGCGATGTTTTGGCGCTTGAACAGAGTGATATGCTATGACCTAATAATTCGAGAGTAAAAGGGGTGCTTTCACCTAATAATTCGTGAGTAAAATGGGTGCTTTCACCCGAGTTATACATACTATTATCTGCTTCGACTGTGAGGAAAAATAAATAAATTTTGCTACGTGATAGTGTTGCGATGATGAGATATTATGTTCACATATCAGTTTGTTTACTGTCTTTAGGTATACATTAAACACACACTTAGAAGGACAGTAACGACACGGACGATATCAAATATTTCAAATCATTGTTATAAATATCGATCGATTTTTTCACACAGACAATAATAATAGTAAAGGAACGCAACCTTAACTACCACAGATTATGTCAAATTCCAGGTTCAATTTTGCCTCATGAGATCGTGCTATGAACAACAAAATCGCGGCAAGTAGCCTCCGCCTGCTTAATAATCTGTGCAATAATCGACCAAACTAAAAAAAAAACCTCAAAGACAAACAAAGTGTGACAATTTAAAATGAAAAAATAAACACAACGTATGGTGGGAACCGAATATTATATTTGTAGATTTTAAATTGTTAAAAATTAGACTAATTGTAAATTTTAGAAATCAGTGACCATAATAAACACACTTTAAATGTTTAACTTATCTAAAAAATATATTATGTGACTCAATTATCTATAAC
This sequence comes from Pyrausta purpuralis, assembly GCA_963924145.1. Taxonomy (NCBI): domain Eukaryota; kingdom Metazoa; phylum Arthropoda; class Insecta; order Lepidoptera; family Crambidae; genus Pyrausta; species Pyrausta purpuralis. The sequence goes on from OZ001664.1 coordinate 13,296,920, forward strand.
TTGATGTCTGATCGTAGCAATTAAAACTAAATAACTTTTCACCCTCGGGATGGAAAAGCTATTTTCCACCCGTACATCTTTACGTGAATAGTAGATTGTTATACAAGGGGAGAAAGTGACCCATTTCACTCGAGAAGTCCTTGGCGCTCGAACGGAGCGAGAGCGCTAATAATTCGAAAGTGAAATGGGTGCTTTCACCCGAGTTATACATACTATTTTTCATTTCGACTGTGTGGAAAAAAAAAAAAAATTATTTAGATATTATGTTGTTTGGCGAGAGATGAAATCTCAAGTTTTTACATCACATATCAGTTTGTTTACTGTCGTTATACATAAAACACAAGATTAGAAGGACAGTAAAGGCACGGAAGACAACAGGGTACTACATAAAACGCGGAAGATATCAAATAATTCAAATCGTTGTAAAAAATATCGATCGATTTTTTCTTACAGACAATGTTAGTAGTAACAGAACGCAACCTTAACTTTGTCACCAAAATTACCACAGGTTATGTCAAATTCCAGATTAAATTTTGCCATAATCTTTTGAATAGGCTTGTGTAGTACATGTACGATGTACTATTAGGAATTAGTTCATGCATGCGACCGAGTACGAACTATTCACTTCTGGTCGTTCAAATCGGTCTTTAGTACATTTCATTAAGCAAATCTTGTTCGTCTATAGTTCAGTTTAGCTTGCAAGAGCCGACTAAGAACGAATAATTCCAAGTGTCAGAGTGAGTTGGACGATTACAAACGCGCGTGCGTGAACGTGATGGAAGATGTACTAGATTGCGCGATAACGAGACAAACGCGTGTGCGTGAGTGTGACGGAAAATGAACTAGTAAAGCGAGAACGAGACGGACGCGTGTGCCAGAGCGTGATAGAAAATGTACTAAATTGAACGACATTGACGTAAGACCATATTCGCTGTGTACGAAGGACGACTAATGTCAGAGTAAGTGGTGAACCATTGAACTAAAAGACCGAACTAGTTCCTTTGAGCAATTGTACTAGTTCGGAGCGCTCCATTCAGTGTCCGATTAAGAACAAGACTACTTTTGAATTTGACATAATCTGTGGTAGTTTTGGTTACAAGTAACCTTGTTTTCGCAAGGTTGCGTTCTTCTCCTATTATTATTGTCTGTAAGAAAAAATCGATCGATATTTTTTACAACGATTTGAAATATTTGATATCTTTTATATTCATAAAGATGAAATAAGAAACCAAAAATTTGCGCACGGGCGGGACTTGAACCAGCAACCTTTTGACAAACCGGGCCAAACGCTCTTACCAATTGAGCTACCGTGCTGTTAGTCCGACCCTGCGAAATTTGTGGTTTCTTATGAAAACGTCAATTGCGTGACGCTTAGCCCCATCTAGCCGTCTGTTTATGAAACAGATGGCCCAAGCAGTTATTCTTTACAGAATAAATTCAACTTGGAAATTGATGTCGCTTCGCTATCTAATGCTTTAGAATGTTTTTAAGACTCACAGTGTCATATTTTATATTCATAAAGATGAAATAAGAAACCAAAAATTTGCGCACGGGCGGGACTTGAACCAGCAACCTTTTGACAAACCGGGCCAAACGCTCTTACCAATTGAGCTACCGTGCTGTTAGTCCGACCCTGCGAAATTTGTGGTTTCTTATGAAAACGTCAATTGCGTGACGCTTAGCCCCATCTAGCCGTCTGTTTATGAAACAGATGGCCCAAGCAGTTATTCTTTACAGAATAAATTCAACTTGGAAATTGATGTCATTGATGCCATCTGTTTCATAAACAGACGGCTAGATGGGGCTAAGCGTCACGCAATTGACGTTTTCATAAGAAACCACAAATTTCGCAGGGTCGGACTAACAGCACGGTAGCTCAATTGGTAAGAGCGTTTGGCCCGGTTTGTCAAAAGGTTGCTGGTTCAAGTCCCGCCCGTGCGCAAATTTTTGGTTTCTTATTTCATCTTTATGAATATAAAATATGACACTGTGAGTCTTAAAAACATTCTAAAGCATTAGATAGCGAAGCGACATCAATTTCCAAGTTGAATTTATTCTGTAAAGAATAACTGCTTGGGCCATCTGTTTCATAAACAGACGGCTAGATGGGGCTAAGCGTCACGCAATTGACGTTTTCATAAGAAACCACAAATTTCGCAGGGTCGGACTAACAGCACGGTAGCTCAATTGGTAAGAGCGTTTGGCCCGGTTTGTCAAAAGGTTGCTGGTTCAAGTCCCGCCCGTGCGCAAATTTTTGGTTTCTTATTTCATCTTTATGAATATAAAATATGACACTGTGAGTCTTAAAAACATTCTAAAGCATTAGATAGCGAAGCGACATCAATTTCCAAGTTGAATTTATTCTGTAAAGAATAACTGCTTGGGCCATCTGTTTCATAAACAGACGGCTAGATGGGGCTAAGCGTCACGCAATTGACGTTTTCATAAGAAACCACAAATTTCGCAGGGTCGGACTAACAGCACGGTAGCTCAATTGGTAAGAGCGTTTGGCCCGGTTTGTCAAAAGGTTGCTGGTTCAAGTCCCGCCCGTGCGCAAATTTTTGGTTTCTTATTTCATCTTTATGAATATAAAATATGACACTGTGAGTCTTAAAAACATTCTAAAGCATATTTGATATCGTCCACGTTTTATGTAATCGGTTGTCTTCTGTGCCGTTACTGTACTTCTAATGGTGTGTTTTATGTTTAACGACAGTAAACAAACTGATTGTGATGTAAAAGCTTGAGGTATAATCTCTCGCCAAACAACAATATCTAAATAAATTTATTTATTTTTCCTCACAGTTGAAATGAAAAATAGTATGTACAACTCGGGTGAAAGCACCCATTTCACTCTCGAATTATTAGCGCTCTCACTCCGTTCGAGCGCCAAGAACTTCTCGAGTGAAATGGGTCACTTTCTCCCCTTGTATAACAATCTACTATTGCTCGACCTGATATAAAACTTTAGCTAGGACCAAACGAAACTGAAAATACAAGGTGGGCCAATAGATGTGTCCAGAAGTGTATAATGTGACTCAATTACCTTTAGCTCCATGTCTGATCGTAGCAATTAAAACAAAATTACTTACCACCCCAGGGATGGAAAAGCTATTTTCCACCCGTCTATCTTCACGTTCAATTTGATCAGATCAGTTCTTGAACATCTAAGGAGGTAGGAGTATAAAACATACCTGGCATAGTCCTTATAAATCACAATGTAAGCTTCAAGGGATTTTGATACCTCAAAACTCATCTTACATCATACAAGACTTACCCATTTGGTTTTGCATTTGTATGACTGTAAAATACAGAATTACTGAAATAAATTGTTGTGGCTTGCTAAGGAATACTACAAACTATCAAAAACTTTAAGATAAAGAGATCAGTTTCTCAAGATAAAATAATATAATTGTTGTCTGTTACTCTCAACAAAATAATTATATTCATAAATAATTACCACCCAAATATATACTTCCAGCTTATTTATTCTGTTTTAATCAATTGAGACGTTGAGGTCCTACTTTTTTCACAAATTCCAATTATCTTTGTTATAGTAAAAATAATTATGATTTGGGTATGCAGCAGATGTTGTTATATAAATGTTGTCATATTACCTTTGTAAATGGACTGCTGGAATTACTATAAGATTCATCTTCAGATCTCTAATCATAACTCATAAACATCTCATCGTATTACCAATTGTATAAAAAAAAACAGAACAGTCATACCTGAACTTCCAATTCACATTGGAATAAAGGACTGAAGAACCAACCAAACACCGGTCGGTACCTGCGCCACCGACACTCCACACCGGCAGGCCACGGCACGGCGACGCCACCGCTGCCAATGAGGACTCTGTCGATGCTAGTCAATACCGGTGCCGAAGCCCCCGCGGCAATCAATCGACGCCATACGATTCGATGTCATCATCGCCGGCGCGGCATTGAAGTAGCTCGACATCAACATTTCAAACAGTAGACACTTTGCCACCAGAAACAATACGCAGAACAGCAACACAATATTCGTCACATTACACATAATTAGCCGAATACACACTCTTACTAATTTGTGACTGAAACATACACAACTTAAAGTTTTTGTCCATTTCAAAACGCGCGAGAACTTTTAGAACTGGCACAAACCGGCTTCTGCGCCTCGCGCACGGTCAGGTTTCTGAAAACTTAGTAAACTACGATTTTTACCGAGATATCATTTACAGATTCACACAGTAATCCCTCTTCTGAGCTAAAAGGGAGCTCAGGTAAACACGGGTTACTTTTGTAAATCATTTATTTCTTGGAGAACAACACGCGACGCCATTTTACGACGCAAGAGAGAGACAGAAGATACATGTCACACTTTTGGCGCGAATGCGCGCGCAAGCCGGGAAGGAGCTATCTTTTTATATTAGTCTTGTTCTTAATCGGACACTGAATGGAGCGCTCCGAACTAGTACAATTGCTCAAAGGAACTAGTTCGGTCTTTTAGTACTGATAGTTCAATGGTTCACCGCTTACTCTGACATTAGTCGTTCTTCGTACACAGCGAATATGGTCCTACGTCAATGTCGTTCAATTTAGTACATCTTCTATCACGCTCTGGCACACGCGTCCGTCTCGTTCTCGCTTTACTAGTTCATTTTCCGTCACACTCACGCACACGCGTCTGTCTCATTCTCGCGCAAGCTAGTACATCTACCATCACGTTCACGCACGCGCGTTTGTGATCGTCCAACTCACTCTGACACTTGAAATTATTCGTTCTTATTCGGCTCTTGCGAGCTCAATTGAACTATAGACGAACAAGATTTGCTTAATGAAATGTACTAAAGACGGATTTGAACGACCAGAAGTGAATAGTTCGTACTCGGTCACATGCATGAACTAATTCCTAATAGTACATCGTACATGTACTACACAAGCCTATTTTAAATGCCTAACAGTAGCTTTTATTGTATTTATTGGTAATACATTAACGTTAGTAAAATCAGACCTAAGTGCAACAGAATAGTAAACAATACGATAAATTTATATGACCCGATAATACACTATTATCTTAACGGTAGTTAAATCCCAAATTATCGCACATCTACGGTAATGAACGGTATTTTGTTGTTCAGAACGGCGTCAACGGCGTCCTCCAGCCGCACGGGCTCGGCCACTTGCTGGGGCTCGACGTGCACGACGTGGGCGGGTACCTGGCGCACTGCCCCGCGCGGCCGCCGGGCCCGCTGGCGCGCCTGCGCACCGCGCGGAGCCTGCGCCCCGGCATGCTGCTCACCGTCGAGCCCGGCTGCTACTTCATACCGAGGGTCGGTCGCTAGCCGGTGACGTCGTACCTGGCGCACTGCCCCGCGCGGAGCCTGCGCCCCGGCATGCTGCTCACCGTCGAGCCCGGCTGCTACTTCATACCGAGGGTCGGTCGCTAGCCGGTGACGTCGTACCTGGCGCACTGCCCCGCGCGGAGCCTGCGCCCCGGCATGCTGCTCACCGTCGAGCCCGGCTGCTACTTCATACCGAGGGTCGGTCGCTAGCCGGTGACGTCGTACCTGGCGCACTGCCCCGCGCGGAGTCTGCGCCCCGGCATGCTGCTCACCGTCGAGCCCGGCTGCTACTTCATACCGAGGGTCGGTCGCTAGCCGGTGACGTCGTACCTGGCGCACTGCCCCGCGCGGAGCCTGCGCCCCGGCATGCTGCTCACCGTCGAGCCCGGCTGCTACTTCATACCGAGGGTCGGTCGCTAGCCGGTGACGTCGTACCTGGCGCACTGCCCCGCGCGGAGCCTGCGCCCCGGCATGCTGCTCACCGTCGAGCCCGGCTGCTACTTCATACCGAGGGTCGGTCGCTAGCCGGTGACGTCGTACCTGGCGCACTGCCCCGCGCGGAGCCTGCGCCCCGGCATGCTGCTCACCGTCGAGCCCGGCTGCTACTTCATACCGAGGGTCGGTCGCTAGCCGGTGACGTCGTACCTGGCGCACTGCCCCGCGCGGAGCCTGCGCCCCGGCATGCTGCTCACCGTCGAGCCCGGCTGCTACTTCATACCGAGGGTCGGTCGCTAGCCGGTGACGTCGTACCTGGCGCACTGCCCCGCGCGGAGCCTGCGCCCCGGCATGCTGCTCACCGTCGAGCCCGGCTGCTACTTCATACCGAGGGTCGGTCGCTAGCCGGTGACGTCGTACCTGGCGCACTGCCCCGCGCGGAGCCTGCGCCCCGGCATGCTGCTCACCGTCGAGCCCGGCTGCTACTTCATACCGAGGGTCGGTCGCTAGCCGGTGACGTCGTACCTGGCGCACTGCCCCGCGCGGAGCCTGCGCCCCGGCATGCTGCTCACCGTCGAGCCCGGCTGCTACTTCATACCGAGGGTCGGTCGCTAGCCGGTGACGTCGTACCTGGCGCACTGCCCCGCGCGGAGCCTGCGCCCCGGCATGCTGCTCACCGTCGAGCCCGGCTGCTACTTCATACCGAGGGTCGGTCGCTAGCCGGTGACGTCGTACCTGGCGCACTGCCCCGCGCGGAGCCTGCGCCCCGGCATGCTGCTCACCGTCGAGCCCGGCTGCTACTTCATACCGAGGGTCGGTCGCTAGCCGGTGACGTCGTACCTGGCGCACTGCCCCGCGCGGAGTCTGCGCCCCGGCATGCTGCTCACCGTCGAGCCCGGCTGCTACTTCATACCGAGGGTCGGTCGCTAGCCGGTGACGTCGTACCTGGCGCACTGCCCCGCGCGGAGCCTGCGCCCCGGCATGCTGCTCACCGTCGAGCCCGGCTGCTACTTCATACCGAGGGTCGGTCGCTAGCCGGTGACGTCGTACCTGGCGCACTGCCCCGCGCGGAGCCTGCGCCCCGGCATGCTGCTCACCGTCGAGCCCGGCTGCTACTTCATACCGAGGGTCGGTCGCTAGCCGGTGACGTCGTACCTGGCGCACTGCCCCGCGCGGAGCCTGCGCCCCGGCATGCTGCTCACCGTCGAGCCCGGCTGCTACTTCATACCGAGGGTCGGTCGCTAGCCGGTGACGTCGTACCTGGCGCACTGCCCCGCGCGGAGCCTGCGCCCCGGCATGCTGCTCACCGTCGAGCCCGGCTGCTACTTCATACCGAGGGTCGGTCGCTAGCCGGTGACGTCGTACCTGGCGCACTGCCCCGCGCGGAGCCTGCGCCCCGGCATGCTGCTCACCGTCGAGCCCGGCTGCTACTTCATACCGAGGGTCGGTCGCTAGCCGGTGACGTCGTACCTGGCGCACTGCCCCGCGCGGAGCCTGCGCCCCGGCATGCTGCTCACCGTCGAGCCCGGCTGCTACTTCATACCGAGGGTCGGTCGCTAGCCGGTGACGTCGTACCTGGCGCACTGCCCCGCGCGGAGCCTGCGCCCCGGCATGCTGCTCACCGTCGAGCCCGGCTGCTACTTCATACCGAGGGTCGGTCGCTAGCCGGTGACGTCGTACCTGGCGCACTGCCCCGCGCGGAGCCTGCGCCCCGGCATGCTGCTCACCGTCGAGCCCGGCTGCTACTTCATACCGAGGGTCGGTCGCTAGCCGGTGACGTCGTACCTGGCGCACTGCCCCGCGCGGAGCCTGCGCCCCGGCATGCTGCTCACCGTCGAGCCCGGCTGCTACTTCATACCGAGGGTCGGTCGCTAGCCGGTGACGTCGTACCTGGCGCACTGCCCCGCGCGGAGCCTGCGCCCCGGCATGCTGCTCACCGTCGAGCCCGGCTGCTACTTCATACCGAGGGTCGGTCGCTAGCCGGTGACGTCGTACCTGGCGCACTGCCCCGCGCGGAGCCTGCGCCCCGGCATGCTGCTCACCGTCGAGCCCGGCTGCTACTTCATACCGAGGGTCGGTCGCTAGCCGGTGACGTCGTACCTGGCGCACTGCCCCGCGCGGAGCCTGCGCCCCGGCATGCTGCTCACCGTCGAGCCCGGCTGCTACTTCATACCGAGGGTCGGTCGCTAGCCGGTGACGTCGTACCTGGCGCACTGCCCCGCGCGGAGCCTGCGCCCCGGCATGCTGCTCACCGTCGAGCCCGGCTGCTACTTCATACCGAGGGTCGGTCGCTAGCCGGTGACGTCGTACCTGGCGCACTGCCCCGCGCGGAGCCTGCGCCCCGGCATGCTGCTCACCGTCGAGCCCGGCTGCTACTTCATACCGAGGGTCGGTCGCTACTTCATACCGAGGGTCGGTCGCTACTTCATACCGAGGGTCGGTCGCTAGCTGGTGACCCAACCATGTGTCCCAACCAAGGCCTGATTTTCCTAACGTCTAATAAGACTTCAGGGGGGGCCTATCCTATGGGACTGTGGTAATATAACTCGCGTTTAAAATATAAAGTCTACTTTATTTCCTCGGCCAGACAAACACTACTCTCAGAAGGAGCAATATTGAATAGAGTCAAAATATAGATTGCGCGTAAGTATCTACACTCATCGGTGACAGTGATGATCACTGAACGTCATTCAACGGCACTGTAACTGACGAGTGCCGATAGCTATTTCACTGACACTGTTTGATACGTTACTGATCGGTACGTGTCGGCACTGTTGTGTGTGGATCGGCCTTTAAACAGACGCGCGGCGCGGGCGTGGGCGGCGAAGGAACACAGGACCCAGCTCAGGAAGGCAGGGCCGGATTGACACCGACAACCTCAGTCTGACAAGTCTTGTGGCGGGACGGGACGCCACAAGACTTGTCAGACTGAGGTTGGATTCGACCAAACATAGGCGTAACTATACGAAAGATAATTTTGTTCCTCAATTTTATACTCGAAATATTCGAGTCGTTTTTCGACGTCAATTGTAACAGGAATTACTAAACTCGCATAACAGAACCAAAGAATGAACTGTATTATTATCCGGCAAATCAATGCTACACCAAAGCAGTATGGTTTAAAAGTAAAAATCCTGTCAGCTAAACAATTTCGTATTTAACCGTGCAAAAGTTTCGAGCTGTCAAAAGTTTTGAATTTGACAAAATAGACTGACCAAACCGTTTGTGATTGGTCACTGTGGAAAACCTATACAAACTGATTTATTTAGAAGGCCTATGTTCAGTAGTGAACATCTTGTGGCTGATGATGATGATGAGATGGTTTGTGTATATGACTTTGATTTTACTGAAACCGCAAAATATGGCATATACAATAATAATATGGAGAACACCATCAAAGTCAAAAAAATATGATAGAAATGCCAAATGTTTGTTATTTTTCATGACAAACATAAAATCCTTAATAAAGAAACTGAAAGACCAATCATTTTTTAAAGACAGGATAAAGCTAGCAAATGATATAAGTCCATTTTAATTTGGCATGTACAGTCGCCAGCACATCAGGTTACCCACTTTTGTTGCAAACTAGCCCTTATTAAAACTGTATAAGATACCGCAGTGTTTACTTCACGTGCTGTTATCCGTACGTAAAATACTCTTCAGCGATTTATACATACGAGAAATCGCAATAGTTTTCTTATATTCTGTCTATTTTCCACACAGCTATTAGACGGTGCGAAGAACAACCCGTCGCAAGCGCAGTTCTTCAACTGGCCCGTCGTGGACCGGTTCCGCGGCTTTGGCGGCGTCCGCATTGAAGACGACGTGCTCATTACAGAAGATGGAGTTGAAAATTTAACCTTCGTGCCGAGAACGTAAGTTCATTTGTTGCTTGCTTTAACCACTGTTGCGCGTTGCGGTGCGTAAGATTTTGAGGCGCGGCTTAGTAATACCTATGTTATGCATCCGGCTCAAAACCTAAGACAACGTGGCAAACGCTAGAAAGTGAATAAACTTATTGCTTCGCTAAAGCTTTATAACAAACTTAACGGTTGACAGCTAAGAAAACTATCTCTTCTCTTTTTTTAAAAGGGTCATGTCTAACTGGTTCTGTGATAAATGCTTGCAACAGTGCCATTTGTCTTTGCAAACAGAAAGTGGCCATATAGTTTATAAATTAATTAAAACTGAAATTTTAACAATAGAAGCGTCTAAATTACTAATCTCATTCATCCAGACCACCATGATGTAATATTTTCTTGTCTTTCATTACAGTGTTGCCGAAATCGAAGACTTCATGGCTAATGGAGCTAACTTCAAATAAATATTTACATATTTAATGTATATTATTATTGTAATCAGAAATGTATATATTGTAGTTATATAAATTAAGGCCAAAAACGTATTTTTAATATTTATTTTGTATATTTGAGCAAAATGTAACAACAAATTATTTCCTATTATCAGAGATAATAAATATTTTTATGTACAAACAAGTAAGATTTATTTATAATCTCAACATAATTTACATGTAGTGTAAGTAATATTGAAGTGCTGGAGGAATTGGTAAGCTTTTGAGAATTTCTAAAAACTGTTTGGTGGACTTAACACCACCTTTTCTATTACGTAAAACATGGCGAACTTTCAGTCTGCATAAATGCCTCAATGATGGCACAATGTACAAAAGATTCTCGGCAGTTACACCATCATTGTTTTCATGAATCATTGATATTAGTTGTTGCTGAACCTAAAACAACAAAGAGATATTATGAAGCTCTAAGAGTTATATATAAAGGTCAAAGTTAGTTCATAAGCTTACATACTTGTAAAGACATTCGATTTGATATTCCATTGTCATAAGCAAACAATAACAATGACCCTGGCTCACACTGGAGGCTGTATTGCAGCATAATTGGTGCAGTCTCAGGGTCCGATGACAAAGATGCAATAAATGCATCTGGCACACATTTGTTCTTGTCTGTACAAGAAGCTGAACTGCAATAGTCTACATTACAATCGTTTTCACGAAGTATTTGAAACACCTGAAACCATCTACTGTCAATGATCAACAATTACTATTGTTTGTGCCTGCATACTTATTAAACTCTCAACTTACTTCAGGAAAACATGCATTGTGCATACTGTAATGTATGTACACTAAAGGTGGGCACTCATTTATGTTAATTGCATCCACAGCAACACCCCTCATAAGAAATACATAAAAGAACTCCCTGAACTTCTCAGGAGACTGATTGTAAATGTATTCACATATATTCAAATATGAATTGAGAGGAGCATTTGTCAGATACACAGGCCTAATTCCACCAATTTCCTCCAGAAACACATGGAACTGCTCAATAAAATCAAAGAAATCTGGTCCCAAGTCAAAATTCAACAACTCTTTGAGTATTTCCAGTTTGAATAAGTGAGGTTTGCAGGCATGGAGTATTATATTAGGATTTATGTAACTCTTGTCAGATACTGATAAAATAATTTCAAACAGTTTACTGTAACCTAAATTTAGTGCAATATCTAAAGCTGTCTGTCCATTTTCATTCTTTAAGCTAGGATCTGCTCCATTCTCTAATAAAAACCTAACTACATCTTCACAGCCACCTCTGATTGCAAGCATAAGAGGGCTTTCATTACCAGCTGAGAGCTGGTTTATATCACAGATGAAAGAATGAATATTCTTCACAGTTTTGTAGCATCCTTTTGAACATGCTAAATGAAAAGGTGTCAAAAAGTTTGACTCATTTTTGATACTGGGGTTAGCTCCTGCATGCAGTAGCAACTCTACAGCTTCATGCTGTGTGGCCAGAGCTGCATCATGTAATGGAGTGTCACCATCAAAGTCCTGCACATCAATAATAGCTCCATAATCTATCAACAGCTGCATCAGTTCAACTCGGCCCTGACCACTAGCTACGTGCAATGGGGTCACATTCTCCAAACTACCATAGTTAGCAATATCCTCAATCTCATCAAGCAGAGTTTTGATAATTTTTAATGAACATTTCTGTCTGCAAGCTAAATATAAAGCAGTGTGTCCTTCGTGTGTTTCGGCGAGAGGTCTACATTTGGGGTCACTTAAAATGGTGATGAGGCTTTCATAGCTGTCGCTGTAGGCCGCTTCATGAAGGCAAGTCCAGCCCCTGTTGTCAATGCAGTTGGGGTTGATTTTCTTAAGTAATCTCTGAACAGCTTGTACATCATTCCTCCTAGCAGCGAGGCTTAACGCATTCGAAGTATTGGGATTATGTGAACTGAAGTCCATAATCGATTAAAGTAACAAATTACCAACTGGAGTTTTTATTATTCTGCACAAAATCCTTGAATTTGATTTCAGAATAAGTTCTAGTACCCGCTGGTATTACAGTTGTTAGAACACCAGTTAGACTTTCCGATTAATTTCTAACGTAAAATAATGATAAAGGTAGGTAATACATTAGAAAACTTATTTATTTTCATCTTTAGACTGTACACAAGAATAATAATAATGACATTAGCAGTTGTGACTTGTGACATCTGGTTTTGACGTTTTGTTATTTGTACGTCTCAAGGCTTTGAGTTTTTGCTTTTCGCCATAGCATTTTACACATTCGCGCCAATCGCGCGAGCCGAGTAACTAGAATGTGTGCTACTCGCTTCGCGACTCGTGTACTCGGGTGAGGAGACGATTCTTTTTTAGTCCAATCAGATATAATTATGTCAAATAAGGGTTCGATGTAAGTTTCATCAAAATCATTTCAAAGTTTTTGTGATATGGGCAATAAAAAAACTGAATGAGCTTTAATTTAAAACTAATAAGAGAATACACAACCAAACCAATTAAAAGGCATCCAAGTTCAAAGTTTAAAACTTTTATTTAAAATAATAACTTAAAAATAATGAAATACATGTGAATGTCCTTAAATTTATGCATTTTATTTTGTCGTTTGAGTCGATGCGCTGTACTCGAGGATTTCAATAGGATCACAGCGAGTTCGTTTTTGTTTTCGGAGTCTTTATTTATAGGCTTTGTAAGATTTTTCCACTCTTCGTCTCGCTAAAGCTGTATTTTTGTTGTGTAAGTCAACGACCTCTAGTAGAATACATATAAGTCTATGGTGCAAGTAGTTTCCCAAATACTCATGAACTTCGTCATTCCTCGTGAACCATGGCGCATTGCACATGTCTTCAAAGCCTTGTTTTAGAAGTGCTGAACAATTTCCATTTAGAGCGGCTGGCGGACCCCCAGAGTTCTATTCCGTCAGATCATATCGGCCTTAGGATGCACTAGTAGATCAAAAGTTTATTTTCTAGATTTAATGATGATTGTAACCATATTAACCAGTACATGCTTAATTGCTTTCTATTTGCTTGATATCTTTTAGTTTTGATGTGTTCTCGCTAAGTAAGTCTTCTGTCAATAGTCATGCCTAGGTATTTGTCGGTATCATTATGAGGTAGAGCGTCGTCATCGAGTGTAACTGGTGGGCAGTCATTTTTGTGGAGGGTGAATGTGATATGTATAAACTTTACGGCGCTTGCCTTATTTCTCAATTGTTTAGCCATGAAGCAATTCTGTTAAGATGTTCTTGGAGTTTTGTGGATGCCTTGATGCGCTCTTTGTCGCGTCGATAAGATAGCAGTATCATCAGCATAGGTAGCAAGCACATATGTTTTTGTTTTATAAAATGACTAGCGGTCCCCCGCGACTTCGTCCGCGCGTTTTGAGTTTGCTCCCTCCCCTCCCGTCGCAGCGTCATGTTTTATATCCTAAAGCCTTTCTCGATAAATAAGCTATCCAACACAGAAATATTTTTTCAAATCGGTCCAGCAGTTCCTGAGATAAGCGCGTTCAAACAAACAAAGTCTTCAGCTTTATAATATATTAGCGCAAGCGCACGTTGTACTTAAGCTGCGAACATTATTTTGGTGCGGAGTTATGTTAAAACTGTGATAGCTCCTAAGATATTTATTGAAATCAAATGATATAAAGGGCAACTTGGTTCTAAATGAAATGCTCGTAATGATGAATGTATTTATTTTGATAAGAATAAATACCTGTGTGTATAGTACACCTCTAAAAATAATGCATTTTTTTTTAACAAATTTATTAAAATAAAAAAGGTTGTAGTAAGTCAACCATAAAAGATAGACATATGCTGTCGCGGACTTTATTATAGAACTCTTAATGCTGAACAATCCTGTCATACATGATTTTTATGTAACTTAGGCGATTTCCGCAGCGTATGCAGCGGAAGCTCTCAAAAGGAATATCTTTCTCCCGTTTTCGCAACATTTTTCATTGCTGCTGTGGTCTTATGAGTTGTATCTTTATGTTATATAGCTTAAAGCCTTCCTCGATAAATGGACTATCCAACGTAAAAAAAAAAAAATCAAATCGGGCCAGTAGTTTTTGAGATTAGCGCGTTCAAACAAACAAACAAACTCTTCAGCTTTATAATATTAGTATAGACTAGCGGTCCCCCGCGACTTCGTCCGCGCGTTTTGAGTTTGCTCCTTCCCCTCCCGTCGCAGCGTGATGTTTAATATCCTAAAGCCTTTCTCGATAAATAAGCTATCCAACACAGAAATATATTTTCAAATCGGTCCAGCAGTTTCTGAGATAAGCGCGTTCAAACAAACAAACTCTTCAGCTTTATAATATATAGCGGTCCCCCGCGACTTCGTCCGCGCGTTTTGAGTTTGCTCCCTCCCCTCCCGTCGCAGTGTCATGTTTTATATCCTTAAGCCTTTCTCGATAAATAAGCTATCCAATACAGAAATATTTTTTCAAATCGGTCCAGCAGTTCCTGAGATAAACGCATTCAAACAAACAAACTCTTCAGCTTTATAATATATTAGCGCAAGCGCACGTTGTACTTAAGCTGCGAACATTATTTTGGTGCGGAGTTATGTTCAAACTGTGATAGCTCCTAAGATATTTATTGAAATCAAATGATATAAAGGGCAACTTGGTTCTAAATGAAATGTTCGTGATGATGAATGTATTTATTTTGATAAGAATAAATACCTGTGTGTATAATACACCTCTAAAAATAATGCATTATTTTTTTACAAATTTATTAACATAAAAAAGGTTGTATTAAGTCAACCATAAAAGATAGACATATGCTGTCGCGGACTTTATTATAGAACTCTTTATGCTGAACAATCCTGTCATACATGATTTTTGTGTAACTTAAGCGGTTTCCGCAGCGTACGCAGCAGAAGCTCTCAAAAGGAATATCTTTCTCCCGTTTTCGCAACATTTTTCATTGCTGCTGTGGTCTTGTGAGTCGTATCTTTATGTTATATAGCCTTAAGCCTTCCTCGATAAATGGACTATCCAACGTAAAAATAATTTTTCAAATCGGGCCAGTAGTTTTTGAGATTAGCGCGTTCAAACAAACAAACAAACAAACAAACAAACTCTTCAGCTTTATAATATTAGTATAGATAATCCAATATTGGCTGTATGATTAGTATTTATTTGAGAATCACGTAGAACTGTATTATTGAGAGGTGTGGATTTTGATGTACAGTGGATATCAAAATCCACAACACACATCAGCACATCAGGTTACCCACTTTTATTGCAAACTAGCCCTTATTACAACTGCATAAGATACCGCAGTGTTTACCTTGACGTGCTGTTGTCCGTACCTTCTAAAAATACTAACGAAATGGCATTTACTTACTGCGCTGGCCAACCTCGACATACCGGAGAAAACGTAAATGACAAAAAGGCCGCGATTCTCAACACATGTCGTATAGGAAGGATTTTCTTGCAGGACGACTCCAATTCCACAAGCTCTACCGAAAGTGCAGCTAATTTAGCCTAGGCTTGTGACGCTGGCACTATAAATAGGTACAGAAGGCAAGTTTACAAACCTGTTTTCAAGATCAGCTTTAACTTAGGGTACAGTGGCAGTTTCATCAAAATCGGTCCAGTAGTTTTTTTGAGTCTGAAGTCTGGGTTCCATGCTAACTTTTAACTGAATTGGGGAATCCACTTACTTTCGCTTAGCTAAAATACCACAATATTCTGTTGACAGCAAACATAACTTTGTTTTTCATAGTGTTTGTATGAAGAACAATATGCTATATCTCAAAAACTGCTAGTTTGATCCCGTCGAAACCAATTTTCGTTAAATTATTTGTTTAGAACTTCATTATATAGTTTTTTCTAAATTTACACTCGCTCAGTTTAGAAGTTAAAGGCCCATTTTACCACTTTGGAAACGTCTATCTTTAAAACGTAAGACTTTTAGAGAAAATGGTTCTAGGAACCTGTGTCCTCTATGTCATTTTAAAAGACTTATCCGTAGATACCCCACACGTTTAGGTTTAACTAAAAATACAAGAAGACTAGTTCTATGTATTGGAGCCCCCCCTGAAATATAATTATTTTTAATTTTTGTATTTGAATCGTAAACCGGTTAACCCGTGCGGTTAACAAGATACATCTTCCTACTGCTTCCTACCAAATTTCAACAGTGTGATGCTTATAGTGACAGAATAAAGTGACTGTGACATACGGACTGACATACAGACAGACAGAGTCGACGAAACTATAAGGGTACCGTTTTTTGCCATTCGTCTACGGAACCCTATGTATACTAAAAATTTGTACCTAGCATTGCTCATTAATTTAATTTAAATTTATTAAAAAGTACAGTTAACACACAATATAATTTTTTGATTACATTTATTTAATACAAATTAAAGAAATAAAATTGCCGTTAAAAATAATAAATAATATAATTTTGTTGCTGTAATCACAATGTCAAATTTAAAACGTATAGAAAAAAATCATTTTTCTCATTCTGTATAGCATACTTAACTAAGTGTTTTGTTTATCAGTCTTAAATATAAAATATTTGTGTAGGTAGTTAAAATCATCTACTACAAAAAATGGTCAAACTCAATAGCCTATCTAATGTAAATCGGAGTAATCAACACGTCCATGTTACAAAAATACTCATTTCGACAGCAGGCTTGCCCAAAACAGTGTATACGTTTATAAAGATACAATCTTCACTATAAATAAAATAACTTACTGCGATACATCTCTGAGAAAAAAATCACTACTATTTTCATTTTTCTTTCAAAGTAGCACAGTTGAAGTTTATGGGTATTATTTGTGTGCCGCGAGGCAGTGAGTTGGATCGCGGGGATCGAGGAGAGCGGGCGTCTCGAGGCGACCGCGCGGCGCGGGAGGCGGGATAGGGGCGCGGGCGCAGCTCCTCCGCGCTGCGGAAAGACCCTCGAGCCACCCGTCGCCTGTATAGCGAGGCTGTTGATGTCTCTTGTAGGAGGCACCTAGACAGTCATAGGAACCTATTAATTAGAGGGTTTTATTAAAATTATCTAAGTTAAGTTAAAGGATATTAGCATCATAAGCATGATTGTTCCTTTCTTTCGTTAATAGCGAGGCTGTTGATGTCTCTTTAGGAGGCACCTAGACAGTCATAGGAACCTATTAATTAGAGGGTTTTATTAAAATTATCTAAGTTAAGTTAAAGGATATTAACATCATATACATTAATGTTAATGTTGTATAAAGGGACGTAAGGGAGCTTGACCAAGACCTAAAGCTCCAAGCCAACCTCACCTTCACGTGGTGCGTCCTGTTTATACAGACGAGGCTCTGGCGACCGACCGATGGCGGTATAACCATCCAATATAAGGCGCAGTTAAATGTTGGACTGTGACGGGCAGCAGCGTCACAGCTGCAAGGGGCTGCGTCTCTGCGCTCGCCAACCCGCCTGCCAAGCGTGGCGAGTATTGGCAAAATCCCCTCAATGTTAATACACCAGAAAACCAGGCCCCCAGTCTCCGGCAGCCCCGCTATTCCTGACTTTGGTAGCGGTCACGGTAACGGCGGGGCAGGGGGTGCTAAGAATCCCCGGAGGCGGTCGCGCTGCCACCCCCGACGACAACTGGCCCTGGTAACTTATAACGTGTGCACACTGAGGACAGACGAGAAGTTGCTCGAGCTGGAGGAAGAAATGAGCAGGTTACACTGGGACATAATGGGTTTATCAGAAGTCCGTAGAGAGGGCGAGGACACGATAACTCTGCAGTCCGGCAACCTGCTCTTCTACCGGGAGGGTGACCAAAAGTCCCAAGGCGGTGTCGGGTTTCTCGTTCACAAGTCCCTCGTCAACAATATCGAGACCATCGAGAGTGTGTCGAGCAGGGTGATATACCTTATACTCAGAATATCTAAGAGGTATTCGCTGAAGGTCATACAGGTATATGCACCGACCTCGAAACACCCGGATGAAGAGGTGGAGGAAATGTATGAGGACGTAAGTAGAGCCATGCATAGTTCCAAAACCTATTTTACTGTTGTAATGGGGGACTTCAACGCAAAACTGGGCAAGCGAGGCGAGAATGAGTTGAAGGTCGGACCGTTTGGATATGGGCAAAGGAACGCCAGGGGACAGAGGCTGGCCGACTTTCTGGAGAAGGAGGGACTCTTTGCGATGAACTCTTTCTTCCAGAAGCCGCCTCAAAGGAAGTGGACCTGGTTGAGTCCCGATGGCTTCACGAGAAACGAGATTGACTTCATCATGACTTCCAAGAGACGGTTATTCAATGATGTCTCCGTGATCAACAGGGTGAAAACCGGTAGCGATCACCGAATGGTTCGAGGCACAATGAATATAAATGTCAAATTGGAAAGGTCCTGCCTGATGAAGTCCACGCTCCGACCGACTCGTGCTCATATCCAAAATCCCGATTTTGGATCAAAATCTCGATTAGCTTTCAACTCGAGTTGTCAAACCGCTTCGATAGCCTAAACAATTGCGTATCAGTGGACGAAATAAACAACGAGTTTGTGGAAACTATCCAAACGGTGGGGTCTAAGTTTTTTAGGCCTGGCCGTAAAAACAGACCTCAAAAACTGTCGGTCCATACTCTCGACCTTATGGCAAAACGTCGATCTATGGCACTGCAGACCTCCGTTAATGCTGAAAACTACAGGCAGCTCAATAGACAAATATGGAAGTCCCTGCGACATGACATCCGTGGCTTTAACACTAATAGTGTTAAAGAAACGATAGAGCGGAACCAAGGCTCCAAAGTGTTTGCAAGGAACATGTCTATTGGGCAAAGCCTGTTGACGAAGCTTAAGATGGAGGACGGCAGTGTAGCGTCGACGAAAGCAGAGGTTTTGAGGGAGATCGAAAGGTTCTATGGGCAGTTATACACCTCAGTTGCCAAACCCGTTGATAGCTCGGTCAGAGACCCACGAGCTATCCTGACCCGACACTACACCGAAGACATCCCGGACATCAGCCTTTACGAGATTAGGATGGCCCTTAAACAGCTCAAAAACAACAAGGCACCTGGCGAGGACGGAATCACAGCAGAGCTTCTGAAGGCGGGTGGAACACCGGTACTTAAAGTCCTTCAGAGACTTTTTAATTCCGTGCTGCTGGAGGGCATCACGCCAGAGGCGTGGAACAGGAGTGTGCCCAAGTAACAATTTAACGTCGTATAAAGGTTAAGTAAACGTTATCTGAATACCATACATCGCTATAATAAAGTCATACTAACGTTATAATAACGTTTACTAAACGCGAAAATGGCCCCAGTTATACGACCTAAATGGTCGTATAATGGTCATACAGAAAGCTCGAGCCAACTTCGTTAACGTCATTCAACAGTCGTACAAATGTTATGTGATAACCACTTTCGTCGCGCAGTAGTCGTTTGTGGATCGAAGATTTAATTTAGTGTAAAATAAATACTACAAGGAAATACAATAAATACTACAAGGAAATACGAGTGTTATTTAATTTTCATATCTTGCTTATTTTATCTGTCTCTCATGCTTTTTAGTTTGACTGGGAACTAAAGTTTTATGATAATATACCTATGTGAATACTATTCAGATTTTCATGCCCCCTCGTAATTTTGTGTTAAAATCATTATTTTTTCATTAACAAAAATAGTTTTTTTTTTCTAAAAATGTCCGACATATATAATTTGTTGCTTTTGTCGCACACTTACCTCTGTACGACCTAATGATGATGATCATGGTCGCCATGACAGCTAGCTATTAGAGTAACTTCCGTAAATATGGCCGTCTAATCATTATAAAGTCAAAACCTGACTTAAATGCGACTGCAAGTTCGAATAAAGTCAGAACAGAGCTTTAAACGGACATCATGTAATATAAAGGTTATATTTGAGTCGTCAATAAACAACCCAGTCATTTAAGAGTATTTAATTGACCGCTGTAAAACAAGGTACTGATTGTTATATAAACGGTACTATGAAAACGTGTATATAACATCCACGTTGTATAAATGTCGTATAAAGGTTTTCCAAAAACATAATTTGGTGTGTTTAAAACGTTTATTGGACTATAACGTTAGTATGACTATTGCGTTGTCGTACAAACGTTTTAGCTAAGACTGTAATATAACGTCGTATCGTTTAGTCTCCCCAACGTTGCTAATACCAGTTTACTATGACATATTCGTCGCGCGACTAATTAGTTGCATTAAGACATCTATAGGACCTGGTAGTCATCTCATTACCATTGTAAGACGGCTATCCAACTTTAGGTTGTACAAGTCAAGACTTATAAGACGTATTTGTTTGTTGGGTGGTGGTGTTGTTCTACAAAAAAGGAGACAAAACCTTATTGAAGAACTACAGACCCATCTCACTCCTGAGCCATGTCTACAAGCTGTTTTCAAGGGTCATCACGAATCGTCTCGCACGTAGGTTTGATGACTTCCAGCCTCCCGAACAAGCCGGTTTCCGAAAAGGCTATAGTACCATAGACCACATCCATACGCTTAGGCAAATTATACAGAAGTCGGAGGAGTATAATATGTCTCTACGCTTAGCGTTTGTGGACTATGAGAAGGCCTTTGATTCGATTGAAACTTGGGCAGTGCTTCAGTCTCTGCAGCGGTGCCACATAGACTATAGGTATATAGAGGTGTTAAAGTGCCTTTACAATAACGCCACCATGTCGGTCCGAGTACAGGAGCAGAATACGAGGGCGATTCCACTGCGGAGAGGTGTGAGACAGGGAGATGTTATATCTCCGAAACTGTTCACAGCAGCATTGGAAGACGCCTTCAAACTTCTGGAATGGGAAGGAACCGGCATCAATGTCAATGGCGAATACATCACACACCTCCGATTTGCCGATGATATAGTCGTTGTGGCAAAGACGCTGGACGATCTTGGCACTATGCTGAAAGACCTTGACCGAGTCTCCCAACAAGTGGGTCTTAAAATGAACATGGAGAAGACGAAAATTATGTCGAGTTCCCTTGTTGTACCCACTCCAGTATCCATTGGGAATTCCACTCTCGAAGTTGTTGACGAGTACGTCTACCTGGGACAAGTGATCCAATTGGGTAGGTCCAACTTCGAGAAAGAGGTCAATCGACGAATCCAACTCGGCTGGGCAGCGTTCGGGAAATTACGCAAGAGTGTCTTCTCATCTCATTTACCTCAGTGTCTAAAGAAGCTCAAAGTCACACAACGAGCGATGGAGAGGGCTATGCTGGGTGTTTCTCTACGTGATCGAATCAGAAATGAGGAGATACGTAGAACTAAGGTAACGGACATAGCCTTGAGAATCAGTAGGCTCAAGTGGCAATGGGCAGGGCACATAGCGCGAAGAACTGATGGCCGTTGGGGCAGGAAAGTTCTAGATTGGAGACCCTTCGACCAAAGACGCAGCGTAGGACGTCCACCAACAAGATGGACAGACGACCTTATAAAGATTGCAGGATCAAACTGGATGCAGACTGCTAGTAATCGGTCGCTGTGGAAAGCCGTGGGGGAGGCCTATGTTCAGCAGTGGACGTCCTTTGGCTGATAATGATGATGATGATGACATTAATGTTACTTTCTTTCGTTAATTGACGTTACTTAATAGCTAAGTTTTTGGTCTGCTGGTGGACTGAGAACTGTTCTACATTGGATAGAACAGATAGTTGAACTTACTTTTCCAACTCCGATAGCTGTTGCTTTGGCGTGGAAGCAGCAACTGGTCGTGATCTGCCTAATTTGGCGCGTGTGTTCTGGAGCATCTGCTGCGTCACTAGAGGCTGTGCTGAATCTTTGGGTACCGGCTTACTACGTAATGGGTTATCCTGTAAATAAGTGCATCACATTATGTGAATTACTGTATCTACCTACTTCAAAACGAAAATTGCTTGGAAACACGCTACTAAAGCAGGCGTTATTTTCATAAAAAAGACGACGCGAAACTCAGCATGCGATTTTGGCTCTTAAACTTGTAGGCGGCAGTGATCTCGATAGCTACTACGACGAACGAAAGTCGTTACAGTAACGATGCCAATAATGAATACTCACTCCTGCCTGCCTAATAAAAAAAACGGCCAAGTGCGAGTCGGACTCGCGCACTGAGGGTTCCGTGCCAACTTTAACAAAATTAGGGAATCCACTTACTTCCACTTAGTACAATACCACAATTTTATTGACAGCAAATATAACTTTGTTTTTCATAGTGTTTGTATGAAGTACAAAGTTATGTTTGCGGTTGTTGAAAATGTGCTATATCTCAAAAACTTCTTGTTCGATCCCGTCCGAACCAATTTTCGCTTAAGAGTTTGTTGAGATCTACATTACATATTTTTTTCAAAATTTACACTCGCTAAGTTTAGAAGTTAGATGGGGGGGACCCATTTTACCACTTTGGAAGCGTCTAGCTACGAAACGTAAGACTTTAAAAGAAATGGTTTTAGAAACCTCGATGTCATTTTAAAAGACCTATCTATAGACACCCCACACGCATAGGTTTGACTATTTTTTTTTTGTTTTAGTTTCATGTGTGCGATACCCAACCCTTAAATGTCATTATTTTTAAATTTTTGTATGAGAATCGTAAAGCGGTTAACAGGATACATCTTTCTACCATATTTCAACAGTGTGATGCTTATAGTTACAGAATAAAATGGCTGTGACATACGGACGGACAGACAGACAGACAGACTTGACGAAACTATAAGGGTTCCGTTTTTGCCATTCGGCTACGGAACCCTAAAAAGTGGCCTCTCATTTAGATAGAGAAATACCTACCTTAGTTTTTCTGAGTTTCACATTTGCAATGTCTTGCGGCGTGATGGTCAACCTGGGTCCGGCGATCCTCGGCGGAGCAGAACCACATCGTGGGATCGTGTGAGAGCGGCTCAGTTTCGTCGTCGGTGGCGGCGGTGGCGGCGGCGGTGGCGGGGGTGGTGGAGGTGGCGGTGGCGGAGGAGGCGGCGGGGGTGCAGCTTTCGGCGCTGCTTTCATTTCACACTCGTGTCTTCTGAAAACATCAATATTCATTTGAGTAAAGACAGGCAGGAGATAAGACACTTGAGACCCAGCACAGGCTGCAGACGTTTTATTGGCCGATAGTTTGGTCGGCTTCTTAATCGATATAGATAGATAATAGTCCCCCTAGCCGATTTCGACTACGGTGGCCAGTCCCAATGACTAACCGACTGCGCGAGACATAAAATAATAAATAAATAAATAAATTCATTTATTCACCGAAACGTGACGATTAACAATGTTCATCTTCATTCTTATATTTTATATATTACCTACATATTGTATATATATTTTTAAATTTTTAAATATCCTTTGGACATTCCCACACATCGCCATCTAGTCCCAAAGTAAGCTACTCAAAGCTTGTGTTATGGGTGCCAGACGACGGATATAATACTTAAATACTTTTTGTTTGTAAATACATACATGATATACATAGAAAACACCCAGACCAATACAAACAGACATGTTCATGCACACAAATGTTTGTATTGTGCGGGGATCGAACCCGCACCCGCTGCGTAGTAGGCGATTTCTCGACCACTACACCAGACGGGTCGTCAAATAGTCCGTGTGTCTAAGTGTGTGCGCAAACAAAGGTGCAATGCAATCTGACACGACCGGAGGGAGTTCAGGTGCAGGACCAACGATTTTATGAGCTTTTCCGAGGCACGAGGGTGAAACACCACCAACTTTCAAACTCCGGGCTACCCTAAGAATTTCTGAACAGAAAAACTCAGGTATATATAATTTTGGCCCGACCCGGGAATCGAACCCGGCACCTCTGGCGCAGCCGTCGGAATCGGTTGCGCAGTGGTAGGAACCGCTGCGTCACCGAGGCAGTTATGATCGATATACACATAGATATGTAGGTAGGCAAGTGCGCATATTACATCGACTCAGTATCCATATAAAAGCTTAGAGCTTAAAATTGACAGAATCTTACTTGAGTTTATCGTCGAGTTCCTGAAGCTTGCTCATCATGTTTTTTATTTGTTCTCGTAGGAATTGATTCTCTTGAGCCAATCGCATTTGTTTTGAGTCAACTTCTTCCAAATATTTTTTCAGGTCTGACATCTCTTCATTTTTTTCTTTAAATGATTCTTTGTGAATTATTGGATCTCTTACCATGTCAGAATAAAGACCGGTGATGGACTGATAACCCTGTAAAATTGTTGTTCATAGGATAGTGTTTAATGATAGTGTTTAACTTTCGCTAGTTTCTAAAGTTGATATTACTAAAGTTTTAAGTACCTTTCTTCCGATCCATGCACAAAGATCAACAAATCGCCAAGCTTTAGCTCTACTTCGCCGATGACTCCGTTCTGTCCTAGGCGTACCACCTGACAACACAAACCATTCTACTTCACTCAATAACCCACTATCCAGAGCGCATTCTATTTCTACTTCTAAAGTAACACCGTTTTCACTCTTTGCACACATGTTTGATTGATTAAATTATAACTATGGAAGTAGAAAAGCATATTACTCGAGCGAGTTAAATGCCGACCGTTACAAAGAAACTGAAACTGGAATTGACAAGATGACGATGATGTCACGCTGTCTCGATCTGGATCGGGTAACAAAACAAACAAGTCCAGTAAGCACCTACCTAGAACTTGATTGTTTAATTAATCTCTAAATATTCAAAATAAAAAAATACGAAACGGAAGTTTTACAATAAAATATTATGAATATATATATATGTACCTACTTATTTATTGCACAATCAACTTATTTACAACAGGCGGACTTAGCGACAGCCATTTAAGGCATTTTCTACCAGTGACACCTTAGGGCTAAGCATACATTAATGCAGGCGGGTGACTACATCTATATATTATGTAAGCACCTAAGCAGGTACTCCACTGCTGTGCTTAATTACTTGAACGTCATTGATTACGACGTTTGGTATTTTAAATTAAAATGAGATGCCTACTGAAACTTTTTGTCTTGCTTTACGCGAAGTGTTATCGAATCAAAGTTATCAAAAGTTCAACTTTATTTCTATTCGTCAATCATCGTTTACACCATACTCATATTGGGACGATTGATGTCATATTCATATGCTTGATATGATTGATGTCATATATTAATGCGTCATTCATACATCATCGTCATTTTCTATAAATAAATTGTAAACATGCAAATTAAAAGCCAACATTACTTCAAACAATACATGAGTACCTGAAATGTTATCTTCATTGTGATTTAATCTGCTTAAATTTGTGTTCTTCCTAGATCTTTGTAACGCATCTCTGAATAAATTTGAATCAGATTTCAGCCTCCGTTTCCGGACTTTGAATGTTTGGTTACTGTTTATAGATTTAAATGATATCTCAGAGGCACTCGTCAGTGCGCTTGTGGAGCTGCCATTTGAAGCTTTGGGTTCTGAAATATCTGATGTACTCGATGTACACGATTCGGCACATTTTGTCATTTTCAAAGGTCTAATGTCCCTACTGTCTCCTATAGATTTACACCTTTGCCTTTTACTACGTAAACAGCGTTCAGAATTTTCCTTCGACGTCAATTGCTGTGCATTGTAGTCATTTGTGAACGATAAGCTAATATCCCCGATGCTGTAGCTTACTGCTAACTCGGGTTCTGTCTGAGTTGAACTGTGGTTACTCTGATTCTTGTCTTCTGGGCTGATGGTGTCACCTACCATTATGCTCACAAAAGGAGGCGTCTTGTTTGCACTACCCTTACTTTGGTCATGAAAGGCAGCATAGCAACTACGCTCCCAAGACGTATCAATTTTGTCCTCTATAGAACATTTTCGTATAAGTTCAATGGAGTTAACAAAATCAGCAGCGTCGTCAGATTTGTTGATGAGGATATTTTCTCTGTTGTCTTTCAAAGTCATTTTGTCACTTTAGTATTTATTTTATATTTTATGCCAGCTGTTTCAGTGTCAGATACCTACAGGAATAATTTACACCGAAAAATAATGAATACAATTAACGGGTTAACGGCAGTAATTAAAGTAGTGTCAATTAGCATTGAGTTAACTGTTTACCGTCTTTTCCATTGAATTATTGTTAACCTACCCTCGAGTTTCATCTTCATTTGCTGCTGCTGCATGCTGCTGCCACGACCAATGCTGAGCGGGTGCCTTATTCGGCCTAAGTAGACTAGTACATGTATTTTTGTTAATTTTATTAATTTTTGGGTCGAATAAATTCATTTTCTTTCTTTCTTTCTATTTATCTCACATGGTTAACTTTTCCATGCCCAAGGCCAGCAATACCGACAGCAATATCTTAAAAAAAACTGAGACGTACTGTTTTATTTTCATTCTGTGATGTAAACCTTAATACAAGGACATGAAATATTTTTTGCATTGTCTTTGCTACATAAAACAGCTGACTGTCGTGTCGTGTGTCGCGATGACAGTAGTTGTGACAGATGTCAACCTACGGCTATGACAGACAGACAAAAATCTAAGGGTGCGTTCCGTATTGCGCCAATATCACTGTTGGCACTGTGAGCGTCAAAAGCCGTTCCGATTTGATTAGCGTGCTGACAGCGCTGTTGACGCGATTTCATTTCGGAACGGCTTTAGATCACATTTGCTGTTCTTTGAAGCAAAAAGACGTCAAATGCGTCAATGTGACAGTCCGCTCTTAGGCTGCGTTCCGTATTGCGCTGACAGCGAAAATATCACTGTTAGCGCGCTTACAAACCGTTCCGATTTGGCGTTAGCGAGTCAACGATAGCTGTAGTGACGTCACGGCTGACGTCACTATCACCGCCATCTTGCGTTCACAGTGCAATCGTTTTGCTGCGTTAGCACCGTGAGCGTCTAAGAGCGAACTGTCACATTGACGCATTTGACGTCTTTTTGCTTCAAAGAACAGCAAATGTGATCTAAAGCCGTTCCGAAATGAAATCGCGTCAACAGCGCTGTCAGCACGCTAATCAAATCGGAACGGCTTTTGACGCTCACAGTGCTAACAGTGATATTGGCGCAATACGGAACGCACCCTTAGACGCTCACGGTGATAACGCAGCAAAACGATTGCACTGTGAACGCAAGATGGCGGTGATAGTGACGTCAGCCGTGACGTCACTACAGCTATCGTTGACTCGCTAACGCCAAATCGGAACGGTTTGTAAGCGCGATATCAGTGATATTTTCGCTGTTAGCGCAATACGGAACGCAGCCTAAATATTCGAGATTGCTTTCGCGATTTTGTAAAAGCTCAGTTTTGCTACATTTATTTAACCATAACTGTATATTAAAAAAAATGCGTCATGCATACAAGAAAAAAGTGTTATATTGTGGCATTATTATCATTATCCTGATTATATTCTTGCACCCTGACATGAATGCTCGAAAATCCTATGAATATATTGATAAAGAGCTGATTACAGAGGTTTTGCATGAAGAAACTGCTGTAAACTTTACAAGCAGTGCAATTCTTGAGTGCGATTATCAAGATGTGCTGTTTGACGATACAACACTGTCGTACAGTTTGGTCGATGGAGATTTGATTGAAGGCCACAGAATTAAAGAAGGTGGGGAGTATTCTCCTTCAGACTGTAAACCTAAATATAGTACGGCCGTTATTGTTCCCTACAGGTAACTTATAATACATGTCACTGAAACAATATGGCATTACGTAGGCATTATTTTCTAACATGCTAAAATATACATTTTATTTTTACAGGGACAGAGCAGAGCAATTACGTGGTTTCTTGGTGTACATGCACATGTTCCTGCGCCGCCAAAGCATCCATTACCGTATATTTGTTGTAGAGCAAGTAGACTCACTGGCTTTTAATAGAGCTAAACTCCTTAACATTGGTGCAGTTGCTGCTATGCGTGCCGGATATCCATGCCTGGTCTTACATGATGTAGACCTGCTACCGTTAAGGCCCGCTAATTTGTATGCATGCACCAAATGTCCAAGGCATATGTCCTCTAGTATTAACAAATTCAGGTATACTATGTATTTACAGATGTAACAGCCAAAAGATATTGGTTGAATTGATCACATACCTGAGCTGCTGCTTCTTAAATTGATTTATTACAATTTTTATTTTGCAATTATCTGTAATTTTTTATCATTTCAGAAAAGAAAATTCAAAATATTTTGAAAATTGACCAACTTTTTGCACAGAAATTATTGGTTTTTTGTTACATGATTAAAATACCTGTCTTTTATTTTGATCATCTCCATGTTCATCTCCATCTCCAACCACTTTCTGTAAGTATCTTCATGCTTGTTTTGATCAACCAATCATCATAGTTATTCTCAGCATTTATTTTATTATCACAACATTTTGTTCAAAAAGCTCTAAACATTCAGTTTTACACATTACCATCATACATAGTTTTTTGAAATAAAAGTAGTCTACTACTGCTTAACATTAATAAAGGTAGATTACGCTACTGAGCTTTTTTAAACATACATACTAGTATTTTAAATATTGCTACAACACTCTTACAAGGTCATTAAGTGCTATTATAAAAGATTGTTTTTCTTTGCTAGTCCAATATTGTTAACAATTTGTTCATAACTTTTAAAGTTATATCAGCAAATAAAATTAATTTACAATTTAATTTAAAAAGATCTGTGTTTAACGATGAATTGCCTGTGTATGTTTTGTGTTTATCTTATTTCAAAATAACTTATCTCATTAAAAAGAAACTTCTAGATGGTTTACAATGCTGAATGCACGGTTCCAAAGCTTTGGAAGTCAGCTTTTATCACGCCAGTACATAAAGACGGGCCCAAAACGGATATTAAAAACTACCGACCCATTTCTAAACTTTGTATAATCTCCAAAGTCTTCGAAAAAGTGGTATATGAACAAATGTACAATGCTGTAAGTTTGAGTTCTTTCAGCATATATCAACACGGATTCTTGCGAAGACGATCGACTGTTTCAAACCTTGTGCTTCTTAATGACTTTATAACCCAAAGTATGGATAGTGGAAGCCAGGTAGACGTCGTGTATACTGATTACAGTAAGGCGTTTGATCGAATTGACCATAGTCTCCTTCTTAGTAAGCTGCAAGGTATAGGCGTCAGAGGTGATCTGCTGCGATGGTTTTCGTCCTATATCTTAAATCGATCTTAGACTGTAGTTGTTAGAAACTATATTTCCAGCTGGGTTCCTATCCCCAGTGGCGTTCCCCAGGGATCGCTACTTGGTCCTTTCTTATTTGTAATATTCGTCAATGATATTGATTCCTGTCTGCTTTCCTCAAGTCTACTTTGTTTTGCCGACGATATGAAAATATACTCCTCGATTAGCTTCCACGAAGATTATGTTGCTCTGCAAGCTGATCTGTCACGTCTGTGCGATTATTGTGACTTGCATAAGTTAGATTTAAACCCATCGAAATGCTGTGTAGTTACTTTTAGCCGGAAACATAAAACAGAGTTCTACTCCTACTCAATGAAGGGCCAGGAGCTACAGAGAAAAGCCTCCGTTCGTGACCTTGGAGTAATTCACGACTCAAAACTACTTTTTAACCGACTTCAAAAAAGGAGGAGGTTATCAATTCGACTGTATGTTTTTTTTTATCATTATTTTTTTTGTATGTATGTTACCTCATTACTCAGTCGTTTGTCGACCGAATCGAAAAAATTTTTCACCTACTTAGAGGGTATACCTTCTAGTTGGTCCCATTTTTTCCATTTTGGGATCTGATGATGGGATCTTGGTGTATTCGAGGGAAACCCTCAAATTTTAAAGGCACGTATAGTGTTTCTTTACTAGAATCTTAATGTTGACGTGTTGTTACGTCTGATAGTCAACATTTTGTGGGGCTGAGCTGATGGTGGAACTCCTTAACGCCTAGGAGTTCAGTAATTATAATGACGAAACTTATGATAGGTAATTTGTAGCTTCGTAGAAAATAGAATCATAAGGTGCAACTCCCCCCCCCCCCCCTCTTATGTAATCACTAAAAATAAAGAAATAAAATAAACTTTAAAAAAAAGTATCAAAACCAAAATGCACTAAAAAGTCTTAAATAAACTCTTCACCATTGAAAGAAAAGGAATCCGTTTTAGGCAAACAATTTCTTTTTGGAGTCGGTGCCATCACTTTGACCATCAAGCATCAACTATCACAGCACCGACTCCAAAAAGAAATTCTTTGCCTAAAACGGATTCCTTTCCTTTCAATAGTGAAGAGTTTAATTAAGACTTTTTAGTGCATTTTGGTTTTGAAGTCGGTTTTTACTTTTTTTTTGAGGATCATATCGATCATGTTGTGGGTAAGGCGTTTAAGGCTCTCGGGTTTGTGATGCGTAATTCAGTGTGTTTTAACAATATAAAGACGATAAAAATATTGTATTGTACATTTGTTCGGAGTTACCTGGAATATGCATCGCAGATCTGGACTCCAAGATACCTTACATACGTTTCACGACTGGAGGGCATAAGAGAAGATTTGTTAAGTTCCTTTGCTATCGCACGGGGACGAAATATAGTTCCGAAGACTATTACAAGTTATGTAGGCAACATCATCTTCTTCCCCTATGTTCTAGGCGAGAAATCGCTGACATTGTTCATTTGATGAAGATTATCACAGCTGAGATCGATTGCCCTGATCTTTTAAGTAAAATCTACTTTAACACCCCTAAAAAGCGTGTCTTGCGTAACAATTCACCGCTATATTTGCCCGTTGCGGGCACTAACTATAGGCGGAATCGTTTTATTTGGCTAGTAGCGAGTTAAATAAAATTTTTCAATGTGGAGATCTGGACATATTCCACTCTACTATTATTTTTACTGGTCGGCTATTGGGCGAGCGCTTTTTTGATTGCAAGTTGCTTAAATAGTTTTTTTTTCCTTATTATATTATGTTGTTTTGTTGCTTGGTAGTATTTTTGACTGAATGTTTATGTCAATTCATACTATTTCTATATGTGAGAACCTGTAAGAGGTTTAGGAGTTAACCATACCTACAATCTCATATCATCTGTTTAAAAACCCTGGTTTTCCTGTAATAAAAAAAATAATATTCGACTAGCAAAGAAAAAAGAAGTATTATTTAAAGACTTTGTACATGTTGCAATAAATAAATGTTATTTATTTACAGGTTCGTGTTACCATATTTGAATCTCTTTGGTGGTGCCATAGCAATAACATCACATCAGTTCAAAACAGTAAATGGGATGAGCAATGAATATTTTGGATGGGGAGGCGAGGATGACGACCTCTATTCTAGAATTGAGATGGAGGAAATGAAACTGTGCCGGTTTGGGCCAGAAACCAGTAGATACCATATGGCCAATCACAAAGCACCAGAAATTGGGTATGTACTATATCTTTAATGAAATAGTTTAACATAGTTTTAGATAAACTAGCAACTTCGTTTTCCCTTGGTCCCATCCCTTTCCAGCCCTGTTTTGTAGCTATTATCCTATTTGGGCCAAGATGAATCCAAAAAATGAAATAAGAACCTAAAAAGTGAACACGGGCGGGACTTGAATCTGCATCTTTCTGGCTTACTGGGCCAACACTCTTTCCAATTGAGCTACTCTGCTGGTTGGCCCGACCGCTCGAAATTCCTAGTCTCTTATGGATACGTCATCATTACGCGTAACGTCAGCGTCATCTACTTGTCTGCTTTGCAACAGTGGGCTAAGTAGTTATTCATTACAGAATAAATTCAACATGGAAATTGATAACACTTCGCTATTCCAGTTTTAGAAAGTTTCAATACTCAGTGTTAATTTTGTAATTTAAAAGATGAAATAAGACTACTCCTAAGACCATTGTTGCCAAACAGACAGGTAGATAGCGCTGACGTCACGCGTAATGAAGTATCCGTGACGAGAAATTTTGCGCGGTCGGACTGACAGCACGGTAGCTCAATCGGAAAGAGCTTTGGCCCGGTTAACCAGAAAGATGCAGGTTCGAGTCCCGCCCGTGCGTAATTTTTGGTTCCTTATTTGGTTATAAGGATATAAAAATTCACTGCGAGTGTTAAAACATTCTAAACCAATCTATACTAATACTAGCGATCCCCTGCGGCGTCGCCCGCGTAAATTCCGGATTTCGCGTAAAATATTTCAACGCAAAACACATGTTTTAATTGGAATAAGAGGCCAGAAACCTTGCAAGAGCGTGTTTTTCTTAAGCTGCGTGCATTCTTTTAGTGGAGAGTTATTTTAAAACTGTGATACTTACCTTCTCAGATATATTTTAAAATCAAATGATGTAACATGCAATTTTGTCTAAAATGAAATGCTCGTGATGACGAATATGTTTATTCTGTTTTTTTTTAAATATCCGTGTGAATCAAAACACCTTTGGAAATATTAACATTTTTTTATCAAGTTTATGAACACCAAAAAGTTTGTAGTGAGTAAACCATAATATCAGAAAGACATAATGCTGTCGCGGACTTTATTGTAGAACTTTTGAATTGAATGTTTCCTCTCCCCGTTTTTGCAACATACTTCATTGTTGCTATTCTCCCATAGCTCTTAGAGCTTCCTTATAAGACCTTTCATTTCATTATCACTCGTAACACACACGTATCACATCAATGCAGCAATAAAGTGTTTCGACAATGAGTTTTGATGCGGACCGATATCAGATATGAGTATATTGATCTGATATATGTTTTAATATCTAATACGATTTGAATTAGCCACGCCTATTAAAATGCACGAAAACTAAGCTACATTAAAAAAAACAAGTTTTTTGTTTATTTTTTTGGTATTACCATAATCTCAAACGTTATCAAATTTCATCACATTTAAAATAAGGTTTCATTTGTGTGTGTGGGCTACAGACAATCAAAATTAAACGAGTCAAGTCGAGTCGAGTTGAATGAGCACTCAAGGTTTTGCGTTAATTTTTGAAGTGCCTCTTACTCAAAGGAGGGGAGAGGGATGCGACCTCTTTGGGATAGTCTTTTATCGATGAAATTTGTCGTAGAATACATGGATAAGGTATCGGAGGTTCGATCCAAAACATCCTGTATAATGAAGTCTTATAACATACCTACATACCTCTTATCTTACATTTTCAGAGACAAGAGCAAGAAGTTGAAGCACACAAAAAATAAAATCCCAGATGATGGCCTGAACACTCTCAAATACACAGAAGTAGCGACTGTGCTTCATCCACTTTTTACTCATATCATGGTTGACTTGTAGCATATCATGCTCACAACCGTCACAGCCTAATACATTCATATCACATGATCAATTGCTTAATCTAATTTGAAGTACCTGCCAGTTACCTTAATAATTAGTAGAATAAGTTTATTGGATAAGCAGTGGCGAGATTAAATCAGGGATTGACTCCTTAGGTCAGTTTTTATCAATTTGTAGTTTAAATTCTGATACTTTTCTTAATATTCTGGAATGTCACCAGCCCTATGCCTCAAAGCAAAATGCCTTTCTAATAATGTTAAAATAGCAAGTAAGTTCTTTTTAAACACCTTACTAGTAAGTAAATACCAGGTAAAAAATTAATTAGTAAGTTAGGTGCTACGGTCGCCTTACCACTTTAAACAAAATATCTTGCACACACGACACAAGAACGACGCGAGGTAAAACCGGTTTTGGCTCCTAAACTGGTAAGGCGACACTGTGTCCTTAATACTTACCTAACTAGACCGAATTTTAACTTACCTCCTGTCCAGATTGCGATTATCCTATCTCTTAGGAAGTCACAATGCCGTCCGTACAATTTAATTAATTGGCTAAAAAATTTGTTAAACATTTTCTCTTAGGTGTTACTTCACCAAATTTGAATACTAAAGTTGGTTTCGCCGCCTATGAGTGGTAAGAGGGATGAACAAACTTGTTTAATTCAATTATCTATACTACGGACGCGTTCGTGTTTTGACCATAGAAGTTAGAAAAAAACCCTATGGTTTTGATATTCGCCTCAATTCTCCTCAAAATACTTTAGGCACGTACGCGCGAAAGCATCGATACAAATGCGCGATTTCATCGCTGGTTTCGATGCTAAAAGTCGCAGGTGCAAATTAAGGGTCTAAGTCAAAACAAATTCAAAACGATTGGGGCTTTTAACAGTGACTGAATTAAGTACAATGTATCTGTAAAAGTCAACATGTACAATTGCTCTGACTATCGGCCTAAATGTTGCATGACGTGCTCATTGGGTTAATCCTTAGATGAATGACCCTTCATTCATCCAAGGATTAACCCAATTTATTCGTCCAAAGGTTAATCTTCAATATTCTGTACATATCGTCAGTACCTAAATAAATCTTTGTAGGAGACAGATTGTGATACTATAGTCTATTATTATAAAGTAGTAGTTATCTAATCAGTTACAAAGAAATTGATTTTATGGATTCATTTTGACGAAATTGTTATCAAGTTGATGATACGTCAAAAACAAGACTGTATTAATATTTTTTGACGACAAGCTCTTCTCAGTGTGATTTGAAGATTTTGGTTTTTTATTTACAGATCGAAATGAACACTCAAATGAAACTTTCTGATTGTGTTATCGTTGACTTAACCAAATTACTTTTTTATGTAGTTTTAAAAAATATTACTCTCCGTTTCTATCATATAAGTATTTTTTATATTTAAAACCATTTGTATATTTACTTAATTAATTTGTAAAGTCCGTTTACTTTTGCTTGTCGAATATTTTAAACAATCTTGATACTCCTTTTTACCGAAATAATTCATTTTAAAATAAGATAAATACAAAACTCACCAACTGCATATCGTCGGTCGGATTCATTACCGGAACATTTCCAAAATTACGTGTTTTGAGATGAGTATGTAGAATGGTAGGAAATTGAATATTTTATCCAAATCACTATCAGTACAACTCAAATGTCATTTCTCTTTCACAGAAAACTGTTTATTCCGATAAAGAAATATAAATTTTAGTGATCTCTTCGTTTTCAGTATCAGTTTATTTAGAAATGTCCCACTGGCACCCTAAATTTTAAAGTGCAACCATGATTCATTAATCAAATATTTCGAAATGTTCCAGTATGGCCCTGAAATTCTTCACTTGATTATTTTTAATTCGTGTTATGTGCCAGTCGCGCTTTGAACGCTCAGTGTAGTGGTCAGACGGGGATTGAAATTTGATCTAATAAATTGTAAAAATGAGTTCGAGAGCTAAAACATTGCATTTTTTTTTAGACAAACCTATGCGTGTGGGATGTCTATGGATAGGTCTTTTAAAATGACAGAGGTTCCTAAAACCATTTTCTTTTAAAGTCTAACGTTTCATAGCTAGACGCTTCCAAAGTGGTAAAATGGGCGTCCCCCCCCCCCCTTAAATTAGCAATTAAGCAAAAAATTGCAAACAAGGAGTTCAGAGAGTGATCATGATGAGTTTAACAGTAAGTTTTATACAAATACTATTCACAAAACTACTTACTATTTTAATAAAAGAAGTTTCAGATAGCTTATTATGCTAGTATGGGTCTCTTTTTGCTTAAGTTAAACACAGTAGAAGGTTATACTAGGTAACCTACTCAATCCTAAAATAACTAGAAACTTTAGTGTGAAAATTATTTATCAAATTATAGAAAAGGAAGAAACATTTATATATCCACCAGATCCTGCCGTTCATTCAGATGAAGATTCAGGAGACAAAGATGCTGGTGCGGACATAAATAATCTCACTGGTCGGAGCTCAGCGCCTCTTGTGAGGTCGTATTAGCGAAAGCTCGCGACCACGTCGTTCATGTCGAGAAACAACAAGTAATGTATCACCGCCAGAAATACACTCTCCGTTTCCCCAGGATTCCTGTGAAGGCCGAGGTCGTCGTGCTTCAAGAGGACGAGGTCGTTCTAGCTCACGTAGCCGCGGACGTGGATGCGGCAATGCTAATAATGCTAGAGTTGAAGTAGCTTGTTCAAGTGCTTCCAGTGATGATTCGGAAAGTTCTTACATAGACGAACCTATACGAAAAAAAGCAAAGCCTGTACGTACCTGGGTGAAAAAAGATTTCTCGAAGCAGTTGCCTACTTTTCTTGATGGTGATTATTCCAAGTATAGAGAAAAATCTGTAGAAACGTTCGAGATATTTTGGAGTGGAGAACACATCAGATTGTTAGTTGATCATTCGGCGAAATATGCTGCGTACCTAAATTGTTTACTGGGATCAAGGTTCTGATATGAGAAACGAAATGATTTACAACTCTATGAGACGAGATCGCTTAAAGACTGCGCTTTTTGTATTGTGCAGATAATACACAGATTGATGTAACCGATAAAATGTGGAAACTTAAACCTTTGACTGACTTGCTTTGAAAGGCCTTTCGCGAAAATTATGTGCCATCAGCTGCTCTTAACTATGATGAGTCCACGATTGAATATTTCGGAAAACATGGCTGCAAGCAATACATTCGCGGAAAGCCTATCAGATTTGGCTTCAAACTCTGGTGTTTGAATACGCCCTATGGTTATATATTAGATTTTGAAATCTATCAAGGCAAGAGTGTAAATGTGAATCCTAAGTACGACCAAGAGTTTGGCCACGCTGCAGCTTCTTTAGCAAAGATGATTGACGATTTGTCTAGCAATGTGCAACCGCGGCCCCCAAGTTTTTACTGTGATAATTTAGTTACCGGTTTTCAGCTTTTGCTATATTTGAAAAGTCGAGGCTATAATGGAACTGGAGCTGTGCGTGTAAACCGCTTACTAAAAGACATTCCTTTGACAAATAAAAATGATTTACTGAAAAAAAAATCGCGGTTACTACGAATCTGTAAAATGCGTTGAAGACGATATCTCTGTCGTTTGCTGGGTGGATAATTCTGTTGTGACAGCGATGTCCAATGTTCATGGCGTAAGTCCTGTGATATAGCGCAGTAGAGAAAAAGAAGATAAGTGTTCCGCGACCAGCAATATTTACAAAATACCGTAAATACATGGGTGGTACAGATCTTATCGATCAGAACATAAATATGTATCGCATTGGCATAAGAGGTAAAAAGTGGTGGTGGTCTATTCTTACGTACATGATTGACGTAACCATTTACAATGCTCGGGTGCTATCGAGACAAGCAGGCAATGTTGAAAGCCAGTTAGATTTCCGCAGACATATAACTCAAGCATATTTAACTCTCTAAGCGGCGGGTGGCCCAAAACTGAAAAAACAATCTCGAATGGACAACTGTGAAACCAATGCTATAAGGTTTGATGGTCGGGATCACCTTCTTGTTCCTTCTTCAAGCCTTCGTAGATGTGCTCAAGATGATTGCAACTCTCGAACAAGATTAGAGTGTAGAAAATGTAACGTGTGACTATGTGCAGCGTGAAATACCAAGTTCCATTCCTAATTTTAGAATATTCAAAGGTAAAAATAAATGTAAATTTACCCAATATATACTTTTTTACATTAACTGCCACTCCTGCTAGTTGTTTGTATAATAATACATATGATATTAATAATAATTAAATGTATAATTTACTTAATTTTTATAAAGTCCACGATAATCGTATGATTATTCTTTATCTAGATTATTTTTTAGTACTTGTAGAGCATTAAGTAGACCATAATTAAGAACATATTTAAAAAAATGACTTCAAAAAAAGTCTATAATGCGTTAATATACGATTTAAGTACCACCAGCGATCAAATGTTATTCCTAGAGTATACTGAAATTATTACTCAAGTTTGGAGGCTGGAGACTATCATATTGAACCCGATAAGCATAACGAAAATGATTAATTTGACGCATCTAATTATTATTAGATTTAACAGATTTCTTTATTTTTTTTAAACATTAATAAACCATTAAGGTTTCTAAATTGATTGGTTGTTTAATTTCATTACTGGCTTATTTTGAAATATTCCGAATAATTCTTTGATTTTCAGGAAATTTTTAATTCATTATTGGAACATTTCAAAAAAATACTGATAACTCATTAATTACAAATGATATCCTGAATCTTAGTAATACACAATAAACTTGACTATAATCTGCATATAATTAAATAAAAAATAAAAATTTTTACTAAATTGTCTCTAGATAGAATAAAATAACAATGGAATATTTTCAAAATCTTTAAACCTTTATTGCTCAGAACATGTCATTTTGAAATGTTCCATTACTGTTCCCGACCGACGATATGTAATTTATCGCAGAGCATTGTGATCTTTTTAACTCAAATAGTAAATGAATTTGATTCACTGATATTTGTTTAAAACAGGGCTTGGAAACCGGTATTTTTTTTTAACCGGTTTGACGAAAATACAGGTGGAACTTTTTAAAAAAGGTTATGTTCCTTTAAACCGGTTTGGAAAAATATGGGTATTTTGCATTAACCGGTTCAACTTTTCGTTCAGGCAGGACAACCACTCTGAACTTCGTTAAGATCTGCAAGCGGTGATCGCATCTGACGTTTGTTTCTGAATCTGATAATTAGTTTAACATCTTTTGAAGAATATTCGGTCAGTCGCGTTGCGATCGTCGCGAGCGGCTACGAATTAACCGGTTTATTGAGGTTCACAGTATCGCTCTTATTTGGTTCCGCTCCGGAACGGAATTTTCCGATAAAACCGGTTTAACCGTTATAATACCGGTAAATCTTGAACCGGTTTCAAGCCTTGCTTTAAAAGTTATAAAAAAAATGTTGCTATTATTCAACTAGCAGACATTATTCGACTAGCAAAGAAAAAAGGACTTTAAGATAGACCACCTTTATCAAATTAATATTAAGTGGCTGTTAAGACAGACAATAACGAAAATCAAAGTACTTAGTAAAAAAAAACGTGCTCAATGTTTGAACGCAGGGAATTGTGATCTGTTCTATCTCTTCTTTTTTTGGTTGCAATCCAATAAATTTATAGAACACAATCTACTCAAACGTGTTTTTTTTTAACTAAAAATAAATAATTATGGCATGTAAGGTAAACATAATAATATAAAAGTCAATATTGGACTGATTAATATATTTGGCATACATAACACATCAGGTGGTCCCGAATCACAGGGATTTTGAAATATAGGTACACAAAATTTATACGTAATACACATATAATAAGTATGATATTTAGAAATTGAGTCAGTCATGTTATTAATATTTAATAATAATAACGCGACAGTTGTAGAATATGAATAAATGCATTTTGGTTTAAAACGAAAAAAAACGATAAATGGTATAATATACAACTACAATAACATCTTGTCATAATAAATCATTGAATATAATTTTTAAGTCCAATGTTTTCATATTTTTTTGTGAGTACAGACCGATTCCTGAAGACATGATACATAACATGACTTAACATGGTGTTTGAGTAATAATTCCAACAATGATCATGAATTTAGAAAACATCCTGTAAGCGCGCATCAGTTGCACACACTACTTCAGTTTGTATTATCTAGATCCATGGTAGCCATAGTAGATACTATCGTAGATAAGATATCGATATAAACGTATTTATATATTTCATAGAACAATCAAAGTCCGTGCTTAGATTGGCTTACACGGCTGGGTTCTGCCCTGGGTGTTGTTTTGGTCAGTGTCATCCAATTCAGGGGCGATAATATGAGTTATGCTTATTCTAAAAAAAAACATCTTTAAAATATATGGGTTTTATAAAAGATCCCTTCACGACATTCTAAAAAAATTCAAAACAAATGAGGAATTTCGCACCCCCGCGCGTACTTACGAAATACTACGCCGTAGCTAGTAACCTACGAAGAGGCGACCTGGTGTTGTTAGTTTCGCAATAAGAAATTTATTTTAAGGGTTTTTCCAATAATATTTTTTTTGGCATCAGTATCGGTTGTACAACCACCCCCGAGTCGTTCGTTGTTGACCAAAACAACATCCTGTATAAACACACAGTAGTCATATGTCATGTGTACCTAAATCTTAAAACCATCAAAATAAAATAAAACGCATTTATTTTGAACACCATGAACGATGCTACTGCGTTCAGTCTAAGCGTACTGAACAATAAGAATAGTTACATTCTACGCTGCATAATAATTGAGCGGAACCCTACCAAAGCACACGGAAACCCCGCAATAAACCAACAGCACCAAATAAAGATCAAATCACAAATATTTGCTTACCTAACTTCAACCACAACAAAAGAACCCATTTCCATCGATGTAAATAATTAGATTTGCCCGTACCATACTTTTGGCCGCGGCGAAATGGTCAACATCGAAATGAGTGAGCTCACTTATTCGCAATCAGTGCTCATCTGACTGCTGTGACATTTGGACGCTTCGGAAATACGTGATAAAAATCGAAAAGTGTGTCGAAATGCCTTCTTGTGCGTTTAGAAAGTGCACGAATAACTCAAGAAACACTAATAAAAGCAGAGGTGTAACTTTTCACTCGTAAGTACTTAGATTTAATTAAATAATGAATATTTTTATTTCGTCTTGTTAAATATGACGCAGTTCAAATCTCTTTCGCATGACAGAGAAACTAGTATCGGCGTTGCCGCAAGACGGAAAGAGATGTAACTATTTCCTCGGTACCGCCACGTATCGGGCCGCTGTGTCTTCGATATGACCAATTTAAATAGACACCCGCTTGAACCGCGGACGAGTTAATACAGGGGCACATCTTTGATGGTCGTAAACAAACGCGAATAGTTCGGTAACGACAGCAAGTTTGATACGCGGTATTTTTTTAATTTTAAATATGATTTCAAAGTAGAAAATATTATTTTAAATATAATTTCAATGTACAAAATATTATTTTAAATATGATTTCGATGTACAAAATATTCTTTGCCATTTGATTATAATTGTAATTTTTATGATTCGGTTAAAAAACGTTATTATTTCGATCCGTATTTATGCATTATTGTTCAATTCGATAATATTCACTGTGTGCTAATGACGTACATGATATAATTAAGTATTCTATATAATATATATGTTCCTTCGTCTATTTATCTGGGAAATTAGAAATGAATGTTTTTTGTTGCAATATATGTTTGAGGCAAATTTTGCAACCCAATCAAATTTAACATTTTCAACCGACTTTTAAGTGAACTTAAAAGTGAGAAACAAGAATAATAATTGATGTCACGCATATAACGTTTATGCTGGCTGGCTTCGACCTAAAAAAGGTTAATCTCTGTGCTACTAGTATTAGTTACTTTTAAGTTTATATTA
The DNA here is from genome assembly GCA_963924145.1 of Pyrausta purpuralis. Taxonomy (NCBI): domain Eukaryota; kingdom Metazoa; phylum Arthropoda; class Insecta; order Lepidoptera; family Crambidae; genus Pyrausta; species Pyrausta purpuralis. Next base: position 13,338,085 of record OZ001664.1, read on the forward strand.
ATGTCGAGTTAAATTTTATCTGCGCTTTATATACTGCTCAAAAGAATATAAGGGCCGTCTGCAAATTTCTGGTTTATTGTGTGACTGATTTCGTATTAATCCAAAAAGTGAAACATTTGGCCACTTTATTAAATGTTTGTTAGCTTAATTAACTACAAAATGTTTGTATCACAGTTATTTAAAATTTAATTTATTACTGTTTTAAATAGGTTTCACGTAATGTCCAAATTGCTGGTGGCCCTTATTTTCTTTTAAGCACTATACATAGGGTAAGAAAAATACGAACGATCCGTTCGAGGTGTTCATTGGTATTGGTAAAGTTTAAGGATCACTCCTATTTCTGTTATGTATTGAGTACTTTTTTACGTTTTAGATTCCCGCAAGACCCGCGTTGTAGAGAAAAGTGGATAAAAATAATACAACGAGACCAAAGAGATGATGAGTGGTTGCCCACACAATTCAGCCGAGTCTGTTCTGCACATTTTAACGAAAATGAGTTGTATATGACGCCGACGGGTAGACGAAAAGTTAAAATTCACGCGATTCCGGCTGTTCACCCAACCTTGGAATTATCAAATGATTTTGATGCGGATCAAGAAAAAGATAAATGCGGCTCACCCCTTCGAAATGTATATGTGTCGGATACAGATTCTATTTTCGATTCACCGAGGAAAATACATCTTAAAAAAAAATTGAGACTTGAAAAAATCAAAAAAGAAAAATATAGAAGAGAGGTACTAAAGCTGAAGAAACAAAACAAGTATTTAAAGACCAAAAATGTTTCTCTGCGTGAATTAATAAAGTCTTTGAAAACCAAGAAATATTTCAATAAAGAAAATTTAAATGAAATAACACAGAAGGCTGAGGATGCAAATAAAGATTTCTTACTTGCCATCGCTAAAAAAAGGAGAATAATTCCGCCAGCTCTTAGAAAATTCTATGCGACGTTACATTATTATTCACCAGCTGCTTATAAGTACGTTAGGGGAAAATTTAATAATACAATGCCACATCCACGTACTATAGCCAAGTGGTATGAGAAAAGCGATGTTTCTCCTGGATTTACTCAACAGGCATTTGAAAGACTTCGTGAAAAATCTAAGCAGAAACCAGTTACAGCAACATTGATTGTTGATGAAATGGCAATACGCCAAAGGACAAATTGGAACGGTCGAAAGACGATGGGACTTGTTAACGAAGGTTTAGGTCCAAAAGATGAAATTGCAACTCAGGCGTACGTTTTCATGCTGGTTTCAAATACTGAAAACTGGAAAATTCCTTTAGGCTACTTTTATATAAACGGGTTGCGGGCGGAACAACGTGCCAATTTAATACAAATGTGTATAACTAAATGTTACGACGTTGGTGTCAACGTTATTGCATTGACATTTGATGGTTGTTCAGCGAATGTTGCAACAGCAGAAATTCTGGGATGCAATTTTAAAAATATTGACTGCTTAAAAAGCACTTTTCCTCATCCAGCATGCAGTAATAAAAGAGTCGCTGTTTTTTTTGATGCATGCCATATGCTTAAATTAGTACGAAATACGTTCGAATCAAAAAAAGTTTTATTTAGTGACGCCGGACGGGTTGAATGGCTGCACTTAGTCAAGTTGCAAAAACTTCAAGAAAAAGAAGGCTTCAAGTTCGGAAACAAACTAACATTACGTCATATTGCGTTCAGAAATCAAATAATGAAGGTTAACTTAGCAAGCCAATTACTAAGCAGAAGCGTAGCAATAGCGCTGACTTTATGCTCAGAGATGCTTACTGGCAGAAGTTTCAGAAATGTTGATGCAACTATAGAGTTTATCGAAACGTTCAACAATTTGTTCGATATATTTAACTCTAGAACTTACAAAACAGGATTCAAGCGGCCGATTACTGCAGAAAACGAAACTGAAATAATAAACTTTCTTGGCAAGGCAGAAAATTATATAAAATCACTCAAGATTTTTAACAAAGTAAAAAGAACCAGAGGGAGAAGGATAAAAATAACTATTACTAAAAAATTAGTCGTGAAAGCAAAATGCAAAATGGGATTTCTGGGGTTTCTAATAGACATACAAAGTTTGAAATACTTGTACGCAGAATTAGTCCAAAAAAACAAAGAAATGGATTACTTGTCAACGTACCGGTTTAGCCAAGACCACATTGAACTTTTTTTCGGTCTCATAAGGCAACATGGCGGGCACAATAATAACCCTACAACAGAGCAATTTCGTGGCATTTACAAAAAAGCACTCTGCCACCTGGAACTTCGAAGTAGTTTTGCGGGTAATTGCTTGCCTATAGATAACTGTTCCATATTGAGTTGTTCATCAGCCCTTGAAAAAATAAATACGACCACCTCAGGATTCCGGGACACTGATATGGACTTAACGACAAATACGCCACAACCTGCTGAAGACGAACAATGCGAAATAAACAGTGACATTCTGTCAAGTTTATTGGACGAGGAAAAGGATATTAGCGAGATTTCAAAGCAAATTGTTGGGTATATATCAGGGTGGGTCGTTAGGAAAATTGTAAAAAAAATTGAATGTGACACATGTTGCAGCGCTTTGATTTCCCATCAAAAATTGAGTTTTCACAGGTTGATAACTTTAAGAAACCTTGGTGGCTTACTTTTTTCCTCGCAAGACGTTTTTAATATTTGCTTGAAAACGGAGTCATATCTTAAGCTCCAAAAAAAAATACAGGGCAATAATTATATGTACGACGAAAAGCCTTACAAAATATTTCAAAATAAAATTTTGAAATTATTCATTCAATCAGACGTCTTTGGAAATCTAAACGGCCATTCTTTGGAACATCCGTGTACATGGAACCATAAAGTTCTTTTAATAAAATCAATAATAAAGCACTATAGTGATGTACGCCTGCATCATATGCACAAAAATATAAAAAAGACGAAAAGGCAAAAGCTTAACAAGTTAATTTTATTTCATGGTGAATAATAAATAATGATTATTCAAACATAACTGGTTTTATTTTTACTTCTCCGTTAAAGTTCTGACGGTACAACATTTTTAAAAATGTATTTACATAGAATAATATTACGAGATAATAATTTGAACGTGTGATGAGCTTGCTGACCGTACCTACGCGCGCGTCACACCGCCATGTTGATGACTCACGCCGCTGACGTCACGCGTTCAAAATGTTACTACACTTTTGAGCATTGAGGGCTAATCTAATTATTTACATCGATGCCCATTTCATTAAAAATCAATTAAGTATATTCTGTTCTTAAATATACTTTTTCACAACATTTAACATACTTATTGTATGCAAGCCACACAACACGAACGAAAGACAACTGGTCTATAAAAAACGAGTAACTATCCATTTGTAGGGCTTTTTGTAAGATAGAAAATGGTATAATCTAGCTAGCTAAAAAACTTAACATTTTGTTGATACATTTATGATGAGTTATAGTAAAAAGATGAATTATGATAGACAGGCATGCTATGAACAAGATTTTAGGAGAATAGGACATATTATTTACTAACATGATTGGAGAGTTGCCAAACTCCATAAATTTACCCTGTCTAATAAGTGCCTTAATATTAGAATTTGATTGAACTGTATTAAAGATTTTGAAAATTATTTAATTTATAAATAATAATAAATATTAATTTATAATATTGTAAATGTATCTATTCAGCTTTACAAGTCAAATGACATATTAATCCTACTTTAGCTCATAGTTTAATCAGATCCTGCTAAGAGGCTCTTCTTTTCAATGCATATTCTTGATAACAACAGTGCTTTCTTGGGGGAGCGAGATGGCAGCGCGTACACCATGATATCCCTATTGACCATGCCCCTGACCATGAGACCCTGTTATTGAAGGACTAGGTACAGTTCAATCTAAATTAGTTTTAAGGTCTAAGTACTAACATGCTTACTAGACCCAATACAAATGAGAAAACAAGTTTGAGGTTTGATCCTATGTGAAGCCATTCAGGCCACTGTGTCTGGACTACTTGCTCTGGCTGTGTGGGAAGCAGGAGAGCAGCAATGCAGCATATACTGACGGCTACAGCAACTACATTTACTGGCTGTTGCTCTCTGAGAAACATAAAAAATGATTGTAAGTTTTCTATATCTAAACAAATATGGGTAAATAGTCAGATACATTTAAATTGGTTGAAACATGTAGTTCTATGGTCTGATATGTAATACAATTAAAGGTCTCTGAGGTTTGGTGTGAAAAGATACAAGCAGGATTAAAATCTATTCAGGTTGGCTAAAGATTGCCCTGAATTAATTTTAAGCAACAGGATACTAATGTGATGAAGTTAAAAGTTTGCTTCTTTTGGGGATTAGTACATGTTTACAGTAAAAATTTAATTGGACAATACCTGTGATGTGCTGGGTGTTGGCAAGAGCTACGAGGCTGTTCTTCAACAGGGCGAACTGGTGCTGCCCTTGCGGTTAACGGATGGAAGCTATCACCCATACTGTCAAGATTTAGGTTTGAAGGTTCACCTTCTATTAACTTTGTAGGAATATCTCTTTTCCCCAATGCCTACAATACAAAAATACTTATTACCAAAGCTATCAAAGCAGTATGCTTACATTTAGATTAGGATTAAGTAAATGTATTAATTTACAGTCAGTAATTGGAAAACCTTATAAACAAGTTGGAAGTTAAATACAAAAAACTGAGAATTGAGTATATTTTATTTTTCAGCATGTAGGTATTGATTTCAGCTTGTAAAAACCAATTTGGCCAAAGGTCAGCTAGAAAAAAAAAACACTGATAAAACTACCTTGCTTTGTATGGGTGAGATTGTGATTTTTAGTTTGTTTTAAACTGTACCTGCTGGGTATTCCTGTCATACATGGTTATCCGGAACTTTTCCGTCGTGTCACAATGTGCAACAGCTGGCTGTGTGTATCGGACGACAATATCAATACAACTTTGAGGTGCTATAACACCCTCGGGGTCTATCACCGTAAACTTGTTTGGAGATGTACATAACACTAAAAGGAAACAAAACAATGTAACATGCGCTGTTTAATCCATAAACCACCACTACCATAACACAAACTAGAAGCGAAGCACTCACCTTTAAAATTCACAGAGAAGTCGTACGGATTATACACTGTCAACAACTGCTTATGCGTGTGTCTAGCACTCAAATAAAATTCGAGAGACACGGGAAAGACAAAAACTGGAAAGTTCTTCATATTTTACTATGTTTTCGAGCTCAATCACAAAGGAAAACAAAAAATACGATGCTCGCAATCCATACGAGACTGACTGACAGATATAATTTGACAACAAAAACATTGACAGCTGATCGAATAGTGACGTCTGGTAAACTGGTAATGTCGGACCTTCGATAGTCACAGCTCCGTTGTCAGAATGAACTAGTGTTTTTATTAACACTTTTGCGCACCGTTCTTCAAATCAGTTTAGTTTTAAACTTCTTGCACAAACAAACGGTAAATATGGCGGACTGCTGCGGCGAATGCTAAAAGTATACCAGTCACCCATACATAGGTCTTAACAGAGAAATTCTAGACATAATGAAATCTTAATGATCCTCCTCCTTTTATTTGAAGTCGATAAAAAAATTTTTCGACTTCAAATAAAAGAATGTATTGACTAGCGATTTATTTTAAAATGAGATAAACAGAACAATTAACCAACACGTAATTCATCGTTTAACACTAAGATATTTTAAAATCAAATAATTCATTGATTAGTTCATAAATTAATTAATTTTATTTAATATCATTATTTTGAAGGATAGTAGATAAGATACCTAAAAATGCGTTCATATATCAAAGCCTTTTTCAAAAGTTCCCATAGTTTTACTTTTATTTCATCACTTTGGCTTAGGTACTATCAACATCCTGGAATTTGCGTCCTAGACGATCACACATCCTGCTTTTTATTTATAAAAACCGTAGCCATTTAGGAAAAAAAAACACGATTAATACAAATAAAAGTATTTTTGTAACAACATATTTTTATTAAAATTATAAATTACAACATAAATATTTACAATTACGCACTATTTTATGACGTTATGCCAAGATCTTTTGTTTATTACGGATATAGAGGCGAAAAAGAAATAATGGGTTATACCGACTTTCCTCACTAATGTGGAAAAATGGACAAATGATGTGCCAATTTACTGGAACTTTTTTGCTAAACTTAATTACTTTTGGAAATGGTGTTTTAATTAAAACATTTGTAAAATCGGTTAGTGGTACTCAAAAATTATAGGCATGATAACATACTTAATAATCACTAGAAATCGATTTACACAAATCCTTACCAATCTGAAAAACTTGAACATTTGTCCATTTTTCCACACTAAGCCCGTCAGGGCAAAAATCAAATTTTCCACACTAGTGTGCATTTTAAGTGTTGAAAATAGGAATTGCCCGAATAATTGAAGGCCCATATTAACCTAGTATCATCACATTATTAACACATTTAGGTCGCGATATAAAAATATATGACGTTAAAATTAAGTATGTAATCTAAACGACGCGATTGTTTATGTAATTAAACATATTTCTTGTTCTATAACCTTATGCAGTAAAACATACAAACAGCGCACATTGTGACTTTTTAGTATGAACACTGAGCAGAATTACAACATAATAGCAAACAGCTAAAATTCCATAAGTCCATACAATATGCTAAAATTTAGGAACCATCCAATAAATATTTTTACATCGTAAATAGCCACCGTATAAATATGCCAATAAAATTATATCTAAAAATTTAGTCTAGAATACTAATTTATAAAGTGAGTCTAAACACAGTATATGTGATGAAATAAACTTATTGTTTAAAGGCAACGACCATTATGTTAAACTATAAGTCAATGCTTATAGGATAAATATACGTTACACGTCTACAACAGGATGAAATTACATAATAATTTAGTCATGTTAATACACTTCTAAACATAACACAAAGATGCAAGGGCCCTTGATGATCTTAAGGTTTGCGTTGAAAGCTGATGAAAGCACAATCAGAAGAGAAACTGTTGTTTTTGTGATTATGACGGACCAATCCACTTATTTTTTAAAGGTGCATGCCGTATTTCAAGTCTTGTTTGTGTTTAGTAACTATATGAATATGATGTTGATGCGTTGAACTAAAATATCCTGAGTCTGGGGTATTCGATTATTACTAGCGATTTGCACGTAAAATGTTATTTAGTTTTTATGATCGATCAACATGTATGACCGTCCTTACACAGTGCGTTGTTGTTCATATACGGAAATAAATATGAACCAGATTCTGAAACGTTTTTGTAAAGTAGGTACTTTCAGGCGCTAAAAAAACTTTTCTATGGCACATTACTAATGAGATCTCTTAGAGAGAGCATTTTTGACGAGTGCCATTACATCTCGTGCCTGAATGAACAATAAAAAAAAGTAATTTGGAATTGAAATAAATATTAAAGTATTAACGAGCGTAGTTTTTTTGATTCCGATGCATCATATCAGTTACTGGTATGGATACAGCATTGCAACGGCTGGGTCTTCAGTCTCGAAGGTGATAAGCACGTCTTTGAATTTGTCAAGTAGCTGCATTAACTGTGAGCGGCTTACGTTCTCCATGAACATTATTTCTTCGAGATGCTGCTCCCCACGGAAATAGCCTGCGAAATGCAAAAAATTAACTCCGTAAGTAACAATACAAAATAGTGACCAAATTTTGTGTAAAGACTCCACTGATGAATATGAACAACTTTTACTATGAGGGCAGTAGTGAAATCGAGAAAAAAGAAATTGTTGTTTCATACAAAAGCTCAATTGCGGCGCGGTCAAAATGTATGGAACAGCTGTTTTGTTTTTTGTTTTGTGAAATTTGTTTATATCCATCAGTGGTCTTCAGACAAAATTTGGCCACTGATTAAAATTTAAGCCTTTATTTGCTAGGGTCTTATCGAGAGCTTCGTAAAAGAAACTCTTTTTACCTTTTTTATGTAACTGAGCCAGCAGTAGCAGATCATCAGTATCCTTAGCAGCAGGTATGCCAGCTAGAACCGTTCGTTCTTCAGCACTGAATGTATCTAGCAATGATTCAGTGGTGGGCGGCTCGTTAGGCACGCGGCAAGAGTCAACCACATCACAGTTGGCTGGTACACTCCAAACTATCGGTTGCTGGAAACTAAAAAAATCATCACCAAACTGTTGAAAACTACCTCAAATCAAGAAGAATTGCATAAAAATCTAGTTACCTCATTTCACTCTGAAGCTTGAGGTTTAGCGAAACACCATTCTTTTTTTCACCGTTCATTGCTATTCCACTGGTCTTAGATCTTGGCGAAACGTCTTGGTCGCTTTCGAATTTGTCATCATCACTGCTCGTATTTAAAATATGATCAGTATCTTTCAAAGACAAGTCTGATAATCTCGTCGGCAGAGTCTTGATTTTCTCGTCTGATTTGTCACCATTAATATGATCCGGGTGACCATTAATTATTCCATTCGTTTCAGTTCCATTAGTACCATTCATATTGTTAGATATCCCACTATCCACGGAATTCCCTTGCAATTTCTTTTTCTCTAACTTATCGTCAAAGTCACAACCATTCACAAAGTTTGTATTTATAACTCCGTCAACAACATCTACTCCCTCATCAAATGAATGATGGGCGGAGTCAACTTCTGGAAACTTGTCGTACTTCGTGTGTTCAGATTCTATAACTATAGGTTTGGTATGGGAAAAGTCTGTTTGATTGAGATTATTTTCTGTCGGGTAGTTTAAGTCGGAATCTGGGAAATGGATAGTACTTTCCCGGGGTTCAACCGGTTCGGGAACATTCAATTGCATTTGGTTGAGAGACGAAAATGAAACGCTGCAAGACTGGTTATAAATGTTGTGTTTTTCACAGTAGTACTCTTTACCGTCTGAAAAATATATGAAGGTACCATTTAAATACAGTTAAATTTACAACACGAAATCATTTTGTGAGAAATCCTTGATGTCATTTAAGGAGACCTATCCATAGACATAATTATGCATAGGTTCGAGCATTTTTTTTTTGTTTTAGTGCCATGTATGGGAGCCCCCCTATAATGTCATATGTTTTATTTTTTGTATGGGAAGTAAAATAAGCCTTTATTTCCGAACCGTATTGTTTCTAATGTATGTAACATTACAAACAATACTTCTTCAATAAAGCTTATCTTATCTATCTTTATGAGAATCGTAAAGCTGTTAACAGGATACATCTACCTACCAAGTTTAAGCTGTGTAATGCTAATAGTTTCAGAATAAAGTGGCTGTAACATACAGACGGACGGACAGACATGACGATACCGTTTTTTGCCATTCGGCTACGAAATAAAACATAATAAATAAATATTTGACAACATCACATACATAGCTCCGATCCCAAGCTAAGTAGCTACAGCACTTGTGTTAAGGAAATCGGAAACAACAGTGGTACCACAAAACCCAGACCCGAGACAATATTGAAAAGATTGTTTTCTACATTGACCTGACCGGGAATCGAACCCGGAACCTCACGAGGTGGCGACGCTTGAGAGCAGCGTGCTAGCCACTCGACCACGGAGATCGTCATAAAGGCTCACTATACAAACCTGTATCGAGCCCCCACCGCCAATGAGGCGAGTTGAACTGCACATAGGTGTGCAGCTGCAGCAGCAGCCGGCGCTGCAGCAGCCACGCCACGACGCGGGCGAGCCGCGCGCCGCCGCCGCAGCCGCCGCATCCACCGCCCGCGCCGCGCGACACGTACCACAGCGGCGCGGGCAGGGAGAACTCGCCTAACATCTGGTACAGAGTAAAATCTATACTAATACTAGCGAACTTTGTTTCGCCCCCATCCTCGTCTTGCCCGTCCTCGTCCCGCCAAGACGCGTAATTAAAGAAAAATGTTAAGGGTGGACAACCTTTAGTAAAAAAAAGCAAAAAAAAAAGATGTTGGCCGAGTCTCAGACGTACCCAATATGCTCACAAATTTTTATGAGAATCGGTCAAGCCGTTTCGGAGAAGTACGGGAACGAACATTGTATTGTAACACGAGAATTTTATATACATATAAGATTATAAAGTTGAAGAGTTTGTTTGTTTGTACACGCTAATCTCAGGAACTACTGGAACGATTTGAATTTTTGAAGTGAAAACTTCTTTAGCGGCGTTGAGCACTTTTGTGGGATGGGGGAAAAATGTGAAACTCGCGTCAGGACACGTGACCTGATCGAAAAACCGTAAGACGGTTGGCGAAATTATGGATGTAAGCTGATTTTTCTGAGAGATAAACTTTTTAATGTAATTTAATATAATATAAATTGTAATGTTTGTGTACGATAGCGCAATAAATAAATATTGTATTCTATAAAAATATATTATTATTATTATTGTATTATTATTATTATTATTATTGTATTCTATCACAAAAATTATAGTTCTTTTATATTGATAATAACTATTCCAAAAAATCAAAAATGCACAACGTTGATATTCAAGTTTTCACTTCTGCCGGCACTCCCGGAGTGCTTTCACATTTTTTTTTTTTACGTAAGTTAGCCCATTTATCGACGAAGGCTTTAAGCTGTATCTAGATACGACTCATAAGTCCAGCGCCGCAACGAAAAATGTAGCGAGAACGGGGGAAAAATATTCCTTTTGAGAACTTCCGCTGCGGTCGCTGCGTAAACCGTTTTAGTTACACAAAAATCATGTATGACGAGATAATTCTGCATTAACAGTACTGAATAAGTCCGAGACAGCATAATATGCCTATCTTATATGGTTTACTCACTACAACCTTTTTAGGGTTCCGTAGCCGAATGGCAAAAAACGGAACCCTTATAGTTTCGTCAAGTCTGTCTGTCTGTCTGTCTGTCTGTCCGTCCGTATGTCACACCCATTTTATTCTGTAACTATAAGCATTACACTATTGAAGTTTGGTAGGAAGATGTATCTTGTTAACCGCTTACCGATTCTCATACAAAAAATAAAAAATAATGACTGTTAAGGGGGGGGCTCTCATACATGAAACTAAAACCAAAAATTTTTTTTTTGTCAAACCTATGCGTGTGGGGTGTCTATGGATAGGTATTTTAAAATAACATAGAGGTTTCTAAAACCATTTTCTTTTAAAGTCAAACGTTTCATAGCTAGACGCTTCCAAAGTGGTAAAATGGGCGTCCCCCCCATCTAATTTCTAAACCAAGCAAGTGTAAATTTTGAAAAAAATATGTTATGTAGATCTTAATAAATACTTTCAATGAAAATTGGTTTGGACTGGATCGATCAAGTAGTTTTTGAGATATAGCACATTTTCAACAACCGCAAACATAACATTGTACTTCATACAAACACTATGAAAAACAAAGTTATATTTGTAGTCAACAAAATATTGTGGTATTTTACTAAGTAGAAGTAAATGGATTCCCTAATTCAGTTAAAGTTGGCACGGAACCCTCAGTGCGCGAGTCCGACTCGCACTTGGCCGGTCTTTTCTTTACTGATATTATATAGCTAAATAGTTTATTTGTTTATTTAAACGCGCGTGTCTCAGAAACTACTGGACCGGTTAGAAAATAGGAGGAACACAGGAGGGGCGGAATTTGCGCCCTATACTCAAAACACGCGGATGAAGTCGGTGGGACCGCTTAGTACAACATAAAGATAAAATAAGAAAACCAAAAGTTGCGCACAGATAGCGCAGACGTCGCGGTAGCACAATTGGAAGAGCGTTTGGTACGGTTAGCCAGAAAGTTGCTGGTTCGAGTCCCGCCCGTGCGCAATATTTGGATTCTTATTTCATCTTTAGGAATATAAAATATGACACTGTGAATGTTAAAAACATTCTTAACCACGAAATACAACAGTTGTATTGTAACGCCTATATCATAATACAGATGTGCAAGCGAACCTCCGGGCCTGTTTTACGGTTACTATTCTATTCGGGGCCAAGACAAATCAAATAAAATCATAAAAATTGGCCTACGAGTAAAATAAACTGTGGTGTAACTATCACGACTTTCTATTATGTATACAGAAGATGCTGCTGCGTCTCGCAATTCCAACGGCGCTGCTGCATGTTTCTCGCCTACATTACATCACAAAGGCTAAGGAAGTCGTGGAATATGTGCAGAAGAAGATCAATTTATGCATGCTTTTGATAACTTTAGAGAGCCAATAGTGTCCTTAGGTATATCCAGTCGCCTTTCCCCGCGCTTCTGTCCCGCAGATCTCAAGTTTGCCATCTACCAATAAAGTCTAGCTAGCTCGACAAACCAACATAGGCTATAAAGTACTATTTTTAAATATACTATTGTTAAACTTTTACGTAATAAATAAATGTCTGATTTTGAAGAACCGCAGTTGATGTAAACATAAAATAAAATAAATGCTTGTATACAAATACATAAATGATTTTAAAGTGATCCAAAAATTTATAAATGATATTCAAAGTGATACTTTTAAATACTAGTTACCTTTTATGATTACGACGCAACACAACACTAAAAGGAGTTTGGCGCGGGAAGCGAAAAGACCTTCTCTTTTCGCTTCAATCTCTTTGATATTTTATTTATTGACTTTAGTCTGGCTATAAAACATCACGCTGCGACGGGAGAGGATCCCTCCTCCAGCAAACTCAAAACGTGCAGACGTAGTCGCGGGGACCGCTAGTAGTACCTAATTGTGTTTGAGTTGTGGAATCGTCATTTTTATTAATTTTACTTAAAGTGAGGAATAAAGTGAAGGGCGACGCAAACTTTAAACGCGTGATTGCATTGCGGTGTCGATGCAACGCATTACCAACGTGGCATATCGCTCTTATGTTAAAAAAACGTCACAGTACAACAATAAAAGAGCCTACCTCTTTTATTGTTGTACTGTGTTTAGTTTAGCGCGGGAACAGATAAAAGGAAAATGGATTTTGTTTCTTCATTTTATTAACAGTTTCTTTTTTAAGTAAATTATTGTGGTTTTGTGCTGTAATTAACATAATAATGTTGGCTATTGTAGAAATAGCACACATTATTATGTTGAAGATTGATGTTGATAAAGGTTGATGTTGATTAATGAAGACAAAGTGAGAAATAAAGTACCTAAAGCACACTTTGACGCGGATCGCGAACTCTGATTCGGAACGCTATTCTAGTGCTAAACTCCCAGCATTGAAATTTGAAATGAGAACCAGCATCGCATTTTAATGTATTATATTTGGTAGAATAATGTTAGTTTTAGTGTTAAGTGTAAATATTGAACTTTCGTTACCGAAGAAAAGTCTGTATGGCTTTGATCCGAGGACGTTAAACTTGACAATTAAAAAAAATAAGTAAACAACAAACCTGCAACAGGCACAGCCCAGGGAACTCCTTGGCGAACTCCTCCACCAAAGGCGAGTGTATGTGCACGTTCGCTCCGGGCGCTACCACGTACACGTTGCCCTCGCACAGCGGGTAGATTATTGTCGCTTTTGCCCAGTAGACTAGGTGGCCGGTCAGTTGGAACACCTGAAAGTAGTCATCATCATCATCATTACCAGCCAAAGGACGTCCACTTCTGAACATAGGCCTAGCAATCTGCATCCAGTTTGATCCTGCTATCTTTATAAGGTCGTCTGTACATCTTGTCGGTGGACGTCCTACGCTGCGTCTTTGATCGAAGGAGCTCAAATCTAGAACTTTCCTGCCCCAACGGCCATCAGTTCTTCGCGCTATGTGTCCTGCCCACTGCCACTTGAGCTTACTGACAAAAAGTTATGGAAAACCTTTAGAGAACGTAACGCGCGCTCACAGGCGACCTAACGCACTATATGTTACGAGGCCTTATATGTTACATACCTGAGTCAAAGACAAATCAGTTTCAATGGCAAGAGTTTGTAGACTCTTCAGCGGGCTGTATAGTTTTATAAGCCTCAGTAGTGCAGGACTGCCGTCAAGAGGTATTGATGCTAACAGCTCATTCGGATTTACCTAAAAAAGGAAAGAAAATTCTTGGGTATAGTAGATAACATTATTTAGAAATACTTTCAACTAAAATTGGTTTGGATGGGATCGAACCAGTTGTTTTTGAGATATAGCACATTTTCAACAATCGCAAACATAACTTTGTTATTCATACAAACACTATAAAAAACAAAGTTATATTTGCTGGCAACAAAATATTGTGGTATTTTTAACTAAGTGGATTCCCTCCTACACAAAAAAAAATATATACTCAAACCTGTGTGTCATGCATGTCTCACGCATACCTATTTATATCTTTTTAAATGAAATGGAGTTTTTTGTTATTATTTTTTCTTAAAGCTTATCATTCGAAAGATTAATGGCTTCCGAAGTAGTAAAAGGGTCGTCCCTAGAACTTTTAAACTAACCAAATAAAAATTTTGAAAAAAAAAAAACTTTGTGTTAAACAAGATAGACCCTGTAGGTTTTTAGATATACTTAGCAAATTTTCAACAACGAAAAATTTAACTTTGTTCTTCATACAAGCACTATTAGAACCAAAGTTATTTTTGCAGTCAACCAAATATTGTGATATTTTGGCTAAGTTGAAGTAAGTACCAATAACTAATTCAGTTAAAGTTGGCACGGAACCTTCAGTACATTGACCGAAAAATACAAGTTGAGGGTATATCAAAAAAAAGCAATATTCTTTCTTTGCTCGGCCGTCATACCATGATCGTGCCATGCATTTGGTGTAAGTATGACAAATGCTTACATGGTACATCTTTCATGTGTTAATTATTGGAGCATGAGAAATAAATAGATTAAAAAATCTCTTTTTCTCACCAGTAGTAGTATTCCATGATATGGTCTGAGTTTCTGTAAGCACTTGTCAATAGTTTCCGGTTCAATAATAAGGCCTCGGTTGTGGATTTGATGTGCTTTGTGCGGTAAGCAGAAGGAAAGCAGCACCCATTTGTTTATTCTGACTTGAACTATTCCTGTAATGAAATATATGATTTAATATAAAAATAAACATAAAAGTAAAATGGGTTAGAATGTTTTTAACAGTCACAGTGTCAAAATTTTCTTGCGCACGGTTGGGACTTGAACCAGCAACTTCTTGGATAAATAAATATTCTTTATTGCACAAGTAAGGACATAAATAACAAAGGCAGAAAAAAAGAAAACAGATAATCAAAGTACAATCATGGCAGTCCTATCCCTGGAAGATCACTTCCTTACAACCATTGAGTGGAGGAGGCAATGTTTAAGAATAAAATATCATTTATTGGTAGGTACTTAAAATTCCTGAAATGATTTTCTATGCAAATTTTTTATCAGTGAATTGACAAGTTATCAATATGCTATTCAGCATTTTCTTTTGTTTCTTTATTAATTCTCTGGAGTTTTGGGATATATAAAGGAACAAGGTATATTTTACACTATACTTACCAGTACTACTCAATTCTTCAAAGACTGACTTCATAGACCTTGCTAGGGAGCTTCTCTGTAGAATAAGATGGAAGGCAGACTTAGGTTCCATGTCTAAACCATTTTCTGTTCCGTAAGTGTTTGAACTGGTGGAGTTGCGAGAGATTTCCTCTTCTTCATCATTGTCACCATTAATTTCACTATCTAAAGATGACACTTCGTCATGGGCTGCCAACTGAAATATTTTTAAAAAAAATATCTTATTATTAAGTAAAGATAAAATGCTACAAAAATAATAAAATTACATAGTGATTTTGTAAAGTAACCTATTTAATTTGATAAAATTGTTGTAGTAGATTGTGATCTGAATTTATTGAAAGGATATAATTAATATTCCTTCAGATATAGGCTATGGTCTTATGGTATTCTAATAATAATATTGTGATAAGAACTTGTTTACTCTACAATTGCATCAGACTCCTTGTTTACTATTAACATAACATTACATTCACACAATAATATTATAATTTTACATTATAATTTTAGTTAAAGGGAGGTATTTACCATAATTTTCATTTCCTCAGTCAAATATGAACACCTTTTCTCCTCATGTCTCAATGCCTTTCCCAGTCTTTTGCTTAAGTCATAATAACATTTAACTGTAAAATCAAAGTAAAAAGTTAAGAAGCGACAATCTATTACCAAAATACACAATTTTTTTTTTTTTATGTTGGCGTAAAATTGCTTTACCTATAGAGTGGCTGGCTGAAGCTCTCAACGCAAACACAATGTTTATTAAAATCATAGCAGCAGTATCATCCTTGTTTGTTCTATAAGGCAGCAATGTTGGATGACCAACAAATCTCACATCATTTACTTTCAGCTCAAATTTCCTGTTGCACAATTCTGCCTTCACCGCAAATAATGTTGAAAGCATTTCATCTGTAAATCCACTGAGTTGACCTTAAAAAACGAAGCAAATATTACTTACAAAGTTTATGGCCAACAGATGCTGTTTGTAGTATTTAAGGACTACAAAACAAGATAAGGGATCAGAGTTCATGGAAGGATAAAGGAGGTTACCTAGTGGTTAGAGGAATGACTTTTATTATTTATAACTGTTATTTATTTACCTTTGTATATGTTAGATGTTTGTGATTGAGGATTTTGTAACAGGTCTTCTGTAGAATTAATTGCGTAGGGATTGTGTCTGCCACATTTTTTCTGTGTTCCTTCATCCTTGTTCTCAGTTGTGTATGGGTATCTGAATAGCAGCCTATCACCTTTACTGTCAGATTTTACGAAGAATATGTTCAGCGGATTCACTTCCATTGCTTAGTTTAGAGATTTTATCATTTATCACTGAATTGTAAACAACGCAATCATCACAAGACTCAGCAAGGAAATATGGACACGAGTTTCAGGCACAAGTACATGTTTAGACATTACTAAGGTATGGTATGATATGGATCATAAGATATAGCTAAAAGACACCAAGATTTACTAACTACTTCATAAAAGCAATGGTTAAATTTCTTGGAAATAGAAAGAAAAAAAGGAATTATAGCCTTGTCGTCACTAATGTCACTGTCATTGTGACATATATAACTGACGTTTTCTTGACGTCATTGTTTTTTTTTTATTTGGGCGTATGGGTTTTGAGCTTAATCGATTAAAATGGAGTTCCTGTTTGTGAAATTTTTGCTCCCATCATAAAAGCCAAATAAAAGTTTGTTTGATGAGGAATTTTGTGAAACTCGCATTGATATCAATGGAAATTCGTGATTTATAGAATGAGGAGTGGAATGTTCTTGGGGGACAGGAACATTCCTAAAGATTGACGTTTTCTTTCATCAAGTTATTTAGTGTTGCAAAAACATATTTCTCCATTGTAAAACCATTAAAAAATGTCGCTTAAAAGTGAAAATAGCCATAAAGTACTACCGGAGAAAATTCCTCTTGAAACAGATCAAGGCATCATGGAAAGTGAAGAAAGGAAATGGGGTTTACCATTGAAAGACGTGTACAAACATGGACTGACTTTTTACAAAGGTAGTTTTTAATAATCAATCATTAATTTGCTGAAAACATCTATCTTATGGTTTCCCTAAGTGATGCACTTTAAGTACACTTTTCATATGTGGGTGGATTATTGTTTTATCATCCGGTAAAATATGATTGTTGTGAAGGGCTCCTTATTAGTTTTGACCCGTCGATACAGTAATAAAACTGGTGATCGGAGTACGTTTAAGCTATAAAATTTTAATAACTAGTTTTAATATGTTATTTCTAGATAAAGAAGGTAAAGCCATGCACTTGAGCTATGAAGACCGTCTGAAATTAGTGGCATACACACAGCAAGCGGCTCACGGGCCTCTGGACCCGAACTCGGCGCCTCCACTTGGGGTTTTGGATGTGATTGGTCGAGACCGCAGAGCAGCTTGGCAGGCTTTGGGTCAAATATCTCAGATACAAGCTATGGCTGGATTCATTCACACTTTAGACAGGTAAATCCAAAATATTGCTTTTCTACATCATGTAGTCATAGTCATTATCAATTTTATCAACCTAAAGATGCCCACTGCTGAATATAGACTGCCTCCACAAGTACAATCTATACTAATATTATAAAGCTAAAGAGTTTGTTTGAACATAAACTGTACATAAGTTGTACCTGCAACTTGAGTGTTTTGAAAAAAAACTTGTGTTTAATAGCTTATTTATCGAATAAGGCTTTAGGCTATGAAACACCATACTGCGATGGGATGGTAGGAAGCAAACTGAAATTGCACCATACAGTAATATGATTAGAAAATTACTATATCATAACAAAAAAACGTCTTCACAACACAAATACAAATGATATCTAAATGATGACATATTTATAACAGTTTCGCTTTAAATTGTCAATTAATAAAATATGAAATATTATATTACTAAATTAAAACAAATAAATAAACTATTTACAAATAAAAAACATTGCCCAAATCAAAATGACTCAAATCACAAATTCACCAGTTTTCCTTGATTGCAGATTATGCCCATTATTTAAACCATTCTTGGAGGCTATACAAAAAGATCATGAAGATAAGAAACAACAGGAGTAAGTTCTTTAACAATAATTCAAATGTTTTTGAAAATCATAATTTATATTGACCAACTTGATCATATTATATAGGTTAAAAAGGCAAGAAGAGGTGAGGGCCCACTTGGAATTACAAAATAGAATCATGTTAGAAAAACAGAAACAACAAAGTGCTAAACTCACAGAGGAGCAACAAGTGTGAGTACATATTCTTAGGCATTTTTATCCATTGCATCATGTATTTTTAATCTTTGTTTAAAGTTAAATATAAAATAACATCAAATCTTATAACATTATCTTCAACATTGAGATTGTGAATTGAATAATTCAATAAATTTTTCTAATTGCTTAGCAACTGTAGGTGCACATTTCTTTCTTATTTGTTCCCTGCACTCATAAATAATGTATTATCACAGGCAAAGAATAAAAGACGCCCTCAACGCACAGACATACAACCAGTTCCTACAGTATGCCCAACAGCAGTTTCCCGGCAACTTTGACCAACAGGCTATCTTGATACGACAATTGCAAGATCAGCACTATCAACAATATATTCAGCAGTTGGCCATAGACCAAAGACTAGCAAATGCAAACATTAAAGATGATACACCTTGTGAAGAGGAGAAAGATAGTAAAAAGGAGGAGCCAGTGAAAGATTGTAACTTAAATGAAATGGTGGCGGTAGACGCTATGGAAAATACTAAGTGAGTGTGCTATGTGTCATGTGTAATTTTTATATTATTCAATCCAATACTGCACATTCAGTTGAATATAATATGATTTATTACAGTACCCACCTAAATTAGTGATTTGAATATTTTTTTTTGTTTAGATCATTGCAGACTTCAGATAAAACTGAGTCACCAGAATACACAGAAGAATCAAGGGGGGAAGAAGAGTCAGATGGAGAAGGTAAGAAACAAGATTTTAGTATGTATTGATTACTACACATTTCCATAAGTATGAACTGACAGTGGTCTTGCTGAAGATAAGTGATTGATTGAAGAACAGTATGTAGCAAATCGATGAGGCAATATGAAAGGACCCTTGATACGACATGACAGATTTTTAAAAAATATCATAGAAGGGAAATTAGAAGGGAAGAGGACGGCCTAGGATAAGCTATTTCGACCAAGTGAAGGAGAAAATTAATGTCATGTTAAATCAGGAAGTAAAGAGGTAAGCAGACAGTAGAAAAGAATGGCGATTACTCCACCGACGAGAGTGCGGCTCTTTAATTGAAGAAGAAGACGTAGTATACTTTTTTTTATTATAA
This sequence comes from Pyrausta purpuralis, assembly GCA_963924145.1. NCBI lineage: Eukaryota > Metazoa > Arthropoda > Insecta > Lepidoptera > Crambidae > Pyrausta > Pyrausta purpuralis. The sequence continues at coordinate 13,357,806 of OZ001664.1, forward strand.
ATATTATTACTTATGAACATCAGTTTAAATCTATACTAATATTATAAAGCTAAAGAGTTTGTTTGTTTGTTTGTTTGTTTGAACGCGCTAATCTCAGAAACTTCTGGCCCGATTTGAAAAATTATTTTTATGTTAGATAGTCCATTTATCGAGGAAGGCTTTAAGCTATATAACATAAAGATACGACTCACAAGACCACAGCAGCAATGAAAAATGTTGCGAAAACGGGAGAAAAATATTCCTTTTGAGAGCTTCCGCTGCGTACGCTGCGGAAACCGCTAAAGTTACACAAAAACCATGTATGACAAGATTGTTCAGCATTAAGAGTTATATAATAAAGTCCGCGACAGCATATGTCTATCTTTTATGGTTGACTTACTACAACCTTTTTTATGTTAATAAATTTGTAAAAAAATAATGCATCGTTTTTAGAGGTGTATTATACACACAGGTATTTATTCTTATATCAAAATAAATACATTCATCATCACGAGCATTTCATTTAGAACAAAGTTGCCCTTTATATCATTTGATTCCAATAAATATCTTAGGAGCTATCACAGTTTTAACATAACTCCGCACCAAAATAATGTTCGCAGCTCAAGTACAACGTGCGCTTTCGCTAATTATATTATAAAGCTGAAGAGATTGTTGGTTTGAACGCGCTCATCTCAGGAACTGCTGAACCGATTTGAAAAAATATTTCTGTGTTAGATAGCTTATATATTGAAAAAGGCTTTAGGATATAAAACATCACGCTGCGACGGGAGGGGAGGGAGCAAACTCAAAACGCGCGGACGAAGTCGCGGGGGACCGCTAGTTGTACATATAAATAATAGGTACCTATGTGTCAAAAAGGTCCCCGCTCAGCATAATTCGTGACAGCGCGAGGCATGTCACGATACTGATAGTCTGCGGGAACCCTTTTTATTAGTGTACACACATACAAAGAAAAATAAATTAGACAAAAAAACAAGTACAAGAATAAATTAATACTCATTACTATAATAATTGAAAAAAACTAAAGACATAAAAAAAAAACAATAACAGAATTTCTGGTACATTCACTGCCGTTGCATTACGCTTGTCGCGGTCAATCTATACTATGAATGTGCTGAGATCAATGTGAGAACGTGTCCGTAAAAAAAAAATGTAATGAAACCTAGCCCACTAGACTGTTCCGTCACCGACCATCACCGTTGCGTGCCGTGCACGGAGCGGGACGGCACCGGTAAATTGCGTTCTCGCTCGCTCTTTCTCGATACGACGCGAGGATGAGACAGAACGCTGTCAATCCGTTCAGTGGTACGGTAGAGCGTATTGTATTGCTTTTCGTGAAAACGAAATCAATACGATTATGCTTCGGATCCGAAAAGGATTATCGATTCGTGACGGATTTCGTTTTTAGTAGTAGGCTTACTGACACGTTTCTAGCACGGCTATGGTTTGGTACAGTGCAATGAGAAAATAGCTTAAAGCTTATTAAAAATCAATACTTGCTAAACTCAACGTTTTGCGTCATAATGACGATCACACGCTAGCATTTCATACAAAGTGTAATAGAAACCTAGGCCAGCCCAAAAAGGTCTGAATGATGTATTGATTATAATTTCATTTTTGTTTTTATAGTGTTTTGTCACTATACAAACTTAATAATATTAATTGCACTTGTAAAAATAAACTTTTGGCTGTTTGACAGACGAGGAATCGAACCGCGTGTCTTACGCAATTCGAGCGTAAGCCAATACCACTGCGGACGTATTGCTAATACAATACGTCACGCAGCCTACGTGTTAAAGTGAGCGCTTGCAAAATTCAACAGGCTTGCTAATGTGACGGTGGCCGAGTGGTAGGTATAGGCATACGCCCGGATTGCGTAAGACACGGGGTTCGATTCCTCGTCTGTCACAGAGCCAAAAGTTGCTTTTTACAAGTGCAATTTATATGATTTTAATAATCAATAATTATTAAAAAAAACGTTCTTCTTCTAACCAGATGTATTCCCAGCAGTGGAAGAAGCCCGCATGTGGACTCGTGGCGACATAGCCCAGTTCAAAGAGTCTGCCCAAGCGAGTGGAGGGAAGCTCACCGTAGGCCACGGGGAAACTGTTACTGTACGTGTGCCCACGCACCACAGAGCTAGGTGCCTTTGCTGGGAGTTCGCCACCGACAACTATGATATAGGTACGTAGTATATATATATATATATTTTTCAATAGTCAGATAAGAAATATTCGTCAATCAAAATACAATATGGCTTATTTTAAAACGTCACCTAATTGTCTGCAATCATAGGTACCTAACATTTTTTTGAACCTGATGCTTTATAATTAATCAATCTGATAAGTGTTATTTGACCATTGAAAAATCGGCCCTAAGTATAATACATAATTATCTATATAACGTGTACATAATTCATAAAGATGAAATAAGAAACCAAAATTTTGCGCACGGGCGGGACTTGAACCAGCAACCTTTTGGCAGACCGGGCCAAACGCTCTTACCAATTGAGCTACCGTGCTGTTAGTCCGACCCGGGTTCAAGTCCCGCCCGTGTGCAAAATTTTTGGTTTCTTATTTCATCTTTATGAACATAAAATATGACACTGTGAGTGTTAAAAACATTCTCAAGCATTACGTGTACATAATGTTAAATTCGCATTACCTCAGACACCCTAAATGATTTTTAATTCAATTGACCTTATTCTGAAAGAAAAACTATAATTAAAAGAATTTAAGCTTTTTAGTTTTACTGGCACTTCTGATCATTTCTTACTCTGCGGATGACGCTCTGTAGAGAGATAATTCGGTAGGTATTCACCGGGCTGCTGCATAGCGCTGACATTATTATTATTACTATCTACTCTCTTGAAGAACTTACCATTGCTTGTTTACGTATTGAGGCGGGTTAGCGTACGTGATGGCTTGACTTATTAATAAACAGACAGGGTAACATTTTAATAAAGAATTTTTGAAAAATGTGACCCTTATTAAAAAGTGATTCAATTGATTCTGCTCGTTATTCCCATACACATATTTTCAGGTTTTGCGCATATGTAACGTTGCACATTGTACTAATTATAAAGCTGAAGAGTGTGTTTGCTTAAACGCGAAAATCTTAGAAACTACTGGATTGGTTTGAAAAAATATTGTTGTGTTTGATAGCTTTTTTACTATTCTTATATATAAAATTATCGTGTCACAATGTTCGTTCCCACACTCCTCCGAAACGGCTTGACCGATTCTCATGAAATTTTGTGAGCATATTGAGTAGTTCTGAGAATCGGCCAACATCTATTATTTTTCATACCCCTAAGTGATAAGAGTTGTTTACCCTTATTTTTTTGAACACTTTTGGACGAAATATTTATACGGCAAAACAACGTTTGCCGAATCAGATAGTATAATAAATAATAATAACTATTGGACACCTATCACATACATTGCTCTGATCCCAAAGTAAGTAGCTAATGCACTTGTGTTATGGAAATCAGACACAACGGTGGTACCACTACACCCAGACCCGAGACAATATAGAAAATTTTGATTTCTACATTGACCCGACCGGGAATCGAACCCGGGACTTCGGAGCAGCGACGCCTTGAAACCAGCGTGTTTAGCCACTACACCACGGAGGTCGTCAAATTTAGGCGGGTTTGCGCACGTGATGGCTTGTCCTGAGGGCAACATTTTAATGAAGATTTATTTTTCAAAATGTGACCCTTATTAAAAAGTGGTTCAATTGATTCTCCTCGTTATTCCAATACTACTATTTTCAGGTTTTGCGCATGTAACGTTTACACTTTGTACTAATATTATGAAGCTGAAGAGTGTGTTTGTTTGAACGCGCTAATCTCAGAAACTACTGGATTGATTTGAAAAAATATTTTTGTGTTGGATAGCTTATTTATGGAAGGAAGGCTTTAGTTGGGCTATAAAACATCACGTTGTGACGGGAAGGGAGGGAGCAAACTCCAAACGCGCGGACGCAGTTGCGGGGGACCGCTATTAAATCGTATTAGGTATTAGCAGTTAATAAGAGCCATGCCACACTGGCGGATTACAAGCGTTTTCAAAGCGGAGCGGCCACGCAGCGAGCACTCTGTGGGAACGCGGCGAACAATAATAATAAAATAATAATAATAAATTCATTTATTCACCAAAACGTGACGATTAACAATGTTCATTCTTAGACCTATGAACTATAATTGACAAACAAGTTAATCTTGAGAATGTCCCTGCCAACTAAACTAGGATTAAACCTGTGTCTTAGAAGACAGTGATTCCTCCAAGGAGAAAAAAAATGTTAGTAATTAAAAAAGAAAAAGGCTTAAGGTGATTTAAGTATTAAAGTAAACAGACAAAGAATAATAATAATTGATTTAACTAAGAAATTGAAATGCATGTGTGTGGCTAGTGTTGCGCCCGAGCAAAAGAGCAGTGGGAGTTTAAATCAAAAACAAATCGCGGCTGCGCAGCGAACACCTTGCGGATGCGGAGCGTACGCGTCGCGGATTCGCAACGTTTCCGCCTTGAGTGAGCGCCGAACGATACACTCAGTATCAGAATGGATTTCGACGAGAAAATAAATAACTGCTGTTAGCTTGTTTCTTCGACGACGCTAGAATCGAAAACCAATACTTCGAAGATATTGGGAGGATCCAATAAAAACTAATCGACTGAATTAAAGCGACTACTATGTGTTGTTTTGCAAAGGAAAGTAATAATAATCCAAGACAATTTTATTGTTACTTGCGTATGTTAAGACCTACATTTTATGAGTTGTTACATCTAATTTAAAGTACATAAAACATAAGATAAACACGTCACTTTGTAAACAACTAGTAGCGCGGAAGCGGGGGTTTCGGTATGCGAGGGTACAAAATGGCGACTGCGCACACGCGGCGGGTTCGCTGCGTGGCCGCTCCACTTTGAAAACGCTTGTTATCTACCAGTGTGGCATGGCTCTTACGGCCGAGTAAGCTCACTGTATGTAGGCCTCGGGAAAACTGTTACTATACTTACTATGCGCGTGCCCACGCACCACAGGGCAAGGTGCCTGTGCTGGGAGTTCGCCACTAACAACTATATTATCATCATCATCATTATCAGCCAAAGGACGTCCACTGCTGAACATAGGCCTCCCACACGGCTTTCCACAGCGACTGACCACTAGCGGTCTGCATCCGGTTTGATACTGCGATCTTTACAAGGTCGTCTGTCCATCTTGTCGGTGGACGTCCTTAACTATATTATTTGTATATATTAGTTATTATGTGGGTTAAACAACATTGGAAAGTGTTTCTGACGGACGTACTCGAATTAATAATAAACGGCACCTAAAAAGTAGTATACGTAGAAGAACTAAGGTAACGTGCATGCCTTGAGAATCAATAAGCTTAAGTGGCAGAGGGCAGGGCACATAGCGCGAAGAACTGATGGCCGTCGTTGGGGCAGGAAAGTTATAGATTGGAGACCCTTCGACCAAATACGCAGCGTAGGTCGTCCACCGAAAAGATGGACAGACGACCTTAAAAAGATCGCGGGATCAAACTGGATGCAGACTGGGGGGAGCCAGTGGGGGAGGCCTATGTTCAGCAGTGGACGTCCTTTGGCTAATAATGATGATGACCTAAAAAGTATATCAGACAATTGAATTTGTCCTTCGCCGATTCTAAAGAATGCTATAGAGTTGTGCAACAATTATTGCATCACAAACATATTATGGATTCTGCTTTATAATTTGATGATGATAAAGTTATTTTTCCCTCTGCACGAAAGCAACAGGATATACTCTACTTTGTCCACTGAACGGATTAACAGCTTTCTGTTTCCCCGTTATATAGAGCGATAACGGGTGAGAACGTATTTTGCCGATGCTGTCAAGCTCCGTGAAACGGCATGCGATGGTGTTGGTCGGTGACGGAACGGTTTAGTGGGCAAAGTGTTATAGTTTTCTATACAAATAATACAGGGTGCTGTTTTGGTCAGCGACGAGCGACTCAGGGGTGGTAGTACAAACGATACGGATGCCAAAAACATTTTTTTTAAATGGCAAAAACCCACTAAATCAATTTATTAATGCGACACAGTGATCGAGTCAAAACTACCAACACCAGGTAGCCTCTTCTTAGCTTAGCTTACTAACCACGGCGTAGTATTTCGTAGATACGCGCGAGGGTGCGAGTTTCCCCATTCATTTTGACATTTTTTAGAATGTTGTGAAAATGGTTTTCTTGTATTAAACTTGCATATAATTTAAAGAAAATATTATTATTAGAATAATTATATCTCATATTATCATCCCTGAGTTGGATGTCACTAACCAAAACAATACTTTTATTTTATTGCCACGTTCCTAGCACAGTCGTGGTATGCTACGGTGTAGTGGGCAAAAACTTTATGGCTCCAATATAATAAACGAGTGCACGCAGTATCATATTCCATTAAATGTGCAATAAAGAGTTATCTTTCTCTCTATCTCATAGAATATTATCGTTTCTGTGTATTTGTACATTGCCACAATGTGTTCTACCTTAAGCATTTCCAAAGTTCTTTATTTTAGTTTCTTATTATTAAAGCCTTTATTTGATCCACAGCGTTTAACTAGAACATATAACAAGGTTCATTATCTATCAAAACTTTGGTTATGAAGTCCTAAACCTAATGTAAATAAGTGTTAATTTCCAGGCTTCGGGCTCTACTTCGAGTGGAGCAAGTCCCCCACCACCGAGGTGACGATCCACGTGGCCGAGAGCGACGATGAGGACGATGCGGACGACGACGGATACGGAGACATCGACGAAGGTATGTATTGTAATAATCTTAACTTATTCTCTAAAATATAAAATTCTCGTGTCACAATGTTCGGTCTTGTACTTCTCCGAAACGGCTTTACCGATTCTTACTAAATTTTTTATGCGTATTCAGTAGGTCTGAGCATCGGCTACTATCTATTTTTCATACCCCTAAGTGATAAGGGTTGTTCACCCTTAAATATATTTTTCTAATTTTTGGACGAAATTTTTTGTTTTTATAATGTGGCATTAAAAAATTTAAGTAATTTTTCATCCTGCTCGAAAATAGATCATTTATAGTGTTTTTCTTAACTGTAATAATTACGAGGCTAGGAGAGACGAGGCCGGGGCGGGACGGTGCTAGGGGCTAAGCAAATATCGCTAGGTCCGCTAGTAATAAATAAATATGCCCCAGAAAGCACACCAATTGTCGTGGTTTCGATGTATGGAATTATCTTCCTTGTGTTACGAACACCAGACAACGATTACGACAGGGGCGTCTCCAATAAATGCTTAAATACATTTTTGTTAACATCCATGACATCGGTACAAATGTTCGTGCTCATCACACAAACATTTGCTCCTTGCGGGTTTCGAACCTGCGACGGCCGGCGTAATAGTATTGGAAGACGCCTTCAAGCTCCTGGAATAAATCACCATCATACACCTTCGGTTTGCCGATGATATAGTCGATGTGGCAAAAACGCTGGACGACCTTAGCACTATGCTCGAAGAAGAAGTGGGTCTAAAATGAACATGGAAAAGACGAAAATCATGTCGAGCTCCTTTGTTGAACCCACTTCAATATCTGTTGGGAACTCAATTCTCGAAGTTGACGACTAATACATCTACCTGGGACACGTAATAAAATTAGGTAGGTTCAACTTTGAGAAGGAGGTCAATCGACAAGTTCAACTCGGCTGGGCGGCGTTCGGTAATATGCGCAAGAGTGTTTTCACATCTCAATTATCTCGGTGTCTAAACACAAAAGTCTTCAACCATCGTGTGTTACCAGTGATGACATACGGATCCGAAAAATGGTCTCTAACTATGGGCCTTATAGTTAGGGAGGCGAATAAGGGAATTTTCGGTAAAACTCGAGCGTGGCAGTTTAAGATATGAGAGATACCTTGGACCTAATAGAACAACCTTGTAAAGTATTTAGCTCTATATGTAGTGACGCGCGCCTAGGATAGACGATCAGATTAGTGAAAAAAAATCGATAGTCTGAAATACTCGAGCGCGTCAGATTATGATATTGGGGGTTGATTTTAGTGTTTTAAGACATATTTAACTAATCTGACGATAAGTCCTTGATGCCGCCGAGTTATAGGGTCGCGAACTTGTAAAAAAACGTTAATCCGGCATTCTCGAGCGCGATTTTTATTTCTTTTATTTTGAAGAATATAATCTAAAACGTACTAAAAATACAAAATCTGCCGGTTTCCGCATGACCGGGAGTGTGAAGGAGCCATTTCATCTTCCGAAAAACGCGTTGCGGCATATAAGTCGCGAACGATACATTTTACAAAAAAAAAGTTTAAATAAACTAAAAAGGTAATTTAATTTTACACAAAAAAGATCTCTTTAAATTTTTGTCCAAAGTTAAAACTTTTTGACTTGAAGCATCATAAAAACTCAAACTCCCGGTTTTTTGAGTATATCTTGAAAACTGAGGGTGTTAAAAAAAATTATATGAAATAACAATGATTAAATTATCGCTGGTGTTCGAGAATATCGACATAATTCAAAATTTTGACGAATTAAGTTACATATGCCATACGATCCTAAACCTGTGATATTTTATCGTGAACAGAGACGGAACGCAGATTTCGAGCCAGGGTTCGTAAGAAAGAGACAGCGTCATTATTCATTTGGGACAAAACACTCGAGCGTAAATCTTAAATACTGACTCTTCTCAGTTGAACCGTGGACAACAAAGTGAACGAACGTTTGATTCTCATGAATACCGACGTATTTAGAGTTGGGTTGCAATATGTTGATTTTTTGTTCAAGAATAGTGACATTTTTTGTAATTAGTCGTTGTTTTTGATAAAGGTGAGTGTCTTTTTATGTGTTATTTTTATTAACGTCTGTATTCTAGATTGAATACGGTCCATTTCCTATAATATCGTATTTTCCTCTGACTTTATCTAGCTTAAGTTTATATTCTCGAAAAAAAAAACAGATTTTATTGCGTCGTAAATAAGAAACGACGTTGTTTTTGAAAAATATGCGCATACTGTTTTTACTTATTACGAAATAAGTCTGTGTTCAAGCAGTTAAGGGATAGAAATATTGAGTTATTTATTCATATCTCATTTATTGATAATTAATTATTAAGGTTAAATTATTTGTTGATAGCTCGTTTATAGCTCGGCCAGAGACCCACGAGCTATCCTGACACGACACTACACCGAAGAAATCCCGGACATCAGCCTCTACGAGATTAGGATGGCCCGTAAACAGCTCAAAAACAACAAGGCACATGGCGAGGACAGAATCACAGCAGAGCTTCTGAAGGCGGGTGGAACACCGGTACTTAAAGTCCTTTAGAGACTCTTTAATTCCGTGCTGCTGGAAGGCATCACACCTGAGGCGTGGAACGGGAGTGTGTTGGTGTTGTTCTTCAAAAAAGGAGACAAAACCTTATTGAAGAACTATAGACCCATCTCCCTCCTGAGCCATGTCTACAAGCTGTTTTCAAGGGTCATCACGAATCGTCTCGCACGTAGGTTTGATGACTTCCAGCCTCCCGAACAAGCCGGTTTCCGAAAAGGCTATAGTACCATAGACCACATCTATACGCTTAGGCAAATTATATAGAAGTCAGAGGAGTATAATATGCCTCTATGCTTAGCGTTTGTGGACTATGAAAAGGCCTTTGATTCGATCGAAACTTGGGCGGTGCTTCAGTCTCTGCAGCGGTGCCACATGGACTATAGGTATATAGAGGTGTTAAAGTGCCTTTACAACAACGCCATATCGGTCCGAGTACAGGAGCAAAACACGAGGGCGATTCCACTGCGGAGAGGTGTGAGACAGGGAGATGTCATATCTCCGAAACTGTTCACAGCGGCATTGGAAGACGCCTTCAAACTTCTGGAATGGGAAGGAATCGGCATCAATGTTAATGGCGAATACATCACACACCTCCGATTTGCCGATGATATAGTTGTTGTGGCAAAGACGCTGGACGATCTTGGCACTATGCTCGAAGACCTTGACCGAGTATCCCAACAAGTGGATTTTAAAATGAACATGGAGAAGACGAAAATTATGTCGAGCTCCCTTGTTGTACCCACTCCAGTATCCATTGGGAACTCAACTTTCGAAGTTGTCGACGAGTACGTCTACCTGGGACAAGTGATCCAATTGGGTAGGTGCAACTTCGAGAAATAGGTCAACCGACGAATCCAACTCGGCTGGGCAGCATTCGGGAAATTATGCAAGAGTGTCTTCTCATCTCATCTACCTCAGTATCTAAAGATGAAAGTCTTCAACCAATGTGTGTTACCAGTGATGACATACGGATCCAAAACATGGTCTCTAACTATAGGCCTCATAAAGAAGCTCAAAATCACACCACTAGCGATGGAGAGTGCTATGCTTGGTGTTTCTCTACGGGATCGAATCAGAAATGAGGAGATACGTAGAAGAACTATGGTAAGTGGTAACGGACATAGCTTTGAGAATCAGAAAGCTCAAGTGTCAATGGGCAGGGCACATAGCGCGAAGAATTGATGGCCGTTGGGGCAGGAAAGTTCTAGATTGGATACCCTTTGGCTAAAGACGCAGCGTAGGACTTCCACCAATAAGATGGACAGACGACCTTATAAAGATTACAGACAGGATCAAACTGGTTGCAGACCGCTAGTAATCAGTCGCTGTGAAAACCCGTGGGGGAGTCCTATGTTCAGCAGTGGGCGTCCTTTGGCTACTGCTGATGATGATGATGATGATGAAATCTGCTTATAAAAAAAGCACCGGAATCTCAGAAAATAAGAAAAAAGGACTCGTAGATTTAGTAGACAAAAATATAATTCCAAACTACCGTCGAAATTTTACGAGGGGTTGTAGAATAAGATATTTTTAGAATTTGATCTCTCGGGTTTTGCATTTTTTTTGATTATTTATAAGCAATCGTTTTGTATTTATTTCATTTATTTAGAAGAATTCATGTTTATTTTGATTTCATTTATTTTAAAGAACAAAGTTAAATAGATCTAAATTTAACGTTTCCATTGTATGTTATAGAACTTTTGTTTTATTTGTTATAAGTACAAAAGTTTTAAACACTGTTGTATCTTTTTTATTTGGATTTTTAAGAGGCTTTAAAGTTAAATAAATGCCATAACTTGATTTTTAAAATTTGTTCTTTCGTGAATAAAGACTGAAGTCGGAAACCCCCTTTAGATATTGATATTTTTGTATAATTTTATTAAAATTCTTATTTTTTTTTAAATGTGTTTAAATACCCTGATAAACATTCCTTTTATCAGTAAAGTCAAATCCTCGAAAAATCATTACAATTTTGCAATATACACCTAAACATTTATCACAAAGTTTAAAAACGTCATTCCCTAAAATTTATCATTTTTAGTTCCGTCGCTATTCTCGCAAACCAGCGTTATGTTACTTTTATTACATCTCATTTTTTTTTCTAAAGCTTCTCGACAATTTTCGTGGACTCGGAAAAAGTTACGCGTATCTGTATACAAAAGTATTATTAACATGTACAGTTTCATGTATGTATATTATTCAATAGCCTGCTGACCCTCAAATTGTTTTTTGGACGTACCGTAAGCAAAACGAAGTGAAGAATTATTAAGAAGAAAGAAGAAAGGAAAAAAAGAAACCAAAAAACCTTTCCGGTCAGATTAAGAGACCCCACCAACATTTTTGTCAGAAAATATGCTTTCAGGATACCGAGATAAACCTCCCCTATGAAAATCTGACGTGCTCGATTATTTCAGAAAAACTTTTTTTTGCATTTTCATAAATTCATCGTAACTTATGGTCACGCCGAAATCGTCAATTTTTTTTAATGGGAGCTTCCTTGGGGCCTACTTAACACCCCTTCCGAAAATCTGACGCGCTTGAGTAATATTTTTTTGCATTTTTGACTACTTAATATGCCTACCCCCACCACGCAAACCGGCAGATTAGTATACCGTTGTTATCAGAGGCACTTGAGGCATACTTAGTATGAATATCTGACGCGCTCGAGAATGCCCAAGCAACTGTTTTTTTTTACATTTTTGAAAAACCGTACACGCCAAACCCACCGCTAAAATGGTTTTTACTATACGAAAAGCTCGTTTCGAAATTATTTTATCTTTCGATTTTGATGAGTCTCGACGGCACCGTTGAATTACGCCATTTAGCTACCTCGCCTCCCTGACTATTATAAGGAAGCTCAAAATCACACAACGAGCGGTGGAGAAAGCTATGCTATGCTATGCATTTTTCTACTAGATCAAATCATAAATGAGGACGTACGTAGAAGAACTAGGTAAACATAGCCCTGAGAATCAGTAACTTCACGTTGCAATGGGCAGGGCTAATAGCACAAATAACTGATGGCATTTGGGACAGAAAAATTCTAGATGGGAAACCCCTTGACTAGATACGTAACATAGTTCATCCACCGACACGACAAGAAGACAGACGGCCTTGTAAAGATCGCAGGATCACACTGGATGCAGACCGCTTATGGTCTATATTCAGTAGCGGACGTCCTTTGTCTGATAATGATGATGATGATTATGAGTTGAAGGTACATATTGTGTAGAAGCCCTCTTGTCAGGCTTCGGTCTCTACTTAGAATGGAGCAAGTCCCCCACCACGTGGCTGAGAGCGACGACGCACAGTGGGTAATTTTCGAAAGTTAGGGAGGGGTACTAAATTATATTATGTAAAAAACCTTGCTGAAACGTTAAATTCTTATGTTTTATATACAATTTAGCTATTTGAAAGAAAATGTCCTTGCCGTGGATCAGAACCCTACCCAACTAGCACACAAGCAGCTTTCACCGCCATTATAGAGCTTCTTAGCGATACAATGGCCGTTGAAAAGCTTAAACCAACTCCTCAACCTGTATAGCAACGTATTCTAATGCCATTATACAGGTAGGCGATACAGTGGCCATACAATCGTAATCATTTACACTAAAGCAGTTACAATGGTATCTTGTTCCGTCATTCTACAGGTGATGGAGGTATAGTAGCGTTGTGAACACTCCTTTACCACTAGTAGAGCTATAAATGATTTTTTGGAAGGTATGAGTGTTTGAAAGGCGCTATAGGATGCTACTTAATCACTTTGAGTGGAAAAGGGAGTCTCTATAGATTCTTAAGGTCTATTATAGTGTTTATCACCGCTCTTGTAGCGTCATTACCTACAGTAGAGTTAAAGTTACTCTGTAGTAGCGCTAAAGGCGCTATATTTGAGGAAATGAACTCTTTCGTAGCGCTAAGCGCGTTATAATAGTGGTTTTAATTACTTAAGACGATGAGTAATACGTTTATAGCGTTGCTGTAGCGCTTTAAGTGGGACAGGAGCGATTTCAAATGCTTTGAAAAACGTAAACGTTGTCGTCCATTTTGAGTAATATGACAACTATTTTCAACAATAACAATAACAACGCCCTCATTGATATCGAGTTATAACAACTACTTTATGATTTAGTTTCGATATTATTTATTCATAAATGACTTAAACATCTATTGGGAAGTCTTAATAAGTGGTTTTAATAAAATAAAAAAAAACTATGTCACCAATATTATAAAAGTATTATAACACTAAAAACGTATTATCTTACGGCGCGTTAAAATCTAAGCGAAAATATATGTATATGTTCACAGTAAACTGATACTCGCAATAAATATGTCACAGTAATAATATATTCAAATTAACCTTTTGAGTTTATGTATTAGAAAAACTTTTGACAGACAACACCTTGTTTCATTTGCACTGATTTAAAATCAAAACTATTTTTTTATATAAGTATTTAGTTTTTAGTCACTTAATCGCGATCAAATACGACAAGAGCTGCAGTATAGCGCTACAAAGCATAATTTTACTCTTGCAGCGTTCGCTACACCTTTTTAAGCGCCATTGTATATCCGTTAGCGTACACAACCACTCTTATAGCGTTATTGTACAAACATTAACGTACATCACCACTCTTGTAGCGTCATTATACGGCGGTTCTAACTCTTATTTCGCTGCTATAGCGCGATTGTAGAGCTGATACCGTTATAAAAAGTGCCTATTTTAGGGTTAGAGTAGCGCTATAGCAGTTTATACGGCTGCTGTACGGCTTATCTATACAGCTTATGCCGTAATCGACAACCTCTTAACGGCCACTGTAGAGCTTCTTATAGCGCTTGAGTGCTAGTTGGGTATGTACGGTTGGTGTCATAGGATACCAATTATAAAGCTCAACTTCATTGCTGTTTTATTATCATATTTATCTCTCGCTCTCTATCAGATCTTTATCTTTGCCAGTATTTGACGATATATCTGGCTTTGCAAAAAAGCTTCTAGCTGTGTTACCATCATTGGTATTCCCGAAACTGGGCTTAGGTACTAATAGTCCCCCTAGCCGATTTCGACTACGGTGGCCAGTTACAACGACTAACCGACTGCTCGGGACATATTATAGTGCACAATTGTGTGCGCAAACACAGGAGTACTCTCTATTCCTTTCACTCTCTTAGCCCGATGGGACAGCAATCTGACACGACCGGAGAGAGTTCAGGCGCAGGACCAACGGCTTTACGTGCTTTTCCGAGGCACGGGGGTGAAACACCGCTAACTTCCAAACTCCGGGCTACCCTTAGAATTTCTGAACAGAAAAACTCCGGTTTTTTTTGGCCCGACCCGGGGATCGAACCCGGGACCTCTGGCGCAGCCGTCGCTTTAAAGTGCGACCCTCCTACCGCTGCGCCACCGATGCAGTTCGCTTAGGTGCTAACCGTCAACTAGCTAACCATTGTTCCTTAAATTGAGTTTGAATCTGTGATTTTTTTCCTGCTATAATTTTCTTGTTGATTTCGACTCGGGCTCGTTTATTTTTTATTAGTAGTAGGCATGTAAAGGCGATATCCGATGGCGATATCCCTAGATCCAAATTATCTGGAGTATAAGGACGTGATACTAATTCTTGATTGTGTTTAAATTGAGCATGTGAAGGTTTACATAATGTAACATTTTGTAGTGGCTTTATTGTTAGATAGTGTTGCAGATTTTTACGTTGCCTGATGAAATAGACAAAATCTTATTAAACCGCAAATTTTCACAAACAAAAAATATATTACTCAAATTAGGTAACACTTCAACGCACATGTTACGAGCCGAAGCCTCGTCTACGTCACGCCTACGTCATACCTACGTCACACGTTTTCCAAGTGCAGGTGGCTCGATTGAGCAATAATTACAGGAATGTGCTTAGTGGACAGTTTTCGCGAGTGTGAAACCTTCGGACAGTTTTTCGGTGCCTTTTAGCTTCAATCGCGGAAGCGTCAGGACGTTAGTTAAGATTTGATCATCGTGATCACCTAGTTAAGTCATACTATTGTAAAAATCTACAATAAATACATATATAATTAAAAGTCTAGTTTTTAAAAAATCCTACCCGACGGCTCAATTCCGTAATTGGCGCAGTCGGTAGGATAGTCGAGTCAGTGCGCGTTATCAAACCTCGATCCGCCTGATAGTCGTTTCGTCGACGCGTCGACTATCCCTTCAAACCTACGCGAAGCAGTCGTCGGACGGAGAAGAAGAATCAGCTTCAAACAACGGCGGCGCCAGTCTAAAAATCGACGGAACATCACCGCTACCAGTATGCTAAGAATCCTGCTCCTGTGAGTTATAGATATTTAAGTTACGCTTTCCTATTGGTTGCCAGCGGCCCCTTTCCTGTCTCCCGTAGGGCAAGTGTTTAAGTTAGTTAGTTTTTTTTAGAAAAAACAGTTTAGATAAGTTATCAAAATTTTCTTTCCGAGGAGAGATAGAGATATTGGGCCGAATCTGCGGCGCAGTATCCGACCTAGTTCTAGAGAGTACAGATTTCATCGCGAAATTGATTTATCTAGTTTAGAAAGCATAGAAGAAGAAATGGCGCATGAACAACAGGCCGTTGCAGCGTCAAATGATATGACAGACAGAATATGGAAATCGTTAAGATTAGTACCTGAGTTTGATGGAAATTCAAATGTTTTAATCAGATTTTTAAACATTTGTGACCAGCTTGTTATAACTTATGCAAATCCAGCCCCGGGGAATGAATTAAATAACTCTGCCTTGTTAAATGGCATTTTAAATAAAATAACCGGGCATGCCGCTAGAACTTTAGCTACTAACGGTATTCCTCAGGACTGGAACGGCATTAGAAATGCTCTTATCAACAGCTTTTCAGATCATAGAGATGAGTCCGCGCTATACACTGATATGTCTATGTTATCACAAGGTTCCGATACACCGCAAATATTTTATGAACGTGTTCAAAATTTATTAAGCGTAATTATGACCTACGTAGAGTTACATGAAACTATTAAGACCACGGTTGAGGCCAAACGCGACCTTTATAAAAAGTTAGCTCTCCAGACTTACACCAGAGGCCTAGCCGAGCCTCTAGGCTCACGCGTCAGGTGCATGCGGCCTGAATCATTAGAAAAAGCCTTAGAGTTTGCCCAAGAAGAACTCAACGTTCTTTATCTACAACGTAAAACCGCGACTCCGTCAAATTCTAGGAAACCCAATGCTCAGTTCAATTACTCACCTTTTCGATTTAATGACTCAGTGATGCAATCGAAACAATATAATACCGTAGCGCCGATGCATCAATTAAGACCATTTAATTACCCGTCAATGCAACAAGGTAATAAATTTCCTAATAACGACTTTAGGCCTATCGCGACTCAAAATTTCATGCACCAGCAGGGACCGTCAAGGACTCAACAAATGATGAGAGCCTTGCCTCGCTCAAATATGTCCACAGGCTTTAGAATACCCCCTCGTGTAAATTACCCGGGAAATCACAATACCAACCCCGTACCTATGAGCGGCGTATCTCACCCAGTTGCTCGCGTTTTGCCGCCCACGCAACAGAATACACGCCCACAAATTAATTTAAATGAATCTTTAGAGCCTGAAACCTTTTACTACCCTGACATAGACTATGAACAGCAGCCATACGTGACAGAGCCTGAAAACTTCTATGAGACTGAAGAAATTACTGAAACAACTAACTATGATGACCAAGCAAATTTTTCTTCGACTCCGGATCAAACGTCTCCAGAATAGAGTTACACCTTCAAGATAAAAGACAATTGCCATTTATTCAAATACAAGAGCCTCCACTCAAACTACTCATAGATACCGGAGCGAACAAATCATTTATAAGCCCAGAAGCTGTAGAATATTTTTTTTCGCAGTATGAATTGAATTATGATCCTTTCGTTGTAGTGAATATCCATGCAGCGACAAGTAATAACTATTCAATCACTGTACCATGCTTTTCCGAATTTAATGATCCAAATCCTATAAAACTTTTTGTTTACAGATTCCACGAATACTTTGATGGTTTGATAGGTCTCGATCTCTTAGAAAGATGGCAATCCAAAATTGACCTAGGTTCTCGCGTTTTAAAGACGCAATTCGCAGAAAATCCGATACTTATGTACAGAACTGGAAGTACCAACTTATTTGAGACTGTCATCCCTGCACAATCAACTAAGGTTGTCAAAATCCCAACTAGTATTTCGGAAGGAGCAATTACCGTAGAATCTCAAACTTTATGCGGCTGCAACATTACAGACTGTTTTTCATCGGCTGAAAACGGTCAAGCCTATATAGAAATTTTAAATCCATCTCGTAATGACATCATTTTTGCTTTATCACAGCCTTTGCAGGTGCACATATTTAACGAACAGACAGACTTACCTAATACGACAGACTGTATGACTCATGACGCCACGCGATTCCGAGAAGTTTTATCGCGGCTGCGAACAGATCACATGAACGCTGAGGAGAAAGCCAATTTACTTGCATTATGTAAAGAATATTCCGACATATTTTATATTGAAGACGAACCCTTGACATTTACGAACAAAATTAAGCATCGAATTACAACTACCGATGAAATTCCCGTTCACTGTAAAACTTATAGATACCCTTTCGTGCACAGACAAGAAGTCCAATCGCAAATTAAAAAAATGCTTGATCAGGGAATCATACGACCCTCCACCTCCGCCTGGAGTGCGCCTATTTGGATAGTACCTAAAAAAGCAGATGCCTCAGGCAAAGTTAAATGGAGATTAGTCGTCGACTTTAGGAAACTCAACGAAAAAACTGTAGATGATAAATACCCTATCCCCAACTTGACAGACATACTAGACAAGCTAGGAAAATGCCAATATTTTACTACCCTAGATTTGGCAAGTGGCTTTTATCAGGTAGAAATGGATCCTAATGACATTCACAAAACAGGATTTAGCGTTGCAGACGGACAAGGCCACTTTGAATTTTTGAGAATGCCTATGGGCCTCAAAAATAGTCCATCTACGTTCCAGCGCGTCATGGATAACGTGCTTAGAGGCTTACAAAACGTCATCTGCGTAGTGTACCTAGATGATATTCTAGTATTTTCGACATCTCTACAAGAACACATGATAAATCTGCGTAAAGTATTTAATCGGCTTCGAGACTCAAATTTCAAAGTCCAAATGGACAAGTCAGAATTTTTGAAGCACGAAACTCCTTATTTAGGGCATATAATTACACCACAAGGCGTAAAACCCAACCCTGATAAAATAGCTGCCATTTTAAAATACCCCATCCCAAAAACCACCAAGCAAATTAAAGGATTTTTAGGACTTATTGGTTATTACAGACGTTTTATCCCTGACTTTGCCCGCTTAACGAAACCTCTGACTGCCTGCCTTAAAAAAGGAGCAAAAATTTCACTTACTCCCGACTACATACAATGCTTCGAAAATTGCAAGACTCTACTAATAAATGACCCTATTCTTCAATACCCGGACCTTTCAAAAGACTTTATATTGACCACAGACGCTTCAAACGTTGCTTTGGGAGCCGTCCTATCACAAGGTCCCGTAGGATCTGATAGACCTATAGCCTACGCGTCCAGAACTTTAAACACCAGCGAATTAAACTATTCCACAATAGAAAAGGAATTGCTTGCAATAGTTTGGGCAACTAAATATTTCAGACCCTACTTATTTGGCCGAAAATTCAAAATTATTACCGACCACAAGCCCCTTCAATGGCTTCTCAATTTAAGGGAACCTAATTCTCGCCTTACTCGATGGCGATTAAAATTGGCAGAATATAATTTTACCATCATCTATAAAAAAGGTAAAGCAAATACCAATGCTGACGCATTGTCTCGCGTAGAAATTCACAACGAGGAACTAGACTCAATAGTCGTTAATATCAGTAGTTCCTCATCGTCTCCATCAGTTACCCATATCAACGACTCAGCATCCTCAACAATCACTGCCCCCGACGATAGACCTCTCATAAGTCAATCTTCGACTGACACAGCACCTAGTATGAGACCACTAGATAGTCCATTACCTTTCATGCACGATTTTCCAGTTTTCCCAGAGCTTGAAGAGGACACAGCCCACACTAGCATTGAACACCCTATACTAGAACTACCCGTTTCAGAAGAACCTTTAAATAAATTCAAAAGACAACTAATTATAAAAGTTCTATCAAATACTTCTACCACAAAACCAAAAACTACAGTTCCTTTTGAAACCTACAGGAAAACAGTTGTTGAAATTTCAGAAAATAATCTAGAAGAAGAAATAATATCCGTTGTTAAAAATCACATTGACCCAAAATTGCGTACAGCTATCCTAGTACAACCTCTTAATAAAATGTACGATATTGTACCTATTTTACAACGCACTTTTAAAAGTGATTCAGCTAACTTAGTGCTTGTAAAAACTGAAATTCAGGACATTAGTGACTTTTTAAACCAACAAGATATAATATTAAAGTACCATGAAGGAAAAACTAACCACAGAGGCATTAATGAAACACACTTAGCATTATCGCAACGCTATTTTTGGCCTAAATTAAAGGAAAGTATTACTAAATTTATAAATCAATGTGACATATGCAACAGAGCTAAATATGACCGCAACCCTATAAAACCCCAATTTCAGGTTGTACCCCCACCGCACAAACCATACCAAGTAGCTCATATGAACGTACTTACCATAGAACAGGACAAATATCTCACTATCATAGATTCTTTTTCGAAATATGCTCAAGTATACCCCCTAACAGATTGCACCGCCCCGAGTATAGTGAAAGCCCTCTTATTATTTTCCACGCACCACGGCTTCCCGATGTATCTGATCACAGACCAGGGAACTGAATTTGTTAACCAAGTAGTGTCCGAATTCCTTAAATTACATAAAATACAGCATCATAAAATAGCTGCCCACGCACCTAATGAAAATGGTATGGTAGAACGTTTCCATAGTACTCTTTTGGAACATATTCGCTTGCTAAAATTGCAACATAAAAACGAACCTACTAAAAGCTTAATTCCATACGCAGTCATTGCGTATAATAGTTCGATCCATAGCCTAACAAAATGTCGCCCATTTGATCTCATAACTGGACACTTTGACCCCAGAAACCCAACAGACCTAGATTTAACGGAACGATTATTGCAGCAATACTTACAGGAACATCGTAGTAAAATGGACACAGTCTATAACATAGTACATGACTCATCATTCGCCGAGCGTAAACAAATTATGCAACGTTGTAACCTAAGTCGCGAACCCGAAGTTCAGTATTCCCAGGATCAAACAGTCTATATTAAAAATCCAGCTGCTGCTAGACAGAAAACTGCACCCCGATACGCAACGGATAAAGTTGTAACTAATCTACCTATTCACATATATACATCCAAAAGGCGAGGCCCAGTAGCCAAAAATAGACTAAAACGGGAAAAGAAAAATAAAAATGAGACATTGTTACAGGAACCTTCTGCTCATGACAGACCTGGACCGAGCACGAGCAGACCTATTGACTCTGAACGAGATCCGACTTGACGACCTGTCTGACGGACCTGGAATTCTTCCCTTCAAACTTGGCTCAACAAAAATCGTATCCCATGACCATACTTTTCTTCAGGAAATTGACCTTGACACTATCCAGCAACAAATTGACTTATTACAAACTCAACTGACTGATTTGTCTAATAAGTTAACTAACAAAAATTTCATTTTATTTAAACATCAAATATTACACTTATTTGGCAAACTTAATAGAACATCTATGGAGTTAGAAACTTTTGAGCCTAAAAGGCTAAAACGAGGCCTTTTTAATCCCCTAGGAACCTTTATTAAAAGTATATCGGGTAACCTTGATAACGAAGACGCTTTAAGATTCGAAAATGCTCTTAAAATATTGCAAAAAGATGATCAAGATCTTTCTATTGCCTACAATAAGCATATAAGTCTATACAAAAATATGACTCTCCAACAAACTCAAATTTTAAATAATATCACTTTTAATCAGAGAAAGTTAGAAAAAGCAATAATCTCTATTAGTAACTCATCTGCGACAGATAAGGAACAGATGTATCAATATACCCAGATTTCCCAATTATTCAGCATAGTTACCGAAAACATTCAGGAACTATCATCTGAAATTAATAGATTAGGTAATATTATAGCTTTTAGTCGCACAAAAGTAATGCACCATTCTATTTTATCATTAAATGATTTAAATAATATGCTAAGCCAGCTTAAAACTTTATATACTCCTGGCTCGTTATTAAATTTAGATATTAGGTATTACTATGATTTAATTACTTTAGGATCATATTTTATAGATAAGAAAATCGTAATCGTCCTGAAATTCACTATAATGTCCTTGGAAACATATGAGCTTTATAAACTCTGTCCTGTTCCCAATAAAAATTCCGAAATCATCCTTCCATTACTCCCGTACATGGCATCCAATTCCCAGGAATATGCGTACATGGAGGCTGAATGCCCGAAGATCGACACCTGGTACATATGCGAGCAGCAACTACGCCACCAAACTAGAACACACAGCGACTGCGTCTTCGACCTCATCTATCATCAAGATACATCCAACTGCCATCCCACGTCTATATCACTCCTGAAGGAAGCACTTCTAGAACTCGACAGTCAGCATTATATTATATCATTGCCAAATGAAATCAAAGTACAAATATCATGCACACAAGAAAAATACCACCTGTTAAAAGGTAGCTACCTAGCAACGATTCCACGAAATTGCAGTATCCGCACACCTGAGTTCACAATTGTTAACACCGATGACAAATTTCGTGGACACCCCGTGGAAATCATGACATTCCCACAATCGATGTCAGCAAATTCGAAGAAACCGCTACCTCATTATAATTTCACAACGATTGATTTGAATAAGTTACACAATATTCAACATGAATTACTCATGGACCCACCTGTCCAAATCGGCAACTTCGACTTAAGCAGTTTATACCACACCACGATACCTACCTACGTCATCGTGTTGTTAAGTGCACTTGCACTCGTTAGTACTGCCTACTATATGAGACGGCGATTGAATCAAAACCAAATCACAGCTGCAGAATCCCGAGACATTGAAATGTCACCAGCCGTTTCTACGACATCGCTTGAAGAAAGAAGAGCCGCAACATTTGCTCTCAACCTTCGCAAATAGTTGCTCGTCTAAGAGGGGAGGTGTTACGAGCCGAAGCCTCGTCTACGTCACGCCTACGTCATACCTACGTCACACGTTTTCCAAGTGCAGGTGGCTCGATTGAGCAATAATTACAGGAATGTGCTTAGTGGACAGTTTTCGCGAGTGTGAAACCTTCGGACAGTTTTTCGGTGCCTTTTAGCTTCAATCGCGGAAGCGTCAGGACGTTAGTTAAGATTTGATCATCGTGATCACCTAGTTAAGTCATACTATTGTAAAAATCTACAATAAATACATATATAATTAAAAGTCTAGTTTTTAAAAAATCCTACCCGACGGCTCAATTCCGTAATTCACAACAAAATAATAATCAAATTTATTTTAATCATTTCCTAGAAACGTATGTTCTTTTTTATCTATGAAATGTGCCTATAAAAAGCAGTCGGGTTCCCTATTTATTTGTGAGATAACAATCTGCTATAATATTAATTATTTATATCGAAATAGAATAGAACCTTCATTTATAAACACCATTTTTTACTCAACTCACTATCGGATAGGTATTCAGTAAATAACAAAAGAAGACACTCAGAAATTCGTGTACAACAAAATATTAGCACTGCACGTCGCTGATAACTTACTTTAAAATAACTAATCTTATGAATCTATTACAGTACAGTAATGATATTTCTTAAAAATGTGAATGAATTACTCTTAAGTAAAAATATGTTATTTGTCGATTTACCTTTACATAGATAAAGTTCAATTTCGTACCGCTATTTTTTTTAAAGATACCACCTTGCGAAGATGGATACGGAAACATCGATGAAGGTTATTATTTACTATTTTAGAGAACGTATTGAAGAAACAGTCATCCCATCAATATTGTTCCGGAAACTACCTGCATTCAAAATTTATGTAATGGCTCGATCGCATCAATCCATTGTTTGATTCTGGTGGACATTAATAAAATAGGGGCTCAATATCAGCTTGCTCTTTAAGCTTTAAGCACAGCAAGCTTGAGATTTTTTTAAATGCCTTAAAAGTTAGGTACAATCTACATAATGACGAACTTTGCCTGCGCTAAAATCCGAAGAAATGCACTTGCTTTCATGCGACTTCCAAAGTCCAGCTTACATAATCTGTATTAGAACTTGTTGCAATGCGTTAAGGTTGAAAGCTCAGCTCACCTTCCTTGATTTAAAAGTTGCTTTCTATTTGGGTTTGTAGATGAGATTGTGTATTAAAACTCTTATTGTACGCCCGATGGGCAGGTTTTAGATTTTTCAATGCTATATACAATAAGACCTGTTGTATAACCACGAAATAAATTCATTGATTCATTGATCGATTGAAACTGTTGTGAGTTTCAGAATCTTATTTGGTTTGTGTGAATTCGTAGCGTATGCGTGTATAGGTTCGGTGTCCCATATAGAGCCTTTACACACTCCAACTGTAGCATCAATGCAGTCTGCATCGATGCTAAAATTTGCAGTGCTAACGCGCGCTAGTATAGATGCAGTCGCGAATATACGGATACATTAGTCAATGACCAGTTTCTGCATCGCGACTGCATCAATGCTCAAAGTACCGCAAGTTTCTAGAAGTTGACAATTTGCGACTGCATCGCGACTTCACCGCAGCTTAAAGTCGCAGTGTGTAAAGAGTCATAATGAACACTTTTATTTGTTGTAGAATACACGATCCACGGAGGAACCGACCCGGAACTAGGCAGCGGACGGCGCGCGCATGGCGGCCCGCGTCCGCTCGTCAGCCTCGTCGTGCCCATCTACCGTCGCGACTGCCACACAGAGGTACTTTAAAAAGTAAACCGCCTTAAAAAAACTGATCCTCATAATTTTTCCTGTAGTATTTGAGATAGATATGGGCAGTAATTAAATATCATAAAATAAAAAAATATTACCTTAAAAAAACTGACTATAAATATAAAAAACGTCTTCTATACGGGAGAAAAAAAATCTTTTGGAGTCTGTGCATAATGTGCATAGACTGTTGGTGTACATAAGCTTGAAATCATCTTACACTGTACACTAAAATGAAGTATACCTACTTGATGATAAGGATCCTGCAATGATTTCTCGTTTTCCAGAAATCCGTGGATTAACTTACAAATGCATATACATACAAACTTACATACTTAAGGACTAAGACTACGACGTCCTCCGTGGTGTAGTGGTGACTAAGCACGCTGGTTTTCAAGGCGTCGCCGCTCCGAGGTTCCGGGTTCGATTCCCGGCCGAGTCAATGTAGAAATCATAATATTATATATTGTCTTGGGCCTGGGTGTTGCGGTACCACAGTTATGTCCGATTTCCATAACACAAGTGCATTGGCTACTTACCTTGGGATCAAAACGATTTATGTGATTGGTATCCATAATTTATTTATTTATATTAATTGTTTCAGGTTTATGCTGGGTCTCACACATATCCGGGTGAAGGTGTATATTTACTAAAATTCGATAACACCTACAGTTTATGGCGGTCCAAAACGTTATATTACAAAGTATACTACACCCAGTGAATGTAACATGTATTAACTTATAACGAATTTAATTGTTTTACCATGACATGAAATATATTTTCTTTGTCATACTTAATGGTCGTACGATGACGTATTTGGGTCATATATTTCGATATAAAAATATTTATAAAGGTACACAAAATGTATTAGTTTTTTTTATTGGTATCAATTTTAATTTAATTATTTCTGAATGCCAAATCCTGTTCGTATATTTTTTTCCTGTGTGATGGATTAATAGTAGGAGTCTTCAGTATCAAACTGGGTAATTTATTTTAGAGCTATTAAATTATTTAATCATAGTCAATTTAAATTGTTATTTATTATTTCCTGTTTCGTTTATTTTTCGTAACAGATAGTATGAATAGATAATGAATGTGGATTATTATAAAAATAAATATATACTTAATTGTGGTCCAGATTATATTGGAAATGTTTATAAATTATTTGGTTTCGGTTAGCATATTTGAAATATGAAATGTGCCATCAAAATAGAAATATTCCACTACAAATTATATTTTGTGAATCTTATTTCACAGGATTATCATACTTTACATGCTGTAATAGATGTCGTCAATGTTTTATGTGTTGTCGTTCTAATGTAAGCGTATTTATGTCTCTGTTTGGCAGGGTAATTAAAATCTGCAATAATTTATTACAATAAAAGTGCCAGATGTCGGTGTATAAAATTTGGGTTCGTTCCACTAGATGCTCGCAACGACCGCGCTAACGACCGTCTGTTTTACCATCCCACTTAGAACCGAGAGGTTGGATTTACAAGTCAAGTGGAACGCTCACAAAGACAGGTGCGTCTTCGTGATTGGAGGTGGATCTTGTATTCGCGTAAATAGTCATGACGACATTTTTCTGCAACCTAAACGGTCTTCAAGTGGAAAAATGGCCGATTCTGTCGTTGCGAGTATTTAGTGCATTCCGTTGCAATCGAATCGGATCGACCGATACGATCGCAACGAAAGAATCGGATTCTTTGTTTACTTAACATGTCAACTTTTGAATTTCGTTTTTTCAAATTAAGAAAATACGTGCAGTGCGACAAGCTTCTTCCGGTCGTTTTTTTATACAAGTTTAACGTCTTCGGCTCTACGCCATACAGACAATACTTTCTTAAATTTTCATTTTTAACACTTAAAACTAAACTTACACTAAACTAGCCTATCTTAACCTATCTCATTGAAATGCATTCGCATTTCAATGCTCAACTAGGAAGCTCAGCGCAGGAACAGCGATCCGGGTAAGACGGCGCGATAAGAGCTCGCTTCACTTAATTCCCCACTTTAATTGCACTGTTTTCTTCAAAAGCACAAATTATCATGACAATTCCACCACACAATCACAATAATTGACCCGAAAAAACCAATAACTAAAACGAAGAAATAAGGTCCGTCCTTCCCTTTTCGTTTCCCGCGCAAAACTCCTCTTCCGGCCGATAGATGACATTGACACGGAGGCGCTAGCATTCAATCAGCCGATGCAATTATAACTTTGTTGAAGGAGTTTAGCTTTACGGTATTTAAAAATAATAATGTGTAACGATAATAAAACATCATGTAGACATTAGGAAAAGTCCTAATGTAAGATTCTCTTTCTGTAAAATTAGGGAGATTTGGCTACACTAGATCTGACAACAACATTTTTTAAAATGACAGGATACACTAGATCTGACAACAGCATTTTTTAAAATGACAGCGTTAGTTGTGTTTTTCGCCGACGGCCTAAAGATCCATGTCGCACTGTATAATTGGACTAGATTATTATTTGCTTGTTTACTAGAGATACTCTTACTAATCTGTAGTTTATGTTCTCGTATTAGCGTGTAGTGGCGGATTTTATTTTTCTTATAAAAACCTAAATTGTTGTGCACCTCTATCTGGCACAAACTATATCTGATTATTTGTACTGGCGCGAATTGTGAATACAACCCAAATCCCACAAAATATTTATGTTGTATATTATGATAAATAAATGTTAAAATATAAGATAATCACTTTGGTATTATTTACCGCATTAACAAATTATATTAAATATTTTATTATGATTTGTAGATGCCCATAGGTGTTTAACAAATAATAACAGCTTGGGATTTAGTTGTAGTTAAAAACAAGTTGGCTCAGACGACCGAATATCAGGCTGTCTGAGCCACACCTTTATCATGTTTTCTCAAAAAATATTGGATAAAAGTGGATGAAACTACTTCAGATGACCGTTACCTACGCGTCACAACATGTTATAAGAAACAGCGCTGCGAAACCTTCTGATTCTTCAGATCTGGAAAGTCAAAAAATATGAAATTCTGACTGTCCGAGCCTAGTTTTTTTATAATATTAATTTTTCGTGCAAAATATTGCGTCACCTATGATAAAACCTGGATATATCAGCGTCACCTACAATTCGTTACCAGCCTAGATTTATTTATTTAAAACACTTCATGCACAAACAAAAGGTACATATGGCGGAATTAATGCTAAAAGCATTCTCTACCAGTCAACCATGGGTCTATACAGAGAAAATGCTGGCGGCGCGAAGGAAGTGATAGAAAGGCAAAAGAGAGAGCTTGTTTAAAACTACAATAGGTATTTAAAACAAGGAATAAACATACATACTACTTATAACATAAGTACCGTATACATTAATACCTAAGTAATTCTGGAATAATAAACATACATAGAACATCACATAATAATAATACTATTAGTACACATGTGCGAAAAAAGGAGGTCAGTGAGATATGCGAGATATCTCCAGAAGGCTGGCTCAGACACGGATTGACACAAAATTTTGCTTTTGCTTACCTAGACAAAAAAAACATTAACTTTCACGTATAGATAGCCGAGTGGAAAATAACTTCTCCATCCCTAGGGTGGAAGGGTACTTTAGTATCAATTGCTACGATCAGTTACGGACTGAAAAATAAATTGAGTCATATCACATTATTAAAATAAAAGAGCTTTCCTTATTTTTTTTTTGCTTTTCTAAACATAAAAAAACGAGTTTATTATAATCGTTGAATTGAAGAAAAAAAAAACGATTGGTCTAATTTTTTAACCGACTTCAAAAAAGGAGGAGGTTATCAATTCGACTGTATGTTTTTTTTTTGTATGTTTGTTACCTCATATCTCAGTCGTTTGTCGACCAAATCGAAATTTTTTTTCGCTTACTTAGAGGGTGTACCTTCTAGGTGGTCCCATTTTTTCCATTTTGGAATCTGATGATGGGATCTTGGTGTAATCGAGGGAAACCCTCAAATTTTAAAGGCACGTATACTGATTCTTTACTAGAATCTTAATGTTGACATGTTGTTACGTCTGATAATCAACATTTTGTGGGGCTAAGCTGATGGTGGAACTCCTTAACGTTTAAGAGTTCAGTAATTATAATGACGGAACTTATGATATGTGATTTGTAGCTTCTTAAAAAATAGAATCATAAGGTGCAACCCCCCCCCCCCCCCCCCATCCCTCTTATGTAATCACTAAAAATGAAGAAATAAAATAAACTTTTAAAAAAGTAAAAACCGACTTCAAAACCAAAATGCACAAAAAATCTATACTAATATTATAAAGCTGAAGAGTTTGTTTGTTTGTTTGTTTGAACGCGCTTATCTCAGAAACTACTGGCCCGATTTGAAAAAATATTTTTACGTTGGATAGTTCAATTATCGAGGAAGGCTTTAGGCTATATAACATAAAGATGCGACTCATAAGACCACAGCAGCAATGAAAAATGTTGCGAAAACGGGAGAAAGATATTCCTTTTGAGAGCTTCCGCTGCGTACGCTGCGAAAACCGCTTAAGTTACACAAAAATCATGTATGACAGGATTGTTCAACATTAAGAGTTCTATAATAAAGTCCGGGACAGCATATGTCTATCTTTTTTGGATGACTTACTACAACCTATTTTATGTTAATAAATTTGTAAAAAAATAATGCATTATTTTTAGAGGTGTATTATACACACAGGTATTTATTCTTATCAAAATAAATACATTCATCATCACGAGCATTTCATTTAGAACAAAGTTGCCCTTTATATCATTTAAATTCAATAAATATCTTAGGAGCTATCACAGTTTTAACATAACTCCGCACCAAAATAATGTTCGCAGCTAAAGTACGACGTGCGCGTGCGCTAATAATATTATAAAGCTGAAGAGTTTGTTTGTTTGACCGCGCTTCTCTCAGGAACGGCTGGACCGATTTAAAAAATATTTCTGTTTTGGATAGCTTATTTATCGAGAAAGGCTTTAGGGCATAAAACATCACGCTGCGACGGGAGGGGAGGGGGCATACTCAAAACGCGCGGACGAAGTCGCGGGGGACCGCTAGTTCTTAAATAAACTCTTCACCATTGAAAGGAAAGGAATCCGTTTTAGGCAAACAGTTTCTTTTTGGAGTCGGTGCCATCACTTTGACCATCAAGCATCAACTATTACAGCACTCTTTCATAAAGATGAAATAAGAAACCAAAAATTTGCGCACGGGCGGGACTTGAACCAGCAACCTTTTGGCAAACCGGGCCAAACGCTCTTACCAATTGAGCTACCGTGCTGTTAGTCTGACCCTGCGAAATTTGTGGTTTCTTATGAAAACGTCAATTGCGTGACGCTTAGCGCCATCTAGCCGTCTGTTTATGAAACAGATGGCCCAAGCAGTTATTCTTTACAGAATAAATTCAACTTGGAAATTGATGTCGCTTCGCTATCTAATGCTTTAGAATGTTTTTAACACTCACAGTGTCATATTTTATATTCATAAAGATGAAATAAGAAACCAAAAATTTGCGCACGGGCGGGACTTGAACCAGCAACCTTTTGGCAAACCGGGCCAAACGCTCTTACCAATTGAGCTACCGTGCTGTTAGTCTGACCCTGCGAAATTTGTGGTTTCTTATGAAAACGTCAATTGCGTGACGCTTAGCGCCATCTAGCCGTCTGTTTATGAAACAGATGGCCCAAGCAGTTATTCTTTACAGAATAAATTCAACTTGGAAATTGATGTCGCTTCGCTATCTAATGCTTTAGAATGTTTTTAACACTCACAGTGTCATATTTTATATTCATAAAGATGAAATAAGAAACCAAAAATTTGCGCACGGGCGGGACTTGAACCAGCAACCTTTTGGCAAACCGGGCCAAACGCTCTTACCAATTGAGCTACCGTGCTGTTAGTCTGACCCTGCGAAATTTGTGGTTTCTTATGAAAACGTCAATTGCGTGACGCTTAGCGCCATCTAGCCGTCTGTTTATGAAACAGATGGCCCAAGCAGTTATTCTTTACAGAATAAATTCAACTTGGAAATTGATGTCGCTTCGCTATCTAATGCTTTAGAATGTTTTTAACACTCACAGTGTCATATTTTATATTCATAAAGATGAAATAAGAAACCAAAAATTTGCGCACGGGCGGGACTTGAACCAGCAACCTTTTGGCAAACCGGGCCAAACGCTCTTACCAATTGAGCTACCGTGCTCGTACGTAACGTCAATTGCGTGACGCAATTGACGTTTTCATAAGAAACCACAAATTTCGCAGGGTCAGACTAACAGCACGGTAGCTCAATTGGTAAGAGCGTTTGGCCCGGTTTGCCAAAAGGTTGCTGGTTCAAGTCCCGCCCGTGCGCAAATTTTTGGTTTCTTATTTCATCTTTATGAATATAAAATATGACACTGTGAGTGTTAAAAACATTCTAAAGCATTAGATAGCGAAGCGACATCAATTTCCAAGTTGAATTTATTCTGTAAAGAATAACTGCTTGGGCCATCTGTTT
Organism: Pyrausta purpuralis; assembly: GCA_963924145.1. Classification (NCBI taxonomy): domain Eukaryota; kingdom Metazoa; phylum Arthropoda; class Insecta; order Lepidoptera; family Crambidae; genus Pyrausta; species Pyrausta purpuralis. The sequence continues at coordinate 13,388,662 of OZ001664.1, forward strand.
CATAAACAGACGGCTAGATGGCGCTAAGCGTCACGCAATTGACGTTTTCATAAGAAACCACAAATTTCGCAGGGTCAGACTAACAGCACGGTAGCTCAATTGGTAAGAGCGTTTGGCCCGGTTTGCCAAAAGGTTGCTGGTTCAAGTCCCGCCCGTGCGCAAATTTTTGGTTTCTTATTTCATCTTTATGAATATAAAATATGACACTGTGAGTGTTAAAAACATTCTAAAGCATTAGATAGCGAAGCGACATCAATTTCCAAGTTGAATTTATTCTGTAAAGAATAACTGCTTGGGCCATCTGTTTCATAAACAGACGGCTAGATGGCGCTAAGCGTCACGCAATTGACGTTTTCATAAGAAACCACAAATTTCGCAGGGTCAGACTAACAGCACGGTAGCTCAATCGGTAAGAGCGTTTGGCCCGGTTTGCCAAAAGGTTGCTGGTTCAAGTCCCGCCCGTGCGCAAATTTTTGGTTTCTTATTTCATCTTTATGAATATAAAATATGACACTGTGAGTGTTAAAAACATTCTAAAGCATTAGATAGCGAAGCGACATCAATTTCCAAGTTGAATTTATTCTGTAAAGAATAACTGCTTGGGCCATCTGTTTCATAAACAGACGGCTAGATGGCGCTAAGCGTCACGCAATTGACGTTTTCATAAGAAACCACAAATTTCGCAGGGTCAGACTAACAGCACGGTAGCTCAATTGGTAAGAGCGTTTGGCCCGGTTTGCCAAAAGGTTGCTGGTTCAAGTCCCGCCCGTGCGCAAATTTTTGGTTTCTTATTTCATCTTTATGAATATAAAATATGACACTGTGAGTGTTAAAAACATTCTAAAGCATTAGATAGCGAAGCGACATCAATTTCCAAGTTGAATTTATTCTGTAAAGAATAACTGCTTGGGCCATCTGTTTCATAAACAGACGGCTAGATGGCGCTAAGCGTCACGCAATTGACGTTTTCATAAGAAACCACAAATTTCGCAGGGTCAGACTAACAGCACGGTAGCTCAATTGGTAAGAGCGTTTGGCCCGGTTTGCCAAAAGGTTGCTGGTTCAAGTCCCGCCCGTGCGCAAATTTTTGGTTTCTTATTTCATCTTTATGAATATAAAATATGACACTGTGAGTGTTAAAAACATTCTAAAGCATTAGATAGCGAAGCGACATCAATTTCCAAGTTGAATTTATTCTGTAAAGAATAACTGCTTGGGCCATCTGTTTCATAAACAGACGGCTAGATGGCGCTAAGCGTCACGCAATTGACGTTTTCATAAGAAACCACAAATTTCGCAGGGTCAGACTAACAGCACGGTAGCTCAATTGGTAAGAGCGTTTGGCCCGGTTTGCCAAAAGGTTGCTGGTTCAAGTCCCGCCCGTGCGCAAATTTTTGGTTTCTTATTTCATCTTTATGAATATAAAATATGACACTGTGAGTGTTAAAAACATTCTAAAGCATTAGATAGCGAAGCGACATCAATTTCCAAGTTGAATTTATTCTGTAAAGAATAACTGCTTGGGCCATCTGTTTCATAAACAGACGGCTAGATGGCGCTAAGCGTCACGCAATTGACGTTTTCATAAGAAACCACAAATTTCGCAGGGTCAGACTAACAGCACGGTAGCTCAATTGGTAAGAGCGTTTGGCCCGGTTTGCCAAAAGGTTGCTGGTTCAAGTCCCGCCCGTGCGCAAATTTTTGGTTTCTTATTTCATCTTTATGAATATAAAATATGACACTGTGAGTGTTAAAAACATTCTAAAGCATTAGATAGCGAAGCGACATCAATTTCCAAGTTGAATTTATTCTGTAAAGAATAACTGCTTGGGCCATCTGTTTCATAAACAGACGGCTAGATGGCGCTAAGCGTCACGCAATTGACGTTTTCATAAGAAACCACAAATTTCGCAGGGTCAGACTAACAGCACGGTAGCTCAATTGGTAAGAGCGTTTGGCCCGGTTTGCCAAAAGGTTGCTGGTTCAAGTCCCGCCCGTGCGCAAATTTTTGGTTTCTTATTTCATCTTTATGAATATAAAATATGACACTGTGAGTGTTAAAAACATTCTAAAGCATTAGATAGCGAAGCGACATCAATTTCCAAGTTGAATTTATTCTGTAAAGAATAACTGCTTGGGCCATCTGTTTCATAAACAGACGGCTAGATGGCGCTAAGCGTCACGCAATTGACGTTTTCATAAGAAACCACAAATTTCGCAGGGTCAGACTAACAGCACGGTAGCTCAATCGGTAAGAGCGTTTGGCCCGGTTTGCCAAAAGGTTGCTGGTTCAAGTCCCGCCCGTGCGCAAATTTTTGGTTTCTTATTTCATCTTTATGAATATAAAATATGACACTGTGAGTGTTAAAAACATTCTAAAGCATTAGATAGCGAAGCGACATCAATTTCCAAGTTGAATTTATTCTGTAAAGAATAACTGCTTGGGCCATCTGTTTCATAAACAGACGGCTAGATGGCGCTAAGCGTCACGCAATTGACGTTTTCATAAGAAACCACAAATTTCGCAGGGTCAGACTAACAGCACGGTAGCTCAATTGGTAAGAGCGTTTGGCCCGGTTTGCCAAAAGGTTGCTGGTTCAAGTCCCGCCCGTGCGCAAATTTTTGGTTTCTTATTTCATCTTTATGAATATAAAATATGACACTGTGAGTGTTAAAAACATTCTAAAGCATTAGATAGCGAAGCGACATCAATTTCCAAGTTGAATTTATTCTGTAAAGAATAACTGCTTGGGCCATCTGTTTCATAAACAGACGGCTAGATGGCGCTAAGCGTCACGCAATTGACGTTTTCATAAGAAACCACAAATTTCGCAGGGTCAGACTAACAGCACGGTAGCTCAATTGGTAAGAGCGTTTGGCCCGGTTTGCCAAAAGGTTGCTGGTTCAAGTCCCGCCCGTGCGCAAATTTTTGGTTTCTTATTTCATCTTTATGAATATAAAATATGACACTGTGAGTGTTAAAAACATTCTAAAGCACAGCACTCTTTTTTAATTTTTAGTGCATTTTGGTTTTGAAGTCGGTTTTTACTTTTTTTACAATAAAAAATCTACAATTAATATATTTGGGTACCACCCGCCATACATAGTGACACTATTTTAATTTTTTATTTTAGACTGTCACTTTGTTTTTCTTCTTGTCTTTTTTTTGTCGATTATTGCATAGATTAGTAAGCAGGCGGAGGCGGGCGACTCGCCGACACAACAATCTTACTCACCTTCCCCGTCTCATGATAAAATAATTCGGAATTTGTACACCAACTGTGGTAGTTTTGGTGACAAGGCAATGATATTGTATTAAGAACTAGGTCACCGGTGAGACGCTAAAAGATAATCAAGCAAACACCACCGCACTTCAAAGTGAGATCTTAACTTTGATAGTCTGTTTTGGATGACGTCAGTGTTCATACGTGTCTCAATGCCTCAGTGCGCCTTAAAAAACTGCAGAAACAACTAACTATTGTAAATAAAAATATTTCAGTCCGAATATCATACCGTCAACTCCTGTAACTTCGCCTAAATTCGATAAAAAATTGCATATTTTTAATTTTTTCCGCTAAACAAAGATAGTCTGAAACAAGAACAACGGCACACTGTAAACCTTAACAATGGGGTGGGGTCTTTTTAGTGTGTGTGTCACGAATTGATACGAAGCACTATATGTTTATATTCTGTAGTTGAAAAATGTGGGCGAAGTTAGAGCATTAAACCTAACTTCGCCTGGTAGTTTCTTCTCTATGAATTCAAGCTTTATTGCGCAACCTAAGCACTTATTACATTATATATAAGGCCTGCACCAGTTTGATTGAAATAAAAGAACCAGAAAGAGCTTGTTTTAAAAAAAATCTTACCTAGGCGAAGTTAGGCTAGCTATTTTCGAAACTGGGAACAAAGAATAGGGTTGCTAAAAACCATTTTTTTTTTGTAGATTAATATTGGAATAAAAATCCAAAATAAATTTTATTTATTTATTTTGCGATTGCGTTTTTTTTTGTGATTGTTAACCTAGAACTGTCATTTATTAACCCAATTAGGAAAATCTTTATTATTTGAGAGAGTCAACTTTTACTTCATTGTCATATAAATTTTATCAAAATCGGTTCAGTAGTTTAGTTTTTAAGCCAAAATAACTGGAAAAAACACAACATATTCATCAAAACAAAAACTGCATATCGATGACACTGTAGTCGTTAGTTTTAACGTTGTATTATTTTAGTTTTTATATCTCGGAATATGAACTGCAGTAGGTAATTTAATTAAATACTTGTTCATAAAATATATAAAGGTATAAAAAAATGCTCAAAATAAATAAATATATATGGATGTTTTTGAACTATCTACTCAACTTTTACTTTGCAAACAACAATGAAATCACGAAAGCAACCATACAAATCATTATTAATTTTATTTTTGATATGTTTTTCTAAAAGTGTCAACCCTAAGGGTAGGCGAAGTATGGTGGCTATCAGTTGAAGATCAAATATCAAATATATATATTTATTTAGCACAAAACATAACAGTAATGAATATACAAATCGATAACCGCCTACACTAATTAAAACCTGGTAAAGATACCCTTCCTAACATTGCCTGTCTAGATAATTTTGTTCTATTCAAAGACACCTTAATAATAATTATCGCTACGGATAGTCAATCATATATGTAACTTACTGTAAAAATATTAAACCTTTACCTTTGGTAGTTACCTCGCTGCAGGGAACTTTTCTGGGTTCCACGAAAAAAACACAAACTCCTCATTCCAAGTTTTGACTTACACTGCCAATTTACTAATGAACACGAAGCAATGCTACAAATATAATAAAAAAGTTATAACTGTTTTCAAATTTTAGGCGAAGTATGGTACAGAAGGCGAAGTTACAGGAGTTGACGGTATTTTCGTTATTTCAATTCTATCTAATGATGCCTTTCATGAATGATTGAAGTATTTTCAATAAAATTAGCGAGTTTTATTTCTTAGCCAACCTGCGCACCAACATGGTCGATATTTTGTCATCAAATGTCAATTTTCTAAGACAGTGTCATACATGGAGTAGTTTGTTATTATTATTTTGTAACAATAATTTAACGACCATCATAGTGTGATGGTTTACGTTCCGGACTACAAAGATAAGCAGTCGCAGGTTCGAATTCCGCTCGCACGACCCTATCACATATGTCTATTGACACGTATGTTAATCTTCGTCCCTGTATTATATATGTATATTAATATAAAGTACACCTTTAATTTCTTTAAAGTAACAGCGTATATACACAGTCTGACCATAAATACTGTTACAATTAAAATTAAGAAAGATATTACATTTGAATTTGGAATCTGTCATTTTTATACGATTGCTCCTTGTGCTTTCGAATTTGGGCGCCAATACCTTTTATAATATTTTGCGATATTAAAATGGAGTGGGGTGATAAAGAGAACCGAATCGCGGTGATTGCATTACACAAAGTTGGTATGGAGCCAAATGCAATTTATGAAACTCTCCATACCCTTGGTATTAATTGTTATTAAGTAGTCGAATGTTTGTGTACCGGGCTATCAATAGGTACAATAAGACCTCCTCTGTTTGTGACAGAAAAAGATCTGGCCGTCCACGTAGTGTTCGTACGAAAAAGGTGGTCAAAGCAGTAAGGGAAATGATGCCCAGAAATCATGTCCGAAAGCAAAAAAAAATATCTCGGGAAATGAAGGTAGCACCCAGAACCATGTCGCCTATATTAAAAGATGATATAGGACTTGCAGCCTATAAGAGACGCACTGGTAATTTTTTTAACTGATAATTTAAAAAAGAATAGGGTGGTAAAATCGAAAAAACTGCTGAAGCGGTACGCAAAGCGAGGTCACAGAAATATTTTTACGGATGAGAAAATCTTTACAATTGAGCAACATTACAAAAAAAATGACCATATTTATGCTCAAACCTCTAAAGAAGCTTCCCAATTAGTCGGCAGAGTGCAACGTGGGCATTACCCGACTTCAGTGATGGTTTGGTGATGGTTGATGCTTAACAACACCATGTTCAATATAACCTTAGGTCTTTCCAACATGACTCGGCGCCGGGTCATAAAGCTCGGTCCACGCAGTCTTGGTTAGAAGCGAACATTTCGGACTTCATCAGAGCTGAAGACTGCCCGTTGTCTAGTCCCGATCTTAATCCGCTGGATTATGATTTATGGTCAGTTTTAGAGAGTACGGCTTGCTCTAAACGCCATGATAATTTGGAGTCCCTAAAACAATCCATACGATTGGCAGTGAAGAATTTTCCCATGGAAAGAGTGCGTGATAACTGGCCTCAACGTTTAAAGGACTGTATTGCAGCCAATGGAGACCACTTCGAATAAGTTTTTCATATTTAAAATTGTTTTATATTTATGTATAAAACTAACACACTGTAAAAGTAATAAATATTATTTTCATAAAAAAAAATTTTTCTTTTCTTTGTGACAATTATGGCAAGACAAGGTTGACAAAGCATAACAAAAGACTGTTGATGAACACATCCGTGAGGGATGATACTCGCTATTGTACAAAAAAAATATGTACGCTTACCATTAGCATGTTATTTGAAGGATTAGGATACGGAGACATCTCGTTAACATGATGTCGGATGACTATGGTGTATTAATATTATTTATTTACTTAAATAAGGACTAAATATTTTCATTAATTCAATTTGTAATAAAAATATACATGTGGTCACGTGTTCGTGAATGCCTAGCAGTGAACGTGACTTCTACATGACATTTCAAGCATTCACGTGACACATTGAAATTGCATTTTCATTATTGTGAATGTTAAATAATTTGAAAATAAAATAATTTTGTTGATTAATATACTACTGAGCTAAAGTGTGCACTCGTTTTAAAATTAGGTCAACGAGTCTATTGTAGTGTACCTTACTTACTTTAAAAAATATATTAAACAAGCCACTCTATTATGACTCTGTTCCGAAACTGATGTCTGATGTGATGGATGTCAATCCATTGATATCCATTAATCAGACGGTGCCATATTTGTGTACCTACTCTTTTAGTTCGCGAGGCGACAACTTCTAAATTCAATATCATTGTGACAAGGTTAAGGTTACTTTCTTCCCCTATTATTGTCTGTGAGAAAAAATCTATCGTTATTTTTTATCAAGGATTTGAAACATTTCATATGGTCCGATATTAATGTACTAACGGACATTGGCGAACAATAATTGCGGAAACGCACATAGCCATTACCATACCACCAAAGAAGAAGAAGAAGAACGCAGCCCTAGTGGGAGTGCGATAAAATATAGACAAGAACAGCCTACGGTTAACGACTTATGACGTAACTTCAAATTTTCTGTCAAAAGTTTACTTCTAAGTTTGGTGTATTGTCCATTCATTCCCGCACTGAGCAGCTTGAGCAAGTAATCACTGTGCACAAGATTTCATAACTTTAAATACAATTTCTGTGTTGGTGAAGTGTAATTAAACATGGAGAGGTAAGCACTTAACAGTTTTAAAGTATTAATCCTTAGATTTATGAAGATTTAACGCGAAATTTTAGTAAACTTATCTAGTTCCGCGACTTTGGTGGAACATTGCAACTTTTACACAATTGTTTTGTGATCATAACTTTAATGTATCCTGCCAATGCAGACACTTAAAACAATGTTTAACAAATAAAATATGTAGTTTAATCGCAAAAACAGTTTAAATGGGTTCTTAATTTACAATATAGCAAAATCATTACATGCGTTCGGTCGCTCAGACATAATATTGTGTTCGCTCTGCCAGCCAACTCGGGCGGCCAAGGTCAACGGCCATTTTTTGTCAAGGATAGGGAAGAGAGGAAGGTAAAACGTGTAGGCTGCGAGTGCTTCATTCACAGATTAGTAAGAGTATGTCTGGCTTCATTGCCTGTGCGTACTTGCGAGCGAACTACGCACAAATTTCGTTATGTTGGTTTTATATTTTAAATATTGCGTTTACAACCATTTTGTAGTGGAAATCTTAATTGCTGTATTTTTTAAAATATTTTTAATTAAAATATACTATTTTACCTAGCCATAAATGCATGCTATGATTTTAGTTGAACCAGTTAGTTTCTTTTGTTTTTGTTTTTCATTTCCAAAGTGTTGTACAAAGGATATTTATTTATTATGCTATTCTTTTACGACTTCAAATAATGGATATCCACGAATACCCCAGTGGTAAACCCCTGGTGACGCCACTCCATGTGAAAAGAAGACGAGTTTGGAGCCCGTAAGCTTTTATTATAAATAAAGTAGTTGTAAATTATAATCAATGTTTTATCTATAATTATGTGTTTTCAGAGCAAAAGGGGCGCAGTGTGTAGATCAGGCCCCTTTCGCAGGCGAGACAGTCGTAGATGAGGAACCGGGGGCAGATCGAGAATCGCGATCAGTCACCCACTCACCAGCGTTTCCTCCATCGCCAGCTCTGTAAGTTTATTTATTTGCTATGTTTGCTTGTTTGACTCTCTATTTAATGTTACTCTGTAAAAATTATTTGTTCAGGTATGTGGAATGCGGTTCATCTACACTATGGCGCCCACCTCTCCGTTCCCTTGCACGACGAGCATTGCACGATAATAATAGAGAAAATATTCTTAATTATGGTGTGTTCTATAATTTTTGTTATTTATTAATCTTTATTTTAAAACTGTTTTAGTAATAGTGAAGTGACACATACATTTTCTTATAGGTAGCAAAACCGACTCCGAGGACAGTGATGTAGAAGTCGTCACCATGTCACGGGCAGATCAGGTGCTTGCCGAGACGCCTCAAGACGAGCAACCAAACTTTGCGCCGCTACCTGCTGATGCTGAGGCTACATTTATGCCGAATAATTTCTTTGATTTCATATGGACCGAATTTCTATCGTGCATACCGCCGGCTAGTCGCCGAGAGCCATTTACTCGTGGTGATGTTGGCCCAACATCACCATGCCAAGAACCTTACGATGTATTCGTGTCCATATGGGATCGAGAAATTAAGGAGCACATTTGTGCCGAAACTAACAGATACTCTCAGCAGATAGCGGCACAAAAAATTTTGGCTGGCACCTTTGGCCCTACCAGCCGTGTTTGCGACTGAAAGGACACGACACCGGATGAGTTATATACATTCTTCTTCAATTTAAGAGCCACGCTCTTGTCGGTGGAGTAATCGCCATTCTTTTCTACAGTCTGCTTTCCTCTTTACTTCCTGATATAAAAATTTGAATAGAAGGAAAGAGGGGAAGAGGACGGCCTAGGATAAACTATTTCGACCAAGTGAAGGAGTAATATACATACTTCGTCATAATAATAACCATGGGTATTGTTATCAAATAAAATCTTAAACAATACTGGCAATCAATTGACGACCCGTCTGGTGTAGTGGTCGAGAAATCGCCTACTACGCAGCGGGTGCTGGTTCGATCCCCGCACAATACAAACATTTGTGTGCATGAACATGTCTGTTTGTATTGGTCTGGGTGTTTTCTATGCATATCATGTATGTATTTACAAAAAAAAAAGTATTCAAGTATTATATCCGTTGTATATCACCCATAACACAAGCTTTGAGTAGCTTACTTTGGAACTAGATGGCGATGTGTGGGAATGTCCAAAGGATATTTATTATTATTATTTTAAATTAAAAAAAAAAAACAGGTAATCAAATTTTTGCCACTCTGTATTTCTCTTCACACATGTCTTTACGACGTTTCCAATTACTTAATAATCGTTTACTTTAGCAAACAATGAAGACATGTGTGAAGAGGAATTGTCACCAGCGGAGGCAAAATTGTTTAAAATTTCAAAAAAATTCAGCTCTGTACGTCCTAGAGCAAAATTTGGCACCGGACGAATCATTGCTTCAGTGGATGGGTTGGTTAAGTATCAACCAATTTAACCAAAATAAAGCTGCTTCTGTAGCTATTAAAACCTACGAAGTTTGCGAGTCCCGCACTGGTTATGCACGCCCACAAAAAGGCGTCAGCAGCTGATAGAGCTGAACAGCAAACGCCGATTGAAGCCTTGACACCGGCAATTGTTCTCAGACTTCTGTATGGTCCGGAACACAGGGGCCATACGGTATGGATGGATAATTCTTATAACTCTCCAATCCTGGCCCAAAATCTTAAGTGTTTAGGGTTTGACGTCGTAGGCACTCTTAGGACTAACCGTGAATACGTCCCTCGGGAGTTGACGGATTTCACTAAGGCCAACATGAGGCCTGGTCAAATTTCAGCGCTTACTTCGGGGGACGTCTACGAAACATTCGTATTCGTACGCTTGCGTTCGATGGGGTACATCGAGAGGAGCTGATCCTTTTTATTAACACCGCCCATCATTATATTGTAGTCCAATATAACGATGTGCTTAGTGCTGCCGTCGTGGGATGTTGAAGTGGTGTTACCATGAAAGGTGGAGATGGTAGCGTCTTGGTTTTGGTCGCGCCACACAATCACGTAGACGTCCCCCGAAGTAAGCGCTGAAATTTGACCAGGCCTCATGTTGGCCTTAGTGAAATCCGTCAACTCCCGAGGGACGTATTCACGGTTAGTCCTAAGAGTGCCTACGACGTCAAACCCTAAACACTTAAGATTTTGGGCCAGGATTGGAGAGTTATAAGAATTATCCATCCATACCGTATGGCCCCTGTGTTCCGGACCATACAGAAGTCTGAGAACAATTGCCGGTGTCAAGGCTTCAATCGGCGTTTGCTGTTCAGCTCTATCAGCTGCTGACGCCTTTTTGTGGGCGTGCATAACCAGTGCGGGACTCGCAAACTTCGTAGGTTTTAATAGCTACAGAAGCAGCTTTATTTTGGTTAAATTGGTTGATACTTAACCAACCCATCCACTGAAGCAATGATTCGTCCGGTGCCAAATTTTGCTCTAGGACGTACAGAGCTGAATTTTTTTGAAATTTTAAACAATTTTGCCTCCGCTGGTGACAATTCCTCTTCACACATGTCTTCATTGTTTGCTAAAGTAAACGATTATTAAGTAATTGGAAACGTCGTAAAGACATGTGTGAAGAGAAATACAGAGTGGCAAAAATTTGATTACCTGTTTTTTTTTTTTTAATTTAAAATAATAATAATAAATATCCTTTGGACATTCCCACACATCGCCATCTAGTTCCAAAGTAAGCTACTCAAAGCTTGTGTTATGGGTGATATACAACGGATATAATACTTGAATACTTTTTTTTTTGTAAATACATACATGATATGCATAGAAAACACCCAGACCAATACAAACAGACATGTTCATGCACACAAATGTTTGTATTGTGCGGGGATCGAACCAGCACCCGCTGCGTAGTAGGCGATTTCTCGACCACTACACCAGACGGGTCGTCAATTGATTGCCAGTATTGTTCAAGATTTTATTTGATAACAATACCCATGGTTATTATTATGACGAAGTATGTATATTACTCCTTCACTTGGTCGAAATAGTTTATCCTAGGCCGTCCTCTTCCCCTCTTTCCTTCTATTCAAATTTTTATATCAGGAAGTAAAGAGGAAAGCAGACTGTAGAAAAGAATGGCGATTACTCCACCGACAAGAGCGTGGCTCTTAAATTGAAGAAGAATGTATATAACTCATCCGGTGTCGTGTCCTTTCAGTCGCAAACACGGCTGGTAGGGCCAAAGGTGCCAGCCAAAATTTTTTGTGCCGCTATCTGCTGAGAGTATCTGTTAGTTTCGGCACAAATGTGCTCCTTAATTTCTCGATCCCATATGGACACGAATACATCGTAAGGTTCTTGGCATGGTGATGTTGGGCCAACATCACCACGAGTAAATGGCTCTCGGCGACTAGCCGGCGGTATGCACGATAGAAATTCGGTCCATATGAAATCAAAGAAATTATAATTTCCAGCCCGATTGCCTGAAATCAGAACGGTCAGTTTTAGAACCAAATCTAGGCCACAGAATAATATGGTCAGTATTGTCAATATAATGCTCTTGATTGACTGCTAGAAGGGTCAAGTCATGGATACGTCTACCAGAAACTAAAAGCAGCAACATAGCAGTGTGTCTGGCGGTAGCAAAACAGTTATTTTCGTTAACTTCATATGCAGTCAAAAAAGAAATGAGTACGTTGACATCCCAAATAGTGTTCTTATGAGGCACAGGCTTCTTTAATGCAATGGATTTCATAACATGCTTAACCAGAACATGAGCACTTAAGACTCCGGATATTTCGGTATTACAGAGCGTAGACACCACTGATTTGTGTAGCAGTATGGTATTGTATGACAGGTTTTCTTTTAAATATAAATCGGCTAAAAATCTTGCTAGAATTGAACCGGTTGGGCCACGTGGATCAGCTTTTTCTTTTTTACACCATTCTAGCCATCTTTGCCATGCGACTTTGTATGTATTACGTGTAGAGGGACGCCAAGATGATGAAAGTAGGTCCAGTTGAGAACTGTCCCAATCATTTAGGTTGTGAGACCACCCCCACATTTCCATACTTCTAGCGTCATTTCCTGAACTTTCGGAGGTGGAAGGCCCGTCGAGACGTCTACTAGAAAGCGGTGCAGATGCCTGATTGTGAAAGGAGCAGCTAGCGCTCGGGATTTTAGATCGGCTCTCCAAAAAACCCGTTCCCACCGTGGCACAACTAAAAGAAAGAGGCCCTTGGCCGAATTGAGATGGGTAAGGACCTTGGGGATCAAATATGGAGGAGGAAATATCCACGCTAGGTGGTAATTCCAAGTCTGGGAAAAGGCGTCGTGGAATAAGGCTTGGTCGTCGTTCTGGTCCAGAGACACATAGTTGGCCACCACATGCGCATCTTCCGACGCAAACAAGTCTATTACTGGAACCCCGAATCTGTTGAAAATCAGGTCTGTGCACACAGGCAAAAGGTGCCATTCTGGGGGAGATCGGTAGCGAGACAGATGATCTGCGTGGGAGTTGAATCTGCCGGGAATGTGATGAGCTGCTAGGTGAATTTGATAATGATCTAAAACCTCGAAAATATCTATTGTCAAGTCCAAGAGAGCTACTGACTTTGTGCCGCCTTCTTTGCGAATGAAAGCCACAGCTGTTCTGTTGTCGCACTGCCATAAGACCGTGGATTGACGCAGATACTGACCCTGGTCCTGTAATATCTTGAGTAATGCTAGAAGTTCCTTCTGGTTGCAATGTAACGGTTGTTCTTGTTCGTTCCACGGTCCCATGAACGAACGGTCGTCTAGTTGCGCTCCCCAAGCTAAGTCTGAGGCATCGGTCGCTAGGAAATGCGTTGGAGGTGCGAAGTGAATCGGAGACGGAGAAGGGTAGTTCTGTAACCACCAAGTTAACTCTTTTCGGGCCTGAACCGGAATCATGAACTGTTTGGCAACTGGCATCTTGGCGACCGTGTTCAGGAAAGAGAGGAGTGCTCGAAAGTGAAGCCTGCCCCTTGTCACAACAAAACTTGCAAAGTTTAATAGACCCACTAGGCTTTGTAAGGCCTTCAAATCGAGAGCTCTCTCTTCTAGGGCTGTCGATATCTTGGAAATTAGATTCAGGCACTTTTTCTGTGGAAGAGACTTTTCGTTGAATAGAGTGTCCCACTGAACACCCAAGTAGACTAGGCATTGACAAGGTGTGAGTATGGACTTTTCGAAATTCACCAACCAACCTAGATACTGCAACCTCTCTACTGTGATTTGGACATGAGTCTGTAAAATTTGTGGGTTTTGATGCACAACCAGATAGTCATCCAAAAAGACGATAATTCGAATCCCTTGATCCCTTAGTGTCTGAGCTACCCAATTGGACAGGGAGGCAAATACCTTGGGGGCCGTGCATAGACCGAATGGAAGACACGTCATTTCCATTAAATTTCCTTTGTAGATTAGACGTAGGAACCGTCTGTGGGATGGAGCTACGGGTAGGTGAAAATAGGCCTGTGACAGATCTATTTTGCACATCCAATCGTTTGGTTGAAGGAAGTCTGGGACCCGATAAACATTTATTAATCTGAACCTGTCGGTGATTACGTAATTGTTTAATGCTGCTAGGTTGAAGATGGGTCGGTGCGACTCGTCGCCCTTTGGCACAAGAAACATTGTGGACACAAAACTTGGCGAAACTTTGACAACATCTAATACACCCTGGTGTTGCATTTGGGTGATTACGGACGTCATTGCATCTGATGGGACCGTGCTGAACTGACTTCCGCTTAATAGAGGTACTACAAGTGGCGGTCGATGTGAAAAGGGTATGCGATACCCTTTTATTATCTTTAACAAATAACTCGGGGCGCCCAGTTCCTTCCACCGACGGTGAAACAAGGCCAGACGACCCGCTCTGAATGTTCGGGATTGATAGTCAATACTTACGTTTTTTGTTCCGGTTGTAATTCCCAGAGGGGGATGCGGCTCGCTTGCGGCTATTCTTGCTGTCTTGCTGCCTGTAGCCTTGCTGACCTCCTCTGCCTCGAAAGGAACCTCTTGAGCCGCCAGAGTATGATAGGCGATTATCGCTTTGATTAGACCCATAACCCTGCGAGGGTCGGGCATTGTAGCAACCCTGCGAGGGTTGATTGTAACCATGGGGAATATGCGCAGGCGCACAACATCCATGAGCAGTACCCTGCGAGGGTACGTTACGTAAAGCCTGCCCCTGCGAGGGGTGGCGTGCGGGCTTGCTTTGACCCGTTTGCGAAACGGAAGCAGTACTGCCCGGCTTTTGTAAAGGCAAGAAGGCTTTTCGAACACCACCTGCCTTCTCTAGTGCTGTGGCTAGTGACTCCGCATTAAACACGTGCTGACACGACGGAGGGATCTTACGTAAAGCGGCCTTGACAAGGGGATCTCGCACGTGGTTCGTAATTCCATCCCTTCTCATTTGAATTACTTCCGCTCGGTGACCGCAGGTTAATTGTAATAGGTCGGAAGAAACTTTATAAAAATCGCCCTTCATAAATAGCTCATTAACTTTTTCGTTTATACCTTCGTAAGATAAATCCGAACCATGCACCCACTGTAAAAAACTTCTGACGGCAGTTTGAAAAGCTTCGCGCTGTTTAAGAATGCAGAACGATAAGGCAGCGAAAGCCTTGTCAGCGTGAGCAAGATGGCGTAACGAATCATACGCCTTGATTTCTTCATTCATCTCCAAATCGACAAAACCGGGGGTAAAATTATAAAGTTTTTGGGTTTCCGCATAACGAACTTCGCACCAATCACTGCTATCCAAATGTTGCAAATCCTTTAACGTCTGAAGAAACTCCTGCGGGGTCTTTGGAATACTAGGTACTTTCAATTTCGTCTCAATTTCAAAAGTAAAATCTGACTGAGTAACAGGTGCCGGCACCTCGACCGAATTTGTAATCGAATCTTCGTAAAGTTTGCCACTAACATTTCCGTCAACTAGATTCTCGTTAAAGTGTACAGCGGAACAAGGCACAGAATTATTATTGCAAAAAGTTAATTGATTTCGAAGTTCATCTACCTGACGTGTTAATTTACGAAATTTCCGAGAATCCCGTCGCCGATGCCTGCGTTTGCCCCCCCTTTTTTTGTTGCTGTGACGCGACGCGGATTTTCGAGGAGTCGAGTCCGAAGACGACGAACTCGAGCTACTAGAGGAGGTAGATGAGTCACTACTCGACGAACGAGACCTAGTTCGCGACTGAAGACGAATAGTCGATCGTTTTTTATTGGTACTATTAGCGGGAGCACTAGCATATGGGGCTGTTGCGGCCAGCTTTGAAACACTTTCGTCACTTTCCATGTTTTCGCGAGCTGAAAAATGTAGGGTAGAAAACCACACAAAATTATTCACAAAACAATCGCAATATAAACCAACATGAAAGATATGTAGGTGGTTACTAAAAACTTACGTACATAAAAGTACCGAACGGTAACACCGTTTGTATAAAATTTTTAAAGATAAAGGTAAGAAAAGCTTTTCAACACTTACGTGGAACAGGAACGGTATGAAATATGAAATGAAGTTGCAAAATTATTTTACTGAGTCCTAAGCACGACCGTGCGCAGCGGAAAACAGGACGCCAATGACGAGAGCGAGCCGAGCGGCCGCGCTGGTGGCGGAGTGTGGGAAAGTGTGCGAACGAGAGGGGGCTACTAGGGTAGACAGAGAGGTAAGACGTGCGGAAAACAGATAGGCCTATCTCATTATATGTTTAAGCTTCAAATAACGGTCAGGTGTTTAATACAAAACAAACACAAATTATTTTTTTATTGTCAAACTATTAGGTTAAGTGAAAAATGTTATAAAACATGTATTTACGAGTGTCTAAAGGACTATCGATCGGCATCCAAAAAATACGAATCCTCAAAAAACCTCTATCCCTCATATTACTGTTTCGACCCACTGTGCACCGTGCCACATGCCGAACATCCGGTAGGCAAAACCAAAAGCCGCTTACGGCGCAAATGTTGTTTGCACAGTTGACTATTAAAAAAACACTGACAGTTGACTGACAGACAGACAGCTGAGCTGACACTTCCGAACTTCCGAATTCTGCTAAAATTGCTGTGATGTCTCCTACTTTGTGACATTATAAAATAAAAAGCGAAAATGTTACAGCGTTTATTACACAAACGTTTCGATGTGAAAATAACTAGTAGGCATACAAATTTACTATTCGGAACTGCCATTCAGAGATTACAATGTAATCAGTGCGGGTTCAGGTTATTTTCTAGTCACAAGGCCATAGCTTTACGAAATATTTACGAGAAGTCTTCCTTTATCAGAAATGGAGTATACTGTATTAAACCGAGGTATTTTAGCAGCCAAGTGGATGCTGAAAAGAAGGACGCTCCCGTCGATTGTGTTAAATCAAAGGCTTCTTTGGAAACGAAGAAAATCAATGTGAAGTTAAAGACTCCCGAGATAAAACGATTGTTTACATTGGCTGAACCCGAGAAATGGACCCTTGCTGGTGAGACAATATGCTACACTTTATTACACGTCGTACTATTTAAGATCAATGAATGGTTTATCAGTCCCGTGTTTCTGTTATTTGAGTTATCATCACCAATTTGACCTAAAATCGTTATCTTATTATTACTAAAACATATTCATAGTCCATGACAATATTTTTTTAACCATCGGAATGAATTATATTTTTTTATGTTATTAACCAATCTTTTAAATAAATATCTAACATCAGTCTTGAATTCATCAGCTTTACATGGAAAGTTAACACAATAAACAATTGTAAACTAGACCCTACAAAAAGCTGTTGACCTTCATGAAAGCAGAATTTTGACTAGAGAGTATTTTGTATGGTTGGTTTCACAGACAGTTTACCAGACACCACTCCAGAAAAAAATTAATACTTTTTTTAAAATTGTTATTATATGTATGTTAGTCTTTAAAAGTTATTTATTGTATCGGCTTTTGTTGCCTACAAGAAATGATTAAATTAAAAAGCAAAACTACAAGCACATAACAGTAATGAAGGCTTGCAGATAAATTACATTACAATACCAAAATAATTGATACCAATCTGTTTCTTTCAGGTGCTATAAGCTTTTTGATAGTATCCTCAAGTGTGACTATGGCTGTGCCTTTCTCTCTTGGCAAGGTGCTAGATATAATCTATAGTAGTACAGGAGACCTAGGTGCAGCCAGAGAAAAGCTGGATACTCTCTGCCTGATGCTCTGTGGAGTGTTCCTTGTAGGGGGACTGTGCAACTTTGGCAGAGTGTACCTGATGTCCATTTCTGGTAATTAATATTAAAATGGTTAATATTTACCTTCATAAAGATGAAATAAGAAACCAAAAATTTTGCGCACGGGTGGGACTTGAACCAGCAACCTTTTGGGTGACCGGGCCAAACGCTCTTACCAATTGAGCTACCGAGCTGTCAGTCCGACCCTGCGAAATTTGTGGGCTCTTATGAATACGTCGTTACGTGACGCTTAGCGCCATCTAGCCGTCTGTTTATGAAACAGATGGCCCAAGCAGTTATTTTTTAAATTGATGACGCTTCGCTATCTAATGGTTTAGAATGTTTTTAACACTCACCGTGTCATATTTTATATTCATAAAGATGAAACATATTCATAAGAGCCCACACATTTCGCAGGGTCGGACTGACAGCTCCGTAGCTCAATTGGTAAGAGCGTTTGGACCAGTCAGCCTCGGTTGCTGGTTCAAGTCCCGCCCGTGCGCAAAATTGTTGGTTTCTTATTTCATCTTTATGAATATAAAATATGACACTGAGTGTTAAAAACATTCTAAACCAATATTTACCTTAATTGATTTGTGGCACATAAGAGTATTCCTGCATCAAGTTAGTCTATTTCTTAATTTACCTTTTATTTTAAGAAAACTTTTTTTTGTTTTTCTAAATCATATCTTTGATGATGGCAAGTTTAAAGTTGAAAACATTTTATTTACAGGCCAAAGAATGACTCAAGCCCTTCGAAAACAAGTGTACGCTGCAATAATGCGCCAAGAACCAGCATGGTTTGGCAAGACGTCAACAGGAGAGCTTGTTAACAGGCTGTCAGCAGACACACAGCTTGTTGGACGTAACCTGAGCGAGAATGTCAGTGATGGTCTGCGGTCGCTGTTCATGGTTGGTGCGGGTACAGGAATGATGGTGAGTAAACTATAAGATCTGTGTGGTACTCGAATGGTATAGGCATACCCCCGGATAGTGTAAGACACGGGGTTCGATTCCTCGTCTGTCACACAAACAAAGTTGCTTTTTACAAGTGCAATTTATATTATTAAGTTTGTATAGTGACAAAACACTATAAAAACAAAAACATAATTATAAATTGGCTTCCTTCATCTTAACTGATTGTTAAATATTTGTAAAAATATTTCCTTTGGATAATGTAAGAGCAACCTCACAACATTGATGACATCACGCAGCCTACGCGTTAAAGTAAGCGCTTGCTAAATTCAACAGGCTTGCTAATGAATGTGATGGTGGCCGATTGGTATAGGAATACGCTCCGATAACGTAAGACACGGGGTTCGATTCCTCGTCTGTCACACAGCCAAAGTTGCTTTTTACAAGTTCAATTTATATTATTAAGTTTGATAGTGACAGAACACTACAAAAACAAAAATGAAATTATAAAAGTAACCTATTTTATGTACACACTTGAAATCAATTAGAAAATACATCAACAAGTTGAATTCTCATTACAATTGTGAAAAAACCTTGAGAATTGTTGATAAAGTTGTCATGCTTGAACTGTTAAATATTCATGGTAATGTTGTTATTTGCATAACATCATGCTAGACTGTATTGTAAAATATTAATTAAATTGAAAAACCTATGAAAGATAACCACTTTTACTGTCAATGTATATTAATCTTATAAAGCTGATGAGTATATTTGTTTGTTTGAATGCGCTAATCTCGGGAACAACTGAACTGATTTGGAAAAAGATTTTTGTGTTGGATAGCTTATTTATCAAGGAAGGCTTTAGGCTATAAAACATCACGCTGCGATGGGTGCAAACACAAAACGCATGGTCACAGTGCCCGGGGACTGCTGATTCATTTCATGGATAGCACTTCATATTTTTTAAAGTTTTTCAATGTACAACACCCTACATGAATATTTTTGTAGGCTAAGTTGAGAGAAACCACTAGATATTTGGGTCGTTCTTCTTTTTCACCGACAATAAATTGTCCCCAATAACACGAATGTATAATTATAAAAACAAAAATATGAGTACTTCAAACTGTGAAAATATTCCTGATGTATGATAGATTAGGAATTATGTTATCATGTCGTAGGTACTTTTCTTAATTATTCAACTTACAAAAAAAGTTACATCGCGTGACGGAGGTGTAAGTGGTACTATTTTTGAAGACCGTGATGGAGGTGTACATTTTAATCGATATTGTTTGCTTATAAATTAATTTGACATCACAAGATAGACCATCTGAAAAATGTTATCTCACACAGCAATTTAGGCAATATTACCAATGATTACTAATATGATATGTAAATGTAAAATATTGATTTATCAGTCATGTCCATTGTCGGTAAAAAAGAAGAACGACCCATTTTACAAAAACCTTAAGAATGTGGCATCAGGCTCAAAAAGTATAATCTTTGATTATTTCCTAATAATATCCTTACAGTTCTACATGTCACCGTCGCTTGCGCTGATTGGTTTATGCGTGGTGCCCCCGGTGTCGATGCTGGCCGTGGTGTACGGACGCTTCGTGCGCGGCATCACCAGACAACTGCAGGACACGCTTGCCGAGACTAGCGAGGTATAATGTTTAAAAAAATGGTCCACTACTGTCTTTTGTTTTTTTATCCTGACGTGCTCGTAACTAAGGGCCGATTTTACCAACGTCACATAAGATTTCTTCGGTCTGATTAAAGTATATAAGGACCGATTCTTAAATAATATTTACATATAAATTGCACTTGTGGTAAAAGCAATATTGATGCACTGAGAACGCACTTGCAAAATTCAATAGGCTTGCCAAGGTGTCGGTGGCCGAGTGGCATAGGCATGCGCCCGGATGACGTATGACACGGGATTCAAATCCTCGTCTGACACAGTTGCTTTTTACAAGTGAATTTATAATATTCATTTTCTATAGTGACAATACACTATAAAAACAAAAAATAAATGATATTTACAAAAATGATTGCTGACTAATGGGTAAAGTTTTTAAATTAGGCGATTTGTATTATATTCGACGAATATTCCTTATCTGACGTTGGTAAAATTAAGGTCGGTTAAATCATACTTTTATGATACAAATAAAAGTAATGGATTTCAATATAATATTGATTTATTTTATTTTATTTCAGTTAGCTGAAGAAAAAATATCAAACATAAAGACTGTAAAAGCATTTAGTAAAGAGAAACAAGAATGCGAGGCGTATGGCAAAAGAATCCAAAACCTACTTACATTAGCCTACAAGGAATCTTTGGCAGTTGGAAGTTTTTACGGAATGGTGAGTTATTGTAATTAACAGATAATTAACAAATTGTTACCAATGCAGGTTTAATTGTAATTAAACTGCCTATATAATTAACATTGGCATTTATAAATTATTCTTGAATTTTAAATCAATTTACTTGAAATTGATTAATATACTGAAGATAGCTGACATATTTGCTGTTTTTTTTGTATTTTGTAGTTATGATTTCTTCTAAAGGCGAATAGACTCCATCACTTACAGTTCTTATATTTCACGAAAGCGGGCGAGCCATACTTGTAGTTGTAATACGTACAGACGCGCGCTCTTGTGTGCGTAACTCCAGGTAGCGTTAGCAAGCTCATCGTTACTGAACAAAACTATTAGTTTTGTGCTCCGTGTTTTTTTACCCACAATTGGAATTAATACGACGTGCTAAAATAAAATATAAACGTATATTAAAAAAGACATTTATTTTTAATAATATATTGACATTGAAACTTAGTACTAAAATGTTTTATTTCAAGTAGAATCATAACTAGACTCTTCTTCAGAGTCAGTTTCGTCATCACTGTCATCCTGTAAATTTATTATTATTTATTAATTCAAAATCAGTGTCAAAATATTCCACAAAATCAGTTTCTTTGATAACACTATTGCATGTATTACGCCATGTCTCATTCGTAATTTTCGTAATACTTTCTTGAATGAGTTTTTCTGTGTTGCTCATATTTTGTTCAACATTTCTTAGAGCAATGTAGTTTTTTAAGAACCCCCCAGATGTTTTCGATGGCATTAAGCTCAGGGTGGTAAGGAGGCAGACGTAAAACTTCAAATCCATTACTTTGATGTAGTCATCAATTTTTTACGTGATAAAATCAGATTTTTTATGTTTTATGATATCATATAACTCAACTTTGCGCAACTTTGAATCAAACTGTATACCCTTAGAAGTGAGCCATTTTTGCATCTCAGATTTTTTTGAGGCTGTCGTCGGCAGCTTCTCAGCACGTGTGTTGTGATAGGATGCGTTATCCAGTACTATTACGGCACGATCTGGAAAATTTGGCAGCAACTTTTCATTCAGCCATTTTACGTAATTTTCAAAACTTATGTTCGAATGGTAGTCTACGGCTGTGGAATTTGCTTTGTAGACCAAGCAAGCGTTCTCAATAAATCTGGTATCGGTTCCAGCGTGTACTAAAATAAAACGAGTGCCAGTACTCAGCTTTTTTACATTTGTAAAAAAGTTGAGTAAGTAAGATAAACCGTCTACATTTGGAGACGGTTTTTCTTTTTGGGCCCAGGTATTATTTCGAACATGTGTTGTCAATACGTAACTTTCGTCGGTATAGACAATAGGCCGGCCTTGAAAGTGGTATTCGGTTATTTTTTTTTAAATATTTTAATCTCCACATCTAGATATCGTGCCGTACAACTAAAACTTTCCTATTGTTATCAGTTTTACGCCACCTGAAGCCCAATTTATTTAATTACTTACGTAGCGTTGCCAGACATCCATCGAAACCAATTTTTTCATTTAAGATTGATCTTATTTTTGCCAATGTTGGTATTTGTTTTTGGACAATATGAAAATCTTGTATTGTGCTCCGAAGAACATCCGCTGTAAATCCATCAATATCTACTTTATTTTCTCTCTTTCTTAGGTTTTTCATTGGTGAAATAAATTTCGAAGATGTGCTAGCGATATCTCTTTCATTTGACATATTTCTTTCTTCTTTTAATATTTTTTGTACTGTTCGTTCACTTACTCCCGTCGCTGCTGCAGTACTTTGAATCAAACTGTATACCCTTAGAAGTGAGCCATTTTTGCATCTCAGATTTTGTTGAGGCTGTCGTCGGCAGCTTCTCAGCACGTGTGTTGTGATAGGATGCGTTATCCAGTACTATTACGGCACAATCTGGAAAATTTGGCAGCAACTTTTCATTCAGCCATTTTACATAATTTTCAAAACTCATGTTCGAATGGTAGTCTACGGCTGTGGAATTTGCTTTGTAGACCAAGCAAGCGTTCTCAATAAATCTGGTATCGGTTCCAGCGTGTACTAAAATAAAACGAGTGCCAGTACTCAGCTTTTTTACATTTGTAAAAAAGTTGAGTAAGTAAGATAAACCGTCTACATTTGGAGACGGTTTTTCTTTTTGGGCCCAGGTATTATTTCGAACATGTGTTGTCAATACGTAACTTTCGTCGGTATAGACAATAGGCCGGCCTTGAAAGTGGTATTCGGTTATTTTTTTTTAAATATTTTAATCTCCACATCTAGATATCGTGCCGTACAACTAAAACTTTCCTATTGTTATCAGTTTTACGCCACCTGAAACCCAATTTATTTAATTACTTACGTAGCGTTGCCAGACATCCATCGAAACCAATTTTTTCATTTAAGATTGATCTTATTTTTGCCAATGTTGGTATTTGTTTTTGGACAATATGAAAATCTTGTATTGTGCTCCGAAGAACATCCGCTGTAAATCCATCAATATCTACTTTATTTTCTCTCTTTCTTCGGTTTTTCATTGGTGAAATAAATTTCGAAGATGTGCTAGCGATATCTCTTTCATTTGACATATTTCTTTCTTCTTTTAATATTTTTTGTACTGTTCGTTCACTTACTCCCGTCGCTGCTGCAGTACGCTTTGTAATATGACGTAAATGTGATATAGCACAATTTGTTTCTCGACGAAGTTCCGTGAATTTATATTCTTCTTTGAGAAAATGATAAACATATGCAATCATTTGACGACCCTAAAATAAACAATGCATTATTATTAAATCACCTTTAACATGTTATTAATAAATTACACACAACATAAATAAACTATAAATCAAACATAAACATTGCTTTGCCTTACCTCACTGTGAACAACTTTTCTCCGTTTATTCGTACCTTCCATGGTGAGGGACTCGGCTCGGCTCGTCATTTGACGATCCTAAAATAAATAATAAACAATGCATTATCAACATCACGTTTAAATGTTATCAGTAAATTACACGACATAATAAACTATACACCAAACATTAAAAAAAAATACTTACCTCACTGTGAACATTTTTTTCCGTTTACTCGTACCTTTCATGCTGACAGTACTCGATGAATAATTTTGGCGCGAACCGTGTAGCACAACTGAATCAGCCGACGACTCGGCCGCAACTGAGCTGAGCGCTCCAGAGCTTACGCACACAAGAACGCGCGTCTGTACGCATTACAACTACAAGTATGGCTCGCCCGCTTTCGTGAAATAAAATAACTGTAACAGAATTTTATAAAAAAAATCAAGCAATAATATAATATAAGAATTATAGGCTGACACCATACAGAAATAGCCTGGTACTAGTAATAACCGTACCCAGCTCAGGTAAACGCAATGCATGCATCACCATTCGTAGTTGTGGCTCTACTCTTTTTACCTCCTTTTGTGAGTAAAAGGGACACCTAGATAAGAGCGTCATGCATATATGCTTTACGTACGAATTATTTAACGACCTCCGTGGTGTAGTGGCTAAGCACGCTGGGTTTCAAGGCGTCGCCGCTCCGAGGTCCCTGGTTCGCTTCCCGGTCTGGTCAATATAGAAATCAAAATTTTCTACATTTTTCGGGTCTGGGTGGATGATGATGATGACACAACGATGTACCACCGTTGTGTCTGATTCCCATAACACAAGTGCATTGGCTACTTACTTTGGAATCAGAGCAATGTATGTGATTTTTGTCCAATTTTTTTTAACCGACAACCTCCAAAAAAGGAGGAGGTTATCAATTACCTCATATCTCAGTCATTTGTCTACCGATTCGAAAAAATTTTTTTTAAAACTCTCGACCCTTGAAAGGAAAGGAAGCCATTTGAGGCAAACAATTTCTTTTTGGAGTCGGTGCCATCACTTTAACCATCAAGCATCAACTATCAGAGCACCGACTCCAAATAGAAATTGTTTGCCTCAAATGGCTTCCTTTCCTTTCAAGGGTCAAGAGTTTATTTAAGACTTTTTAGTTTATTTTGGTCTTGAAGTCGGTTTTTACTTTTTTTTATTATTATAACGAATTTACTGTATTATATTTCAGACTGGCCTATCAGGCAATACAATAATAATTCTAGTGCTGTACTACGGAGGCGGTATGGTAGCAACAGAACAGCTGACCGTTGGCAACCTAACCTCTTTTCTGTTGTATGCGGCGTATGTGGGCATCAGTATTGGAGGGCTGAGTAATTTCTATACGCAATTGAATAAGGGCATCGGTGCGGCGACGAGGCTTTGGCAAATCATTGATAGGGAGCCGAGTATACCGGTTACAGGTAAGCGAGATTTTTGGCAACTTTATTCGATAAAATAGAATTTTATATGTTTTTATTTTGAACTGAGGAATTTTCTTCTTTGTGCTAAGATGAACAGATAATGATAATAACGGGGCATCTCCCATAAATACTAAAATACGTTATTACAATACAATCAAATACTTACAATAAATTAAATTAATATCTAATTGACTACCTCCGTGGTGTAGTTGCTGAGCGCGCTGGTTTCAAGGCGTCGCCGCTCCGTGGTCCCGGGTCGATTCACGGTCGGGTCAATATAGAAATCATTATTTTCTATATTGTCTCGGGTTTGGGTGATGTGGTACCACCGTTGTGTCTGATTTTCATAATACAAGTGCAATTAGCTACTTACTTTGGAATCAGAGCAATGTATGTGATTGGTGTCCTTTATTATTTAATTACATATAATTTTTGTGCTCATCGTATAAACATTTGCTGCTTGCTAGATTTGAATCCGCGACCGCCGGCATAGTAGTCAGAAGCGCTAACCACTAGGTACACCAAAAGCGTTGTTAACTAGGGAGTCACCCAAACTGTGTTTCTATGAGTTTGATTGCCTGCAATAAATAAATAAATAAAAAATAAGAAAGGGAAAAAAAGCAGCTCCAATAAACAAACGGTCGTAGATAATCGTATAGTGACTGAAAAGTTGCGAGAGAGAGAAGAAAACAGGATGGGAGGGAGAAAGAGAACAAGTGAAAAAAAAACGAGATAGAGAAAGAGGACTAGAGAGAGAGAGAGTTATTGGGATGGAGTGTTAGTGGGAGATAGCGATTTTTTTTAACACCATAACGAAAATATTACAAATGATTCCTAGCACTGTTTTTCCAAAGATAAAATGCAATTTATTCTTGCATATCTTCATCCAAGTATTCAAATTACGTACATTTATTCACAGGTGGCCTCAGACCAAAAGACAGGCCCAAAGGAGAAATAATCCTGGACAACATCTGGTATTGTTACGACAGCGCCCCGCTAATAAAAGGCCTAAAACTGCATCTGCACCCAGGGAAGTCTGTAGCGCTAGTTGGCAGGTCAGGTTGTGGGAAAAGTACTGTAGCATCGCTAATATTGAGGTTGTACGACCCGGAGAAGGGAAGGATACTGTTGGACGGTGTGGATATAAAAGAATTGGACCCCGTTTGGTTGAGAAGCCATATTGGTTATGTTAGTCAGGTAAGCAAAAGACATAGTCTGTTGGACATTTGATTTTAAAACCTGAATAAATTGCGCTTTGATAAGTATTTAACCAACTACTCGATAGACTTCTAGAAACTTCTAGCTAAAACTAAAACTTAGTCGGGTTAAACTTGTAGCAAGTTGTATAAGCTCTCATTTTGTAGGTCTCATGTCGCTAGCATGCATATAATCAGATATGCGTTAAACGAAAAAAAAAACATCTTTAAACCTACCCCTGGATGTTGACCTCCTAACTACTCTATACAGAGTTACAAAGTCAAAAATTGTGTTCCCTGAAAATCCTTACATTATCGTTTTTGACAATTCTTTGCTTGGTTTAATTATCGACATGAATTATTCCTCTTCATTTGTGTTTGTTCACTGGGTCGCTACTGTATTTATAATTACTTTTGATATCTGCATCCCAGTTATAAAAAACCTATAGTATTATTAGTTTCATAAGATGTGAAATTACATTATTTTGTGTGTTTTCAGGAACCTGTATTATTTAACGGATCGATCAAAGAAAATATCCTTTATGGTGCTACAGATGATTATGTAGAAGAAGACAATACTACTACAGATAAGGTATACAATTGGTATAATTAAACTTTGAGGTCTGTGCCTACTACATACCATGAGCGTTCCGCTTGCTCTATAAGATCTACTTTGCCCACTGAACGGATTTACAGATTTCTGTCTGTCTGCTGTCTGTCTTCTGATTTCTGTACTGTTACATGGAGCGGGACGCAAGAGGGGTCGGTGACGGTCAATAAAAAGAATATTCTTTTGCCTGACACGTTCCTAGCATACACAGAAAAAACGGTATTCTCCAAAGAAGTAAAATTGACTTGCATGAAAGAAAATTTCATTAAACCAAGATTATGTTACCTCATATATACTGAAACTAATATTATCTTACATTTAAAAATAATATTGTCTTAAACTTATATTTGAAATTGTATTGAATTAAAACATCGATTGATTTAAAACAATACATCTTTACCCAAGAATTTTCAGTATTTTAATGTAAGTTGATAAGTTCTCTTGACGCAAGATAAAGATGGTTTTTAATATACGCTTAATTTTAATAAACAAACATTTATTTCAACAATAATAAATCTTACTTGAACACAAATGTTACTTATTTCAAAGGTGTTAATCTTAATATTTAAAGATTATGTCTTTAGACCAATGTCTAATATTTTAAGTTATAATTATGCTTCCTTCAATAAAAATAACCTTTCTTGTTCCGGGAACGATATTTCTTGATTTAATGTTATGAGTTCCTTGCAATAAGAGTCTTCTATGCTTGTGTTAAGCGTGTGTAAATAGTCTAATACTAATACAATACGGCTCAGGAACTCCCAATAATGTCCTAAAGTCAAAGACAACATACAAGGAACCAACATAAAAATATAAAATTGTGTTGGAGTATAAGAAATAAAAATACATGTAATTTGTTTCAAAATGTAAAACAACAATTGAGATATTAACCTTATAGTAAAGTAATAAGTGAACCCCATAAAATCTAAATATTAAGGCGTGTACATTACAAAGAATAAACGCTGCCTACTTATAGCTGCTGTGGTGTACGCCACCGCGACCACCACGGCAAATGCCAATGGATTGCACCATACAGTGATTGCACTTACATGAGATATGATAATTTCAAATAACTTTATCCAAGTCCAAAGATGAGGGCGGAATTCCTTGAGGTGCTCTGGAATGAGTTTGGAAAATAACTCTGTTGATCTGCCTTTGGCTGAAATGTAAAACAAAAACTGATGAAACATCGTGACATTTTACTAAAGAACACAAAAAAAAATCTTGACAGCATGATTATATTTTTTATGAGAGTGGGTGTCGCTTTAACAACACTATAAATACTCTAATCAAAGGTTTGCCAGTAGCCTAGCCAGTAAAATCAAAGGTTACTTACACACAAAAGCGCCTATTACTTCTGGAGGACTATTATTTGCGAGAAGAGAAACAATGTAGTTAGTTTTGTTCACACGTCGCGACGTCGCATTTCTCAAATGCCTACACTTCACTACTTGTAATATTGCACTGACCTCCAGAACAAAACAAAAAGTGCTACAAATAAGAGAACTGGTCATTGTTTTTAATGAATATTAACTTTTTTCAATATTTTATTAAATTGAAACAAGTTACTGTAACATTTTGTAACAAACCAGGATATTTACTCAAAACAAGATAAGATGCAATAATTTTAGAGTTATTGTTTTTAATTTGCTCAAGATATGATTCAAGATGATATTTTCTTCATTCAATAAATTGTATTATTACGATAAATTAACTTCCAGTTTGAAATAAGTATTTCATTGTGTTAAACTAATAACATTAGAATTTCTTAGATTAATTTACTTTATCTTAATAGACGATTTTTTCTTAATTATAAAATTGCATCAAGAAAATGTATTTTTGGTTTTGAGAATGTCATTATCTAAAAATTAATAAACATTACTCGTATTGAGACAATTTTCCTTAAAATAACATAATATTTCAAGAAAACTAATTTTCTTGCTTAGAGAAATCCTTTTTATCTGTGTAGACATATTATGCAACGGTGTATTAGGCAGAAACCTTTAGCTAAAAATTACTTCTTATAATTCTGACATGCTGCAAAAACTCAGACCCCAGAATTCTAATGTACCCAAGGACTTCATTATGAGTCGTACGAGCTTAGTTTCGGATGTATGAAAACAAGTGAGACAAAAGTCTCATGCCAAGGCTGACGGGTTGGAAACGTTATCGCCCATAAGCATATTCCGACTGCACACGATAGCACATTTAGCCAATTCGAATACGAATCACGGACGCATCTTGTAGTAATCCTTGGTTTATGAAGTGCAAGTAGCATTAATAAAATATTGATGTGGGGCACTTTTTCACTCTCGTTGATAATACCCAGACCCGAGACAAAATAGAAAAGAATGATTTCGATATTGACCCGACCGGGAATCGAACCCGGGACCTGGGAGCAGAAACTGGCCGTCGTCTTGTTCCGATCTTAATCCGCTGGATTATGATTTTAGAGGGTACGGCTTGCTCTAAACGCCATGATAATTCAGAGTCCCTAAAACAATCCATACGATTTGCAGAGAAGATTTTTCCCATGGAAAGAGTGCGTGCTTCTATTGATAACTGTCCTCAACGTTTAAAGGACTGTATTGCAGCCAATTGAGACCACTTTGAATAAGCATTTTATATTTAAAATTGTTTTATATTTATGTATTAAACTAACACACTGTAAAAGTAATAAATATTAATTTTCTTTTTCTTTCTGACAATATTTATGGCAAGACTAGGTATAAAGGTACCCACTGAAAATCAGCATCGTGGTATGCGTCCAGACTTATGCTGAGCGGGTGCCTTTTTGACTCAAGTAGCCGACTTTTTGTATATTGATAAATGTAATGATGTTGATGTAATTACTTTAGTCAACTTTTATTTTATTTCCTTCATTTATGTCAGAAAGAACCAGCGTGGCTAGCCGCCGCGCGTACGGCGCACCTACACGAACTAGTCGTGTCTTCGAGCGAGGGCTGGGGAAGACAAGTGGGCGCTCGCGGCGGGCAGCTCAGCGGCGGGCAGAAGCAGCGCGTCGCTATAGCGCGCGCCATCGTCAAGGTATACTTGAACTGTAGTCCAGAGTAGAAAATCTTGGAATCTTAATTTGAACTGACCGACTAAACGAATTTGTTTTTCCTAAATAAATAATAAAAAAATGTATTTATTTCGGAAACATGTCCATAAGTGTTAGTAATAATTTCTCTTAAAAAATATGTTAGTAAATAGGGATTTAAATTAATTTTGGTGTCTTTGGCGAGTTGAACCTGGGTCCAGTGTCGCATAATGACACTGTCCGTGTCCAACCTCGCCGCGACCACCATCAAGAGGCTGTTGGAGCTGCCCCGTACCCGCCGCACCAGGGACGCAATGCGTTTCCTATCGATAGCCGAGAGAATGTCGACCACGGCTGCAGCTAGCATACCCGATGCACTGCAGTGACGCGGCAGCCCCATCAGTCCCCTGAATGCGTTATTATATTAAGTGCGCAGGGCGCTATACGCTCGTTGGGTGTAATTTGTCCACAGGCTACACGTGTAGAGTGAGTTACAATATGCTGTAAAAAGCGTACGCTTTACTTCTTTAGTGCAACGTGAGAACCTGCGGGATAACATATCCGCCCTAACGCACAGCGCCCTACGCTCCCTCTCTATATCTAAGTCATCCTTTAATGACACCCAGTGTCCAAGATATTTAAAGCTCTGTACCTGTCTTAAAGCTTTACCATCGAGTTTTACTGTCGGTACTTTATAGGTCTTGTTTTTGGCCTTAAAGACAAGCAACTCGGTTTTAGCGCAGTTGTACCTTAGACCATAGGCCAGCGCATAACTCTCACAGATGCCAATCAGCCTATTCAAGGCACTGATTGATGGGCTCAGCAGCACCATGTCGTCGGCATAACTAATATTGTTGACAAAAGTACCATCAACAGAACAGCCGACTCCAGCACTGCTGAGCTCCTCAATCAGCCCGTTCATGTACATCTCCTAAACAGAGGGCCAATATGTTATTTTGAGGTGTTTTGTCAGGTTTTTTGAAGGTTGTTTTTTTTTTATTATTACATCATTTCATGATTGTCAGTTTTTACCCATACTTATCTCAAAAACTACTGTACCGTTACCATGAGTTTACGACGGTTTTATTCGCTAGCGACGACGTAAAAAAAGTCTATGGAAAATTGCACGCGCCTCTAGCGGTCACTGGCAGAACTAAAAAATTCCATACAAAAAGTTAACGATAAATAACGATAAAGCGACGATTGTTTTACTCGCTAGGAACGTCGTTCCTAGCGAGTAAAAAAAAAGTAAAACCATCGTCGCTATCGAATAAACTCATGGTATGGGTTCTGGACCGAGTTTATGAAACTTAAACTGTACCATAAGTTGAAATATACCAAATTGAACTAAAAAATAATCATCTCCCTAGGGCTACTCGTTTTTAAAATATCCGTGGACAAACGTACAAATATACATACATACACTTAATTTTGCACACGTATTTGGAAACTTTGATAGATCAACATAAAGCCTAGTTGTTAGTGCTCGGAGCACCAAATTGCTCGCGCATGCCTAACCATCGGATTGTCATTTTGGCAACCCGTCTGGTGTAGTGGTTGAGAAATCGCTTACTACGCAGCGGGTTGCGGGTTCGATCCCCGCACAATACAAACATTTGTGTGCATGAACATGTCTGTTTGTATTGGTCTGGGTGTTTTCTATGTATATTATATATGTATTTACAAACAAAAAGTATTGAAGTATTATATCCGTAACACAAGCTTTGAGTAGCTTACTTTGGGACTAGATGGCGATGTGTGGGAATGTCCAAAGGATATTTATATTAAAGGATATTTTATTTATTTATTTATTTTACATCCCCCTAACGAGATGAAACAAGACAAGACGAAACAAGGGTCGAGACCACAAGTCCAAATATAAGACAAGATACGAGGCAGACGAGACAAGAGACGTGACTAGACAACACGAGGCAATTAGTATAGTATTTCAGAATGCTTGATCTGCAGATACACACTGGTTAATAAATAGCATGTAAAAGGTAAGGTTTCTGTGGCCATAGCTGCACAGTGGCGCAATGAATAAATAAATTCAAATAGAAATTATTAAGGGAGAAGCTCGAAACTATATACCATACACAAAATATGACCTTTCACAATAATAATGCCAGGGTATTGCACTAAACTCGTATAATAATATAATTATACATGTACATTGTCATACATGTCGTTTTGGCAATGTCGAGATATGGACATGGGCCAAAATAATGATAGATTTAAAAAGAAAATTGTTTCTATCTCCATTATATTCAATAATAGAGTTGGTGCTTTATCTGATATTTATCCCACAGTATGGATGTATGTCTCATAATAATTGAAGTTGAGCCTTTGCCTAGCAATGAGAATTTGAACTTTATGTTTATAATAATAGTATTTATTTTTATTAATTTTCCATGACTTCTTTCGATTATTAATATCATCAACTGTGAGACCAAATTTTTAAAGACTGCAAAAGAAGGAGGTAATCAATTCAACGAGTGTGAATGTGATATCGTTGGAATTTCATAAATTTTGAGCATGTTGATCTAGTAAGGTTTCCAAACACGAGTGCTGAATTCAGTAAGTGTATGTATTGTATGTGTGTAAATTTTTATATTTGTCCAAGAATTCCTCGAAAACAAGAATTCATAGCGAGATGATAATTAATAATTCAATGAGGTATATTTCAACTTGGGGTACAGTGAAAGTTTCATCACTACTAACTAGCGATCGGATAATAGAATGCATATTTACCTAAAAGCGACAAATCTAGTGTTTTTACTATAGAACCAAAAGCGGGTGTACTAGTGTGTGTGTGTGTGTGTATGTACTGTCTACTACTCTTCTTATACTCAAAATACTCCTAAATTGATAGAGAGCTTAGAATTAACTTCACATTAATAAATTTCGTAATCGCAGAGTCCTTTAAAAAATAACACTACATGCTAAAGACGTCGCTTCCACACCATGATACAGACTGGTTTCGCATTCCCTAACCGAGATCTATATAAAAAAAATATTTTTAAGAAGCCGCCTCCATAATACCTAAGCCAAAAATGAACTTTAGGTAAATATGCATCCGATCAATGGTAGTAACTTTCATGAAAACTTTTTTTTCCTTTTTTTTATTAAACCTTCGAAACAACTTACTAAGGGCTGATTTTTCAATAGTCAGATAAGAAATATTCGTCTAACAAAATACAATATGGCTTGTTTGAAAACGTCACCTAAGTGTCAGAAATCATCGGTACCTGTTATTTTTTTTCATTTGTCGCTTCATAATTTATCAGTCTGATATCTTTCATCTGACCATGGGAAAATCGGCCCTTAAAAGCTTAAAATAATGCATTCTCTTTCTATTTAGGAGAAACAAATTTATTTGGAGTCCAGCTAACACGTACCCATAGAAAGTAAAGGCGGTATAGGTGCCGCACTTTTTGAAATGTCTTCATAATTCAATAAGTATAGCTTTTTATAAATAATGTTTATGAATTTAGATAGTTCAATCCTTAATATTTAACTGTTATTTAAATTTTTGCCCCTGCAATTTACAGTATGTATTTGAAATTTTTTGACATTTTGTGGAACTCGTTTACTGGGCATAGATGTCTACTTGTATGGATAATTGCCCCTCCACGATAAGAAGGATATATGCCTGTGGTGCGGGATAAATACCTACGAGTACTAAAACGGAAAACTCTATCAAACTTTTATGAGGGATTGAAGACAATTGGTGTTCGAATAGAGGCACATCATGCACCGACTCCAAATGAATTTGTTTCTCCTCAATAGAAAGCCATTTGCTTTCTATTGAGGAGAAACAAATTCATTCTTTCTTTTAAGCTTTTCTGACATTTTTTTTAAAGGAGGTTTAATTTTATATAATTTTTTTATCCTTAAATTAACCATAATTTTTCCATTCATAAAGATGAAATAAGAAGCCAAACATTTGGCGCACGGGCGCAACTAAACTTAAGAACTTGGCGTATTGTTGCATAAACAGATGGGTAGATGGCATTTAACGTCACGCGTAATGACGTATCCATAGGAGACCTCTAATTTCGCAAGGTTGGACCGACAGCACGGTAGCTCAAAAGGTAAAGCGTTCTGCCCGGTTAGCCAAGAAGTTGCTGGTTCGAGTCCCGACCGTGCGCAAAATTTTTGGTTTCTTATTTCATCTTTCTGAATATAAAATATGACACTGTGAGTGTTAAAAACATTCTAAACCATAGCTTTTCCATACCAAAAGCAGCTAGCTAATATTGTATTTCCTTGTTTCAGAACCCGAAAATCCTAATACTCGACGAAGCTACCTCCGCACTAGATGCCTATTCAGAGTACTTAGTTGATAAGGCCCTAAAAGAGATAAGCAAAGACCGAACCGTCCTCACGATCGCGCATAGACTAAGCACGATACAGTCTGCCGACGAAGTGGCCGTGTTAGAGAACGGAGTTATTATTGAAAAGGGGACGTATACGGAATTAATGGCGAAAGAAAATGGCTTCTTCAGAGAGCTCATCACGCATCAAACGTTCGCGTCAAAGTCCAAAACTAGAGACACAAGAGAAGTCCAGAATACGAACTAGAAACTTTGGGCTCTCATCTACTAAAATGTACCAAGTAAGAATTTTATATTTTTGCTAAAGTGCGAATTACATATCTTGATGATATTGACAAACTGTGAATTGAGGATTTAGTGTTTGGGAGCCCTTATTTGTATACTGATATAAGAAATTTGAAGTGTTCTATGAACGGATAATTATAATTTATGATATGAATTTAATTTATAAATATCGAGTTGATATATTTTATTTGATAAACGCAAAATGAATACCTATTTATTACGCATTGTTGTATCCTTTGATCTCTTTTCCTCAACTTTCAGTTAATTATACAGTTCGATTGTTCAAAATAAAAGCACAAAGTACTCTGGATTTGTTATAGTTAAATATTGTGATAAGTAGTACCTAATATTATGTTTAGTTATGAAACCATCTTTTCGATAAGGGATTGTACTAGTTTTTATTTGGGTGCTTTGCTATTATGATAACAGATTCGATTTGAAATAATCAAGTTAATTTTAAAGGATCAAATATTTTGCCTTACAAAACCATACGATACCTTTTACCGGTAAACGCAATACAATGAATAATTTAAGAGAAAATTACAGGTGTACCTGGTTTCTTGTAGCAATTAAATATAATTAGATATTTTTAATGAGTTGTACATTGACTACGACTAATGAGTATGTTGACTCACAAACATAAGAAATGACAAGATATTTGTATATAAGATTGTTTAAATTTTTAACGTGTAAGTATTTAATAACCAAACTGAACGTCAAATTGAACAAGTTTAAGTGATATGTGACGAGGGTTATTTATTAGAGTATTTTTATTTTAGTGAAATGAATAAAATGGTTGTTGTTATTTTATTAAATTGTTTTTTATTTTTTCTATAAACTTAGTTAACCTAGAACCTGGACAGTTTTTTTAAAGTTATACAAATATAAATAAATCTCATTCAATTATTTCATTATTATGAAATAATAATATACTGTGGCATTTCCCCCCGGGTAATCAATAATCATTGACCTTCAGTCCAGGGTCAAAGAATTAGTTCCGCTAAATGAGAGCGTTAATCACAAAAAAAATATCAAACTAACCGAGATAATAATCAAAACATAAGTATATACTGTTAGTGCATATTTCTTTATTTGTCGTAAATTAAGTGAAATAAGCAAAATAATAATAATGACAACGTAAATAAAACAAGACACCGCCCATAATTGCTCCGTAGACAAAATATTAAATTGTTATCCCGCTACTACATAATTACGGGTGTTTATCAAACGTTTTTTAGAGGAGCGTTGGATAAATAAACAATTGGACTTTGACCGGCCGACGTTTGTTGCGGTCGCGCCAAAACTGCGGGCGGCGCGCGTCCAC
Organism: Pyrausta purpuralis; assembly: GCA_963924145.1. Taxonomy (NCBI): domain Eukaryota; kingdom Metazoa; phylum Arthropoda; class Insecta; order Lepidoptera; family Crambidae; genus Pyrausta; species Pyrausta purpuralis. The sequence continues at coordinate 13,424,690 of OZ001664.1, forward strand.
CGACATTTACGCGCGGAGAACAGCGCAAACATGTCGCATTTGAAAGTTTTGCGCGGGAGTTTAGCGCGGCAATTGTTTATCTGTGCGAAAAATAAACGGCCGAAAACATGTAGAGTGTACTGCAGGACACTGGCCACTCAGACGGCTCCTGTTGTGGAAAATAAGTACCTGAACTCACCCTGGGGCGAGATTCAGGTCGGGAACGAAACTTTGACTGACCACGTATTCGCAGACTTTGAGTTATGGGCGGACAAACCCTCTGTGGTAAGTTTTTTCTTTTATTTTTATTGTGAAAAGTTTTTTTTTCTGTAAAGTTTAAGCTTAATTTACGCTTTTTCGTGCATTGCCTTTGTTTATAAAAAAATCGTGGATTAAATTTTTCTTAAGCAAACAACATTGGGATGTTAAGTTTTGAGTGATGCTGATGAATGGTTAAAGATGAACAGAAGATTAAATATTACTTATTACGATCAAAGATAAAGTTAAAGGGCCTTGGTAAAAAATATTATCTCGCGACAATTTTTATCTATAACAAACAGTGAACTTAGGCCCTTAGATGTTGAGTGTTTGAATTAGATCGTTGCAATAAATCAGGTATTTAAATTCAATATATTTTCTGACATTTATTACTTAATAATAAAAACCGGATTACAGACCGGATGTTAGTTACCGATTATTAAAAATATATATATAACTTATCCAACGGATATCAATTTACTCAGTTCATTAAACTATTTATTAAACAGAAAACAGTAAATTGTAGGAACGAAATCGTAATTATTGTAATTGGATAATGACAATAGCTTATACGTTTTCCGGGTTCTCATTTCACTAGACATAGCGCAATAAAACGTAAATTAAAAAAAACGCGTTAAAATTTAACCAAACTTATTCGTATCAATGTGAAATACGAGATTATCTATTTACCAACGCATGGTGATATCTAGATTTTAAAATCGATCAACGCCAAGTGCTTTACTTACATCACAAAACCAATGAGTCTACAAAACATAAGTGATACGATAAACACAGGCATATAGTTCACATGAATTGTCTAAGATTGCAGATAATAGTTCTATTAACCGTGTACTTTGCCACTGCATTTAACGAATGTGCGCGGCACCGCTTGCTATCAATTCCAATGCATCCAGTTCCGAGTAGGTACAAAGGTCCATGGCGTCTTGATATAAATACGGGTGTTGTACGCTTTTATAAATAGTACGCACACGTGAAGGTTGAGGTTGAGTTTGTATGAGAAATATGTCAATTGGCACGATTCTGTGATGCAGTAGCGCTGAACCGATTCCAGGGTTTGAAATTTGGAGTAATAAGTAAATTAGAGCAATTTCGATTTAAGAGGCCCTTATATTTGGCCAAAACCCTCTAGTGACTACCTCAAACGTTCTAACTAGAAGCCCCAGTTCCTTTCTATTTATTAACCTATCTACATTAAGCAGATAGCCAAAAGCTCAAAAGGAGAGCTCTTTTAGATCATTAAGCTTTATTAATTAAATTAGTAAATGCATCGATGCATTAGCAAACAAGATTTGTTGGTTGTAATAACAGGTGGGTTAGGTTAGAGTGATGTTCACCTCAAACGTCAGCTTTTTTAATGGTCCTATAAATTTATTTTATTATGAAAAATGTTGTAAATGCCTACTTACCTACCTACATGATTGTATACATACTGTGTACATATAGGTAACATATATGTATATTATATTGAGTTGAGCGATGAACATAGCTGAGGGCAGACTTAAAGTAAATTGAAATGGTCGCGTAATTGTTAAATTTAACCGTCATAGGATGATAATCACTTTAATTGCCCATAACTCGTAAATAACTGGAGAACAACTTATCCATGTTTAATCATGTAAAATTCAGCGCGTGGGCTAGGAAACAGATTTCCTGATAAGCGAAGGGAAAAGGTATGCTCATCACGATTCACGAATTCACTATTAAAACATAGATATCGAGTTTACATACTGATTTGGATTCAGAATAACAACTCGACACACGGAAACATAAACTGTGTTAACTTAACCCTCAACTGAATTAATAAAGCTATGGACCCTATCTTACTCTATCTAGCATCAAAATGCACTAAGGTGCATTTATTTATCCCTCAAGCGTATGTGAACGAGACAATAGAAATTATATTGTCATGCGACTGCTCGGGTGTTGAAGCGATAAGTTAAACATTTTATTAGTTACAAAATTTTGTTTTAACTGCTTTTTATAGGAGTACTTAATATGTCAGTTTAAAATTTGATTAGTGTACGTATGTACGATTATTTGCTGCAAATTTCGAAAATCCTTATTTTGTTATTACTTCCAATGGTTTTAGAATGTTTTTATCACTCACAGTGTACCTACATACTACACACATATTACTTCCACTTCATATATATTCATGTAAAGCGGAACTAAACCGTTCGCATCATCATCAGAGAAAAATATTGTGCCAAATATTTTATCTATTTGTCTGTAGCAAAGGTTGGACTATGTCCATATACAGTTTAGTGTTTATTTCGTATAGGTATAAACAAAAACTTGACTCTTTATCAACAGGAGAGGCATTGAACATGTTAATAAACTAAATTAAAAGTCAAAGGCTATTCTCTTAAATTAATCGTTGCGTGACGTAAATTCTATGTTACTAAAATATTTTTTGAATTAAGAAAACAAAAAATAAAGTGTAATGTATGTATGGGTGCAAAAATAACGATATTTTATAAGGGATGGAGAATGATGTCAGCGCGTTAAAGTTTCGAATAGAAAATAAAGATAAATTTATTTAGTCCCTAAAAAGCAAATATCTTAGTAGTTTTTGATGTATATGTCAGGTTTCAATCTAACGTTTTTTATTTGTTATATTATTATCCGACGATTTATTGTGAACTGTCCCGAACTTCATACATTCTGCCGTAAACTGATATGACGAATCACTGGGCAAAGTGGTGGGTCAGAGTAGGACGAAGCGAATACCCGTTTATCCTTCGTGTTTGGTTAACAAACCAAAAAAAGCGTAAATGCTAAACCATATCGTGCTTGTTCACAAAAAAACGATAGAATACAATTTACCGGATTTAAAACGACGTCACCGGTGAGGGTGACGGTGACGACCTCCGTGGTGTAGTGGCTAAGCACGCTGGTTTCAAGGCGTCGCCGCTCCGAGGTCCCGGGTTCGAATCCCGGTCCGGTCGGTTGTTGTACCACCGTTGTGTTTGATTTCCATAACACTAGTGCAATTAGCTACTTACTTGGAATCAGACAAATGTATGTGTTTGGTGTCTAATAATTTATTATTATATTTTATTAAAACTGTAAGATTGTAATCACTCGGTTTTTACAATGTAACGGTGACATTATAAAATGTAGTATGATTGTCACCTTTTTCTCCGAGCTGATTTCAACCCTTTGTACAGACATGCGGCGTGTCAGGCCGGTCCTACGACTACGGCATGCTGCGACTAATGATCGAGCGATGCGCGTCAGCTCTCATTGCGGGGTTGAAGCTGTCTCCAGGAGACCGCATCGGGCTGATCCTACCGAACATTCCAGAGTTCGCTGTACTGATACATGGTGCCATGAGGGCTGGCCTCGTCGTGACGTTTGCCAACCCTTTGTATACTGCAGGTGGGTTTTAATACTTGAGGTATGCTGGGTCGCTTCTAGCCGTCAATAAAGCTGCAGAATATATGGGTCCTCAAAGAAATATAAATTGACGACGCGTTTGGTGTATTGGTTAGAGCTCCTGAATATTTCGCCAGCCGTCGCGGGTTCAAATCCCGCAAGGGGCAAATGTTTGTGTGATGAGCACGAATATTTGTATGTACCTGAGTCATGGATGTTTAACGGTGTCTGGTATTCATAACACGAGGAAGAAAATTCCTTATTTCGAAACCACGACAATTGTGTTGTCTGGTATAAAAATAAATAAAACAAATAAATTACTACGATCGAGCCACACCTTCTGTGTCATGGTAATCATAAGAAACAAGGTACCTAGTACTAAGTAAGAAATATTATAAAGTATATAGGCCATTTATCACTTATCATAACGAACATTATGAACTTGGAAATACGAGTTAGTCGCTTTTTCGTATTTGATTCTATAAAATTGTTCTATACCCAAGTTTAATTAAAAATTGATTGAGCACGCAAAATAGAAGTTTAACACGATTTCACATCCTCTAACATATTTATACCTAAACGAATACTAAGAAAACAAGTATAGCTTGTCTATCCCTTACTAAAGTATCTAACACCTGGAATATTCAGCAAGGTCCCGTGCTCAGTGTTCACCTTGAGTGCTGCGATTCTCGTGCGAATCTGATGATTAACGGAAAAGGGAGCAGACTATGCTATTATGAGTGTGGAAATCGGAGACCTTGGTCATTTTAGATATCTATAGCTGTAGGTTACAGTCAGTAGGTAGGCATGTACGCAGTCCAGACAATTGCAATTCATCAAAGTGTAGTGTAAATGTCGGTTGTAATATGAGAAAATCATAGACTTGGGTTTAGGTACTTTACCTACCTAGATAATTATTTTTCTGATGAATTTGCATTATATAATATAATGTGTTGGTATGTGGATACTTTGTTGTGTGGGTATTCATATTTTAAAGATGTGTGCAGTATCTATTTCCTTTAGCACGTAGTAGGAAGGAGTAGACGCATTTGTCAAAGATTTGGCTTCGCCTAAAATTTAGGCCCTAAATGATGAGTTTTTTCGTTATGTATGCTCGATTTTCTTAGAGAGAAAAGGGCTTATTTTTGGGTAGAAATCAATTAAGAAATATCAGTTAGTAATTACTAGACATGCCGAGATAAAATCAGCATCACACGTGATTGCGTATCTCCATTATCATTGTCTAGTCTAGTGTGAGCTAGTAGCTATACCGAGGTCAAATGGTTCTGATAGGAAAACTGTAGGTAATTACAATAATTGGCTCATCAGCTGATTGTTAGAAATATGAGCGCTTATAATGTTTGTACCTACCTACCTACCTGTGCTGTGCTTAGCTAGACAACTGATAAAAAAATAGTTTTTAAGTTAAAAACTAGCAAGATATAGGTAGCCTAATTTATCCTATACATATAAGTAAGTTATACAATATATAAAATTATTACAATAGAAATATAATTGTAAATTTATTAATTTATGAATGTTTTAATTCGAATGTAAGTAGTATGATAGTAATGTAATCTTCTTTTTTTTTATTTGTTGTTGTTGTTTTTTTTATATTATTATTATTGTTTTTTTTCTCCAAGTGTGTGTTTACACCCAGTGCCTAGCAGGGGTTCCCGCTGAAAATCAGTGTCGTGGCATGCTTACCATCTGCTGTCACGATATACACTGAGCACACCTGGGCGCTTTGTTTTTTTTTTTTTTTAAATTTAATTTTAGTTGTATTGATTTGTTTTAATTTATTTAATGTAATGTATCTTGTGTGTCAAATAAATGAAATTCTATTCTATTCTATTCTATCCTTTATAATTAATGTTATCTCTTCATCAAAGGCAAACGCAATTAATTTAGCCAGGCTTATTGATCAATCCTGTTACATACCACATATTATGTAGTTGTGGATGGTAGGATTTTTTAGAAAGAAGGAGGTTATCTGTCACATTAAGAATTAGTGATCTTGTTTGACACTTTAACTGCCATAATAAAAACCGAAGAATAACCCAGGAATTCGTAATTTAATAAATATCGTTAAAAAGCGCTATTTTAAAAAAAAAAACATGCACACTCGGGCTCGAGTGGTCGGCACACAGCGTACCTGGTGGCCAAGCACTCGGATTCGAGTTCTATATATAAAATGATGTTAGAATAAGACGTCACCGTAAACGCTCGGCCCCGAGTTGGCGGCACCTCTGGAATGGTTCTCGCGCATTGGGGCCCGGGTGCTCGCAACTGAACGAGTTAAAACTGAAGAAGTGACGCTGACGCATCATGGAGGCATACAATTCGTTAAGGATAGGCCATGGTTAAAACCTGCATGCATACAGTCACTAACTAGGTCCTAGTTGGTGACCATATTCATGCAGGTGAGGTAGATAGTACGTAGAATTTTATTTTCTACTATAGTACTAGCATGCAGCATTGCGTGATTGATTTCCGACTAAAAATCGTTTTTTTTTCAACAGATGAAATGAAGCGTCAGTTCGCCGACTGTGACGTGAAATGTATCGCCACCATCGAGATGTTCATGCCTATTGCTGCGCAAGTCAGCCAGGCGCTCAAAGACTACAAAGGAACAATTTGGGTTGGCGGTGACGATGATAAAGCCAAAGGTAAGTCATTATCATTATAATATCATCATTTAAATATTGTACACCAATAACATACATTGCTCTGATCCCAAAGTAAGTAGCCAATGCACTTGTGTTATGGAAATCATGCACAACGGGTGGTACCACAATACCCAGACCCGAGACAATATATAAAAGATCGTATTCTACATTGACCCGACCGGGAATCGAACCCAGAACCGACGAACGAGATGGCGACGTTTGAAACCAGCGTGCTAGCCACTCGATTATTATAATGAAATATTAATTTGATTTTTCCAAGGCAAGATAGCTGCTGAGTTGCTGTCACGGCAACTCAGGACTCCTCATCGGAGTAGTATTTATATTGTGGCTATAGCCCTCCATCGATCGGTCGCCTGATCCTGTTAAAAATAAGATGCATAAAAACCAGGCAAAGAGGTTGACTTTAAGTCGCCTAGACTTCTCAGAAAACAACTTATGTCACCTTCATCTTATAACTAGACTGACAAAAAAGAACTTTCAATTCAGGCAGTCCGTTTTTATGGACAAATATTCATTTTTACTAGTATTTCAGTAGCTAGTAAAAAGAAACTTATTGGCTTGTAACACTACTTTTAATGATTGCGTTTGCCACCACCACATTAACCTTTAATCACCGATTTTTAAAGCCTCAATAAAAACTAAATATTCACCAATATAGTAATTCAAAAGTTGATGAACACGATTTAACTCTTTTTCTTTTGCAGGCATATTCGGCCTCCGTTCCCTCCTAATGGCAGACCTCAGCGCTGATCTCCCAACCCTCAACGCTGATGATGTCTGCCTCATCCCCTACTCTAGCGGCACCACGGGCATGCCCAAGGGAGTCATGCTAACGCACAAGAACCTCGTCAGCAACCTCAAGCAGGTGATCTGCCCGAAGGTCATGAAGTATGGCGGGGAGAAAGGTAAGATTTTATGAAGTGGAACTTACATTGTAAAGGCTGTAATGAGCGATTGCTTGACTTTTACATCAATTTATGGTGATTATCAAAATAATAGTACCTACCTACTGAAGGTATACTCATGAATATCTTTCTATCACTAACTACCGGATCTAGCGAACTTTGCTTCGCCCCCCCAATTTGATGGTGACGAATAAAAAAAAACATAAAAATCGGTCCAATCACTCAATTTTATTACTTCTTTCATATGAACGATATCCTGACGATAACAACCACAACAAAAAAGAATTAGCGAAATCAGCCCAGCCGTTCACGCGTGTTGCCGTAACTAGGAAAACACGGATTCAATTTTTATGTTAAGAGATTTGGAAACGTTTCTATCTATAGAATCATTAGTCGATTCTACACTTTTCGTAAGATATCGATTGATTGAATAATCTTTTTGTTTGCTATGAATTATTTATTAAGGTATGCTTTATTATTTTTTATTTATTTCAACATTATTTAATGTAATCAAACGAATTATTTTTCGAGGTGGCCTTATTCTAAATAGGAATTTCTATTTGCCTATGAATTTTATTAACTTCATCTTATCAATTTAGTAATACATGAACGCTCATGAACATTGCACTATCGATTTCAACTCAACGAGGGAGGGGTGTATCGAGTTCAGTGTCAGCATAAGCGCCGGTCAAAGTCCGTCTCAAATCTGGTTTCACAAGCCCGAACAGAATGCGCCTTAAATGTTAAGCTCCGTAGGAAGTCGACTCTTGCGCAGTCGAAATATTTATGCGGTTGCGATTAAGGCTGACTGCCGTGCCTTTAGGAATTTGTTGGTAGTACAGGGCACAAACAACTCACAGCAAGCATAATATGTTTTTGGTTTATTCAATTGTAACTTTATTTCTAACGCAGCTGAGTTCAATTTCATTAAAAAAAGTAAATAATCCCAGTTAGACTACCTGTTAACCCTGCCGAATGTAGGAGTGTGCCCGGAACGTCAAATAAAATAAAACACGAAAGTATTCTGCAAACTTTGTCAATACTGCGTCGGTCATATGCGCGTTAATACAGGGTTTTGATATGTTTAGTGACATTCAACTAATGGATTGTATATATATGAGTTATGCTTATTCTAAAAATGTTTTAAAACTACATATATGCAAGTATTCTTAAAAAAACCTTTTCACAATGTAATAAAATTCAAAAAAAAAGGGGAAACTCGCACTCTCGCACGAATCTCTTAATTAATAGTGCGCTGTAGCTAGTATAAGCTACGAAGAGGCGACCTGGAGCTCTATTTTTGAATCTCTCTTTAAGATGGCGAGTGATTTTCGTTCAAAGATGAATTAAAACTCGTTGTCGAACGAAAATCACTCGCTATCTTGAAGCGAGTGATTCAAAAATAGAGCTCCTGGGGCCCTATTTTTGAATCACTCGCTTCAAGACGGCAAGTGATTTTCGTTCGAAGATGAATTAAAATTCATAGAAAAAACTCGTTGTCTCGTCTCGTTGTAAATCACTCTGGAGTTGGTAGTTTTTAACTCGCTCGCTCACAGTATCGCAATAATTAATTAATTTTGTGAGTTTTTCCATTAAAAAAAACCATTAGTATTGTTTATACAACCACCCCTGAGTCGCTCGTCGCTGACCAAAACAGCAGCCTCTATAGTTCAATCACAATTAGTTTTCAACGGCCTGTGCAAGTAGATTCAGCATTTGTAGAACACTCATTACTTTGTATGAAGAAAGGTATTACCTAAGACCTTATTTAAATATCTTCCTTCGTTGACTGTACCTCTGTAAGTTAAGAAAAAATCCAAATTCAAAAATCATTTATTTAATTTAGGACAAAAAAATGCCACAAGAATTTCAATAATTAATCATTATCAATCAATTATGGCCCATATGGGGCCAGAACATGTCTCCTTATCTTTTGGACCCAAATCTGGCAAGTGTTGAGAAGAAACGCCGAAACAAACTCAGTCACATCTAGCTGCCACAGAAATGACACAAAACAAAATAAACAGGTAGATACATCAGTTTGGTGCAGGCTGGACTGTCCATACATTGTCGTCATTAAGATAGTCTTGAATTTTATAATACCTCTTCGACATCAGGGTACTTTTTACATGTAACTTAAATTTATTAATAGGTAGCTCGATAACATTATTAGGTATATCATTGAAAAAAAAAATAAACAAGTTCCCAAAAATGAATTAATTGTTTTGGCTAACCTGAAGTTTGGAATGAGAAGTTTTTTTGTATTTCTTGTGTTATTATACGAATGAATATTACTTTTCTCATTAAAATATTTTTTTGCATATACCCCACTTATACATGATATTATCACATTTTAATATGTATTGAGAAGCGACAATGAGGATGTTAATTTCTTTAAAGAATTCTTTCAGATATTCGCGGGGACTAAGTATGCAAATGGCACGAATAGCTAGGAATACTAAGCAGCTATATACTTTTGTTTTATGTTTAACAAGTGTTATTCAAGGTCCTAAAAATGAGTTTCCAATTATACCGGAAAATAATTCTAAATGGAATTTCTTACAGTGTTATAGTATTTAGGTAACTTGAAAATATTTTCAACTGTTGGTTCACAAACGGAAAATATATTTATTACCTTGTTGTTCGTTGCAGGAAAAGGAGATGTAGTACTAACGGTACCACCATTCTTCCATATCTACGGATTCAATGGCATCCTTAACTACAATCTCACTCTTGGATACCACATTGTTTCGATGCCGAAGTAAGTTATATTTAACTTTCTTTCTGCTTAGCATGAGGCCATATGGCGTTAAGTCCACCTGTAGTACAAGTTTTTGTTTGTACATTATACCTTAGCGTAACTAAAGACGTATTGTCTATGATGGTCAATACGATGATGGCGTTGTTTTGGTCAGTGACATACAACTGGGGATGAATATGAGTTACGCTTATTAAAAAAAAAAAACTTTAAATTATATGCAAGTTTTATAAAAGAAATCGTTGTAAAAAAATCAAAATGAATGGGGAAACTTGCACCCACGCACGTATCTACGAAATACTACGCCGTAGCTAGTAAGCTACGAAGTAGCGACTTCGCGTTGGTAGTTTTGACTCGCTCGCTAGTATCGCAATATGAAATCCATTTAAAGATTTTTTTAAAATATCTTTTTTTGGCATCAGTATCGTTTGTACAACCACCAACCCCTGAGTCTAAAACAACACTGTATTATAAACACGAACTTAAGGTGTCCATTTATGTTTCGTTCACATAATGTCGTTAAAGTATTACTTAATTCGAGTTTCTTAGCGTTTAAATAAATAAATATTGGACACCAATTACATACATTGCTCTGATACCAAAGTAAGTTGCTAATGCGCATAATATGTGCATTAGCACATATTATTAACATATTATGTTTTGAAAATTAGACACAACGGTGGTACCATAACACCCAGACCCGAGACAATATAGCACATCTATACCAATTTTATAAAGCTGAAGAGTTTTTTTATTTCGCGCTAATCTCAGGAACTACTGGACCGATTTGGACAATTATTTTTGTGTCCGATACCTTATTAATAGGGGACCGCTTAAGGCTAAAAAACATCATAACACTCAAAACGCGCGGATTCAGTTGCAGGGGCCGCTGCTAGAACTCGATACAATAGCCGATCTTTTTTTTTTTTAAACTTTTTTGCAAAAATGTAGTGTACAAAGGTGGACATAATGCTAAAAGCATCCTTTGTCAGTCAAACCTATAGGTCATGCAGAAAGATGGCAACAGGTGCAGTGAAAAAGAAACAACAATTTAAAATATGAACGTAGTAACAACGATCTAATAAATATATGGTCTAACAAAATCAACTGCATTCTTGGGGCTAGTTCTGATGCTCAAATACAACAACTTTTTGTATGGGACCAATATCGTAATCTCGAAAAAATATTACACTTTTTCATACTAAAGTGCCGATCAGCTGATGCTAGTTTGTATGGAGAAGTCAATTTTTTTTTGTTGAGATTTCGATGTTAGTCCCATACAAAAAGATGTTATATTTTAGCAACAGAATCACCACTGAGAAGGAATGCAGTGAATTTTGTTAAATCCTGTATATTTACTGAAATAAATAAACAACAAAATATATAATAAGTATACTAGCGGACCCAGCGAACTTTGCTTCGCCCCTAGCACCGTCCCGCCCCGGCCCCGTCTCGCCCAGCCTCGTAATTAAAAGTTAAGAAAAACACTATAATTGATCAGTTATCGAGCGGTATGAAAAACGATCAAATTACTAAAATAGCTATAAAAAAATAGTGGTTGGTGATAAAAAAGTAAAAATTTACGGTTGTATGTACTTATTTTTTAATGACACATTTTTAAAAACAAACCTACTCAGACCTACTGAATACGCATATAAAATTAGGTAAGAATCGGTAAAGCCGTTTCGGAGGAGTACGGGAACGAACATTGTGACACGAGAATTTTATATAAGTACTAGCGGACCCAGCGAACTTTGTTTCGCCCCCAGCCCCGTCCCGCCCCAGTCCCGTCCCGCCCCAGCCCTGTCCTGCCCCAGCCCCGTCCCGCCGAGTCCCGTAATTTTAAAAGTTAAGCATTCCCAGCGAATTTTGTTTCACCCTTAAATTACTAAAATGGCTATTAAAAAATAAGGGTTGATCGTAGAAGGGTGAAAATTGAGGGTTGTATGTATTTTTGTATGTTGTATCGTAAATAGTAGAAATTAAAAAAAATGCCCAAAAAATAAATAAAAAAAAATTGGGGGTGGACTACCCCTAACATTTAGGGGGATGAAAAATAGGTGTTGGCCGATTCTCAGAGCTACTGAATACGCATATAAAATTTTATCAAAATCGGTCAAGCCGTTTCAGAGGAGTTTAGCAACTAAAACTGAGACACGAGAATTTTACATATTAGATACTAGTGGTCCCCCGCGACTTCGTCTGCGCGTTTTTCGATTTTTTCTCGCCTTTTAAACCTTTCCTAGACCTCCACGAACATTTCAAAACTAAGATAAGACAAATCCGTTCAGCCGTTCTCGAGTTTTAGTGGGACTAACGAACAGCAATTCATTTTTATATATATATAAGTATATACATAAACATAAATAAATCATAAAAACATACATATAATAATAATCTTTGTCCAGATTCACGCCGGAAGACTACGTAAAATGTCTAGTTGAGTATCAGCCGACGACTCTATTCGTGGTTCCGTCGCTGCTCGCGTTCCTCGCCACGCACCCGATGGTGAAGAAGGAACACCTGCAGTCGGTGGAGACCATCATGGTCGGCGCCGCGCCCACCACCGACAGCATGCTGGAGAAGTTCCTCATCAAGTGCGAGAGGACTAAGGAGGAGATTAGGCTGCTGCAAGGTAAGGGTTGGAATGGTTGAGCGTACTATAGATGGTGTAACAAAATGGCGAAATAATATTTAAGGGTATGTATGTAATGTGAACATTAAGTAGTAAAAGTTTTAGATAAAAATAAACACCTTTATTCCCATACTAAGTAAATAAATTGTGTTGACAACCCTAAATCTGCGGTCATTCGTTAGCGAACCCCCACCCACCGCACACACACACACACACACACACACACACACACACACACACATACACACACACACCTAACAGCTTATATATAAGATTGTCACCGATAAGTTTTTGTTAAAACTTTAGCATCAATTTACTCAGTAATTTATACTCGCACGAGTTTGTGGTTTTGCATCGGAACTACACATTTACTATTCAAATTTTATTTCGCCTTTTTGTTACAAGCTAAAGATGGGCCTACGTTCAGCAGTGGACGCCCTTTGGCTGTAAATGATTATAGAATACAGAGAAAGTGAAATCAAGTGCGAGAGGACTAAAGAGGAGATTAGACTGCTGCAAGGTAAGGGTTTAAAATTTTTAGCGTACTAAAGACGGGCCTATGTTCAGCAGTGGACGCTCTTTGGCTGTGAATGATTATAGAAGACAGAGAAAGTGAAATCAAGTGCGAGAGGACTAAAGAGGAGATTAGGCTACTGCAAGGTAAGGGTTTAAATGGTTGAGAGTACTAAAGAAGGGCCTATGTTCAGCAGTGGACGCTCTTTGGCTGTGAATGACTATAGAAGACAGAGAAAGTGAAATCAAGTGCGAGAGGACTAAAGAGAAGATTAGGCTGCTGCAAGGTAAAGGTTTAAATGGTTGAGCGTACTAAAGAAGGGCCTATGTTCAGCAGTGGACGCTCTTTGGCTGTGAATGACTATAGAAGACAGAGAAAGTGAAATCAAGTACGAGAGGACTAAAGAGGAGATTAGGCTGCTGCAAGGTAAGGGTTTAAATGGTTGAGCGGACTAAAGAAGGCCTATGTTCAGCAGTGGATGCTCTTTGGCTGTGAATGACTATAGAAGACAGAGAAAGTGAAATCAAGTGCGAGAGGACTAAAGAGGAGATTAGGCTGCTGCAAGGTAAGGGTTTAAATTTTTTAGCGTACTAAAGACGGGCCTATGTTCAGCAGTGGACGCCCTTTGGCTGTGAATGATTATAGAAGACAGAGAAAGTGAAATCAAGTGCGAGAGGACTAAAGAGGAGATAAGGCTGCTGCAAGATAAGGGTTTAAATTTTTTAGCGTACTAAAGACGGGCCTATGTTCAGCAGTGGACGCTCTTTGGTTGTGAATGATTATAGAAGACAGAGAAAGTGAAATCAAGTGCGAGAGGACTAAAGAGGAGATTAGGCTGCTGCAAGGTAAGGGTTAAAAAATTTTAGCGTACTAAAGACGGGCCTATGTTCAGCAGTGGACGCTCTTTGGCTGAGAATGATTATAGAAGACAGAGAAAGTGAAATCAAGTGCGAGAGGACTAAAGAGGAGATTAGGCTGCTGTAACGTAAGGGTTTAAATTTTTTAGCGTACTAAAGACGGGCCTATGTTCAGCAGTGGACGCCCTTTGGCTGTGAATGATTATAGAATACAGAGAAAGTGAAATCAAGTGCGAGAGGACTAAAGAGGGGATTAGGCTGCTGCAAGGTAAGGGTTTAAATTTTTTAGCGTACTAAAGACGGGCCTATGTTCAGCAGTGGACGCTCTTTGGCTGTGAATGATTATAGAAGACAAAGGAAGTGAAATCAAGTGCGAGAGGACTAAGGAGGAGATTAGGCTGCTGCAAAGGGTTGAAATGGTTGAGCGTACTATACAGGCTGTAACAAAAAAGCGAAATAATATTTAAGGGTATGTATGTTATGTGAACATTAAGTACTAAAAGTTTTAGTTAAAAATAAATAACTTTTTTTCCTATACTAAGTAAATAAATTGTGTTGACAACCCTGAACCTGCGGTCATTCGTTAGCGAACCCCCGCCCGCAACCCTCGCCCGCCGAACACACAAACACACACGTAACAGCTGATATTTAAGGTTGTATTGTATTTTATTGTATTAGACACCAATCACATACATTGCTCTGATTCCAAAGTAAGTAGCTAATGCACTTGTGTTATGGAAATCAGACACAACGGTTGGTACCACAACACCCAGACCCGAGACTGTATAGAAATTTTTTATTTCTATATTGACCCGGCCGGGAATCGAACCCGGGGCCTCGGAGTGGCGACGCCTTGAAACCAGCGTGCTTAGCCACTACACCACTGAGGTCGTCAAGTTGTCACCAATAAGTTTGTGGTTTTGCATCGGAACTACACATTTATTACTGAAATTTTATTTCGCCTTTTTGTTAAGCCGGGTACACATTGGTGCAATGTAACATGTAATGCAACATGCAATGCAAGAATTTGACGTCCACATTGCTGCAATGTATCATGTAAAGTAACAGAATTCCCATAGTGTAGACGCCTTGCGCGCACGAACCGCGTCTACTACGCGCACGAACAGATTGTTGCAACTCTTGCGCGTAGCGACCCGAAATTTGTCGGTTTTTTCCCCGAACACAAAGAGGCGCGCAGTATGCGCGGAGCGTCAGTGTGGACAGGTTGTGTGGTGTGTACGGCTCACGCGCGCGAACATGGAACAAGACGTGTTCTTTTGCAGACTGAGCGATCCGTTCGCGCGCATCTCGGAAACAGATGTGAGTAGGTACATGCGCGGTTCGTGCGCACGTTGTGCGGGCCCCGCGTCTACACTGATGCAATGCTCGTTTCGTGTTGCATTGCATGTTGCGTTGCAGCAGTCTGTACCCGCCTTTACACGCTGCAGACGGGCCTACGTTCAGAAGTGGACGCCCTTTGGCTGTGAATGTTTATAGAAGACAGAAAAAGTGAATTAGAGCGGGAGAAGCTGGCGTCGTAATCATGTCAAAAATTTTATCGACTTGAAAAAAGAAACAAAAATACGTAAATAATATAGCATACTTTATTTTAATGGCCTGTTTCACAATGTTCAGATAAGTTCTGGTTAGCGATATCTGTCTACTTATTTCCATATTTGAATTATTCGTTGGTGTTTCACAATCTAGGCAATTTTATCAGGTACCCTAGATGCACCATGTCTTTTCCTCTGAGTTCGCAACTTATAGTTCCCCTTTATTTACAAGATATTGATGGTCATCTTGCTTGACCATAAAAACATTTGTCCAAACGATTTTTGTAATTAGGAACCCCTAAAATTCCAGGTTACGGCATGACGGAGAGCTCGCCCGTGTCGCTGATGACTCCCTACGTGTACCCTCACAGCAAAGTGGGTTCTGTGGGGCAGCTGATCTGCAGCACGCAGGGCCGCGTCGTGTCTCTGGTCAACGGAGATATGCTGGGCCCGCATAAGTCTGGAGAGCTTTGGATTAGGGGACCACAGGTAAGGTTTAAGCTTTTAGATTGCTTTCATATACAGGGTGACTTTTTTATCAGTACCGATATTTTGCGTAAAGACTCCACTGATGAATATGAACAACTTTTACTATGGGGCCAATAGTGAAATCGAGAAAAAAAAATCAGTTGTTCCATACAAAACTTCAATTGGCGTGCGGTCAAAATGTATGGAACAGCAGATTTTTTTTTCTTGATTTCACTATTGCCCCCATAGTAAAAGTTGTTCATATTCATCACTGGAGTCTTTACACAAAATATCGGTACTGATAAAAAAGTCACCCTGTATAGGTGACTTTAGCAGCGCGACGGTCGCGCGACAGTCAGACGTTTTTATTTATTTATGGGCATCCACTTAGTTCTAACATTCATTATTTTACTGTGATTCTAAAATTTAAGTATAATTTTAACATAAAGAATTTTAGTATCTTTTTTTATCTGAGTTATTATTTATGTAATTATAATAGTAGCTTAAAATTAATTTGTTGCTATAAGTGTTATTTTACGCCGCCTCAATCGTTTCACACTTCTGGTTGACTGGTAGAGAATGCTTTAAGCATTAGGTCCGCCATTTGTACTTTATTTTTGTCAGTGCAATAAAGAATAAAATAAATATATATATATTTAAAAAATATATAGATATGGAACGCAATTTTTTTAGATTCTTCATACTAGTCAAACCAGATACGGTGATTGCAATGTACAAATAAATCAGCTATATTAGAGGTAGTAAAAACAGTTCTTAGGGCACTTTAGCACTCATCCGAATCCAATATGTATCCATGTAAAGATTTCTCAGATAAAAAGCGAAACACATACATACCAATCTCATTTCAATGAGTGCAACCATAGCTATGCTCGAATATGATAGTCTATTATCGTATCAAAACAAATACGTATCGTATTGGGTCGCGGTGTGAAAACGCCTTAAGCGTTTCTATACATGAATTAAAACGTAACAAAAGAGCGTAACATTAACCTTGCAATTTGCACAATATTGTGCAAAGTGCAGCAAACAGATAAAATGTGCAAACAATTTCAACGTGCTGATTGCGTTCCTTGGCACTGATTATTTAGTTTAGTAGGGCAGGCGGAGTTGAGCGGCAGTCATAATGTCGTCCGGATTAGTATGACTAAACTAAACGTAGCGACGCGGTGTATGTATAATAGGTACACAAATTAATATTATTAATTCCTCCACAAATAGTTTACTTCAGGAGGTATTTCGATCGATGGTACCGACTGTTTTACGGATGGTATAACTCCCGTTAATGGTTTTCAAAAGTCTTTCACAATCACTCAAATAAGCATAAGTACCTATACATAAATCACTTTTCTTTAAAAGATTCTATTCTAATAATGAGTGTCTGCAACAGTATGCAACTCTTCTAACAGATAGATATCAACTTTAATCGTTTATTAATTGACAATAGCATTTTCTTCATAACAAAAAGAAGCCCACGGCATTATTTTGAATAGTTTTAAGCTAGACAGTTATAAGTATTTATAGATTTAATTACTTGACGACCTCCGTGGTCGAGTGGCTAGCACGCTGGTTTCAAGCGTCGCCATCTCGTGAGGTTCCGAGTTCGATTCCCGGTCGGGTCAATGTAGAAAACGATCTTTTCTATATTGTCTCGGGTCTGGGTGTTGTGGTACCACCGTTGTGTCTGTTTTCATAACACAAGTGCATTGGCTACTTACTTTGGTATCAGAGCAATGTTTGTGATTGGTGTCCAATATTTATTTATTATTTAACGATAAATAGCATTCTTTAAAAATCGGGTTGTATTTTTTTATCAATATATATGTATTAATTTATTTTATTCTTTATTTCACTGACAAAACTAAAGTACAAATGGCGGACTTAATGCTTAAAGCATTTTCTACCGGTCAACCATTGCGTGCGTGCGTAAAATGACACATAAAAGCAACAAATTAATTTTAAGCTACTACTAACATAACTACTTACATAAATAATTAAAAATAAACCTACTTTAACATACTTGATTACATACATAGGCTAACAGATATTATAATAGGGGAAACGGTAAACAGAATGTAAAAAAATCATAACCTTTCATCATGACGACCCGTCTAGTGTAGTGGTCGAGAAATCGCCTACTACGCAGCAGGTTGCGGGTTCGATCCCCGCACAACACAAACATTTGTGTGCATGAACATGTCTGTTTGAATTGGTCTGGCTGTTTCCTATGTATATCATGTATGTATTTACAAACAAAAAGTATTTAAGTATTATATCCGTTGTCTGGCACCCATAACACAAGCTTTGAGTAGCTTACTTTGGGACTAGATGGCGATGTGTGGGAATGTCCAAAGGATATTTATTATTATTATTCAGGTGATGAAAGGGTACTGGAACAACGAAGCGGCCACAAAGGAGACCGTCGACTCCGAAGGCTGGCTGCACACAGGCGACGTGGCATACTATGACGAGGAGCACTACTTCTACATCGTGGACAGGACGAAAGAGCTCATCAAAGTCAAAGGAAATCAGGTAAAAATTTTTAAAGAACTTTAATAAGAATAAGCAAACAAATTTGAATAAGGGTGAAAATGAAATTGTTACAACTGGAATCGTCCATTTTGCTTGGACAAAAATGCTTTCGGTAGTTAGATAGGTATGGTTTAGGACATCGCTGTCTTATTACCACTTTCAAATAAAAAGCAATACAAGCAATAAAACGTCCCTACAAAAAAAGGTAATGAGGCCTCGATTGTACATATTTTTTTATTTATTTGAATTATAAAAAAAGCTATTCTGGAGTGAATTCTACAGCCTGTGTGATAATTACTAGTCGTGCCAAAATTAAATACTGTAACAGCTAATTATAAAGCTGGCTGGTTCCTAGCTCCAAGGAATAGCAGCTATCCAATGCGGCAACGTAGCCAGCATCATAGCCTCCTTGCCGCAAGGAAATGGTTTCGTTTTTGGAATGGTAGATTTTAGACCCCTTACACTCTGCGACTTTTAGCATCGATGCAGTCGCGCGTTTTGAAAACGCAATTTAGCATCGTGACTTACGCAATTAACAGATTTAATTTAGCATCGGCCATCGATGCAGTTGCGCGTTAGATCGATGCAGAAGCGCGACTACATCGATGTTAACGCGCGTTGGTATTCATGCAGTCGCCAAAGTACAGTACATAATTTGACCAATTTGTCATACTTCTGCATCGATGCTAACGCGCGTTATCATCGCAATTGCATCGATGCTAAAAGTCGCAGTGTGTAAGGGGTCTTAAGTTTTTTTTTTATGTTGCATGTCTCAGTTTTAATTTTTTCTTGTTTGTTAAAATTACAACTTCATTCTAGAGTCTCCTCTTATAATTTGCAGGTCTCGCCGACCGAAATCGAGAGCGTCATAATGGAACAGCCCGAGGTGGCCGACGTCGCCGTGGTAGGGATGCCGGACCCGCTCGCCGGCGAGCTGCCGAAGGCCTTCGTAGTCCTCAAGCCCAACCACAAGCTCACGGAGAAACAAGTATACGACCTCGTTGCCCAAAAACTGACTAAGTACAAACACCTAGACGGAGGTGTAGCATTCCTTGATACCATCCCAAGAAATGCTGCCGGCAAAATTATGAGGAACGAACTCAAAGTATTGGGACGAAAAAAGTAATTAATAACTAAGTTTAGTATTATATCTAAATCTAGACCGAATTATCTAGGATGTTTCATTAAACTTTTACATATGTACTTGAAGTTTTTAACTAATGATGTACCTACAATACTAGTGTTTTACTAGAATTCGATAGTGTAATAGGACTGATGATTATTACTTAGGCATTTTAGATAAGTATTAGAAGATATAAATTAGTGTAAGATTTTTGAAAGATTTATGTTGATGATGAATTGTTTTACTGTTAAACATTGTGTACATAAGTATTTAAATGTAAATAAACGATGGTTGATTTTCTTATTCTGTTTCATTGTAAGTTAATTATATCTTTATTTTAACAAAAGAATAGAGATAAAACTATGTCTATAACTTACATTGTCAAGGAAGGAATTGATACACAATAATAGGAACAAATTCATTGTTTTCAAATACAAAATAATCTTAAAATTACTATCATTATCATTTATTTCACAACATATTGCATGGATTCAGAAATAATCAAAAGTTTAACACTCTTTAATCTTAAATGCACAGAACTGGTTCTTTTCGTATGATGATAATAGCTATTGCAATTGATCTTGACTTGACTGTATGAGAAAAATGAAAAGCAAGTTATTTCAACCAAGGCAGGCACACTTCTTTCCTTTCTTTCAAGCCAGAAGCTTGATTAGAATCCAGACATAAATAAATTTACCTAGACTTACTGCCAAAAATGTTTGCACAAAGTCAATAATTCCCTAATTAATCATCATGGCAATAAATTTAATGATCACCAAATTTACTGTAATTAAATACTTTAAGATCCAGTAGTTAAAAAAAGTCATGCACCTTATGTGGCTGCATTTTCCATCAATACTTCAGTGCTATCTGTTTTCACCTCAACATTTTCTTTCTCTGCCTCCACAGGTATTACTGTTTCCTCTTTACAATCCCCTTCAGGTTCAGTAGGTTTGACTTGTTCCTCAACCTTCTCAGCAGGTGGCTCAGCAGGTGGCTGTGGCAGCTCTGATTTTACATCTGTTATTGAATAATTGTCACTTTCAAGGGGCTGAGGAGTTTCTTCTACCACAGCAGGAGGTGGAATCTTTTCTGGTTCTTCCTTGACCGGTTCCTCCATATTTGAGTCAGATTGACAGGATTCTTCCTCTTGGATTTCTGTGTTACTCTCAACAGTCTTTGGGGAGTTGCTATTGGCATCAGTATTGTCACTTGATGATGAACTTTCCTCACTAGATGTGTGAACATCAGATGTAATCTTGTTCTCTATTTCCTCTTTAGGATTAGAGTCAGAACTACTCTCATCAGTGGTTATTTGCTGTTCATCTGATACAGGCTTAATTTCTTCAATAGGAGGCTCTAATTCTTTCTCCACCGGTGCAGGTTCTTGTTTTTCTTCCGTTGTTGCTTGTTCGCTCAGTTTCTGTTCAGTCATTTCGGCATCATCTACTTTGATTTCTGGAATAACTAATGTTGGGGTGTCAGTTGTTTCTGTAGCCATCTCTTCATCCTGCTTTGGCTTTTCTGTTGATTCAGATGTGTCTTCTGTTTGAAGAGGCTCAGTTTTAGGTGCTTCCGCAACAGAAGTGGTCCCCTGTTGGCCTGACTCATCTGTAGCAGTCTTTGGTTCAGGTACTGGTTCATCAGAATTCACATTTAATTCAGGTGGTGTTACTGACTCATACTGAGTAGTTGATTTATCTTGGGTGAATGATCCCTTCTGTTCTTCCTTTGCTTTCAACCTTGCTTCAATATCGTCTATGGAAATATGAGTATCAGATGAGCTCGGTTGAGGCTCGCTACTTTGTTGTCGTTCTGAGTTTTCTTTCCATGACATATCCTCCATTTCAACATCTACATTATACTCAGAATTGTTGTCAGAGCCATTGACGATAGCTTCCATGGGCTCTCCATTTTCTGCTTCAATGTGGCGTTGTAGTCCAGGTTCTCTAGTGCTAACAACTAATATGTTCTTTTCTATAGCTCTCATAAACTTATCTACTCGATGATACTGTTTGCGAGGACACGTTAGGAGCTCACAAATTCGTTGAACTGTAAAAGGTGCCGACGTAAAGGAGTCCAGCCGCTCAAGTAGACTGTTCTTCATCGTGTCATAATTGAATGGATCAACATTTGGATATGGTGGTATTTCTATACCGGGAGTAGTTTCGTAAAAGTCTGTGATAACATTTAGAAGCTTTTCTTTGAATAAAGCTTTGACAAGGGCCCACTGGTAGACTGGATCACCGGTGCGGGCGACGTACACTAAATAGTCGTTCAACTCTTGAGGAATAGTTTTTGGTTTACGCTTCGAGAACTCCTCGAGGAAATGAAGTATTTCCTCTGCATTTTCCATTTTCATGTATGCTATTCGTTTATATTGTACAAGGTCTTGGTGAAATGCTTACACCGAGCAACAGAATTTCTTTGTAAAAAAAGCAGCAGAAACGCTTTCCAAAGTGTCAATCAAGCTTATGCACAGATTAGTAAGAGTCATATGTCAATGTCAAACGATTATTCTATCTAGTTTTTGTAACCACTGTTGTAACATTACCATAGAGAAAATTTTCTTCCATGGACATAATACCTACCTCCCTATAATCTATATCTATCTTTTGAATGATTGTGAAACTAGGTAAATCGAATTGTTCGATTTAGTTTTTTATTTATCTCTCATCCCTAGTCAGTCAGCTGGTTGTCTATAAAGTGTCAAAATCTGTGTTGTATCTGTCAGTTACAAGATTTGTACAAAAAATATTACGAGATATTTAAAAATATAAATTTTATAAAAATGAACAACTTATTCAGAAGAAACCTTCTGCCTCTCTATAACAACGCAATTAAATTAACATATCGCCCGTTCGCCGAAGCTGCAACGAAAGAGAAAATTGACCAAATTGTGAAAAATAACAAAGTTGTAGTTTTTATGAAAGGAGTTCCTGATGCTCCTAGATGTGGATTTAGTAACGCTGTTGTACAGATCATGAGAATGCATGCAGTGCCTTATGAAAGTCATGACGTGCTTGCCGACGAAGATATTAGACAAGGTTTGCTTTTTCAGTTACAATATCTTTCAGTAGACTAGTTGGATCATAACCTCACTCTTACAACTCTTAGAGCCCTTTATAACCATAGAAAAACACATCTGAGAGCAATTTCTAATGTAATAATCTTAGAGTAATAGTATTCGCCCATTTTTATATACTTTATGGAAGTATCATTTTGATTACCTGACATGACTTACTATGGAAACCTAATGTAACATCTTTACATTTCCAGGAATAAAAGACTACTCGAATTGGCCCACAATTCCACAAGTTTTTATAAACGGAGAGTTTGTAGGTGGATGCGATATAATGCTGCAGATGCATCAGTCAGGAGAACTTGTTGAGGAGCTGAAGAAAGTTGGCATCAAGAGTGCATTGCTTACTGCACCTGAACCAAAGAGTGAGGTGGAGAAAAAGTGATTCAAATACTCAACACCAAAGATCTTCTGGGTAAAGTTTAAGTTGTATGTTATAAAGGCAGCATTTACTGTCTACCATGTGCTATCATACTATGTTGAGAGTAAATTGAAAAGAAGTGTTTAAAAAATAATTTAAAAATCCAATAGAATTAAATTTTTAAACTATGTGATGAGATAAGTTAAAGACAGTACAAGCAGATAACAATTCATAAATATTAATTTTAATTTCAACCTATTAATTGTTTTTGTGCATTTAAATTAATGTTTCGCTGTTTTCTTTATTGGAGTTGTTGAAATGTGGATCCTATATATTGCACAACAAGAATGGAATTACCATTACTATTTTGTACCTAGAGTAGTAATTACTTAAACATTAGGTGTTTGTTATGTTTAAAAGATAAATAAATAATCATTAAATGAATACACATTTTTTGTGTTTAAGAGCTCTTTATTAAATTAGCTGTACATTCGAGTTAGTATACTTTTGGGCACATAATCCATTCTTATTCTACGCACCACTTCCTTCATCATAATATAATTGGTTGGATTAACAACGCAGTCATTATTAAAAGACAAAATATGGCAGATCATTTATTTTGAGTACTCCTTTCAAAATACTCACAAAAACGATAAATCATATAAAAATGATAAATAAATAGATGCAGGCAAGCTATGGCAATCTATGTGATATAAATAATTTGTGTGGCACTTCCCTGCAACATTTATAAATGTTGATAATGCTCCTACCATCAAAGTTCTATAAATTACTAATGGCAGTAATAAAAAAATTGAACTTTTATAAATAAAAATGTTTGCTTACAAATAAAAAAATATAACAAAAACATTCTCACAATGTGTATGAGTCTTAATTTGGTGTCACACATTAGTCAAGCCTAACATTAGCACCATTTTACCTTACAAATAAGTTTTGTGACTTCTCTGAGAATTCCATATAAAAGTTAAAAATACCTAATGCTAAATAATGTATAAATAGAGAGATGTAAACATATAAAATGATTTCTCTGATTTGAGCCAAAAGGTTACTAGACATTAGGGAGAAGAGTTCCATGGTATGAAAGTTAATGGCATTTTTGGTTTGAACATTGCACATGTGTATTTAATATAGAACTGTTTTATAGAGACTAATAATATTTATGAAATATTACAAAAACTATTTGCATTACATTGACAATTTAGGGCGATCGGTCAATATAAGGGAAATAATGTTTGTACTTCATTACGTCAGTACCGCATACGTCTCAAGGTGGTGGTGAGCCTCAGGTCCCGGTGCTTCGGTGTCCTCCCCGCTTTTGATGACGATGTCCGATGATGTGACTCCTACGACCTGAATCTAAGTAAAGTATCCTTGAAAATAAAGTTGACGCACAGATAGTATAATTGGATGGAATTTGGGCAGTGGCCCAACTAAAAACTGGAGCGTTGCCAATTTTTTTTACTGAAAAAAATGTTTACGTATCTAAAATAATCGTACTTTGACCGTTTTATGTACAAAATGAGCTAAGTTCACAAAGGTAAAAATAGAACATTTTGAAAAAAGGTCATGTTTAATCACATCTTGTAATGTTTTTTTGTGTGAGTCAAAGGTCTGAGCTCAGTGCTGTAGTTATATACCTAAAGGTCGGTCTCGCCATAGAGTGCGGTGGAGAAGGCCATGTAGTCGAGGGCGCCGGGCGGCGCGCCGGGCCCGCGGTAGGGCGGCATGCGCGCCACGCAGTACTCCGCCTGGTCGGGCGGCAGCTCGCGTCTGAGCTCCTCGGCGGTGATGAATGGCTGTGGACGAATGATATTAAAATTAAGCTGACTGAAAAAGTTAAGGTTTAGTAAGATAAGGGAATTTGCATCTGATCCAGCATAGGGCTCTCTCTTTAATTAATAAGTGTCTCAACACTGGTAACCTTTCTTAAAATTCTGTAATCCAATAACCACCATAGGCTTTTAGTGGAGAAGCACTCTGAAAAAATTATGATCAGGCTTACCTTGTCACCGGCTAAGATCCTAAAGCTGTCGATGACCTGCTCAGCAGTGTCTGTGTCTGTTGATTCCCTAGTCATGAAGTCCAAGAATGCGTCAAATGATACGTAGCCTGTAAAAGAAATAAGACGATTACGTTTTAGAATAATTTGATGTACAATAAATTTCTAAAGCGAGTGGGTAAGTATCTCTATTGATTTTAATAAAGCTTATGACATAGTTACAAGCTTCTTTGTAATAAATTCAGTGGCTTGGTGATCATGGCATGAAAGTGGATCTGTTCATATGTCAATCAAAGAAGTCAACATATGCATAAAGGCATTTGTCAGAACTAGTGGCTAAAAGCCTCCTCAGGAGTCCCTCAAGGTTTACACCATGGTCCACTACCATTTACACTCTTTATAAATGAAATGACCTTATCGATTGAATCAAAAATGCAAATTAGAGGACTGTTTTCGTTACATTCGCGAAATTGATACAGATATTCTACTGACCTGTGTTGTTGGGGTCGACAACGGCGAGGATGCGTTGGAAGTCGAGCTCTCCTTGTCTGTCCTTTCCGATGCTGTATCCGACGGACACCAAGCACGACTTGAGCTCTTCGGGTGCTAGGCGGCCTGGAAAATTAACATCATTCACATTCATATTCTTGAAATTTTCAATCTCATACAGTAAATCATAAAGTAAATAAAGATGATTCTGCTTCTTAAAAAATATTAATCTGGGGTATGAAATGGATGTAAGCGATTGCATACACAGTGAGTTAACCTTATTTATATAAACTGTCAGTTTTGAAATGTTATAATTAGTTCTGGTTATTGATATTTGCCAGATACTTCATGGAAATGTCGTTCCATACTTGAATTAATTATTTCTTGCTAATTAAGTAGGTAATGCTTATTCGTCGATTGTGAAATGGGCCCTTAATCAAATGTTGATCATCATAGAGTTCAATGTGTTGTATTTGGAATAGTTAATGACGCCGTGTGTTCGTCCTACCTAAAGCCGTTTTCCTTTGCTTTTAGAATAATGTAAACAATTTTGACATTCCTTTTTATCGAAATTATCAATGGTTTAGAATGTTTTTAACACTCAGTGTCACATGACGTTACACGTAATGACGTATCCATAGGAGACCAGAATTTTTTTACGGTCGGACCGACAGCACGGTAACTCAATTGGAAGAGCGTTTGGCCCGGTTAGCCAGAAAGTTCCAGGTTCAAGTCCCACCCGTGCGCAAATTTTGGTTTCTTATTTTAACTTTATGAAATGATTAATTCAAAATCAAAATCAAAAATCAAAAAAAATATTTATTCAATTTAGGACACAACATGCCACTTATGAACGTCAAATGTACAGTGAAAAATAAAATTAAAATAATTGTGCCCTGAAGGGGCCGAATCATGTCTCCTTATCTTTTGGGCCCTACCAGCGCTTCGAGACAGAACACAGACAATTAGGCAAGTGCTGAGAAGAAACGCCGGAACAAACTCAGTCACCACTAGCTGCCGTAAAATCAAAATCATCAAAGGTAAGTACATCAGTCGGTGCAGGCTGGACAGACCACACATTCGTGTCGTTCAGATAGTCTTGAACCTTATAATAGCCTTTAGACATAAGCGTGTTTTTAACGTGTTTCTTAAATTTATCAACCGGCAATTCGACAAGATTGTGTGGTATATTATTAAAGAATTTTATACAATTTCCCATGAACGAATTACTAGTTTTAACTAATCTGAAGTTAGGAACGACAAGCTTGTGTTTATTTCTTGTGTTATATGAGTGAATGTCGCTCTTCTTCATGAAATAATCTAAATTTTTACGGACGTACATTATATTGTCAAAAATGTATTGAGAAGCCACAGTTAATATGTTGATTTTCTTAAAGACCTCTCTCAGGGAGTCACGAGGACTTAGTTTATAAATAGCACGAATGGCTCTTTTCTGCAAAATAAATATGGTATCTAATTTTAAAATAGAATAAACACAAAACCGAGTTCTTTTTAAAGCAATTAGTTAATTGATATTATTTTTAGAGTTATAAAAAGATTGTTTACATTAATCAACTTGCAATGAAAACCTGACTTTAAATGTATCAGCTCTAACTCACCAGTTCGGTTCTTGTCGAAGTGGTTGAACGATGCGCGGAATTCCGTGAGTTGTTCCTGCGTGATGCCCTTGGAGTCGCGCGTGAGGATCTGGTTCTCGACCTCGTTGATGGTACGGTTGATGGATGTCAGCAGCTGTTCCCAGCCTACGCGGAGTGTCTCCATTGTGTATTGTGAATACCTGAAAGGGTTAAGACGTTTTATTTTCCGAAAACGAATCCTGCTAGGTGTCTTTCAATTATTCGAGTCAAATTATATTTCTTAACATCATTACTGCTCAGATTATTATTGCCAAAATAAAAAGGTGCTCGTAACTATTTAATTAACTTAAGGTAAAGATGTATTTATAAAACAGGACCGCAGCAGCGTTTTATTTAATAAATTAGTTGACCACTGGTTAAAAGTATATTTTTTGCTATATCACTATCGCAATTACTACTACACTTAATAATATTACCATTACTATTGTCTACTGCTAGTTAAATATATAACTGACCTGTTCTCGAAGATCATGCCTTCCTGTACGGCTTGGTGGATGCGTTCGAGCTCCTCGATGTGTGGTTTGTAAGCGTATACGCCGGCTTCGTACTCCTTGAGTCTGTGCAGTTGGTCTTCCAGAGAGCCCTGAAATAAACACATTCGATTTATACACCTGAGATCTTTTTACAGTATTACGAATAGGTACTAGTTTGAAGCTTTGCCGTCATCAAATAATAGTTTATTTATTAAGTATACCTACTTGGTTACTAGTTATCTGTCGCTCTTTACGATTGTTTTGAGGATTTTTTATTACACTATGATTAATTTATGATCTAATTATTATACGCTGATTCAGTGAATATAGTGTGTTTTAGATTATCCAGGGATTTTTTTTGTTTAACTTATATGAACTATGATGATCTTCTATTATTATCAACAATGATCAACGTGGTATGAAACGTAGATGTCATCATGAAATTTAAAAGTTAGGCTCTTGTCGGTGAAGTTATCCATCTTGCCTTCCTCAATTTACTATCATTGGCAATCAGTCTTGTTAGCCAAGATACATCTCTAGTCATCAGTGATAGAATACAGATAACATTATAATTACCTGCAAGCCCATTCCGATAGCAGTAACAGCGTCCATCTGCCTCTCGATCCAGGGCCCGACCGCGTTGGCCTTCTCGGCGAACTGGCGACGGAGCGTCTCGTTGTTCTGCTGCTTGCGGAGCTCCGCGGCCAGCGTGCCGTCGCGCTGCGGCACCAGTTGCCTCACGTCTGACCACTTGCGGTTCAGTTCCTGGTGGGAAATGCGGGTGGTTATGTTTTATGGCAGTTGTTTTAAATAATTATATCCGTTGTCTGGCATTACACAAGTAGTGGACAAGAACACAAAATAGAAAAATACTTTTTTTAAACTTTCGCGGTTATCATAATTAGATTTTTTAAGGTTACATTCATTATATTATCAAATCTTCCCTATAGCTAGAATGTGTCGCTTATACAATCGGCTGCAGGATAAACTCGACATATTTGATTATAGACCTACTCGCTTCAAGAACGAAATACGAGCCCTCGTAGATGACCTCAGCTAAGTGTTACCCCACCTAACCCATACCAGATTTTTAAGATTTGTGTGTGTTTATCTAATGATCTTATTAAATTTAATATTTATTGTAAATTGATTAATTGTACTGATTGATTTTTTTTTATTCTATTGATTGTTCTTAATTTTTATTGTATTTTGCACTTAATTTTAAATTTATTAATTACGCAATTGATTATTGTAAACGTGTAACATGCTAGGACATTGGTCTAGTTTTCACAGCAATTTAATTAATAATTATTATTTGTATCTATTTGATTAATGTCTGTTTTGTTACCAATTGAAATAAAATAAAATCAAATCAAATCTAGATGTAGATAGGTAGTTAGCCTTTTGTGGCTTATGATTTGATCAAGTTCGAGGTCTGAATACGTGTGAAAACCTAAAAGCAAGCAAAGGGTGCCCATGACTTTAAAATAAAAAAAAAGTTATACACTTTTGATGTGCACAAAGCATTTGATATTGTTTATTTAAAACATTACTTAAGCTGAAGGGGTTTGCCGCTAAGACAAAATCATTTTGTCATATTCATGTTATCTGGGAATCTCTTAGTCTCGTTAAATACAATGGAATCTCGAGAAATAAATATTGGGACTATACATAAAAAGAGTACTGCAAGGAGATATTTTCAGTCTTTTATTGTATTTGCTTAAAATACTTACGTGGGCGGTAAGTGTGGTGTAGGGGTTCTCCAGACCACCAGGGATCTGGTGCTGTTTCACGATGGACTCCACTTGGTGTACCAGGTTCACTATTGCCTGTAAGAAAGGTATTTTCGTTAGATTTTTGTCGAATGTTTTACTGAATAGGAAGCTATTGTTTTTAAGATGTCCCACCTGATATTCCTTGTCGGCTTCGCCAAGGGTAGCCTTGAAGCGAGCGTGTGCGTCCATGAGACCGGAGATCTCCTCAATGGTGTGCACGATGAACATGTCCACGAGGTCCTCGCGGGTTCCGTCCAACCTATAACGTGAAAATATTGATAAAACGAATTGGAATGAATTGCAAAAGCCACTCCACCACTTTTTATAATTTAAACGCTTGATCTAGTTATTATTAAAAACAAAAAATATTATTAACTTTACTTTTTGTATTGTATTGGACTTGTTGAAGACTGAAAAGAATCCCGTGAGATATGGAGGTGACTTATTTAGTAGATATGAGCTAAAGACTTACAGAGATACAGATAAATAAAGGGAGAAGGAGAAAGAGAGAAAGAGAGAGAGAGAGAGAGAAATAAAGAGACGGTTAAAGCGAGAGAAAACGATCAGACTGTATCAGATGTTGTCGTAGTTCGGGTTGCTTGACTGTTGTATTTAATACAATATTTGGCGCGTTAGCAACTGAGCCTTGAGCATTGAACTATTAGTACTAGCTGATATAACTGATACTACCACAAACAAATATCGAGCGCCATGAATTAAGGCTACACCATGTCATCAACTCACACAAATGGTTTCATAATTATTTTTAATTAGCTCCGTAATTTTAATATTTACTAATATTATCTTATTCTGGACGTTGACGAATGTAACGTAATACACAACAACAACGTAAATATCATGAAAATCATCGAACCGCTCAATGTTCTTAATTTTTTCTTTCAAAAGGTCCTTCTGATACAACAAAAAAAAGAATAAGCGAAATCGGTCCGCGTGATGTCATCACCAAAAGAAATATAGATTTATTTTTAAATTTAAAAAGTTTCATATCAGTCATGCCTATGTACCCACCAGTTGTTGAAGGGCGCGGCGCGCTTAGCGAACTCGAGATGCAGCAGGTCGATCTGCTCGAGCACGCGCTCCGCGTCGTCGAGCGCGAGGCGGCGCCGCTGCGTGAGCGCGCCCAGCCGGTCCCACTGCCCGCAGATGCGCTGGCAGCGCGCGTTCACGCTGCCCACCTCGTGGTACTCCAGCGTGCTGGGGACAACGGCGGGTAAGTCGAAATGTTGGCATTGTGATGGAACACTGTCACATACTTCAGTAAAAATAATACACATAATAACGCAGGGTAGCTAGTGACGAGCTGTGGTGAGTAACGACGCCACGGGGTAAATCCGAGTGCTCCCGAGAGTCGGGCAAGACCTCCGTCTTTAGCTTGCTGAAGTGGAACCCAAGGGGGTCTGCAGGACTCTGACCTCGCTCTCACTTACAAGGGCTTGGAAACCGGTATTTTTTTTTAACAGGTTTGAGGAAAATACAGGTGGAACTTTTTGAAAAAGGTTATGATCCTTTAAACCGGTTTCGGAAAATATGGGTATTTTGCATTAACTGGTTCAACTTTTCGTTCAGGCAGGACAACCACCCTGAACTTCGTTAAGATCTACGAGCGATGAGCGCATCTGACGTTTGTTTTTACAATAAAACGTATTTTGTTGATATATCTATCAGATACGTACAGTGGTATTTGTTCAAAATATTTTTGTACATATTAATTATAATATTAAAAAATACATTAGCAAAAAATATTTCTGAAGAATCTGATAATTGGTATAACATCTTTTGAAGAATATTCGGTCTAAAAACAAGTAGCGTTGTGATCGTCGCAAGTGGCTACGAATTAACCGGTTTATTTAGGTTCACAGTATCGCTCTTGTTTGGTTCCGCTCCGGAACGGAATTTTACGATAAAACCGGTTTAACCGTTATAATACCGGTAAATCTTGAACCGGTTTCAAGCCTTGTCACTTACTCCTCAAGAAGACTTTGCCAATGGCTTTTTACCAGGCGCTTCTCTAATATTCCGGAGGCAAATTTAAAAGTGGTCGTAACAATTTATAGACTAAACTAAATATGAAATTGAATTCTATTGTATATTCATATACAATAGAATTCAATTTCATATTTAGTTTAATGATGTCATAAAAGAAATTTAAAAATCTTTAGGTAGCGGAATTATCCTGGTGGGCCCGCTGGTGAGAATGCTCTCCAGCGGGCCCACATTGATTTTGATTTTTACAATGAATCTATAGATATACATTTTTTTTAATTGAGTATACAATTATATACACATAATCTATATTTTTTTTCTTGCATATTAAAATCACCAATCTCAAGGTGGTCCCGCCCCGGAGCAGCACACACCAATTTGTAATAATAAGTGTTTATTTTACGAAATGATGTATTTAATTCAATTTAATTAATTGTTAAACCTAAATATTCCAAGATTGCATGCCTCCTAAGCATGAGGTCTAAAAAAGAAGTCCTGTAATCACGTTTCACAATTAGTATTACAAAAGACCAAGTGTATCTATTAACACTTACTTGAGCTCTTGAGCGATAGCCGCGATCTGTTCGACGCGGTCCTGGTGCGCGGCGAGGTCCGACTCGAAGGCCTCGTGCTTCTTCTTCAGAGCCTTGATGTCGTTCAGCTTGCACTGGCGGAAGTCCTGTGATTGCAGCATCTCCTCCTTGCCTGGGTGAGAAAGTGGAGGATGTTAGTGAAGTCAAGAGATGTATGTACCTACAGAAAATGGGGTGAAGCCTCTTTGACTTTTTAAAGAGTCGAGAGTTCTTAGTCAAATATATGAAACCTTCTGGTTCGAACAAAAAAGACGCGAGATTGAAAGATTTTAGAACCAGAACAGCAGTGATGAGGTGCGTTCCATATATTCAATACATAAAACGACCTCCGTGGTCGAGTGGCTAGCACGCTGGTTTCAAGCGTCGCCATCTCGTGAGGTTCCGGGTTCGATTCCCGGTCGGGTCAATGTAGAAAACGATCTTTTCTATATTGTCTCGGGTCTGGGTGTTGTGGTACCACCGTTGTGTCTGATTTCCATAACACAAGTGCATTGGCTACTTACTTTGGGATCAAAACAATGTATGTGATTGGCGTCCAATATTTATAATATACAGTCGTGGTCAACTAATTAGGGACACTATCACAAAAAGAGCAAGAGCTTCCTTCGACATCAATAAATGTTTCTAATCACGAAGCTTTGAAGTTTTATCATTATAAACAAGTTAAGGGATATTAATTTTAAATATTTAGTATCCAAAAAAAGAAAAAGCTACTTGCCGCCACAAGTTTTTCTACCTAAACTACACTGCTACTTTCTCATACTGATTAATGACTGGCGAACTAATTAGGGACAGGAGGAAATTTGACTATTAATTTAAAAATAACGAGAAAATGTTAAGTTTTAATAATACAAAAAGTAAGCAAACAAAATTTTAATAACAAAGAAAATAAAAAACATAGTTTTAATAACCAGTATGGTTGCCATTATTGGTAATCACCATTTGACAACGGCGAGGCATTGATGTAATTAAATTGTTGCATGTTTCTTTTGAAATATTATTCCACACCTCTGTAAATCTCTCGTAGAGCTGATTTTGAGTGCCGGTACGTTGAGCCGCAACTTTTTTTTTAACTTCGTACCACAAATGCTCGATTGGGTTTAAATCTGGGCTGTTTGCAGGCCAATCTAGTACCGTCACAAACTGCTGTGCCAGGAAATATTTCACTGATTGAGCTGTATGTTTTGGGTCATTATCGTGTTGGAACGTCCAGGTCACCGGTAAAACTTCTTCAGCATATGGTATCATATTTTCTTCTAAGATTTGCTTATACTGATACTGATCCAGTTTGCCTTCAATTTTTTTTACGGGCCCTACTCCATGTCCAGAAAAACAGCCCCAGACTTGAATATTTCCGCCCCCATGTTTTACTTGTTTCTTGGTGTATTTAGGATTCATTTCTGTTTTTATAGGACGTCGCACGTATTGTCGGCCATCTGATGAAATTAAATTTATCTTAGTTTCATCTGAAAATAATACATTTTTCCACTGAGCTGGAGTCCAATGTCCATACTTTCGAGCAAACGCCAGCCTTGCTTGTTTGTGTTCCTTCTTCAGCAACGGAACTTTTCGTGCAACTCGTCCAAAAAGCTTTGCTTCAACTAGACGCCTTCTAACGGTTCTTGCTGATACGCCGACATTCAGTTCAGGTCCAAAAACTTCAGCCTTAATAACTGCAGAACCTTTAAAGGGGTCTTTCTTGGCTAGAATGACCATCTTGTGGGGTAGTTTTTTTGGCCTCTTCTTTCTAGGAACACTTTCAGTTGTATTGTGGGTTTTAAAATGGCTCACTGCATTGCATATCATATTTTTGGAACAGTTCAGATGATCAGCTATTTTCCTGTAAGGCCATCCACGTTGATAAAAAATAATTATCACTTTTCTCATTGTTGCGTCACAACTCTTGTTTCGACCCATATTTTAAAAATTACTGTTATTGTATTGTACGTACGAAACAAATGTTACGATTCAGAATGGCGCCAAAATCAATTTTACGCAGAAAAAAGTTTTTTATTTTTATTTTTTTAAATTTAGAACACGGAAATTTTACTGTCCCTAATTAGGTGGCCAGGACGTAAATATCATAAATATCGATCCAAGTGATTTGATTGAAGTATTTATTAGTTTAGTCATGTATTACTTTTGTTTATTTTGTGTAATTTGGTAAGGTTTCATAATAGTTATTATCACTATAGTGTAATAGGTAGAAGTATTAATATTAATGAGTAATACAGAGGTATGAATATTTAATATTGTTTAGTGTTATATTTGTCCCTAATTAGTTGACCACGACTGTATATATATATAAAAAGTATTTGTCACCGATAAAGTTTTTTCAACCAATGCGTATCTATTGCATTGTGATCTGAACTGAACGACTAACACAAACAAACTGAACTGAACGATATTGTAGGACTATATCAGCATAGGAAGACATTCTCTGATTCTTATTGACATAATGTCAATAACCACCAACCGCAGCACCGAGTTCTATTTGTCCTAAATAGAGGACAAATGCGTTATTTTAAGCTTTTTGTTACTTTTTATAAGACGTTTATTTAGCAGTTCGTTCGATTTATTTTATTACGTAACTCGGTCGTTGTGGCAAAGTAATGTATGAAAACAAAAGATCAAGTGGAACCTACCTCTAGTCCAGTCTTCGTGGATGTCGGCCTTGTGCTTGAACTTCTGGGCCAGATATTCAAGACGCTCAAGGCGCATCATCTCGCTGAGCAGCCACTCCTCGAAGGCCTTCTCGGCGATCTCCAGACCCTTCCACGCACCGGCGATGTCCTGGAATATGGTGGATTTCGGTCTTAGCTATTGAATTTTCAGGAAATGCAATACATGCTGTTACATCCCACCTTATCCATGACTAGGCATCCGAAATGAAGTCTAGTTGTGGTGGCTTTGAAACAATTCTTAACATTGAGAAATCATTTTAGATTGAAAAAAAAAACATGTTAGATTAAAGTCAAAACTCAGGTAGGTGCTCGAAGATTCAAGGCATTGATGGTTCATTTGTAACGTCAGGTCTCAGTCAGATTTTTCAAAAAATACGTTCAACATCCACATTATTGAATCTTCCGGATTTTTTGCAAGTTGTCATGGATAGGATAGATACAGACAGCATCATAACTCTCTGAACACTTATGTTCTAACAGGATTGTATATCTTGTATATCTTGAAGAAGATATCGAAGAGATTGCAAGAGATATCTTAGTGGTATTTCACAAGTTACACAAAATTGCAGCAAATCAAGATTCTGCAATAGTAATTAGATCGTTATCAGAACGGTTGGTACTTACAGAAACCATCTTGCCTTCGGTTGGCATGTACGCGGGGCGGTTGCTCAAGCGCAGCTTGGTCTGAAGAGTGTTGAAGTTGGTCTCCAGTTTGGCCTTCTGCTCCACACGTGGTGGTTTGTGTTTACGCCTGGAAATAGTAGATGACGTTTTGATTTTACTTGCCTTTTTTGTGCTGAATGAAAGTGTCTATATTAGTTTATTTATTTGATGACCTCCGTGGTCGAGTGGCTAGCACGCTGGTTTCAAGCGTCCGCCATCTCGTGAGGTTCCGGGTTCGATTCTCGGTCGAGTCAATGTAGAAAACGATCTTTTCTATATTGTCTCGGGTCTGGGTGTTGTGGTACCACCGTTGTGTCTGATTTCCATAATATAAGTGCATTGGCTACTTACTTTGTGATCAGAGCAACGTATGTGATTGGTGTCCAATATTTGTTTATTATTTATTAATTTATTGTAGCTGGTGAAGTCCTTTTCATTTTGTTGGTTTAAAAATAAGTCTCAAGTTATTTTCAGTAATTGGTGGATAGTCTTAAAACAATTTGTCTTAAACATATTATGTCCTCGTTCGTTAAAGGGACATTATAAGACGTCTTTATTTCTGGTTTACGTAGTACGTGTATCGATATATTACTCAGACTTTTCTACTTAGTAGCTCAACGAGTGTTTTGATGTTATTCTTACCTGTAAGTACGGTAGTCCTCCAGTTTCTTCTGGCAGCCGGCAAGGGAGTTGTCGGTCTGGCGGCTGTTCAGCCAGGGCATGGTGCGGCGGATCCAGTCCAGCAACTGTCACAAAAATATATTAAGTATCATAATATTTCTGTTATAAATCACACTATATTGAACTATGAAATCACTAGATAACTGGTATAAAGATCGCAGGAAGACGCTGATCTAGCAACAGTTCGCTGTGGAAAACCGTGGGGGAGGCCTATGTTCAGCATTAGACGTTCTTTGGCTGATCATGATCATAATAAATTGCGTCTGATACTTACGTCGCTGGCAAGACGTTCGTACTCTTCCATGAGGCGTTCGTTCTCCTGGTTGACTTTGAGAACTTTGCAAATGCGGTTCGCGGCGGTTTCAGCCTGGGGAAACAAAATTTTTATCAGCATCGAATAGCTGTTGAGTTTTTTTATAAATAGCGGTGTTTTAGGAAATCTTTCTGGTGTAAGGAAATGTTGTTATGTATAAGTTTTACTTATCAAAATTTTCAAACAAGAGGATTTTCATAGAGAGCAGCATTGTTTTCTGCAAAAACGCACCTGCTTGTATCTAACGTGTGTGGATGCAACAAAAAAGTCGTCTACGTAATATAAAATCAAGATAGGACTATTAGCAAATAGCCAAAACAATCGCGATATAGGCAAAGGCGAATGTTAGTAAACAATACAGACCTTCTGCGCTCCAGAGAAGCAGTGGTAGTACGAAGAGACGTAGGTCATGACGGCTCGCTCGTCCGGCATCGCGGTGTTCTGAAGATCTGGCAGCCACACGCAAGC
Organism: Pyrausta purpuralis; assembly: GCA_963924145.1. Classification (NCBI taxonomy): domain Eukaryota; kingdom Metazoa; phylum Arthropoda; class Insecta; order Lepidoptera; family Crambidae; genus Pyrausta; species Pyrausta purpuralis. The sequence continues at coordinate 13,461,640 of OZ001664.1, forward strand.
AACATCGGGTTAGTTCCATGCGATGTGTCGGTATTATTCTTGGCGATGCTTGTGTTTTTTGAAACGATTCGATTTCGTAGTCAACTACGGGTGTAAACGAATTGAGTAATCGATAAAATCTCGAAATTCAATTTATTGATTGACAGTGGAATTTTGAACTTATTACCACAATGACTAAAGTGTGGTTATAAAAAGATTCATTTTTTTGGAGCAATGACTAAGGGCCGTAAAAGAAATTTATCATTGAATGTCTCGATTACTAAGTAGATTTGCTCAATGTAGTGAAAGACTAAGTTAAAAACTTAATTGTTTGGTAAAACAGTAGGATTAAAAGCAATGAAAAGGCGCAATGGGTTGTTACAGAAAACACAAGCATTCCGAATAGCGACTTGACAATAATTATGGGAACAGTTAATGACACAAAGCTTAAAATAACATTGATAGATTAAATTAGGTATTACAATCACATCATTGGATTTGGTATAGGGGTGGGTTTCTTTTCATTGGTATGTACTGTAACGGTCGCAATATCTTTCGATCATTATAATGAGACTTACAAAATGATCGGAAGATGTTACAAAAAATTCAGATGTATTTTTGTGTTGGCTGGATACATTTTGTTTTAAATTCAACAAATTACGTCAGCTTTAAATCGTTGCCGAAAACATCGCGCTGAAATACGCGGCGATCGTGTTGAAGTGTATACCGACGTTAGATTTGAATCTTGAAAAAAAAATGATAAATGTGACAAGCACGTATCCAGCCAACGAAGCTCAAATCCATGCTATGAGTGGCACACAGAGGCCTGGCGTTAGATTCGGGCCGGCTATAGCGTGGCCGTGTTTGTTTGTATACCTGTTGCGCGCCTTGGAAGGCGTGGTAGTAACACGACACATAGGTCATAATGGCGCGCTCGTCCGGCTTTGGTGTGTTTATAAGGTCTGTAATATTCATACATTTACTTCAAATACAAGTCATAAACAGATTTCCTACAAATTCTGCACTTTTAGTGAGCTTTGCTCAAATTAAAGTCTTATTCGATAATTTGAGTCACGATTAGCTCGTTTCTTTTCTTGTCAGTGACTGAAAACTTTTCTGAAAGTCGACCATAATGCTCAATTTGTGAGTATACTCGTATAGCATCTAAATAATTTGTAAGCAAATTAAAGAGTTTCTGTACTCACCATCAGGGTCCAACATACGGGGGATGTCAAGGTACTTCTCAGCAACGTCAAAGGCGGTGTTAAGGTTCTCCAATGGGTTGTCCTTGGACAGCTTGCTGTAGTCGATCAGGTCGGGCCTGTGTCGGTGGATGAGGGCACAGAAGGCCAGACCATCCTTGAAGGACAGGTGGAAGTTTTGAACGTTGACGTTCTTATACGGCGCTGTCTTACGCTGGCACCAGAGAAGCAGACCTTCCTGTAATGATAAATTATTCCTGATTAAATAAATGCAACTCGATTTAGTTTCTAATAAAAATATTATAATTTCCTTAAGTTCGATGAAAATTGGTCATTAAGCACGAAAACATTTTAGTGCTTGATTTAAGGATACAAACGTGGAAACAAGGTAAATACTATGTAAAATATGAATCAGAAGTCTGCATGCTAAAATAAGTGTTTAATTGAATGTTCACGGATGTGTTTAATGTTTATGTCTAACACTGTAGCCGTAGGTATTAAAATATGTGTAAAAACACATGGCCTAAAATAACTGTACAAGTTTCTCCGCGATTTAACTGAGAAGATGCAAATCTAATCACTTTCTAATGACTCATGTGTTGCTGTTAATATTTTCGATTCATTAATTCAACAGTGTGATGATGACTTTTCGTTAATTATGTTTAGTGAACGGTCATTTATAAATGTGACTTTACCTTAGCGGTCATTTCTTCCACTGAGATATCCTGGATGGCGAATCGCAGGATGATGGTCCAGATCATACCCAGGGTCATCTTCAGATTGCCATCTACGATTTCTTCGGCACCGATCGACACCAGTTTTACTCCTGAAATTGTATACGATCGGATTAATGTTAAGATATTGGTGTGCGTGCATCGCTATTTACGAGTAACATCATTACTACTTATTTTTTGATTTACAAAATAAAGTATAGTCTTTACTTGCACCTTTAAAACCTTCGAGGTTTAATGTATTCTGTTCTTATGTAGGCCATGGCGATATAATTGTTTTGAATTTCATTCCTATATTTAGTCTAGAGACATTGTAATCAATAGCCGTGCTTATAGTCGAGTCTCTAGCTAGATTGTAGAGCAGTTTTTATCAATAAGCAGGTATCGAATTCTTTATGCCGGTAGGTTTAAATTGTGATTACAAAGTTTGCATCCATATGTTGGTAGTAAATGTTTGAAATGCAAAGCAGTAAAAAACAATCATGCGACAGACGTTACGCACCATTAATCTTTCTAGACTAGCGTTGGGTTACAAGTATTTTCCAAGACGTATTAAATAGTTAGTGTACAAATTTTGTTCTACCCTTTAACGTAATTCACACAAATATTGTGAGATATGAGCGACAAAATGAGGTTAATGTAAAAGTAGAGAAACTAATTCCAGAAGATTTGTTCTGGTGCGGTTCAGGAAAGGACTACGATATTATCCCGTCCCAACCGAATAGGATTTAGGGAAAATCCTAGTAATGGACGAGGAAATCCTTATTATTGGATCGAAGGATAGTCATGCGTCACGAAGATATAAAATAAGTCTTACAAGATAAAGGAATAGCTTTATACCAGTATATAAAGATAAATATACCTAAACATCAAATTAGGTAAGTATGTTATCTGTCAAAAGATATGATAAGTGATAAGACTTGTGATTTGTTACAAATTAAGTTTACCATTATTATATTCACCAGCTACTAGAGCAACTTCGTAATCAAGTTCATGATTATTATCACAGAGAGGTAAACTGTTGAGCTTTACGAAATGCTGAGAATTCTATATTCTCAGATGAAATCTTACCTTTCGAAGCAATGAAGTCCAGTGCCTTGTTGACGTTGGCGATCTTGTGGAAGCGCATCTTGCCGCGGTCGGGCTTGGGCAGGGTCTCCCCAGAGATGACTTCGAGCAGCAGCATCAGCTTCAGCCCGTTCCTGAAGTCTTCGTCGATGTTCTCGATGCCGGTGCCGGCCTTTCTTAAGTGACTGTTGCACCATGCTGTGAAGGTCTGAAAGGGGAAAATAAATTGGTTAGATGTGTGAAAGAATCACGAAGTTTTGATGACTTAAATTGAAAAACAGAAATATCAAAATTATCGCTGGATATGATTGTACTATCCTCTACAATATAGTTGTACAGAACCCTCGACAAAGGTTTGTGAAAAGATTTCACATAAGTATTATGATGTAAGAATGGCTTTGCCCAAATTTACTCATTGCGACAAACTATTATTATCCACGATTTGCTAAATCAATAGCACAATCCATGTAGTTTATGTTCTATAACGCGATTCTAACAATGGGTTGGACAAATCCTTAAGTACTGTTGATCTATTTTAAATCTAATAAATAAAGTTGTCTACTACTGTGGCGTATTGGATTTATTATGAAGTTCACATATTATAATGTCTTGCCGATTGTCGAGAGGCTTGAAATACGAGACGAAATTACTTGCAAGATTTATTGGAGCGTCGCGCTTAGATTCGGTTTGGCAAGAGATTGCTAGCAAATTGAGTTTGTGGAAATATAAATTCTTAGCTGGCTACAAGATTTTCTGCCTTTTGAATAAATAATCCGGGGCGGGTAAAACCAGCACCTGATTATTTACTAGCTAGGATTCGATTCGGTGTAGCGATCAAAATTTTCCATCTATACATAGCTGGAATAGTAAGTGGTCATGCATGCATAGGTACTTATTTTATTTAGGCCCGATTTTACCAACTTCAGATAAGACTTACTGAATAAGTATGAAACGACCAATTCTAAAAAGGGAATTTACACAAATGCTTGCTGACAAACAGGTGTTTTCAAAATAGGCGATGCATTTTATTTTAAGAATATTCCTTATTTGAAAAGTTAGTACCCTTAGTTGGAAAAATGAGGCCTTAGAAAACTAAACACATCCAAGCCTCTCGAAAAAGGTTTGTTGTAAATCAACAAAGTCAAGGATAATATTTACATGTTCTTTGCGTGCTACCAAGTGTTGTGTGGTGGTTGTAAGTCATGAACAACACTGAAAGGGACCTGTCAAATATGTAATGAACGCACAGAAAAGGAGATAATGTATTTCGCACAAGGATATTTAGAGGTCTCCTGCCGAGTGTAGTTGTAAATACAAACATCAAAAGTGTCTAGGGATAAAGCAATCAGGCATATTGTATTTTATTCGGCGCATATTTCTTAACTATTAAGAACAAATATTCAGGCAATTAAAGCTTAGTAGCTTAGTTATGTTTTCATGTAGCACCGTGGAATTGGTATCATAACTTCTATTGCATAGCTTAGGTAGGCTTTAACGTGATAGATTGGAACCTAGTTTTAATTGTAAATCTCCAGCTCATTAACATAGAATTATTATACTGGTTCTACCAGCAATTTAGACATTTTATTGGTAGGTGAAACTAGTTTAATTGTACTCTCGTAGGTACAAACGAAATTTAAACTACCAATACTCCCAAAACAAGGTTCAAGACAAATCGTTTTTTCATCAAATAGATAGGTTATTAGACAAAATACATGAAAGACTAATTTCATGAAAGAGTAGGATTTTGTGAGCATCTTTATTTTTTTAATTGAACCATAGACAAAATTCGCGCCACAAACTTTTTTATTTATTTGAGTCAACTCATGGTTTTTAAATTCGCAACTGGCCAGTATAAATGCGTTCGAAAATACGATTTGAAGTGCAGACGATGGTGTTAATCAATACTGCACTTGCAGGTAGGGGCTAGGGGCCGCTAGGAGGGTCCGACCCCAGTTCCGAATTTGCGAACAGTTGCTCGCGTAATTGTATAGTTGGCATTGAATATCGTATTTGCGGTAAATGGAATTATTATTTTTCATTTAAATCGAATGCCCGCTCGTTTCAAATGATAAGAATACTACATGAATGGAAGGCGTTATACGAAGACGCAAATAATATGCGTCGCAGAACGGAACTTTAAATTATTGCGAATTGAGGTTTACTTCATAAAATGGTTTTAAACATTTTTTTATAAGAATATACCCTTACTTTCCAGTTTTTCATGTTATCACCCGTCGTAAACAGACAAAAGATATCTCATGTAAAATCTTATTAAAAATTCATTTCTGAAGTTTGTGGATATGATTCAGTCCATTCGATGCTTTGTTGCAAATATTGATACACTTTATCCTTTTACGCCGCGCCGTTTTATCCGATTGCAGAATGCCTAAAGACTTATCAGAATATACTCGAGCTTTGAAACTGTTGTTCATATTTTAGGTCCCGTGTACCTAGCCTCGACCGATATAAACACAATTGAATACTAACACTTTCACATGGCCCGGTGCCGTAAATACTGACAAGATAGCGTGTTCAAGGTATCTACAATCTAGACTGCAGTTGCGTTTGAATTCATAACTTCGGTTGAGAACAGGTTGCAAAATAAACCGTCTCAATATTTCACGTTTGTTTATTTTGTAGCTCATTCCATGAATTCAAGGAATTTATTTACTACAGTAAATGCATTAAAAACAGTAATACAAGCCAGCTGGCTTAACTCTCTCAGTGTCATCTGTAAAGCTTTCACTTAGTTGTGGAACTTGTAATTAAGAGTGAAACCTAAAGCTTTAGAATTCCACACTGCAAACTGTTTTTTTTTAAATAGACCGAATGAGCAAGTTTATCAGTTTACCCTAGATCTTGTACGAGTAATAGACTTTTGTGTAGATCTCAAGATCTAGGTAATGCTGCCAACTCTGTCAAGTTTCCAACTTCTTCAAGGTTTACGATTATGTCTAACTAAGAATTGTAAATACTCGAGAGCGCGGCATTTTAGCACTGTAGGTGTGAATCATTGATGCCACGTTAAAAGCCTGTGTGTTATCACAAAATAATTATTCAAATTAGGCTTAAGTAAACGTGAAATTGTAGCAATTGAACAAAACAGACACACATTTTATACTTACACCTGTTGCTACTTACTTATTTTTACCCGAAAATAAAACACTCTATAGTGCATAATCTGTCATACTATTCTACAATAGATTTCAATTGAACTTGATAAAAGCAACTGTGTCAGACAAGAAATCGAACTCTGCGTCTTACGCGATCCGGGCGAATGCCCATTCCATTCGGCCACCGGCACATTGGCTAGGTAAAACACACATGGATTGGCCATAGGAAGCGTTAATGCCGGTACTTGAATGTTTCAATTGCATTTGTGTTTCGCATACCCATCGTGTGAGTGGGTCTAGCTAGGTACAATCATAATATAAATATTCCTGTTGATGTTGGTTAAAAATAGCAGCATAATCATCTGTCGTACCAACAGTAAATTGGACAAACACCTACAAATGTACTGAATGCCTACTTGACAGTACCAGGCAAGCAATGCAAGCAAGCAATTCGTTCCGGGGCACGGAGGTGTTTCAAGGCCTCCTGATAAATAGAATCCATTGAATCATTGAATGAAACGCGTGATCGCGCTCTGCCATTCGACTTGACAATTAATTTAATAACTACAATGGGGCTTAACGTCACCACGGTCTAACTAGCTTTGCAGATGGGTCTTTAGAATTCACTAAGAATTTTTTTCCTGTACTAGAATGTTGTTGCTGTAAATTCAGGGTGTTATCTAACAAAGTGTGTTTCTACTTACTCATTAGTTCGTAGAATTAATAGTAGCATTGAACTAACTTATCATCGGTCTAAAAATAGGTAATGCTTAATGAGATCAACTTTCTCAGTCAGCAATTTAGCTGATTGTATGATATAATCTCTTTTATGATCAATTGTGAGAGTAAAGAGTCGAAGTACGCATAAACAAAGGAATATGAGAAGTCAGCAAAAAATTCTACCTGCTAGCAGTCTCAAAGTGGTCGATTAAGGGAGTTTGTATTTTGCTACAATGTAACTAGATTGATTTTTCAGTGCCAGATGCTGTCAGATCAAATACGTGTGTCCAAAGATCGAGATACAATTTGAGGTTAGCAAAGATGCCATCACTGCGGAAGATTCAGTGGCCGAACTGCATTCTCGGTTGTAAAGAATGAATCATCTTTGGAAGCCGCGTCTTGGCACACAACAGAAAATAATAATGCGATTACCATATGACCTACAAAATGCAGGTGAAATAATAATGCTGTAGGCGCTCGTTGTCGTCATAATATTCCTACCTAACGGTAGTAACGGGATTTTGGTGGGCGACATACGACACCATGATAATTGATTGGAATTTTAAGCTAATTAGTCATAGAAAAAAAAAACGATAAAACGGCCTACTGAATATTAATACAACATTAGTTAATCACATGTCTAAATAATGTGACAAATTGGTAAAAGTCTTGCATAATTAATAGACACTAATTCAAATATGAAAGCGAACTAAAGTCCTAGCAACAACGTATATTTTAAAGATCTAAAAGAAGGGATTCTATTTGTCCTTGTCTAAAATAATTAAAACATTAAGAGCAAAGCGCTGTGCTAAACCTTGACTAGATAATATTATTAAAATTTCTAAGTCAGCGCGTGGCATAAATAATATCCAGTGAAGACAGTTAGACAATATTGTGTCACAGAAATATGCCAGCCTCGCTGCAAACACACGTGGAATCGTCCTTGAGACGGGCACTCGTGACCCAGAATGTGAAAATATCGTATCACCTTGCGCGCGCCACGGCCATCTAAAATAAGGAGCGCACGCGCAGGTGTAGATGCAGCACCGGGCTTGAGATCTATCGCATCGCTGGCATAGTAGGGAAGACTTATCACAGCAGGCAAGGGCACTTTCAATGACACTGGAAATAGACTGTGAATAATAAAGTGGGATAGAATCTACATCGCTTTCACTGAACCGCAACTGACTTTACTCAAAACAGAAAAATATTTTAGATTTTCGAGCATAGGAATAACATTTCAGATGCAAATATGTAAAGCATATAACACAATGCTAATTTAATGCTCTTCGATCTTTGTTTGAGCTTTAAAGGTTTAAGTAATTTTCAAAATAAACGGCATCGTACCTAATTTTATGTCGGCCGACGAGGAAACTCATGAAAATAAAACAGAGTATACAAACTATAAACCGTCCTTGTGTTCGGTTTATAAACTGTAACCACCATGTTTGACCTTCTGGTCAAACATAATGATTTACAGTTTATTTACAAGGTCCAAAAATATCCATTACCAAATTATCGAAGGACTATTGAATAGGATAGTTCTGCAAAGATGAGTAAAACAGACGTACTCGTAACTAGATGGTAAACTAAACGTTGCAACAAAAACAATGTGTCATCGGGTGCTAAAGTGCTAAGAATGAAAGGTTAAGCAAAACCAAGGCAAGGTGACAAGCAGCTGTTGTTGCCTGTTACAAATGATTTGGTAATGGACACGATTAATTTGTTTTGTTTTGTATTGCTAGAACGTTTTCAGTACTTAGTTGTATGGCATGAGATGTAGAAAAACATGCTAGAATGGAAATGGAAAACATCCTAAGATAACTGTTTGTAGTATGAGTATAATACATGATGAATGGTTTCAAAGAAACCTATGAAGACGGTAATAAAGTCGGAAAAGAAACCTAAAGAATCTTTAACGATTAGGCCCTTCCATCCGCCATTACCTCGTGTTTTGCTACGGCTAATAACTTTTTCATAGCACTCGTTATGTGTTATAGCGACCTCCATTTGCCTCCTGTAAATTATACTGCCGAGGAGTTATGATTTATGCAACATTCGTAATACAGTGCCAGAGACTCGAGGGAAGGCTGCCAGGTTAACAGTGCTGGCAGGCGGACAGGCCTTTTAGACCAAACAAATTTCTAATTACCGTGAAAGTATTGACCATCCGTTGCGAATATTGAATTTATGACACATTTCTTAGAACTTTGAATGGACAGAATATTTGGTTAATTTTATTTTTTTGGCAAAACAAAACCAAATCAAAATAATAAAATATACTCCTACCCTGCTATTATAATAATGGACAACAATGTCAAACATGTCACATTCCTCTCGCTTTCCAGCTCATCTACCCGCGTTTGTCCGTTTTGTGTCAATACAGTTCATTTTTGCGCACTTTTCTTACCGCGCAGTGGCAGTGACAGTGACAGGTCCATATTCTTACGTTACCCATGTAGTACAAGTATTTTTAGACTGTCAATTGAAACATGTACTCGTAATCATTCACAAAATCGATCCTAAATTCCGTTATCGCTTACTACACGAACTACGAATATTGAAAGCAAAAGTCTTCAGTTTACGTGGCAAAGGATTAATTATAGTGGAATAATTTAGCAGAGAAACCATTGTATATGCAAATATACCGGTCCCGAGTGATATTAATAAATGTGGTCAGTTCGGTTTGCTGTTTAGCGTTTATTGGGATCTGAATAAAAGTGAAAATGATATTTCCATAATAAATACGGTACAAATTTAATAGGAGGCGTGATTAGCTGGGCTTAGTAGATGCAGGCATAAAATAACTTAATGAATATTATGTACAGGTATAGTATATATTAATATTAATAGATGAAAAGGAACCTATTACGGCAAATTAGCTAGGCAATAAAATTGCATTAGAGAGAGCGAGCTTCGATTTTGATTACGTTTCATGGGACATGTCAAGCGAGTTTTGAGATGCATCGCAATAAAATACAAGGTAAAATTATTGTAATGTGCTTGTATTAGTGATCTATCACGTTGGTTCCATTATTTGATAGTCAAAGTGTAGGTGGTCACAATGAGAAAGTGAACATCAAGAATGGGTGGGCTTCAAATTGTATCTACAGTAAGTTTTGACGTACACTTGATATAAAAGCAATTAGGACCAAAACCAAGACTAAACTGTTGTATATATGTTAATCTATGTAGGTAATGTTAGCATTTTTTTTTGCGTTTTAACAACTTCAGTTTTTTTTTAAATACGATAGTTTAATTTTTTAATCTTAGGATTTCTAGGCATTTCAGTTCTGACAATATCGTAAAATAAATGAGGAAAATGATTCACATTCTTGGGAATGAGTCTAGATGTTCAGCTAGTGGGATCCATTCTATCGTGAGATCGTAATGTGGATAGATTTAGATTGCCTCTATATTAGTCTCTATGGGAAAATTCCTTACCGCGAGTACTTTTGTCTTTGATTGCAATTACGTTAATTAAACATGACGTGCGCTACAACTCATAACATGCTCCTGAATGCATTTTTATGCCATTAGCAACATTGTGTTTCGGTACTATAGCAATTCAACGAACAACGTATTAAGGTAGGTTATTATTATCTATTTAGCAATATGCTATAAATATTTTAGACATAGCAGAGTTGTTATAAGAACGAATTGCTAAGTTCTACTTCATACTAAATGTAGCTTTGATGAATATACAATCAATTTTCAATCCGTGGTTGCATTCTGACAACAAGATATGCAGAATACGGAATCATGTAACATTATTTTAATTAACTGTTATCTTCTAAGTGATGCAAGCAAGCTAAATAATCGAATAAATATTCATCATGTATTTTAAAATGAAATCGGAGTGGTGTTGATCATAATTACGAAATTATAGAGAGCTTTTAGAAATATATGACAGCACAATCGGTAATTAACTTTGATTGATGATCACCGGCTTCTGGAGTTAGCAATAGTGATGTTGAAGTTAACGGCGCTAGTCGATTAGCGAGTACCTTATTTGTAAAGTCACGTACATACGTGCCACCATCATCAATCTCCTGGATTGACTTCGTGCGATTAATCGCACAGTTATCATTACAGTAAACAATAACCGAATCCGACGATTTCTTCTTCGGGCCATTTGTTTTGACGTCACATGAATGACCTGGAGCGGATGGGCCAATAACTGGTGAATTAAACAAAACACGTTCGGCATTGTTTGCTCAATTGATAAATGATTAATAATGGGGGCCGGTGGGCATTCGGCGTATCGTTCTTGAGTGCTAATGGGGTTCGAGTGACACACCTGTGAAGGTATCTGCTTGGGCCGGCTGCCAATCCAGCTCGCCCACAGCCGTTTGGATAAACAATACGTAGGGTAAAGGCATGCCATTCGATTGCAATCTGTAAACATTGAACCGCTAGCGCCGCTCAATTTGTATAGAGACAACTTGTAAAGATATTTTTCCAAATACGAACGCTCAACGACTCAATTATACTAATTCTATTGTAATCGCAACCTCCATTTGGTGTACGTAACGAAGTAATGGCTGTATAATAGAGTCTGTGAACCACTTAGTAAGTAAATGTCTTATTATTGGGACCTAGTTAGTACCTGCCTAATTAGTATCTTGTTATCAAATGTTCTGAAAAATGTACGTAGGTACTATGTCCCACGAATCTTTTTTTTAATTGGTACGAAATATACATACAGCTCTTATCGCAACTCTTATATCTGATAAGCATCATCATGGAGCTCATAGACTACGGTACAGACTATCAAATATTTGAACATGAATAAAATTTAAATCGCAGAGTGTTTCTTGGCACACCGTAAAAATGAGTAAATATTTTGCACAATAAGTTATTAAATAACTTTGAATGGACTCACGTTTTAAGGTTTGCGAAATTACGTGAATAACTTTGCAGCCCAAATACCTGTAAAAGAGAAAAACAGAAATTAGTACGTACATTCAAAAATATACTATATGCATTCATGTGAGAATGGATCTTCGGAGGAATACAAGTACTCGTAAATAACAAAAATTTAGTTGGATATTTTGACAGAATTCAAAATACCCAACTAAATTGCCATGAGAACAGATGAAGGAGTTCAGAAATATGCATAAAATAATATAATACGGCTTGATAAGTAGCAATTCTCGGTGTGGGTGTAAAGATCCCGGCGTATTTCTTCTAACAAGCTTTATTGATCTGACAGAAACGAGAAACAAACTGAACTTCTATTAAAGCGACAAAGCAGCAAATCACGAGAAACTCGTAATTTACGAGCAGCAGTCGAAGGTATCACAATAGATGAAATAGATCGTGTGGGCACTGTTGCTCAACGGCCCGCCTATAGACCTATAAAGAACGGTTTTTGTACTATTTGTAGCAGCTGTCTTGGAAGTCTCGTAACCATGCCGATGAGTATCTTCTATCTAATCGTGTAAGCCGCTTTAAAAATAGGTATCCCTGTAATAAACCTACTTACTCACGCGTCATGTTTTCGCTATAAATAAAGTTTGAGATTACGCCTTTCGCAAGCTTACAGAAACGGAATGTCTGAATACTTCCTTATGTAAATAATGATGTAACGTTTGGATCGATTCCTAAATTATGGGTTTGTTCATACTGGCTGACGTATTTCTGATAGAAAGTGACATCATGAAGCATTTATTGATCGCACAGGAAAACGTCACAGATGTAAAGAAACGAGTTTGAAATTACATTGTTACTTTAATTACTATAATGTATATGGATTAACGTTGACGTGTACATTTTGTGAAACTTAATAGTGTTTTTTATACCAATGCCATGATGAAATGATTGATTACATTAAAAAATATTTTATTTTAAATTCTATAACTTCGTGTCAGTTCTGCAGCTGAAATCTCTGTGCTGTACTGTCCCGGTTCTTTCACCGAGCTATGGTCTTTATTTAGATTGGGTGAGTGACACTTGCCCGCTTTAGTCCGCCATCACGAGTTTTCTAACCAAGATTTTAGTTTTTTTTACATAAGAGTAACACACACAAAGAATCTATGAAGTCATTGTAGTATTTTGTTTGGTCATAATTCAAAAGATGTAACCTCTCCGAATGGGTAGTCCAGTTAAACCAGGGGCTTGTCTAATTAAAAAATAATTAAATGTTAATTACACACAGTTGCTCTCTTCTAAGATTCCTTCGGTAGGTTTTCGATTTTTGTTCCATTTATAGACAATTCAATTACCTTCGCTAATAATGAGTGACTTCGATTGGTGCGATGAAAAGTTATGTTTTCTTCCAATTACAATACCATTGTATTTCTATTAAACACAGGCGCGTGTGAAAATATCTTGGAAAGTGATATAAAAAGACAATGTTATTTTGCTTGACCGACTAGCTATGTAATCGGCGATGAATATTTAACGAGCCGATAAATTTTAAATCTATTCTTCAAAGTAGTGAAGTAATTTAAAAGTTTCTACTTTATAACGGCTTTTTACCTATAATTTATCACAAAACCTCTCAGAGAAAAATAAAAATTGACACCTAAAGTATGTTGTCTGTTCTCTATCAGTATTATTTGTAGGGATGGATGTATTGAAGATGCAAAGATCGCTAGCTGTCTACTAGGCCAACTGACGTTCCAGTTCGGCTGCAACAATGAGCTATGTGACTCGGTTGCTTTGTTTCTAAGCCCTTCCTCACTCGCTTTTAAGAAACGATTGTAATATCTGCGATGTTCGATTTTAATCAAACGACAAAACATTTCTGTCCTGTATCGTAGTTGCGCGGTCCATTTCGCTAGTAACGACCAAGTAGGTTGTGAAGGACCTTGCAAGTGCATCGATGCAGTATTTTTAATGTTTAAGCATTAAATAAATGCCATAAAAACACTATAGTTGCATTTGCATATTCAGTAAGTATCTCATTCATTTTTCCGGCTCATTCATACCTCAAAGAAAGTTGAATATTGTTCTTCTAAAGTACCGTTGAAGCCTGGAGTAACGCAAGGAGCCAATTTGTTACTGGTCTTTCAAGTAGCACACTGACAAGATCAAGGGTTTGGTGCGATTTTATATATAATTTGTGATGTCGAATTATACTCATTTAAGGAAGATAAAACAGTTATGGGTAGTGTGTAATTCTTTGCGTCATACTGTTCTATTTACCATATTTGGCCGTTGTCATATTTATGCTTATAGTTTGCTTTGCCACTTGCATTCATTTACTTAATTTAAACATTAGCTTCAACTTAGGCATTGTTACTGTTGACGCGGCAAGTCACCTTCATATTAAGTGCCGTTCATTGTTATCTTTGGTGCACCGTCTTTTGTTTCAAACGTTCAGCATATACGAGTATGGTATTGTTTGAAAAAAGGCGCCAACCGAATTAGGCTCCGCAAGACTTTCTACCTTTGTTAGTTAATGCCATAGTCCATCATAAAGAGCAATTCTATTACGAGTTTAGGCATGATGAGAATTTTGTTGTTAACAATGACTGTGTTGAAGATTTTATGGCTTTTTAGTGACTATTTTTAAATGTTTTATAGGTCATGCTTGTTTAAATAAAGTTTTGTTAGTATAGTAATTTAAAATATTTTCATCTTTTCAGAATAACGGTACTTTCTTCTTATTTATGTTCTTTCTTATAGTTAGAAATAAGAAATGTTTAGTTTTAAATGGTATCAACATGGTACCAACCTCGATGTACTTTGAGCAGTCTGGACGTATCGATCGCCGACGTATCTGATATTGTACTTGTATTTAGCTTGTTGACATTCACACGTCATTCATTAGAAGGTAAGTCTGATGATTTATCTCATTTGTGGTTTAGCTTGCCATAATACCGCTCACTACTTTTTACTATAATACAAACATGTTTTTCCATAATGGTGACTAGCGGTTCCCCTCGACTTTGTCCGTTAGTTACCGCAACATCTGCACCATCCGCATCTTGGTCGTACCATGATGTTATAGTGTAATATAGCCATTAGCATTCCTTGATAAATGGAGTGGCAAACACAAAAATAATATTTTAATTCTAACCCGTAGATCTTTTAATGAACTCGTTCATTCAACAAACAGATACGTCTTAAAAACAGGATTATTATAATGCCTTATTATAATAAGTAATATCTGGTTGTGTTATAACCAAGTTGTTTTGGATTATGTATCGCCAATGTCACGTTTACGATTATTTTTGGCGCCAATTAAAATAATCGATTGTAAATTTGACGGCATGCTAATTTGATTAGCATTTGCAAACTGTTAATTGATCTTAGCTATCTTTAATAGGCTAACGCTGTGACTGCATACAGATTTATAAACAATACATTTGTTTTTATTTGATCGAATATTTACGGCCGGTTTCGCAATGTTATAATAAGATCTAACAAAAAGAAGTCTTATTTAGAATGACTTGTTGTTAAGCTTATTCTTCGATGGTTTGACTATCTTCGTGGTGTAGTGGCTAAGCACGCTGGTTTCAAGGCGTCGCTGCTCCGTGGTCCCCGGTTCGATTCCCGGTCGGGACAATATAGCAATAAAAATATATATATATATTGTCTCGGGTCTAGGTATTGTGGTACTACCGTTGTCTGATTTCCATAACACACGTGCATTAGCTACTACTTAATTTGGGATCACAGCGATTTATGTGATTGGTGTCCAATATTTCAAAACAAACCAATTTAATTATTTCATTACGCCTCGAGTACATTGCGGGTTTTGTACGTTTTCACAACATCAGCTGTTTCATCAGTCACCCTATTCTACCTACGTTCGGTCAAGAAGTGTTGTTAATGATTTATACGAGAGTTTATCTACTGATAAAGATAACGCTGATAATACATTGTCGTTTTATTCTTAGCGGCTGATAAGACACGGATAATTTATTCGAGCGATAACGATTACTGCACTTTCTACTATTGTCTCATGGATAGCGTTAAAGGTAAATATTTACATTAGTTCTCAATTGAGATATTTATTATTAACGTATTGCACAAAATAAATAATCGAAAATTATAATATGTACTAGTATAAATAATACAAGTATAACAGAAACAAAACAAACATGAAATTTTAGATTTGCAAATGTTCATTTGTGTTCCAATTTTCATGAACAATGGAGTTGGTAAAAATAATATCTGTGATGCTGGAGTCGTTATTTTTAGAATAGCTAAGTTACAACTAATTAAATAATAGAGGGATGGAGCCCATATCTTCAGTAACAAGAGTATCCTATACAAATTGAAAGATGATTTTATAGCGGACGAGATGCGGTGATCCAGACATCCTGCGCAATAAAAACGATTCGTGGTGCTTCCAAGGTGCGTGCACATCGCAAAATGAAAGACGATTTGGAACCGTGATACGAACATGCTTAAACACAAAATCAAATGATGCAAA
Organism: Pyrausta purpuralis; assembly: GCA_963924145.1. NCBI lineage: Eukaryota > Metazoa > Arthropoda > Insecta > Lepidoptera > Crambidae > Pyrausta > Pyrausta purpuralis. The sequence goes on from OZ001664.1 coordinate 13,477,847, forward strand.
ATGCGATTGTTACTGTCACATAGTATTAGAAAATGAAAGTTATATTTTTTATTTATTTAAACCACTTCTGCAGCTACTTATACTCATGCAAAAAAGGTATATGTGGCGGACTTAATGCTAATAGCATTCTCTATCAGTCAATCATAGGTTTAGGTATGCACAGAAAATGTAAGCGGAAATATTTTACTAAACCTAATCTTCCATTATCGCTAAAATAACATATTTGTTATGTAGGTTGTAGTAATTCCACGTTAAACAATAAATCAGGCGTTCTAAGATTTTATTATTGTTCATATACTAATAAATTCTCATAAGTGCTTGGTACGTACGTGTACTACCTATTACTATGACGATTTGACACACACAATCTTTGCTAATTGGTCTGCTGAATATAACCGACAGTCTTTTGTTCTACTTTCGTTCTGCTATTTCCGAATCTGTTTATCACTTCGGCTATAGCATTTCGCCGACACGAAGCTGCATCGTTAATCTTTGGCTGGCTCGTTTGGCAGATATCGTCGATTCGGGCGGAAGCGGCCTACGCGAGATGCCCGCTTGCTTGACACAAGAGGAATCCGACACCGCCATTGATATGAGTAACGCGGAAACCTAACTCCATAGGTCGAGTTATTGTTAAGATACGCATACCGCTATCTAAGCCATATTTGCTGTCGAACTTACAAGGTGATACCGATGTGGACGTGTGATTTATAATAGAATTCATTTTTCAAAGATCCTTATGCAGAGCTATAGTGTAGAAAGTGTAATCTCTAAACTTAAGCCGTTATATATTGCAAACACATCTGTCCATCAGTTATAAAAGAATTTTGGAACAATTCGCCTATTTACACACTGAACAGCTTCAAATATATTTTGTAAATATCCGGAGGGTCGCAGGCGCAACAAATGAACGTCGGCGGACCCCTATCTATCGGCAGCCGTAGGGTTGTTATCTCTGACGATAATCTGTGGCGGCTGTTGTACGATAGTCATGCTAAAACTGTATGCTGCAACTTGATGTAGGTACATTTGTTTGTACCGTTTTTATTCGCAGGTCCGTCAATGGATATTTTATTTGTAATACTTTTCTTTTCGTCAAATAATTGTACTTTTTCATCAACTGTCACATGTATGTAAAACGTGTATTTTTATTGCTTCAACTCTTTGTTTCTTTATACTTACATTATCTTTGAATTGATACAAACCATAAAATTATTATCCCTTTGGAATAGAACGACAAAAGCGAGATGTCACTAGCAGCAAACTGTGTGATAAAAAGAGATGGGTAGCAGAACCGTTTTTAGCAGCCGTCAGTCAGTTCGGAAGCCTTATAGAAGCTCGCTGAAAATTTCTCTCATTTGAGTTTTTGAAAATTTATGTGAAATTGTGAAATATTTTGAAGAAATATTTATGTTGAAACATGGTGACTTGATCGGTGATTGATTGTTGTTCATTACAGCGGAATAACCCAACAAATAATCATTCATCAGGTAAATTAGTCCAAATCGAAGCCTCTTAATATACGACTTATATTTACCAATGCACTTCAAATTTAAAGTACGTAGTTTGATTATTCTATTCTACAAACGTTAATTTACGTAAAAATAAAGACAGAATAACACAGGAAATGTATATCGACGAATATTTTGTAATGAAATAACATTTAGTTTTACACTAGAGCTGCATGTTCAATATTTTGTGTCGACTGTTTATCATACAGTAAACTACTATATTTAACTTAGGAACATTGTTATAAATCTGTTATAAACCTGATCGAAAGATTATCTCATTTAAAGCTACAAATGTTACTTACTTATGTTAGTTACTGACATCTTAAATCGGTTTCGTTTGACAGCTTTTACTTGTCCTTCTATTCCGATAGGAATATTAATTTTATGATACAAACTTGTCAATAGTGGAACTGTCATCGTTTCCTCACCAATTTAAATGACCCTCATTAAAAAAAACCTTCTTTCAAATGAAAATTTAGTAAGGCCAAAGCCGTCGGTGTCAAAAATATATTTAGTTACGATTTTCTAATTATAATAACAAGTGAGTGTAAGCATTTCGCGTGGGCGGGCGGACAGCACCGAAATAGCTGGCGTTGGCACTCGTGCGCACCGCGCTCGGTCTGATCTAGTGTCTGTCGGACAGACACTGTCCGCGGTTTGACAGACCGATCAAAAAAACAATTACACCGAAGAAAATGATAGATCCTTCATACCCTTAAAAACAAGCAAAACATATAGCAGAGACAGATATAATTTTCTAACGGTGACGAAATCAGGCAAGCTTTTTTTCTGATTGGAAAGCATCTTTATTGAATAAAACAAGGCAAAAAACAATAAGCTCGTAGCACAAAGACCACCCCTTATGGTGATAATTTTAAATGATAGATAATGCTATTCAGTTTAATATGAATAATATGGTAGAAAAATCATTCGTCACTACATCATAAATTAGGAGAGGCAACCCAAAGAACTTAATTGTGTTCACTTTCGATACCAATTCAGCTTTGATAAGAAGCTGCTTAGAGTTTATAATCCACGGAACTACACAATTCACAAAACAATCAAATGACATGATGAAGTAGGACGTAATGGATCCAATTAGCTCAACGACGTGTTTTGAGATGACAATGGAGTTGCATCAGCTTTTACAATTGTGCGACTTGCAGCAATCTTGATGTTACCTGCAGTGTAAATAAATAGATGCGAAAGAAGCTGCAAATGCAACACACTAAAATAGCAATAGAACCTTTTGTAACTATCTATCAATACGACTTGAAAAAAAAAACACTAATTGACTGATCTCTTTTAATTCAATTTAAAAGTTGGTGGCTTACGAGTACGACTTGGCAGCCCTACTAGTGCTGACAGTCGTCAAGATTTTTCACTGAAGAGAGACAACTCTTTAGTGGAGCTATTTGCGAGAGTTTATGATCGCCCGGACGTTTCTGTGTCAGCTGATTTGTCAGAACTGACGAGAGTATTGGTGATTGAGACTGTAAAATCAGAGGTACGACGAAAAGTCTGACAATACCTTCTTCTCGAAACAAAATAGTTTGTCAATTATTTTGACATTTGTATCTAGGCCGAATAATGCTAAACATTTCTATTTTTTTAAGCGAAATGATATTTATCAACATTAATACTGAATAATGACTTAAAATTTAAATCTCGGTGCTATTACTTTTGTGGTGAATAGTGGAAATATCATTATCGCTGTGACAACTAACAGCAACAAATGCAGTCGTTACACGTTGTGCAACCTAAAGGCAAGGTTGACAATGCGTACGCGCCTGGGCGCAGCCAACAGTGGGCGGGGCTCACCTACAAACCCACCTTTTGACAGGATCTATTGTTAAAAAAAAAACTTAATTCACCAAAAGATTTCGATTTTTATCGATTATCATATTAAATACACTAATGAACCGTTAATAGTATATTAATAAACTACGAGTATGTAATTTATACATCGACGACTGACATTTTAGATTGGTGTGTGCATCTCCACGCTCGGACTTCGGTTCCAAAAGTATATGAAACTTGAAAGCTTTTGTGGAAATAATCAGGATCCTTCCACGTTTTAGCAAGTAAGGGGAAATTTTTAGCAAAAAATGGTTTTGTTGATGAAAACAAAAATTTCGAAACGGACCGCATCGAACTAGATGCGGGTGCGATGGGTTTTAGTCGTAAAACAGGGAAAATGAAAACAGTAATGGTATACGATGGCAAACAGCTTTTATTCATTATTATAACAAAAGTAACTTGGACAATAATAAGCTAAATGAACCTGAATAAGGAAACAAGAAACAGTAAGCAAAACAAATCGACATAGTAAAATAGCAATAAACAGGTTACAGTTTTACACCTGCTAACGGAAAGATTTTAATATTTGGATTTGTGTCATTCATTAATAACATAAAGTTTGGATATTCTGGATGAGATATTACACAAAGATACTTTTCATCCATGTAAATTATTGTAAGTGTAAAGGTCGATACAGAAAGCAAATAATAAAAAAATACTACGTCATCATTATTTGCAACTGATGATTAAAACCAACAGTATCTACGTGATTTAATCGGTTTAGCCGAGTTCGCATTACCATATTCATCGTCTTGCACATACTTCTCGGAACCAAATTGTTTACACATTAAATGTGTAGTTACTGTCTGTAGTATGGCGAGTCTATGTGCTAGAAGCTAGGAGTGACCGTATCAAAACCGGTCTACTTAAAATGATATTATTGACGTGGGTCCCGCGGTCGGCACACATCTGTGCGTACGATGCGTTCACGCAACTCTGTTCTGTGGTTTTACCACTAATGCCGTGACGTGTCTTCACAAAATGATGCATAACGTGTTAAACTTTCACTTTATTAAATGATTCAAGCTTTTTGAATGCTTTACTCATATCATACCGTTGGATTTGTCATTTACGGCGTTTAAATAATGGCTTACCCTTAAACGACTGTTGCATTGCAACAGTGAACCTTTTGCATCGTTAATCAATTGCCAAGTAATTTCACTGCCTATAATAACCTTATACGCGTTTTATAGTATATTCTCAGATTATAGTAAGGTAGTAATGCCAGTATTAATAACGTCATCATCTCTACCAAGAACGATTTTAAATTTTATTGTAACGGTGTCTTGAGCACCTACAGACTGATTTCTTATTTTTTAAACTTCAACATAATTATTATTATGATGTGTGCAATCCGTTATTTAATGTCATTTCACGTGGTCGCCGTGTTTGTTTACATGCAGGGTGCATCGTTCCGGCAGCTTACAAACTGGAAAGCAGGTTCCGAAGCGAGTCTTCGATAGAGCCACTTAGAAAGTTACATTTCTCCAACCTACACACGATGAAATTGTATAGTAAGCTATCGACGTGTCGCAGTTCAACTCAAGGTCGTTCGTGTTTGTTTCTCTAACAAACAACGCATTTTATGTGCGTTTTCTTCGAACGGCATGAAATTTTCACGGTTTACGGATTGCGTAAAATACTCAAGCTGACAGGTTTTTGCTGGTTTGGGGAAACTTACCCGTGTCTTGGTACAGTTTGCAATTCATGATCTTGATTCGAGCAGAATTTCATAAACTTCTGTAATATTTGCAATTCTTAAATATGTTCAAGCAAAGTATTTGTTTGAGGCCCTCTTAGTCCTGTTTGACGTGAACATGTTTACATTGTAATACGATGTATGTGTCAATCGAAAAATTTAAAAATGAAGTGAGAATACTTGAGAACGTGTGTTCGCCTTCGACAAAACAAACATTTGACACCGAACTTGTGGTCGATGACTCGTTGAAGGATCTGTTGTGGTCATTGGTGATTTTGGAGCTATAGACAAACCTTTGATGTGTCATTCCGGTTGTTGCACGTGCTCAGGTTCCAAAGCAGGAAGACGGAGTGAAATACGAGTGGGTTAACCTTTGTTGCACACGACAAAGTTTCTAGCGCACAATGAGTAACCCGATCTCCAGGTAAATTTCTAAGGGTCAATTTCAAAGGCTTTCGAAGATGGCACATTCCACAAAGGGAAAAGCAGAAAGGTAAAGCTTTAAACCTCTATGAAAACATTACAGAGTTACATATCTAAGGGAATTTGAGTGGGTAATCGGTTTGAGTGATACTTATCCTAATTTTAACATACAACAGAAATTCTAACTAACATAGCTATCTTTTTAGGTAGGTTAGGGTGTTCATAAGTAGTTTTTTTAATTCAATACAACAAAGAACATTTTAAATATAAAAATGCATAACAAACTAGATAAACATTGACGATACTGTTGTAATATGCCATGGCTTTAACCTCCTCCAATTTTGAAATTTTGCCAAAAGCGAGCCAGCAGCGACAAGGAAAAAATAACTTGTCAAAGGTTGCATAACAAGAACTTTGTTTTCAATAGCATGCAAGCGAATCTGATATTTTTTTGACGATTAACGAGACTCGTTCCACGAAACATTTGTTACTCTTGTTAGGTTTTAATTTTATATCTAATATTTGAACTTAATGTTTTCATTATGTTTCAACTCTGCTTTTGCAATAATCTATTGTTTGGAACAGGTACATTATATTTTAAGCAACTTAAGCGCAGTTTAACAAGTCAATGACCCTAAACTCTTAAGAATTAAGTTCAGGCATGTCAGAGCGATAATTCTTAAAACTAATGACACGAAGAATGTCTCTAAAGTGACCTGAATTGGAAATGGATCTTTGAGTCTCTTTCCGAAACATTGTTTGGACTTAAAATTTTTGTTCAAATGTTCAAACTTTTAAATAATGATTAAAGAAAGTGCAGTGGAGCGCTTCTTTCCATTTCACCTATAAAGTCAAGCATGAATAAATTAGAGGTTTTGAGTAAATTACAAACTTCGTAACCTGTTTTGAGATAAAAACCACTTTCACGGCAGATTTCTAAGGTATCAAAACTTAAATGATTATTATAATAAATCGATTTTACGGTTTGCATTTCTAAATTTTGGACCTATTAGAGCTTCGGCGATTAAAGAAAATACATTTCTATTGCTTATTTATTTAACCATGACCTCAGCAAAACTATTAGATACTGAGTACCGATGTTGTGAATTAATTTGATGAACGGTGCATCTTTGGAAAGTGTTAACGACTTCGGCTGTTTCATTTTGGGTTCTGAACGAAACGAGGAAATCATGTGGTAGAGTGTGCCAGTGACCCTCTTGCGGAAGAGTGATTCCGACGATTCGCAGTAAACCGAGTGGTTGGGTGACTTTTCCGTTCGGTCGCATCTGAAGTTGGTCGGCGGCCGCGACATTGACCCGGCATACATGATCGGGCAATGCACTGAGTGTCGCAGGCTCTTTGTTTATATCCTGCGAGCCTCACGTTCGTTGTCCTCCACCAAGAACTCATCTAGCTAATGTTTAGTCAGAAAACGCTGTATTATAAACACTGTTATGAGATCTGTGTAGGATGTTCTCAGATGATATATCGAGCTGATTGTGAGAAAAAATGTTTGCAAGACGCACACGAATGCCAAATGTTTTATTGCTTCACATGAGAACTGTAAAATATATTCTTTCACGCATATTCCTTGGATGTTTTTTGAATTCAGATTCTAAGAGTGTTCATAATTCGAATAGTATAATTCTACGCATCGGCTTTTAGTGTATGTTCTTCCAACGTTTACTTATTTAGATCTCATAGTTTAAAAAGCGACTAGCGACTTCATACATTTCTAACTTTCTGTCTAGAATTCTGAATCTTGAAACAACCCAGACATACATTGAGAATTTACCGTGCTGGTCGGTATAAATAAAAGTGTCCACAGTGCAAGTCAACATCGCTTTCGTAACTCGTTAATGACATTCCACTCGAGTTGAGCTCACGGGGTGCGTCAGAGTGCTCGTCACGGGTGCAGCTGCCGCGGCAACACCACCGTCCAGGTGCACTTTACGTAGACACCAGAAGCTGAACGGTTTCCTGAAATACGGGTTTCATGGTGACGTAAAGACGGACGCCCGCGCTTTCAGCGGCGCCTGCGCTGGACCCATTTTAGGACATGACTAACGGAAATTCGACTCCTCTCTCTCTGACTCGTTCACTCCCGTGGGACGCGACGTGCGCGCGTCCCGCTCATACGTAAAGCTCCAAGAAATCTTTTAATAGTGTCCACGGCCGCGATCTACTTTCAACGGCGGGAAATGTACACGATAAACTTTGAATTTTTGAATGTACGCGCGGATATCCGTTCGCGATCATTAAATTATTTTTAAATATTATTTAATTATTATAATAATATCTGACCTATAAAGCATTACCCAATAGAAGGTATACTATTTACATATTAGGTCATTGCCAAATATTTTAGCGTTTCAGAAATTTAAAACTAGTCTGCTCCAATGACATGTTGAGGCTGCGCACTAAGAATAGATTCATAAACCGATTTTATTACACCACTGCTGATTCGCAGACGAAATAGATCACATGGGTGGTTATAACTCGCGTAAGGAGTTCTCGTCAAGTATTTAGTGATAAACCTAAAAAAAATAATAAATACACAAACGTGAGTCACGGCAAAGATAAGGTTTTCCTGTCGATATGTTATTAGGTGCGAGCGGCATTACTAAGTCGAATTGTTGAAGGGACGGTGTTCGTCGGCCTACCCCTCTCTTCTAGTCTGTCAACATAGGTGAATGGAACTGACCTTTTTCTGTTGTTTCTCCCAAGCCGGGTCTAAGAGACCCTCGCGCTCCCACTCCTCCTCCTGTTCCATGTACCCGTCTCCGTACTCATAGTTATTTGTTATCACCCCGTTGTCCATCATCATGGTCATCGCACTGACCGTCGATTTCGATGTTCGTTCGAGCCTATGACCGCGAACTCGCGTGTGATGGTTCGCACCGCGCACTGCAACAAGCAGGCCGTACGCCCGCTGCTAGAAGACTGGCGCACGAGCGCTCCTTGCGGCCGCGTTAGGAACTTTCGTTTTGCGTTCCGTTTCACGCGAGCTCCGGAACTGTCAAATTAATAAAAAGCTCTGCGCAAAGTGAGTGCGCCAAACGGAGCGGGCGGCAAAAAATAAAGAGCGAATCAACTGAGGGCTTAGTCTAAGTTTTATCTCCTCACGGTCGATTGCGAGCGCGTTGGAATTTCAAACATTTTGTACGGGAAATAAAAATTTGAGGTAGGTCGCGCTGTAACTTTTCCATACAAAATCTTTACGCGTTCGCAATAGATCGAGTGTAGTAAAACTCTCACTAGGCCCTCTGAGCGTAGTGGAATATGACTGTGCGTATCCGTAAGGTGTGCGTAAGGTTGAATAAGTTTTATTTGATCGTTTCGTTTCATTTTACAAATGACGGCTATACTAAACTTTTATTAATTATTCAAATGTCACTCACCAATGACGATGCCGTTTTGTTAGATTCCCGGCCAAAAAAAATATACTATTAGGTTATTCTAATAGAGACAGAAAAAAAACATGACTAATATACACAAAAAAATTTATTCACCACATAAAATTTCATTGGATAATAATCTTGCTCATGCAAAATAACAGTTATAATTTTATATTCTTTGAAGATCCCACATATTAACATACTTATAGCAACATACACGATCACAGGAAGGTTAAAATTTCGGAATAGAAAACTTATTTCACCATTTAAGAGCTTTGCCACGTTTATTTTTTGGTGTTCTAAAGTGTTATCTTTAAATACATACATAATAAATGAGTATTTTATATGCATAAGTAAACTCATAAGAAACTAGTTTTCATGCAGTACAGATTCATATTACATCCATTGAATTAGTTATAATTTATACATAGGTAATTTTGATGTAATGTCAGTGGAATTATGATTTAAGTAATCCACCAAGCTTTGAGCAAAATCACTATAAAATTAAAAAATATAAACTGTCGCACGTTACCAAGTTATATAATTTTGTATAATTACCTTATGTAAGTATAAAAATTTTACCGACGATTCAACTTTATAATTTGTTGTTCTCAGAGTTTAGAAACGGTTAAAATTTTAGTCTATACCTATATTTTATGTAAGAACAACTATTTTATGTCTTTCTTTTAAATATTGAGAACCCGTTTCACGTTCATTAAAACTGATTCGATTCTGACTGCAAAGTTGTACCAAAAAATTTCATGTTGTCAAGAAGTTAAATAATTATTAAAAATGGTTTTAAAATTAGCTAAGTAGATATCTGTCTGTGTAATTTTTGTTTTAATGCGTTGTCATAAAAAACAATAGTTGTATAAATATAGCACAATTTTTGTTGAATATTATGCAATTCATTAACGTAGAAGGTAGATTCGATCTCTCTGTTTGATTTGTCTGTTTGAGTTTAGTAGAACAAAAAAGCAACCGTACATTAGTGTACAGCAAACTACTTTTTTTGTAACTTAAAAATAATAAATTATAATAAAAATAAGGTCCTTATCATTATTATATTCTTAGACAGATTTAATTTTTGTCACTACTAATGTAAACGGGCAATTTGAAGGTTTATTTAGTAATGCGGTTTTACAGCTACAAATATTTGGTACAGAAGTTCTCTTTACATTATCTAACATAAAATACACAAGTCTTAACTAGCGAGAGATTGAGTCAAAGATAAATAGTACTGACAGTTACAAATATAAAGTATAGCTATGCAGTCTGTATAACATGATCATAAGTTAAGTTCCGAACTTATACTAAGCACAGACTGCTTGTTTGTTTAAAAATTTAATTTATACATTGAATTATAAGGACGAATATTTCAAAATATTTTTTATAGAGGTAGTATAAAAGTTCATAATTCTTACAACTTCACTATTAAGGATCGAATTTATAGTTTGAAACAGAAATTCATAGAAAGAATCTGGCACTCGATTCTTTGAGAAAGTAATCACTGACATATTGTAGAAATACATTGTTTAAAACATTTCAAAAAAATACGAGTCGTAAGACGTTTCAAATAATATTGATACAAGTATTTAGCTAAAGACAATGAATAAAAATAAAACCTCCAACACTTTCGCTGGAAACGTAAGCTTTTAATTGTGCGACAGGCCTTAGTGATTTAATATACAATTTATTACATTATTATTCATGAACATTCACTTGGAAGTAGTTTATCCATTACAGGGATAGGCGCAGGAAACATTACACATATCTTGTGAGTACCACATAAATTAGATTTTAACATTTATAAAGGCTTTTAGCAGCTTACTATGTCAACACCTCGAAGAAATCAGAATCAGATACGCTAAACATACTTATTATGTACTATTCTACTAACAGATTATCTAAACAATATATTTATTTTTACATGTTATTTTAAGGTTTGTATAGTTACTAGATCAACATTTATTACTGAAGTTTTAGAATATTTCCAATACATGATTTAAGGATCAGTCGTTTTTTTAATAAGAAGTTTATGGTACTTTAGTGATAATGGAGTTGCTTTACTACTTACACCCTTGATTTTAAAGTGATATGAGGGCAAAGTTATATAACCATATTTTGTACAATGCTGGTCAGAAAGTTTTATGTCAAAATTTAATACATAAAATGTTATGATTCAGTTTTTGGTTGGTTTTGAATCAGCTTAGTAATGGGATAGAAGTTTCAACTTAACTAAAAAAAATACTAAAATTATTATTACATATTCTGTCTGTGTATATTGTTATATTTATCAATTTACTAAACACATTTTGAATTTGTATTCTCACTGCTGGATCACAGAAGGGAATGTATTTTGTACCTGGGATAAACTTACAGTTGCCAGACTAAGTGTGATTATTACGCAACTCTTTGGTACCAAAAATAGAGACGATTATGCTGAACACATCTATCTACTGAGATGTAAAAAATATAGGTATCAATGAACAACAACAAGGAATAGGCATCCGAGAAGTGTACAAATATTTCTCGCTCCTCTACTTAAGTACATCTATAACAATAATACTTTTAGAAGGCGTCAACATACCACAATTTAAGAAGGACCCAGTCCAAACACTCTTTATTCTATCTAATACACTGATATTCCTCACAGCTCCTCGTTTAAATACCGTAGTCAAAACTTTCGAATTCTGAGAACCTTGAGTCTTGTTTCTGTAAGCGTTGCTGGCAGGCCTCCAAGTAGCTGTCCTGGATCCTGTACATCCCCGAGTTGGCCTGATACATCAGGGTTTCCAAGATTCGCTCGTTCTTAATAGCCTTCGACGGGAGGACCACTTTGATCAATTCCTGTGGTGAGATCCTATACAATTTTAGGTCTCTAGCTAACCTCTCCATAATGCATTTAAATTCATTTTTGGCATCAGTCTTATTAGCGGATTTGGACTTGATTTTGTTCCGGGCCCAGCTGAGCATGGCTTCGAATTTTCTTACCTCTGGGACTTCGAGACTTCGGCACATGATCATTTGAACCATGGATTCTGAGAGGTTGAGGAATTCAGGTGTCTGAAATAATGCGTAAGCCCTCTGTTCGATGAAGGCTAGGATCATGTTTACCAATTCCGACGCTGACGTATAACGCCAGTAGTAGTTCTCTAGAGATATGAGCATTGTGCATACCTGAAAGATGATAACGTCGTCAATGTATACAGGTTCTAAGATATCTATACCAATATTATAAAGCTGAAGAGTTTGTTTGTTTGTTTGTTTGTTTGATTGAACGCGCTAATCTCAAAAACTACTGGCCCGATTTGAATTTTTTTTTTTACGTTGGATATTCCATTTATCGAGAAAGGCTTTAGGCTATATAACATAAAGATACGACTCATAAGACCACAGCAGCAATGAAAAATGTTGCGAAAACGGGAGATAGATATTCCTTTTGAGAGCTTCCGCTGCATACGCTGCGGAAACCGCTTAAGTTACACAAAAATCATGTATGACAGGATTGTTCAGCATTAAGATTTCTATAATAAAGTCCGCGACAGCATATGTCTATCTTTTATGGTTGACTTACTACAACCTTTTTTATGTTAATAAATTTGTAAAAAAATGATGCATTATTTTTAGAGGTGTATTATACACACAGGTATTTATTCTTATCAAAATAAATACATTCATCATCACGAGCATTTCATTAAGAACCAAGTTGCCCTTTATATCATTTGATTTCAATAAATATCTTAGGAGCTATCACAGTTTTAACATAACTCCACACCAAAATAATGTTCGCAGCTTAAGTACAACGTGCGCTTGCCCTAATATACAGGGTGTCCCAGAAATATTGAATCAAACTGCTATGGGAGGCAGCTTGACTAATGTCCAATCCATAAAAAATACGAAAAAAAATAAAACGCACATGACCATCAAAAAAAAAATATATACAAAAAACGGGAAATTCATTTTTTTTTTGTAAAATGTTAACAATCAGTCGAAGCAACCGCTAACAATTAATATTGGCAGAAAAAAAATACAAATTATCCCAAAACGCGATAATTAGAGCTGGAAACTTAGAAAAAAATTATGATTTTCCCGTTTTTTTTTTGGATATTCTTTTTTTTTGAAGTTCATGTGCGTTTTTTTAATATTTTTTATGGATAGGACATTAGTCAAGTTGCCTCCCATAGCAGTTTGATTCACTATTTCTGGGACACCCTGTATTATAAAGCTGAAGAGTTTGTTTGTTTGAACACGCTTATCTCAGGAACTGCTGGACCGATTTGAAAAAATATTTCTGTGTTGGATAGCTTATTTATCGAGAAAGGCTTTTAAGGATATAAACATGACGCTGCGACGGGAGGGGAGGGAGCAAACTCAAAACGCGCGGACGAAGTCGCGGGGGACCGCTAGTAAGTCAAGATATTGTGATTAAATAGCCTCCTTATCAGTTCTTTTGACATATTTAAATATGAAATTTTCCAAAAACATTAGCAGATTTACTCGAGACTCGCGTTAACTAATTATAAGTCATTGAGGTAGTATGCACATGCCAGCTCGAAGTTGCGAAAATTGATGACTAAATACTACGGTGGTCGGAAACGGCTAGGAAGACCATTATATACTCACGACTTCTATTCTGAGGAACTGCTTGGCGTGGTGGAAACAGGCCTGTAGCAGTTCGGGCAGGTCGTAGTGCTCCGCCGCACAGATGAGGCCGGGGATGGAGGCGCAGGTCAGCGGGCAGCTGCCGGTGTGCAGGTAGTCCAGCAATATTCGAAAAGTTTCAGGGTCGAACTCGATTATTGAGAACTGGAAATAAATTGTATTTTTTTGAAACGGTTAAGGTTTAACCTACATTTATAATTGTGGTTACCTTGTTATTCAAGGACAAGTAGTTTAATGCCAAGTGAGTCCCCACATATTGCAAAACCTTTGATTTTTTTGACTTCATCTTAAGTCAGTTCAATATATAGATACTTATATGCCTAACTGTAGTCAAGGTAGAAAATATTTTTGAGACACTAATACATGACTAAGACAAAAGATTCGAGGTGAAATTGTTGGGTATTAGTCATGTGACATTGACAATGTAAATATTTAGTATTTTATTATGCCTTTATCTAGTCTTTGCTAACATGTGTTCTCAGCTCTCAAATTCTATAATACGGTTGGATCACTATAACCCTTTACACACTGCGACTTTTAGCAGTGATGCAGTCGTGATGCTTACGCGCGTTAGCATCGATGCAGTCGCAAAATGTCAACCTTCACACATTGCGCTACTTTTAGCATCGATACAGGCGCGATGCAGAAGTTGGGAAATGTCAAATTATGTACTGGATTTTGGCGACTGTATCGATACTAACGCATGACTGCATCGATACTAAGAAAAATCTGTTCATTGCGTGAATCGCGATGCCGAAGCGCGTTTTCAAAACGCGCGACTGCATCGATGCTAAAAGTCGCAGTGTGTAAGGGGTCTAAGAGTAGGGTATTACTGTTTTTTTATAGTTTGCTTTACCTCAGTCTGCGCTAGTTTAGCGCGGTCTACTTTTTGTGCGTCCGCGCACACCGACAGCCTTGGTACTGCTAGAGCTGCGTTTTTGTCTTTATCTTTGTCTTTGCCCTCTTTATCTGAAAAAAGTGATGATTTGTGCTAGATACCACACTTAAATGTCATAAAAACTGGTAAATACTGTGTGAAATGACAATTTGTATTTATATGTATGTATGCCCACGGGTTTCCCGAGAGCGAAGTGATATCGTGATTTTTTTTTAATTTCAGTCAGGAATATTTTACTAGAGAAAAAATATGTTTGCTTAAAATCGGTTTGGTAATTTTTTAAGATATGGGGAAGAAAACTAAACACATAGACACTAAGACACTGTGATTGTAACACGCATTATAAATCTAAGTAAATTAATAAGAAAGCAGTTAATGCCAGAATGACAGAGGATAAAGAACATTTATTATTATTATTTATTATTTATTCACATTTGCGTACTAGGTGTATACATTATAAGGATAAAATATATAATACAATTTGTGAACTTATGACATAAATCACGTTATAAAAGGAGCTCACTTTATCTAGCTAAAACGTGCGACCAAGGAAGATGACGAAAGATACCTTAAGGCTGTGAATATTAATGCAAATTTGAAACTTACTGGAACAATCCTGTGAGCTCGCCCATTTCTTCTTATCCTCTGCGTTGAGTTGCGAGTGCTGCTTACGTATAGAGCGGCCCCAACCAGCTGTGATGGTGCCGAGACGAGAAAACGCGCGCTTTACCATTGGAGAGCTGGGCACACTTTTCGGTCTGAAATAGGGGATTTTTGTCCGTTTAGTTAATAGTAATGAGTGTAATCATATTTTGAATTTACGAGTACAACAGATTTGTAGTAACTTATAAGGTACAGTAGCGTAGTTTTGTTTGTTATTTCATAGAAAAAATGCATAGTCTGCTGATAATTTGATACATAGGAGTACTGAGTAACTTAAACTGCCTTTTAGCAGTCGTAGGTACCCATAAACTTGTTTCAATACAACTGTCACAATATTTGGATTACTCATATAGCTTTCATATCGATTAGTGGTACCTGCCACTGATTTCAGTGAATATTTAGTTTTTCTATAATTTAAGAGCCGCGTTCTTGTCGGTAGACTAATCACCATTCTTTTCTCCTACCTGCTTTCACCTTGACTTCCTGATACGACATGAAATTGAAATTGCTTTCTCCTCCACTTGGTGGAAATAGCGTAGCCTAGGGCCGTTCTCTACCCTCTTTGCTTCTAATTTTCCTTCTATTATCTATAATGTTTAGTTAAGATTCATAATAATGTCTGCCTATGGGTCAGATATTGTACCAATTAATAGATACATAGACATGTATTCCGAAGGCTTCTCTTCATACCTCGGTGATTCAATGTCGGGCACTTGTAAGAAGTTGCTGCTTTTCTGTCGAGCTGGTGTTGGCGACAACAGCGTGGGTGCTGGCCTGGCCAACAACTCCGCAACCGGCACTTGCGGCGAGCCGAACCCAGTTTGGATGCCGTACAACATCTCTTGGAAGACCCTGCAACATAAGGAATATGAGGAATATTCTATGTATGAAAGAATGGAGAAATGCTGGAAAATTACTTCTGACTAATTCTACATAGCATAACGTGCTTCTGGTCATATCTGACCATGGCGGTTAATCTCTATTGAGATTGGCTATCGGCGCGGGGCATTATATATAGTGCTTAAGTGTGTGCGAAACATCAAAGAGGCATTCTACATATGTTGTAATAAAAAAAATCTATAATAATGCTTCTGATGCGTACATTATAAATCTTTCATAAAGCGTTACATAAGTTGTATTTATTTTCTATCCAAAATGTTATCATCATCATCATCATCATTATCAGCCAAAGGACGTCCACTGCTGAACATAGGCCTCCCCCACGGTTTTCCACAGCGACCGATTACTAGCGGTCTGCATCCAGTTTGATCCTGCAATCTTTATAAGGTCGTCTGTCCATCTTGTTGGTGGACGTCCCACGCTGCGTCTTTGGTCGAAGGGTCTCCAATCTAGAACTTTCCTGCCCCAACGGCCATCAGTTCTTCGCGCTATGTGCCCTGCCCATTGCCACTTAAGCTTACTGATTCTCAAGGCTTTGTCCGTGACCTTAGTTCTTC
This sequence comes from Pyrausta purpuralis, assembly GCA_963924145.1. Lineage (NCBI taxonomy): Eukaryota > Metazoa > Arthropoda > Insecta > Lepidoptera > Crambidae > Pyrausta > Pyrausta purpuralis. The sequence goes on from OZ001664.1 coordinate 13,494,421, forward strand.
TACGTATCTCCTCATTTCTGATTCGATCCCGTAGAGAAACACCCAGCATAGTCCTCTCCATCGCTCGTTGTGTGACTTTGAGCTTTTTTAAAGGCCCATAGTTAGAGACCATGTTTCGGATTCGTATGTCATCACTGGTAACACACTGGTTGCAGACTTTCGTCTTAAGACACTGAGGTAAATGAGATGAGAAAACACTATTGCGTAATTTCCCGAACGCTGCCCAGCCGAGTTGGATTCGTCGATTGACGTCTTTCTCGAAGTTGGACCTACCCAATTGGATCACTTCATCCATCCAAAATGTTATCCCAAGATTTTATTATTGCAGATGTTGTGTTTTTATATGAAAGCATCTTTTATCTTAATCGGACCAATCAGTTATACCAAACTCACTTTCAGCTCATAATTTTGACTTTGCAGAAATGCAAAAAGCTTTATGTTTGATGGAAAGTAAAGCTAATTGTCCAAAATTAATAATTGAACCTACCTGCTTCTAACTCCTAATATTGCTCTGACACCGATAAACTTGGTCTTCTGTTTCGACTGGCCGACCAAGAAGACGACATCGAACAGTTGAGCATTTTGAGCTATGTTGAGCTCATTGTTTAAGAACACGCGGGTAAAGTCTTTGGCGAGCTGGTCGTAGTCCTCGAACTGATCTCTGACGGAGTCTAGGAGGGGAGATGATGGTCGCATGTGGCCAATGGGACGCCAGGAACCTGAAAATAATAATAATTTCATTATAGTTATTGAAACTAGGAAGACATATAGCCAAAGTGAGTTTGCTTTGTCTATGATAAAACCTTACAGTAGAGTACCATAAATTTAATACACAATACAGGTAGAATAAAAACATAATTTGATCATAATTTACATATTAGTACGTAAAGTTGCTCAATGCATCTATTTATAAGGTCACCTCGTTTTAAGTGAAAATATCTAAAGGGCTGGATGGCGATTCTCGCAGCAATCGAACTTGTTTCGTGTGCTAATTCGATTGCGAGTTTAACCGTTTTACTTTTTTTAGTGCAAGCGGGAGACATATCGCAGAGTTCCGAGACTAGAGAATCGGAAATGAAACTTTAAGTTAAAAAACCTGCCAAGTACGAGTCAGACTCGCGCACGAAAGATTCCGTACTACTATGTATGTAAGCACTTTTATTTTCTTAATGATACTAAATTAAATTTCCATGAAAATATTTTTTCCTTTGGTTTATGGATTAAAACTCCGTCACTTGTTTACTTATCATAACCATGATAGTTTTCCTTCTAATTTCATCCTATTTGCTAGTGCTGTGAACATTTTCACGTATCTACCTTCTACCATTTAGTTGGAAGGGGGTTGGACTTTAACAAAAATTCGACCTTTAAAACGGAATGTTACGGAAACAGGCCTTTTTATCGAAAAGTGATGTTAGAAGACTCATAATAATTTTAAAATACCCATTCAACGATACCTACGCTACACGATGAGTTTGGCAAGAGACAAAAAACCCCCACGTTACTTGTATGAGAGATACCCCAAAAAATGTTTTAAAATTTTGATTGTTCCATTTTGGCAGGAAGGTTAGAATACATATCCATGTCAAATAACAGTTTTATTGCACCTCAGGTCTCTGTGCTGAAATGCGGACAGACGTAAAGACGGACAGAGGGACATGGCGAAACAATATGGATTCTTTGTTGGACTACGGAACCCTAAAGAAGTAGGATTTTTTGTACAAAAATCTCACCTCTTCGGTACGGTTTTGGTATCTGTCCAGTTTCGGCGTGATTCTGCAAGTTGGCGACGATGTCCTCCAACATTTGACTTCGGGTCCTTTCTTGCATTCTCGCAAATTTCGGTGCCGAATACGATGCTCTTTCTCCGTTCACTATTTTCGTCAACAGCCATTCCCTGAAATATTAATATATACTATTGTATTGACAGTTGATAAATAACGTTGTCTATCATTGTAATAGTTCAACAAGTTGTCAATGTTTGTTTCAACATTAATATGCATTGCGTCAAAATTTTCATTTAACTACGGCTGTTAGACATTTTCCGCGCTTTGCTAAACTGAGTTTAAGTTACCTTGTTGAGCTGAGCTGCACTCGATCTAAGTTCCCTAACTTGGACTGCATAGTTGATGCATAGTCTACCTGACCTTTTGTCTGATGCCTGCAGACTTCAGAACTTATAATTGTTTGTTTCCTAATTTGGCGTGCTTGGATCCCTTCGAAACTTAGAGTTTTTATTTACTAAAAAACCTTTTAATAATAATCACTAAATAGTGCATATACAGTATCAACATTGCTTACTAAAGATTGAGGTCATGACGAAAAAGTAAAAACCGACTTCAAAACCAAAATGCACTAAAAAGTCTTAAATAAACTCTTCACCATTGAAAGGAAAGGAATCCGTTTTAAGCAAACAATTTCTTTTTGGAGTCGGTGCCATCACTTTGACCATCAAGCATCAACTATCACAGCACCGACTCCAAAAAGAAATTGTTTGCTTAAAACGGATTCCTTTCCTTTCAATAGTGAAGAGTTTATTTAAGACTTTTTAGTGCATTTTGGTTTTGAAGTCGGTTTTTACTTTTTTTTAAAGTTTATTTTATTTCTTTATTTTTAGTGATTACATAAGAGGGGGGGGGGGGGGAGTTGCACCTTATGATTCTATTTTTTACGAAGCTACAAATTACCTATCATAAGTTGTGTCATTATGATTACTGAACTCCTAGGCGTTAAGGAGTTCCACCATCAGCTCAGCCCCACAAAATGTTAACTATCAGACGTAACAACACGTCAACATTAAGATTCTAGTAAAGAAACACTATACGTGCCTTTAAAATTTGAGGGTTTCCCTCAAATACACCAAGATCCCATCATCAGATCCCAAAATGGAAAAAATGGGACCAACTAGAAGGTATACCCTCTAAGTAGGTGAAAAAATTTTTCGATTCGGTAGACAAACGACTGAGATATGAGGTAACATACATACAAAAAAAAATAATGATGATAAAAAAAAACATACAGTCGAATTGATAACCTCCTCCTTTTTTGAAGTCGGTTAAAAACGAAAAAGGTATGTTGTACTATCGAGGTCACCGTCCATTACTCTAACATTGTTTACACCTCATGTTGTCTTTTTTGTAGTAACATCGTTTTTATGTCGTTTAGTCAACAAATATTGTTTGAAAGTGTAACGTGGCAGAGACCTCATTATTTCATTTGCCTTAAATTTCTTCTCCCAAGACACCTCACATATCCCTAATCATCCAAACAATTCATTTCAAAAGTTACCTGAACATGGGCCCCTTGTCAAACACACTCTGTTCCCACAGGTAAGGTTTGTAAGCGCCCACTTCGTCGCGAGTGACAACCGACACTTCGTACCGAGTCGGTCGTCGCTTGATCTTCGCTGAGACTCGAACTGGAATTTTTTGAACTACTTGAATATAATGTGATGCGAGAAAATAAGTGGACTTGATAGACAAAGGGGAAACGGGTGATGGAGTGAACGATGGGAGTTGAAAACAAACTGCTCTACTTTTACGGCGTTACTTCGAAATAAATATACAACGCATTTTCATTTTCAACCCTTAGTAATCAGATAATCCGATTACTTCTTAGATTATAATTTCTGAGTTGATTTAACGGGAAATATTAAGATTGAACTTGTTAAAAAAAATCGTAGACGCTACTGATACAAGGATAATAAATAATTAATTAACAAAATATTTGTTACTAAATAACAAAAAATATTTAGTAAAATAAACACATTTGCATTGAGTTTCAATAAAAATCATTATTACCTATAAAACATTATTATTATTACCTATTATACATACGCGTTCAACCATTAATAAATGAACCAATAGGGATCATTAACAGCAATCAAATTAAAGACTTACCTAAAATAAAAGTATGCAGAAAGTGGCTTTTGATACAGGCAGGCGAGAAAGCAGTGTTATCAGCTTCCAGAAACACGACACACACGATATCGTTGCCTATATGCCGTTTCCTCTGCAGCTTCTGAGGGTCGTGCCTCTCGTATGGCAGGAGGGTAGACACGTGGAACATGATCTCGATGCCCCGCCAATTCGTGTACACGGAGTATAGGCCGGTTAGGTCGTGGACTGTGTCTAAACCGCCTTTATATTTGTCGAACCCTGAGGATGATGATAATAAATATTATTTCTTCCATAAGTTAGAACACAAGCAATCGTTAAGTTAAAACAGACAAATTACAAGTACAAGATTGGTTGGTGGCCTCAAGGCTGAAAGCGTTCTCTTCCAGTCATTTGGGTAGAGGAAACAAAGGTCGTTGATGAAGAGTTATATATTATTAATTAGAATTCTGTGGAGTTTGAAAGGGCTCATAAAAGCTATACTAACAAAGAGTATAAGTTTTATAATTTAAGGAAATGTAGTGAGAGTTTCAGGAATTTAAATAAGAAAGTAACAATTTGATCAACAAAATCATTTCAAAAGTGTCATACTTTTGAAAAGATTTACTGAATTGAACGAACCTCCATAATCGTGAAGACAGTTATTTGATTTAGAAATAACATCAAAACAAATTTTATTACATTAATAGAATTTCGCTCGCCTATCACTTTGATTATATTAACTGAACTCAGATTAATTAAATTTGAGCGGTGTGTAAATATAATACGGCAATGAAAAACAAAACAAGTTAAACTTCCTCAATTTATAGTTATTAGTTACGTACCTTTCAGCCGGACTTTCTCTCCTAAAACTTGCAAAAACTCTTCGAACATGGGTGAGTTTTCATTATTGTCCAGAATCTCCTCTTCCGTGTACTGGTTCTCTTTCACGTAGATGACGCCCACCTTTAACTCCGATTTTATGAACACCTGAAAAAAAAAATGCCACACTTTAATAAAGTATACTATATTTTAATCTAATCACTTGTGTGGTCTATTGTCAATTCTCATGATATAACCGTGGTCTCTGCCGACATAGTTCCGTGTAAAACCACCAGGTGGCGCTCGAAAAATGCTGAGACAAAATTGGTGTTTTCGTGTATTTATTGATTGAGAAGAATTTTTGAATGATGCTTAAAAACTATATATATTTTTTAAGATTTATTAAAGATATAGCTACGTAAGTTAAAATGATATTTGATGAATTAGAAAATCATAAAATTGAAATTGTCGACGCGAAATGTCAAAAATGATGCATCAGACTACGCCCGCTGATTTCTAATATATTTATTACAAGTGGCGTCACTGCTGAAATTTAGTCTCTAATGGAAAATTCATATTTCTGTAGACGAAACAAATTCAGTGGTCTCAGCAATTCTCAAGAAATCACAGTCAAAGTTAACTTCTACAATTTTTATTTTTTAACAGTTGACCCAACATCTAAATGTTTTTATCCGATAAAAAAGTGTTAATTATTTTTATGTGTTAAAAAAATGAAATTTGTGTTTGTTACATCATAAGATATTTGTAAATTGCATCAGGTATTTGTTATCAGCTGCCTGAATTAAATAAATAATAATGTGCTGTTTATTCAGATTCCTAATACGGGCCACTGAAAGCTAAAACTTTATAAGTCCCAATTCAATAGAGCAATTATTTATGAAGGCAGAGTGGCAAGTCGTGTGACGCAATTCTTGATCAACGCGTTGGTAGTGCCTGTAGCTTCAATTGTCTCTTGTCTCATAAACTGTGATCGAGTAAAGTTAGGGTTTTACATTCATTTATTGTTTATTCCATACCTTATAAAAGAAATGTGAACTGGGAAAATACTATAGTATTAATGACTTGCGGTCCCTGCCCATTGCGACGAAGACACATCCAACAAAGTAAAAAAATCGGTCCACTCGTTCTCCAGTTACAAGCGATATAACTAACCCCACTTTCTTTTGTGTATATGGAAGAAGATATAAGAAAATATTCTGTGAGTACCTTTCATTGCTTTTCGTGCTTGGTATCTACTAGTAGTATTATATTATCTGGGCCACTGTAAACCTAAACTTATCTTACCTTTATTATGCGCATGAAGAATGCAAAATCTTCGACAGAGATTTATCTAGCTCCGAGAACTCTACGCTCTTACCCTATTTCATGATCAGCTGTTGCGGGAAACATCCTTGAAAACATCTTAAACTCCAATATTTCTCCGGAGCAATACTTTTGATGCAACATCTCAGGCGAAGGTACAATTTAGCAACCGAAACCGAGTTTCCGATTTGAATTTCCGTCGGACTAGATAATGGAAGCTTCCAATAAACCTTTGCGGCTCGGATTTCAGAAATGTCTGTTTGCTCCTGCGAAAGGGGTTAAAAGCATTCTTTGGAAGACTCGAGTTGCCAGGTGAACTTAGCGATCATTATGGTCGTGTCGTACCAGAAATTTCGAATACATTTTTCAATTTTTATGAATCTTAATCACTTATCTATTAGTTACAATATCTCCATTTCTTATTTAATTTCAATATGTATATCTACAATCTTTGAGATGTAAACACCATCCATCGGTGTTTTATTCTCCCATTAATGGATATCACAAAAAATGAGCTTAATAGCCAATTTGCGTACATTTCCTACACTTCAGAGCAAGGGCGATAATCTATTATTTTTCTATCGGGATCCAATCTTTTTTGTACTGCTATAAATGGGCTTAGCCCACTAGGGAAAGACACTCATTATCTTTTCGATCTTGAAGCAACACAGACTTTAGTCGACCGTATAATAAAAGTAATGCCCACTCAGCTGATGGAACTAGCATTAATGAGATAAAGCCGGGTGTTAAGTTTCACTGTAAAATAAAATGTTCAATGTGTCTCTGGGATTCATTAGAGGCGATTGTTTTAATTAAATGGAAAAATTATAACGTATAATTAAGAAAAGCATGTTCATTATTAAAAGGTTGAAGAGTGGAAAATCACTGTCGTATGACTGAAGTCTGAGCTTACCTGAACTGAATATTATTTGTATTTTTAATTCAATTAACCACAGCATTTATATTGATTCAGCTCAGTTATATAACAAAAATTTACATAAAGCACATAAATCTACATTGAATTTGATTGATGTGCATTTGAAATGCTATTAAGTTTCCTTTTGTGTACTGAATTGAAACAGTCCCGAAATATTTTATTCGAACTACAGAATTACGTTTAACTATCAATGAAGTAGTCCTTCTATCTCATGATTTTAAAACGTTCAATTAATATTTCAATGGGCTCCGACCTGGCTGAGATCTATTGAAACCCGATTCATAGCGACAAATGTCAAACGAAATTGGACTGACACGGGAATCCACTCAGTTTTACCGAATCCAGACAAAGCTATTTCATACCCGCCTACTGTAAGAGGGCCTTTAGAAGAGAAGAATACAATTTTGGATTAGACTGATACTTTTATACCAAACTAACATTGGTGACGTGTGTGTAAAAACCTGATGAACCAAAAGTTTTAATCGATAGTACAATTTCCATGAAAGAAACGTGCTTTTTTGTTGAGTGTTTGAAAAATCGACTCTATGTAGATCCAAAGAATATATAACAGGACTGTAGTGTAGAGCTATGATGACTACGGCGTAGCGAAAATACTCGTAGCTTGTAAATATTATTAACTAAAAGTAGACAGTCAATGAGTAAGAATAAGAATTTGTGTTATAGAGGTAAGGTAAGGTATCAACATAAATGTTTATTTATTATGATGCTTACGGCAAGGCACGAAGGTACTTTTAGGATAGGTAGCTAGTAGGAAGTAGTACCTCCGTGTTAATATAAATTGCACTTGAAAAAAGCAACTATACATATTTAACAAAACACTATAAAAACAAAAAAAAAATATATAAATTGGCTTCCTTTATCTTAACCGATTGTTAAATATTTGTAAAAATATTTCCTTCGGATATTGTGAGAGCAATCTCGCAACATTGATGAGGTCACGCAGCCTACGCGTTAAAAAGAAAGCACTTGCAAAATTCAACAGACTCGCCAATGTGTCGGTGGTCGAGTGGCATAGGATACGCCCGGATAGCGTAAGACTAGGAGTTCGATTCCTCGTCAGTCACTGTTGCTTTTTTCAAGTGCAATTTATATTATTATGCTTGTGTAGTGACAAAACACTATAAAAACAAAAATTTAATCACAGTACCTTCGTGCCTCAACCACAAACAAAGTAACATTGTTATTTCTAAAAACATCTCATAAGAATTTTCTTTTTGTTGTACTACATTTTTGTATCTATGTTTTCAGTGAATATTTACGATCGAACCAAATGTACCGTGATAAAGATGTCTGGAGGAAAATCGGGATGCTGCTCCCAAGTCAGTTCAAGTTCCGTTCTTTGGAGAAAACTGTCACTTATCGTTACCCGCGAAATTATATTTCCGCCCGTTTCGGTTCAGAAAAATAATAATGTGAGTGATGTTGAATCTTTCGGTGACTCGTTTATGAGAAATGGCGTTAACTTTTTGATGCTGTTATGTTATTTAAAAAATATTCGGTGTAGGTATTGTGTTGTGTTCAAGTAACACATCCACCACACAAGCAAACACTAAGCTGGATTGATTTCTGAAGCTAGGTTTATCTAATTTCTTTAAGGCCATTTTGAAAAATTGCCTAGAACATTGATTTGGTTATTTTTTTCCTAAATATATAGTAAGAACTATCAATATGAAACAAGACATAGGAAAATATGTCAGGATCTGTAATCACACGTTTCTGACCTCTAGCCGGGATGGGATAGCACTTATGTGGCTCTCGGCGTAAATGAGCTGAAGATTTTATGACGGCCCCGAGCAGATGTAATACTTGTAACAGGCGTTACACATGAAAAAAGTATTCTTCTGTTAGTTAGTAAAGTAGGCACACAGTGAAAAACATATGCAATGATATTTTATTCGTCAAAGATCATTATTGTGACCCGACATAAAGGTACTACGGCCGCATATACATGTAGACCGTAGAAAAGCTCTTATAGGTCTACTCTATGAACTACGCTGACAGAGATGATACTTGTAGGGAACAAAACGTAATTTTGTACAACTTGTAATAAACGTTCCCCGAGCCAAAATCTCTATATAGCTTCTTAATCGCTTTGCGTCGTCTTATGTTTGAAGTGATACGCTGCCCATTTTTGTGTCGTGAGTGCAAGCGATTTTCGTTTGTTTGAAAGTGTTAAGGCGGTCAGATACCTTGACTGTACATCATCATCATCATCATCATCATTCTCAGCCAAAGGACGTCCACTGCCGAACATAGGCCTCCCCCACGGCTTTCCACAGCGACCGATCACTAGCGGTCTGCATCCAGTTTGATCCTGCGATCTTTTTAAGGTCGTCTGTCCATCTTGTTAGTGGACGTCCTACGCTGCGTCTTTGGTCGAAGGGTCTCCAATCCAGAACTTTCCTGCCCCAACGGCTATCAGTTCTTCGCGCTATGTGCCCTGCCCATTGCCACTTGAGCTTACTGATTCTCAAAGCTATGTCCGTTACCTTAGTTCTTCTACGTATCTCCTCATTTCTGACTGTACATGTAAGTGCGGAAAAGCGCCGGTAGAGTAGGCCGGCAGTTATGTAGGTGGTGGTATTGGTGTCGTTTTGGAGACCGTATAACTATAGCAATCTCTCTTAACCAATTAAAAGGCTTCCATGATTAAATATGCTTATAGACTGCTGTCGTGCGAGGTCAAGGTCATTAACTAATTTGCGTTGGGGTTGCTTAAAGGCCAAGATCTAATTTGACGTAATAAGAAAAGGTAGCAAAGCCTTAATAAAGTACCTTATACGGCTGATATAAAATGTACTGGGCCGGTATTACTTCAGTGGGTATATTGTCGTAGTTTATACCCCTTTATTACGTCCAGAGGCCGTAAACCGGTCTTGAGACCCTATTGTGAATGACAACTTTCGTATTTACGATAGTAGCCGTCCTTGTCATTCATGTAGTATAACTAAGGAAGTAAGAGGGATGGCTGTAGCTGGAAATAAGGGAAAAGTGTTAAAGAGTAGTTGTCTTCTGAGGAGGGATGTAGATATTCTCTTTTGTTTGGCAACTAAGTTGGGGCACCTTACTGTCTGTTGCTACCTACATAAACGTGGACGAGGAAAATATGATCGTATTGTGTTTCGAGTTTATAGTCGTCAGTTGCTTGCCATTTTATAAAATAACAAGCGGTCCCCCGCGACTGCGTCCGTACGTTTTATTTTTTCTCTATCGCCTCTTGCTTAAGGCCTTATAGCCTAAAGCCTTCCTCGATACACAAGTAATCCAACACAAAAATATTTTTTTGAATCTGTTAAGAAGTTCCTTGGATTAGCGCGTTCAAACAAGCAAACTCTTCAGCTTCATAATATAAGTAAAGATAAATATTTTTCCCACACAAAAATCACTATCTCTAAATTCAAGCGTTATTACTTAAGAGAATTCTAATGTTATCATTGTACATAAAATCTTGTTGACAAATCTATCTGTGCTACTAAAATATTAAATGGCGCGGACATCTTTGTTGCTAAAAATACAATTTCATCTGTGGCCGTGATTTCAAGTCGTCTTTCCCGCGGTGAAGTATTTTTCCAGATGTTCCGATTTAGTGTTGTTTGTTGCTTATGTGTTATAATCTGTAATGTCGATAAAAATGCTTAACGTCGAAAACTATTTATCTCTTTTTAATTTACGAATTGTAAGCTGTTTAGAAAGTGATGTGGCTTTTATCACTAAAACTGTTTCAAGGATTAAGCTGTACTGATAAAGGTTTATTATTGTGTTATGTTTGTTATTAGAACTTAGATTAAATTATGTTAAATCTTATTGCATGCCGAACATGTTTTTATTTAAGCTTTTCAACGTGTTGGACTGACTTTGTACCGTAGCCTACAGGTGTTATTACAAATATTTGAGTATTTATTTATTCGTAGCACAAGCACAAGAAAAAAGATTCCTTAGTTCGAAACTAAGACAATTGGTGTGTTGTCTGGCGCATATTTAATAATTATTTTCTTGTTATTGGTTCATTATAATACAAATTCAAGAAATTTTTATATTTGTGATAACATAGATGTTTATTAATTATTGAGGTCATTTTTACTGATAAATAATACTTTTTTTATTTATAGAGTACTCCTTTCGCTTTCCTTAAGCATTCGTTTCTATATGATTATTTATATCAACCCCATGCAAAAATAACTGTTAAACAGCGTTTATTTCTGGTTTCCATATACCTGATTTCATATCGGTATCGATTTATACTTTTACATCGATATAGCGTCACTATCGAAACTATTACAGCACTAGTTCGGATTGGGTATTAGAATGCGACACTCGCGGCGGTCTAGCCACTAATGGAATTGGATATTTGCAGCTGTTTTTTTTTCTTTAGTTCAAGTGATAATGTTACAAAGGCGAGGTAATCACTGAAGTTGGCAATTCTAGAAATTTTCGTTTTTCATCTATGAGGTTGTCTAGACTTTCAAAGTTGAATTCATGTGATTATAGGTAAATAATTTTCGTTAATAATGCACTTCCATATGAATTATAATTCCATTATAATGCAATGCGATGCAAATGGACTCCCAAAAAATGGGATGGAATACAGAAATTATTCAAAGCACGAGCGAATAATAAGAGCCCTTTCCTATGACTTTTCAGTTCCTGTATTACTGGATCCCACAAAAAACTCTGGTATGTTAACACGGCAGATTTTAGCACCTGTCAACTCCTGTCAGTGACAACATCTCTACCTCGCTCGCACTTACGGATAAAGCGGCGTTACTATGGTGATTGCTGTGTTTGTACATACTGGCATTTTAGAAGTGGAACTGGTCCAGTCTAATGACAAAACTGGATAAGTGTAAAACAGGTATCAGTTTTGCGGATCTCTGCAAACGGGATGTCTGTTTGAATATTAGCATTAAAACGCGCTCTACTTCTAAACGGCCTTCTGCAGAAAACTGTACCTACAAAATAAGGGACAACGCCGTAGAAAACGGCCTTTAAGCTACTTCTGGGTAAGCTGGCTCCAATATATTCTCGCAACGCCTAGCCTCGCAACTTAACCGATTTTTCTTCTTTTTTTAAACACATTGCTCTGATCCCAAAGTAAGTAGCCAATGCACTTGTGTTATGGAAATCAGACACAACTGTGGTACCACAACACCCAGATCCGAGAAATGTAGAAATCATTATAGAAAATAATGATTTCTACATTGACCCGACCGGAAATCGAACCCGGGAACACGGAGCGGCGACGCCTTAAAATCCAGCGTGCTTAGCCACTACACCACGGAGGTCGTCGAAATTACAATAATTGCCATAATAAGATTGCCATCTAAAATGATGAAACAATATTCTAGTTAAAGTAAATCTTAATACGTATCCAATCAACTGAATCTTAGATGCTTTTAAAGCCGATTATTAATATATAACCCATTGTAAGGTGAGGCTGAGGGGTTGAATGTTTATGTGGAGGGTACTACAGACCTGCACGCATATGGTGTAAAGTCTTGTAAAATAATAAAAGGGTGTAAATTACTGACAGGAAACGCCCGGCCGTCGACGACTACAGGCCGTTTATAATGTAGAGCCTTCGTAATTATTTACCTGCCATTTTTGCGGCTCGCATACCCTTTACGTGGGCCTGCTTTTAAAAAAGAGAACCATTTCGCTTACATTGTTCTTGAGGAATGTTAAAAATCTGGTGCTATCACAGGCTCATGAAAGAAAGAGAGAACTAAACTGCCTTGGTGGCGCAGCGGTAAGAGGGTTGCACTTTAAAGCGACGGCTGCGAAAAAGGTCTCAAAATATGTACTTGGGTTTTTCTGTTCAGGAATTCTAAGGGTAGCCCGGAGTTCGGAAATTGGCGGTGTTTCATTGCCTTGGAAAAGCACGTAAAGTCCGGTCCTGCGTATGATCTCTCGCCGGTGATGTTAGGCTATGACAGTGTAAGGAATAGCGAGTGCACCTGTGTTTGCGCACACACTTTTGCATTGTAATATGTCCCACGCAAACAGTAAGTCGTTGTGACTGGCCACTATATTCGAAACGGGGGACTATTATTATTTCGAAAGATAAATCTGATGACACCAATTATTTTGGTAAATCTATGCGAGAGTCAAAATAACTGCAGCATCACAGAATCAAAGTTAAGGGTATAATGTTACGTTTTTTCATATAAATAAGGTACTACATTTGAGACAGCGTTTTACGGTTGATCTACTATACAATTAACATCATTTAAAACTTCGCGTGTAAAGCAAACATATTTTTTTCCATCAACGTTTTCCACGGAAACATGTTAAATTTATGTAAAACAAGCAATAAAATAATATTTGATATCATTCCCATCCGAGCCTCGCGGCTATGATTCCATATTGTTATCAAAAATATTCTGGTTGCGTAAACAACAGCAACACCAAACGTAATATCCGTGGCACGTGCTTTAAAATACGTTTCGTTCGAAACAATTTTAACTTCCATTCCATTTCCACGGATTAATTCGCATGTCTATGTGTGTGTGTGAATCTACGAAATCCGACGTTTCACTGAATCCTAAATGCAAGGACGGACAGGTCTGAAAGCGGAGTTGAGACTTACATCGTAGCTTATATACGTACCTTTGTCGAGCGCCTAATGAAAATAGGCAGTTCACTGGATCGAACAAACTTCGCCTTATTTACAGCAATATAAAATAAACCGTATGTCCGCGCCATAAAAGCGTTCTCAACATTGCCGAGCTAATTTTATAGGCGCAAACCGAAGAAAATGTATTCAGTATTTTGAGCGAGCTTATAAACGTTACTGTCTGCCGTTGTGCAGATAATTTTAACTGTGGATGCAAAAATAAACGTATCTGTTAATGACCACATAACTATGATTCACATTATAATCCCTTTGATATTGTCATAGTATTATATTCCCTGAGGTCTCGTCATCTCATTTGAGTGCTGTTTTTTTGTATGATAGTTTTTTAAAGAATATTTATTACGAGAATTCAAGCAATGGATGAGATTGCATCTAAGGTGAAGATTTAATAATAGTCCATTAATAATTTAAACGATTGATGTTTGTTATTATTTGGGTTGATGACAGTGGCTGAAGAAATTATTAACAAAGTAGATGTAACCGTATTTTATATTTCCACATGTCTCTAGACTTGATTAAAATGTGACTAGTTTAATAATAACAAGTAACCAATCAACACACTGATAAAGTAATTGGAACATACGAGCACCAGAGACAAAATTTCAACCTACTCATGAAACATACCGCGCTAACTAATATTTTAATACACTCCCATCAAGGAGACGTGAAGAAGCAAGTTTCATAGGTCGCCGTCTAACTTGTCATTAGTCCATTACCCTGATTACTCGCTAGCGGGAGACAAGATCACCCCCCCCTTTTGCCTGTTTCAGGAAAGCCCCCTCTTCATGGAGGCTGCCTACTAAAGTACTAACGCGGCTCATCAATGTTTCACGTCTGCAAGCGGTCGCATCGTTTATTCTTAATTGGGAACTGAAAAAACAATCACGGACCCGGGAAAAGGTTTTACTGCTAATTTACCTGCTAAACTAAGGCGTGGTCTAAACAAATACGACGGGTTGTGGTTCAATATTATGTTATCTTGGGGATACACCGAACACGGGAGTGTCGATAAAGAATTTTTTTTTATTTTTTTTTTATTAATATAGTTCTGTTTTTTTACACATACTACTACTAATAATTAGATCAATAGTATCGTATTTATTTAATACAAGCACCTATACAGATAAATATGCGTCACCAGTTAATTAAGGAAGTCCTACATAATCCATTTTTATTGCATATTCACTGGGCAAATAGTACTATAATAGTTTAAGTATCTCTGCGTAAAAAGGGACCAGCCAAAAATGCCAAAGTGAGTTCACAAGAATGCGTCAATAAACTATGTATAGCTAGACTATTAGTCGAGCTAGTGCAATTGCTAGTTTCCTACGAAATATTACAAATGTAAACGTTTGTGAGGATCTATTTATATTGGTACTTCCTTCACGCAAAAACTACTGGATTTGAATTGTAAGTGTTGATGAAACTTAACAATAATATACTTAGTTTTACACTGGGACAGCACAAAAGCCATATTTTTTAAATGATATGTAAGTAGTGAGATCCGATTTTAAAGCTAATCTAACTAAAAGCTTTTCTATTCACTGGTCAGCAACCAGCCTTAGGTCTCTCAGCTGAATGCCAAATGAGGTAAAGACGAGTTTCTTTCGGCTCTGTTTGTTTTATTGCCGAAATAAGGTACGATTTAGGTGGTTTCATTGTAGAATCCTTGAATAGCCACCTGCCTTACGGATCGAGTTCCAAATTCTTATCATTGGAATTACAATGTCTTTGTGCTGCTTTCTAACATTCAACAAACGATTTTTTTAATGAATTTTTTGCACAAATAAAGTTGTTAAAAATGGACTTAATGCTTTTGCATTATCTGCCCGACAAACCTTTAGGTTATTGTATATCCAATACCTTAAAGTGTTAAAAAAAATTAAGTGAAATAATATTATTAAGTTGTCATAATAATAAGATACATCATATGTTATCACAGTGATATCCAATTAATAGCCATAACTGTTGTGAGGACGCTGTTCCACTGAAAAGAGCTTTTTGTTACATTGGCGTAAATATCGAAAGCTGAAAAAAGGCTGGGACATCTCGCCAGATAATTATAATCTCTGCTTACAGGCGGTACAGGGTTCTAAGGTGAGCCTATAACGTCGATATACCTGATCTTGCTTGAGAAATTTCTTTGGCGTGTCGGACAGCAGGCCTTACATGAGTGGTGGATTGATGTTGAGTTCCTTGCCGAGTGAGCACACTATCTTCACCGTCTCGTCTTACTAGCACTGCAGCAATCAGCATTTCCGACCAACAGCAGCAGTCGCACACCTCCAAACTATCTTCGTAGATCGGTGGACCAGAAAGGTTTTGGCGTGGCAACCATGGGCTATCACGCGCCGTAGGCACGACTACATTAGATGAACGATATCTAGCGTCATGCAGTACTGGATGTTGGATGAGGTGGAATCGAAGATGGTTGAATATATTTCATACCTGGTCTAGCTTGAGCAACTCCTCGGGCGTGTCCGGCAGCTGGCCCAGCATCAGCGGCGGGTTGATGTTGACCTCCTTGCCGAGTGACCGCACCACCTCCTCCCGGTTGTAGCGGTCCGCGAATACACATGACGCCGGTATCAGTCCGTGGACTGTGTAGCTTATTGCGCGGACTAGGATCCTGGAAAGCAATACTTATTTTAGTAATTGGGTAAAGAGGAGTAAAACAGCATTGTTTGTCACTAGTATTCTTAAAATATGCATCAGCAATATATGAAAACTCTTTACCGGACACCATACATACAAACCATAGTGATTAAGTTGCATACAATGCAGGCGGTTTATGGAAAACCATGGGTAACCGTATAGACCTGTATATTCAGCAGACGTCATTTAGCTGATACTGATGATGATAAAATTTAGCTGTTGATGGGAATGATGACTGCATAAAATCTGACTGAGTTATGATTGCGAATATACACACATTGTGACAATGAGATTAGATAAAAATCTGTTCTCGAAAAATGACGAAGTGATATTGTAACTCTTAATAAATTCAAACACATAACTTTCAATATTATATTTAGAGATGTCCAGGTTCCCCTTGATTTATGGTGATTGATGATTCGTCGGCTGAAAGGCAATAGAAATGGATTTGCCAAAATACATTATTCATAGAGCTTTCATTTGTGGTTATATTATAAAGATGATAGGTTAAATCTGTAATTGAAATAAGTCTTATCAAAATAATTTCCACTGGGGTTTACATTTACTTTGGAACATTGAACTGTTTAACCGTTTTTAAATGAAAGGGCCTGTACATACAATGGTGTGAGGTTGGAATGTCAACAAACGACCGGGGTTGAAGAAATTTTGCTGACCCGAGCGTTTCACAATGAAATTACACGAAAATTGAATCTCAGGCTTTGGCCAATGCTCCGACAATTATATTCAGCGTAGTAGTACTATACATATTACGAAGTCGGCAAAACTTAGATTTGTAAAAAAATATAATATGTTATATTGGCAACGTTTGTTGAAACAGGTTTTTCGAACCCAATTGATCGAATTGATGGCACGAATATTCGTGGCATCGTGTATATTGTCTTCTCGACCATTAACTTGAATTCATGGTCGAGAAGAAAATATCGAGTCAATTCAAGTTTACGCGTAAGTATAAACATGACAAGTGTTTCAGCGTTGTTGGCTTGAAACTTCAACGATTTAAACAGTTTGGAGTAACAATATTATTATAGCGCAAATTGTGGTTCAGCCAGCATTGAAATGGTTGGGAAAATACACCAAAAATATCATAGTAAGCCTCATCATCAGTATAACGTACTTAGAGCTCGAAGGTTCGATTTTGATCACAACATGAGACAACAAATATATTTCTTTTGCTATCAATTCACATATTAGCTATACTTCATTGGTTTTTATTTTTTAATGTTTTGTGACAAAAAGGTAAATATAAACAATTTCAATAAAAGTTTGCCTATCCGACCCTTATTTTGGCAGAGAATGGACTTTAGGTAGGTCCCTTAGGGCGGTATGTGTATTTAGGAATCTGTGAATACTAGTGTGTTAGTACAGGGGTTAAAAGTTTGTTTTAGCAATATACAGAAGAGCTATCCATATGAGGATATATTTTTAAAAAAATATGAAGTATCGACATGAATTGATATTCAGATTTAAGATATTCATTTTCTCATACCGAACAGTCGATTTCACTTACTGAGAAAACCATACAAATATAAAACACATTGCAAGCGCACACATTTATATGGAAATAATATGGTGCTGTGCTTGATCATGTAAGCAAAATACTTTGAGCTTGTATTTTTGAACAAACGCTGAAACTCCTCACAATAGTAGTCAATGGGTGTTATCTAGTTCACTATTCACTGCAATGTCATGCCGTCAACGTTACCTTTTTAGATTCTTCTAAAATACAAAACCCAGTGGCATTTTTTAATTAAATTCTCCTGCCGTTTCAGTTTTCCTATGACAGAAAATGAAAATACCGTTAGGCGTTTAAGGTTGGCCCGCGGAATCTTATTTCCATGTAAAAACGGAACATTTCCGAGGCGTGTTTCGATTTTATATGGGGCTATAAACTTCTTTATTGGTCGGTTGCTCAGCATGGACATAATTACAACGACAGATATGATCATGGTGAAGGGAGAGCCAACTCTGCTGATGTTAAGGGAAGACATTTTTGCTTTTTGATATCAGCTTTTATTGTTATTGAGACGAAGAGGGTATATACAAATAGATTCAAAGAAAATTATACAGGAGCAAAAATAAAAAATTGGCAATTTAAGTACTCAGTAATCAATTCCAAATGGTTTGAATTTATAATAATAAAAATAAATGGGGAAGAAAACTTCTAGAATAGAAAACCTTCGGACAAAAGCACAGCATAGGACGTCCACCGACAAGATGGACG
This sequence comes from Pyrausta purpuralis, assembly GCA_963924145.1. Lineage (NCBI taxonomy): Eukaryota > Metazoa > Arthropoda > Insecta > Lepidoptera > Crambidae > Pyrausta > Pyrausta purpuralis. Next base: position 13,512,930 of record OZ001664.1, read on the forward strand.
GACGACATTGTAAAGATCGCAGGTCACACTGGAGTAGTGCTCACAACCAGTTGCTGTAGGAAACCGTGGGGGAGGCCTATGTCTAGCAGTGAACGTCCTTTGGACGATAATGATGAACAAAAGCAACAGCATTATATTGCAAGCAAATGTGTCCAGTCATAGAACTTGACGTTATCACTTACTACAAGATGTTAGCGATTTTGATATACATTGATTAGGGATTGTAACTTTGGATCATTTTATCTCTGAGTTAAAGTATTTTCTCTACTCCAGCTCTATGACCAGGTGAATGTAACAACGTATATTTTGTAGAATCATTGATTATATTTTTTGCTCCATTTACAGGCCACACGCTGTATAAAATATAGACGTCTATCTATTTCGCTTAAATGTTATGTCAAATACCTACTCTTAGAATTTTCAACTTCGACTTTAAGTCGATCTTTGAAAAGAACAAGTTAGTCGGTAAGCTGTTTTACCAAGTGCTAAGGAAACATCAATTCTTTAAACTGTTTCCCTAAGCGGCTATTGCTTTTAATTCCTTCCAAGTTCCGGTAGAGTAAATATCGCTTCGCAATTTGAATTATTCGGTCTTCGGCCGGAATCGAAGTGCTCAAATTGAAACTTTTCCATACAAATTTTACGCGTGACTTCAAATCTCGAGCGGGGCGACATAGCGTTACTTATTCAATACGTTAATGTGAAGAAAGTGTAGGGCGCAGGGCGGTTTATAAGCCACATTAATATAAAACACGCATGACTCGGAATCTTACTTTTTGGGAATACGTGGAACGTTTGCCAGGAATGAGCTTAGCTGGTATTTGAATAAAGTATGTTTGAGGAAAGGGTCGCCTTTGGTGGCACGATTTCATTGAAGAAAGGTAAGGGTAAGCTGTTGAAGTTCTTTGTTCACTTAATTATTAACAAGTCATAATTCTAGCTATTGACGCAAGCTTATGCTTAAAATGAGAACGGATGCTTCAATATTGTTTTGAACTATCTAATAACTTAAAAAAAAAAACTTTAAAACCAAAATGCACTAAAAAGTCTTAAGTAACTCTTGACCCTTTGATTGGAAAGGAATCCAATTTTAGGCGAACAGTTTTTTTTTAGAGTCGGTGCTCTGATAGTTGATGTTTGAGATGGACAAAGTGATGGCACAGACTCCAAAAATAAATTGTTCGCCTAATTACCTATCATAAGTCCTGTCATTTAAATCACTAAACTCCTACGTGTTAAGGAGGGTTCAGGGTTTCCTTCGATCGCACCAAGATCTCATCATCAGACCTTGACTTGGCAGCAATGGGACCAACTAGATGGTATAACCTCTAGGTAAGCGAAAACATTTTTGATATCGGTTTACAAATGACTGTGATATGAGGTAACACAGCCACAAAAAAAGCAACATACATTCGAATAGATTTCTTCTCCTTTTTTGAAGTTGGTTAAAAACAACTTTGATCATGTAAAAAAAGGGTTTAACAAATCCAAGCACCATTACGACACGCGTTCGCTCCCATGTTTCCTCCTAACTTTCTGTAAATTCATCGTACGGCTCACCGAGGTTTACAGATTTACTGGATTTAGGGGACAATAGCGAGATTCCCCCAAAAGACATATCTCTTGTTAATTTAGATGGGACCACTGCGGCAAGTTCCGAGTTTGAAGTTTAACGAGTGAGCGTATCGTCTCATGACGATAAACATTTGTGCGGTATGTTTGCAGTTTGAGTCTTTGTAGCTGTATAATGGAGGTACCTAGGTAATGCCCTACCTCTAATTGGGACTGAATTGCTCAGCTCATTAAGAGAGAGTGGTAATTTCAAGCGGTTTCTGAACCTGTGCGCGCAAATAGGCGGTAAGGATTAGGGGTTACATTGTTCCCACGAAATTACTGCGGTCGGAGTTACTTTAATTCTTGGAAACTGAGTAAATTAATGGCCTCATACTATTATTTGTTTGATCAGAATCTCAATTTGCATGCAATATTTGTATAACAGAATTTGATACTTCTTTTATCATAATTATTACTTACTTGTCCCATACGGGTATATGCATGGACAGTTTGTTTATTTCATAAGTTCATAAGTTCATCAACAGAACAATATACATTGTATTTAAATATTTACAGGGTTCGCCTATATATATCCGCGGATGTATTGAATTTATTTTTGACGACGACGACGACGACGATTTGACGGCCTCCTTGGTGTAGTGGCTAAGCACGCTGGATTCAAGGCGTCGCTGTTCCGAGGTCCCGGGTTCGATCCCGGTCGGGTCAATGTATAAATCAAAATTATCTGGGGGCACGGCAGTGTCCCCACCAAGTCGAGCAAAAAAGCGTCACGGCCGTACCATCCTTTTCTCGAAGCAATTCAGGCCATTTTCGACCCCCTGTGACTTCGTTGTGGATAAAACTAGAAGACTCAAATTTTCAGTAACGATTAGGCATTGTAAAGACACGGTATATTTTAAATTTCATTCAATTTGAACCAGTATTTTAAGAATTATAACGGGTCAAATTTCTTAATTTTGTCACTCACTGACTCACCGATCATCAAAATTCTAAGGCACTTCTAGCAGACCTAGAAGCTTCAAATTTGGAATATAAGTAGAGTTTGGTGTATGAATCAAGGAAAAACTAAAAAATCTAGAAAAGACCGCAAAGAAAATAAATCCCATACAGCCAAGTCTTCAGTTAAATTTTTCAATATTGGCTTTATTCGTAACGATGTTTTACGGGAGTTATTATTATTGCGTGCAAAGCCGCGGGTTTAAGCTAGTCCCATATAAATATAGGCGCATGGTAGTGCCCCTGCCAAATCGAGCAAAAAATGGATATTCCCGTCATGAAAACACGTGTAAATTAAATTATTTAATGCAAAAAAACGTACCTACGTGCGTATTCGTACGTATTACGAGTGCGTAAGGTTGTAAATTAATTATTATACCACGCGCTGCGATGCAGCGAGTGAGCGCGGGCCGTTACTACGCGCTGCGCGGTGCTAGCGCGAGGGCGCAAGGCGGGGACAGTGGCGGTGCGCGCGGAAAGGAGAATGTCGCCGAGCAAGCAGCAACCGCGCTCATACGCGCGAGCCCAGAATTCTTACCTATAAGTTTGCGATTTTCATTGATAATTTCGATTGCTATATTAGTTTGACGACTAAAGGCTACTTCTCATTGGTTTACTGATATTATTTGCTTACAATTTAGACGTTGTTCGGAAAGGTACCGAAAAGAAAAAAAGTAGAACTGTCTACAAAATACAAAAAGAAATGAGATCCCATCAAAAACAATACATGTCAAAAATACCAAGTCTCGCAACTCAGTTGTTCTGCGGTAAAAAGTTGTGAGATCCATGGTCGGTTATTAATTTATTCAGTCTCTTCTTAAGCGACTTTCTGTCTTAATACGTCCAGTCTCTAAGACCACGATTGTGGTCCATAACAATTGAAAATCCATTGGGTCTGGAATCACCGTACTCGAAGCATTAAGTTGTTACGTAATAATTAACAGCATCTTATAGTGACGCATATCAATATTTAAATTCTTTAATATTTTATATAAATATATTGAGACTTGGCCATAGTAGTAGAGTTACCTATCACTAATTTTAGATAAATACCGTAGCGTAGTGTATCCTCGTAAACGAGTCGAGGAACGTCTACTTTTATCCGCTGATTATACGTACATACGTCCGTTGTGAGTATTCTTTATTCGGTGTCCATCTCGAATATTATTCACAAATAATGATATTTCTTCAAGGACATTATCGATAATGAAATTCGATTACCGGTTATGAATGGGTTTTTTGAGGCAAACAAAGAAATCGATAGCGAATCCGTCGCTAATCTTGATGCTAAGGTTAATATGGTGGGGACACGCCACACCGAATGTCACCCCTTTGTTACTGAATTCAGTATTTACTGAACGAGGGTCTCGAGTTGAATGCTTTTCCCAACTTTGACTTAACTTATTAAGATGAATGTGCAGCGAAATTCGATACTACCCGATAAAAAATATTAACGTTAATTATTTAATAATGTTCATGGCGACAGACCTCTTTTTGTAATGAGTTTAAAATACTTCTATTTGATTGTTCTCTTCCTGATAATTTTTTGCTTATTTTTTTGTTTATTGATACATTGAAATGTCCATTCTAAAGATAATCATGTAATAGTGTATCGTTTCCATGTGTTCATATTAATAAACAAACGGCCCCCTGCGACTGCGTTTTGGGTTAGTTCCCTCTCCTCCTGTTGCAGTGTGATGTTTCATAGCCTAAAGCGTTCCTCAATAAATAAGCTATCTAACACAAAAATATTATTCCAAATCGGTCCAGTAGTTCCTGTGATTAGCGCGTTCAAACAAACAAACAATTTATTCAGCTTTATAATATTAGTATAAATAGTCCTAGGCCCCTGCTCCTAGATCTTCACTTGTTTGTGAAAAACTATTGCCAAAAACATGTTGCTACATGTTTTAGCCAATGGTTTTAATGGTTACGAGTATTTAATACCGCAATATTTTTGATAACATCCACACGTATCTCAAAATAAAGAAGTATACTGTACTCACTCGTACGTAAATGGTGGATTAGTATGGTTTTGGTACATAATGTGTCTAGAAACCGAAATTTTTGTGAAAGTACGTAAGTAACTAACGGTTAATGTAGGAAAACATTTATAGAATTCGAATGAACAGCTCAAGCGTGTGAATTTTAGGTATTTGTTTTAAGGAATCAATTTGTGCGGAAGATAGAAAAGGCATTTTTAATTAAAAATCCAATTGACCTTGTTCCGTTTGATTCAAATTACAACTTTGTTATTCCAGGCACGGAACCCTTTAACTGCCGAATAAATATAACCAGTTAGAACACCGGCATCGAAAGTTTAATTTTATGAACATTCTCAGACAGTGCAGGTCTCCCAATTTAAATGACATTTTATTGGAGCGTATCATTTAATTTTACAATACAATTTTTCCAAAATTGTAATATGTAAACACAATAAAAATTAGACCATTCGTTTGATGTCTGAAACTATACCTTGGGTCAAAACTAACTAAAGGCTGCTGATTCTACAGGCCGAGGCTGACGTAGTTACGTTCCAATTCAAAAACTTGATGAAAGGGCTCACACCTTGCAGTACGAGAACACAGGGCTGTAACTAGGGTTCTGGGGCCCATCACAGTTACAGGAAAAACGAAACTATAAACTTCGAATTCACTGAGGTCAATTAAAGCTATCATCTCCTGAATTTTAAAAGGTTTCCTTTCGTAATGAAATCCCGATTATAGGACCACGAGAGTTTGTCAACGCTCGAGGCCATCCCTTGGCGAGAGGGTCGTTTGGCAAACGGTTGGGGTCACACCCACTGCCCAGGTAATTATGGCACCGGCAAACATTTTACACAGCCCATTCAGTTTTACAATGCCTTGCTGTTTTTAATTAAACTGCCTGCACCCCTTGACTGAGAACGTGCATAAGCAAGTTTGCTTGGATAAGCAAATTACAAAGGCGAAATTAACTGGGAAAAATAAGCGGGACATTTTGGAACGTTTGACTTATAGTTCGGTATTAAAGGTGTGTAAGTAACTATTTATTGTTTTGTATTGTTATACATATTTTAATTTCATTTGTGTTCCTAATTAATGTATTATTTGACTGCCATACTTCGGGTCCTACATTTTGAATACTACATAATGTTATATTCTGCTATGAGAATCTTAATAACCTTTTCAGAATTGATTGAACTGAGAGATAAAATTTAAATTAAACTGTTTAGATTTAAGAGGATAACAATGATTCAAATCTAACTTTCCTCTTGACACACCCTATCTTCCTATATCGATTTCGAGATTACCAACATAATCTTTTCCGAATTATGAGATTATCCTCCTCCGGATATCCAGGTAGATATTTATCCAGATATATATTAGGTTACGAACAAAAGAAGATAAGCACGACAGATGGGCAAAGACAAAGGCGAAGCCACATGTCATTTTCGACGCAATCTCCTATAATAGGAATGTTAAGTGGTGTCAAGATGATCGCTGTGTGAGAGAAAAAAAGTGTAGGGTTCGATTAAAAATAGCGTCTAAAAACATAACCGTAATAGTTTGTTTTCACCCACAAGAGATTTTCCATCGGAGAATGCTTTCAGTATAATCAAATGATCCTTACTAAACCTATTGTTTACATTATAGTAATTTTCAAACATGCTATACATTGATGATAATAGTTTTATTAGGCTAGAGTTTCTGAAAAGTTTATTCAATTCAATTCAATTCATTTTATTTATTTTAGGCAAAACCCATATAATGTTAGTATACAATAAATTGACCTTATAACTATGGTTAGTAAACAAGGAAAGAACATGAATAAAAAATAAAATAAAAAGAGAGATGAAATGAAAAATTGGTATGAGAGACCACTTGAAAAATTGGTATTATGAGTCATACTATCTATGTCATAACATTGAAAGGAAGTACCATGGACATGAACTATGGAACTAACGCAAAGCGCTTTGCCACCGGCGGCTTACCTCCAGGAATTTCATATTTTGCCTGCCGCCCGTGTACTATACCTTTGAATAACGTACGTTTAATATTCTATTTAATTAAATTCCCACAATTAAATTCCGTGCCTGACTGTTTGTCGTGAGATGAGATTCGGTACATTCCGCGAGTCAATAATCAAATGCTTGAATGTCTCATCAATTTAGTTACTCTCAGGCGTTATTACCTACATAGATTTAGACGTAAACAATAGCGATTGCTTCAGATTGAACGCAGTAAGCGATTAGAGCTTTTGCAACAGAAATAAATCCGAGCACATAATCATTATATTCAGGTAGCAAACAAATAACAAAAACTTAAAAACATATATGGAACTGACAATGCGAACGATAAAACATGACTTTCGCGTAAGCGTTAGCGTTTGCCATTTCTTTAGAACGACTGATTATACCTATATTCTTGAATCAAAAAATGCTGATCCAAATACATGCAGTACTTTTCCCCGGTACTTTCAAAATGATGGTTTAGAATGATTTTAACACTCACATGTCATATTTTATCCATAAGTAACCATGAATTTTGTAAGGTCGGACCGACAGCTCGGGTTTGGCCCGGTTGGCCAGAAAGTGGCTGATTCGAGTCGCGATTCGATCGCGCAAATTTTTATTTCAACTTTCAAAATGATATTGTCGTGACATGGTCAACATAGACTGAGTGAGTTAGGTAATAATAGGCCCGCCGAAACTGTATTGGTTTCAGTTTGAACGTTACTCGAACCTCTGCTTGCTTCATTTAATTAATGCTGTGAGAAATCCACGGCATTTTCGCTACAGTTCATATTGTGTTAATTAGTGTTGCATTTGATGAATAGGCCGAAGTATTAGACAACATCCGTTGAAATTGCTTGAATTATGTTGTGAACAGGTATTACATTACTGAATTTAAGACTAATTAGCTCATACGATCGTAATCTTATCTGATAGGTTGTATTACCGATAATGTGTTAATTAGCACAGAACAGGACTGCGATAATAGGTAACAATAGGTAGTTCGCACAATAGACCAAAAGCTGACTTATAGATAAAATCTAGGGACAATTGGAATTGGATAGGATGATGTCTCGGCGTCTCTGTCTAAACATTAAAGATTCTGACAGCTCAAGAATGATAATATTAAGCTTGCAGTGATGTATATATTTTTTTAAATATATAGGACATCAATCACATACATTGATCTGATCTCAAAGTAAGTAGCTCATGCACTTGTGTTGTGGAAATCAGACACAACGGTGGTACCACAACACCCAGACCCGAGACAATGTAGAAAAAATATATTCTTCATTAACCCGACCAGGAATCGAACCCGGGACCTCGGAGCGGCGACGCCTTGAGACCCAGCGTACTTAGCCACTACACCACGGAGGGCAACAAAATCAGTACTATAATACCAATAACAACGTATTAATAGGTAGTTTACGTGATTGTAGAATCATGACGGCAGTGGTCTTCATGATGAATTAATAAAGGTTTCCATCGTTTGAATAAAGTGTGTTCATTTGTTCAATAAGATGACATTATTTGATTCGAAGTTCTTACCTAAATTGGTCTCTCGAATTGAGCGTTTCTTGTTTAATGGACAGTATAACAGGTCCCAGATCCTCATCATTCGTAAAGTAGTTCCAATGCTCCGATCCGTAGAAATATTTCTCGTACGTTTCCTGTTCCACAGAAGTGAGTTCGAAGCCTCCAGATCTTTCCCATTGCTCTTCGATTGCTGTTTTCTTCTTCGGTGTGCTGCCGCCGTTGTCACTGCTATCTTCTGCCGCCTCGTCAAGAGAACCTGATCTTCGATGTCGATCTGGGGACAAGTAAATATGTTAGCATACTGCTGGATAATGTTTAAGACTTATAATATGACTTGCTAATATAGGCGAGAAGTTTCTGTGATAAAGACTCTGCTATAAGACTCTGGAACTCCCTCCATGATAACATCAAGACTTCATCGTTAAAATATTCTTTCAAGAAGCCAATTTGTGAGCTTTTTCTCAGTAAAAATACCACGAGACGCAATGCTTTTGAAAGTAAAGGTTTATCCTCTCTCTGTTAGCTTATATATGGATAAATTTATGTACTAGATATGTTTATGTACGTTTATTTTTTAAGTAGTTGTGTACTAGGTGTATTAGTAGTATTTATTTGGTTGCTTTTGTTTGTGTTCTTTTACGCCACCTTAATCGTATCAGCCTCACCCAATGATTGACTGGTAGAGAATGATTTAAGCATTAAGTCTGCCTTTCGTACTTTCTTTTGTCCATGCAATCAAGAATATAATAAAGAAAGAGTGCAACAAGAAAACGAAGAGATCCAGGGACACACTGCAGCACTGTATGGAGATACGGTGATAAACTATCGTGATAGGGAAACATAGTGATATTTGGTATTCTTACGACGCGTATGTGTTATTTTTATTTAACACGTTTCGATGTGACATAAATAAAGCACAGAAAATGGTTGTTTTCAAAATAAACACGACGCGTTCATATTTTCTCATCGTACCGACCATGAAACGTACTATAGCAAACTGACGCCAAACTGTTAAACTTGCATCACAGCAGATGCAGACCGCCTTTATAGTTGTACATAATCAAATAACTTCACCCCTTACGTGACCTGGGACTACTTATTTGTAGACCAGACTTATAAATAAAGAACACTCCGGCGTCATAAACCAGTGGGTCGTCTATGCGGCTCTGGATGAGGTATTACTGTGGAAGATACTAAACAATTTTTGATTCTATCCGTTCCTATTATCACCTCCTTTTTTTAAGTCGATAAAAAAGCATGACTTTGAGTGTGGTTTTCAGGATTCCCTTAAAACATTGACTCATATTCATAAAGATGAAATAATAAAACAAATATTTGCGCACGGGCGGGACTCGAACCAGCACTTTCTGGCTAACTGGGTCAAACGCTCAACCATTTAAGCTACCGTGATGTGGGTCCGATCTTGCGAAATTTGTGGTCTCTTATGGATACGTCATTCCGCGTGACATTCCGTTTGTACGATTATATTCAAGTAATGCGATACTCCACCTACGAGCCCTGCTATTAAGTTAAAGAAGAAGGCTCATTCATTCATGCTCCGAAAAAAGAAACAGATCTTAATGTTAGGTTTGCTTTTAGAATGTCGATAGTAAAACGCTATGTCTATTGGAGTAGACCCTTTGACGAGACAAGAATTCCATGCTTTATTATTTCGTTGCGATGCTCGGAATAATATATTTTTTAATTCACGCTCGGAGTCAGCGTAATCCGATTAGTAGACTATCCTTGCCGAGATAATGCTGTGATATTGTAAACAATAAGCTGCTGATGCTGTTGTCAGCTTTGCGTTCGTTATCAGAAATTAAATGAAAATGAAATAGTCAAAGTCAAATATTGTTTATTCAATTTAGGACACAATATGCTACTTATGAACGTCAAATGTACAATGAAAAATAAAATAAAAATAAAGGTGCCCTGAAGGGGCCGAATCATGCCTCCTTATCATTTGGGCCCTACCAGCGCTTCGAGACAGAACACAGACAATTAGGCAAGTGCTGAGAAGAAACGCCGGAACAAACTTAGTCACCACTAGCTGCCGTAAAATCAAAATCATCAAAGGTAAGTACATCAGTCGGTGCAGGCTGGACGGACCACACATTCGTGTCGTTCAGGTACTCTTGAACCTTATTAGCCTTTAGACATAAGCGTGTTTATAACGTGTTTCTTAAATTTATCAACCGGAAATTCGACAAGATTGTGTGGTATATTATAAAAGAATTTTATACAATTTCCCATGAACGAATTACTAGTTTTAACTAATCTGAAGTTAGGAACGACAAGCTTGTGTTTATTTCTTGTGTTATATGAGTAAATGTCGCTCTTCTTCAATACGTTATAAAATGTCATTAAACACTGTGCGAATTAATTAAATCGTTGGAAGTTTAACGTAATCGTCACCAATTAACGAAATTCTTAGAATTAAAAAATAACAAAAGAGTTTCTAGTAACCGAAAAACTCAAGTACAATGTCACATCCAATGATTTGCATATACCTACCTCGTGTTTTCACAGTAAATAATGTTATGTAGTTCAACGTTGTTTTGCGTATTACCAATACATACTCCTTACTTAATAAAAGGCAGATTACACAGCGCTTGTTAATAAACAAGGGAATATCTTTTGTGAAAGGAAGCACCACAATACAAAGCTTTGTCCCTATTTTCATTTACTCGTCCCTTGAGAAACCTAAGCTCCCTCTACATCAGGTGTGAATTAGACACTGCGATTCTAGCAGCTCATTATAAGGCTATTCAAACAGCAGGATTAAGTTTAGATCTAGACCAAATCTATCTCTGTTTCCGATGGTATTAGCTGAACGGTAGCTCGGTAGGTAAGAGCGTTGCCCGGTTCGCCAGAGGTCGTGGGTTCAAATCAAATTCGTGCGGATTTTTTTGTTCCTTATTTCATCTTATAACATCATTACTGTTACACATGGGATAACATTAAAAACTTTGCGGTGCGGTATGCTGAAACTATTCATAAGATGACCAAAATAAATTGTAATAGTTGCTTAGTTATTTTAGTATTAATTATTTAACATCATCGTTAAATAAGTTAAAAAGATATCATATAAAAAAGTAAATGAATGCTATTATTTGATCACGGTGGCTCGAAATATGAAAAACCCCTAAACCTAAACGAGGACGAGGCAAAGGAGCTCGTCAAGACCTGGAGCGAGATCAACCGCGAAGCTCAAGACCAAACGCGATGGCGGACAGTTGAAAACGCCCTCTGACCCATTTAGAAGGTCTTCTAAGGTCTTAAATAAGAATTAATTAGTTCTAATTTTTTTCATTTTATTTTTATCTGTTTTTTTCCCACTCTATCTATTTCATATTGTGTACAAATATTTAGTTTTAGGGTCTAGATGCACTATTTTTTACCTCTACCTTACTTATTTTGTATCCGTAAAATTTTATATGTATCTAATATTAAATTAAAAAAAAAACTCCTGAAATCTATCATGAACCAAAATTACGGTATTGCTGAAATTCGGTCGCGTGAAGTGGCGCGCGAGTGACGAGGTAAGCCTCCGACGGTGACACGGCTGCAAGGGAGATAACGGGATATACGTGTGTTGACAATTATTCTATTGGGAATACTACGGCACGAATGAACAAATACATTTTATTGTTTTACATTTCTTCATAATAAAATATGGCATGCGATTTACAGCATTCGAAAAAATAAGTTGACGGTTAAAGTTACGATCATAGTAGCAACCCACTTCAAGTATTAATTACTCAACAATTGGAAAGTTCGAAAATATTGTTTCTGCACTTACTAGCATTGATGATGCAGTCACCCTGAATACTTTTAATTAGCAATTAGTCTATTTATTCGATTTACTGTTTTATTCATAGTGTTTCGTAATAATTTTAGTCGCAAACAAAGTTCAATCCGTGTCCGCGCGCAACATAAAGCTAAAGGTAAGTTTAATAAAGCTCATAAGAATCAAGACGTTTGTACACATAAAAATCAGACAGAAGCAATAAGTAGGCACTATTTACTGTGTGTTAATACTGTCAACTAGTAAGTGGCTATACTTAAAAATTTGGTAAAGAAATTCGAATACACCGCAATGTTTTGTCGTTCAAAATTTCAAGTATCCATCCCTAAAGTAAAATAAACTTCGATTATTATTTTTCATTAACGCTTCCATCACAGGATTGTGGTGCCGAAATTGGATGGTAACAATGGTGACAGCTTATAAAAATAAATTATCAAAAACTTTCACGGTGGCTAAACAATTTTCAGACAAACCATTATTCTTGTCAATTAGCGGCCTAAAAGTTTGTGAGTATTTGGGAGACTTTGTATTTTAATTTTTATGCAGGTCGTCTTATTTTAAACACAATATTTTTAGATTTGACAGTCTGTTCAGAAGACATAACAATTAAAATACACTAGATATACACGTATTTATAAAATTTGTTGTTTCCTAGTAAAAAGACTTCAATGAAAACCTTAATCTAGGTTTACAACAAACGACAATATAATATAAAACAAAAAAACTTACAGTTGATATCCATTTAATTCCTCTCTTCAAAAACATTTACACACCTCACCTAATTGAGCGAAAGAAACAACCTTTAATCTGTATTTGTCTTTGACATGATATAAATGAGTGATGTCTGCTATTTATATATATCGTAGCTAAATAAAGGCATTCCCAAAATCGAGCACTCGCCATTGTATGTGCATTAGTCACGAGTTGCCAGCCTAAGCAGATTAGCAGATGGCCTACTCCATAAAACTATGTCCGTATTTTCAGATCTCGTTTGCCATCGTGTCTACTCACTCATCCGTACATTTTTTCGAAGCTGACTGTAGGTACTTGTGTATTATTTCTGATTCAACCAAAAGCACTACTTAGGCCTAGTTGCATGATCGATAGATAACTCAACCAATGGTTAAACATCGTTACCAGCGGTTGAGTATTTACGATTGAGCGCGTTTTGAAGAGAAAGTACCTTAACTCTATGTAAGTATGGCTATTTTAATGACCACTAGTTAAGATACAAACTGAAATTAATTTTGAATCTGGGGTGTGGTTTTTAACAAAGCGAAACGTGGCGAATTTCTTTTACTTTTTTTTGGTTAGGTGTGGGTTACAGAGCGGGTCTACTTATTTGACAGATGACAGATTCTAGGGTGGGAACGCACGCCCGCGCGACCGGTACGAGACCGGTGAGATGAGGGCGCTGCAAGCGCAGCTAGTACCTAAGAAGAATCTGATAATTTGAATGTAAAATGATAATGAATAATTTATTTATCTTATTTAATTATAATTAATGTAATCTTATTTTTTTTTGTGTTTTGTTGTTGTTTTTTTTTTCTTTTTTTTTTTCCTTTCAAGTGTGTGTTTACACCCAGCGCCTAACAGGGGTTCCCGCTGAAAATCAGTGTCGTGGCATGCTAACCATCTGCTGTCACGATATATACTGAGCGGGGACCTTTTTGGCACACTTGAGCGCTTTGTTTTTGTTTTTTTTTGTATTAATTTAATTTTAGTTGTTTTTAATTATATAATGTAATTTATTTATGTTTTTAATTTATATAATGTAATTAATTTATATACTGTAATTTTATTTGTGTGTCAAATAAATAAAAATTCATTCATTCATTCATTCAAGATATTTTTTAATTATTTTGGGTCATAACATTGCAACAACTCAGCTGAGTTGAAGCGATCCTAACCTTCAGGTATTTATACATGCAAGTATAGTCCACTTGTTTTCGTGAGATAAAATATTGTAACCGACAAAAAGGGATATGGCCGAAAATTCAGATAACGTCATTCAGAGTAGGGCCTAAGATGTGGATGAAGGCGGCTCAGCGAGGATTAAACACAACACATGTGCTGGGACGTCTGCCTGTGAGATAAATCTTAAATGATGTAACAAATACACATTGTCGTGCGGTCTTTCATTAACTTCATTTTGCAAGATTCTTAGGTCCTGTTTGACAATGTCCTTATAGATTCTGGTTTGCGTTATCTGTATAATATTTTATTCGATATGATGTTTCATATTTGAATTATTCGATTGATGTTGGATTCGCTTATTTATCGATGGTGAAACAGGTCTACAGTCTACGTTGTGAATTTATTGGTATGGGAATGAGGCAATGCTACGATTTAATGCAGTATGCTACGAAATGCTACGAATTGCTACGAGGTAATGCAATGCGATTTACCGATTGAACTTTAATGTGATAGTAAATTTCGTTTTTTTCTTGCCGCTTTAATTCTATTTCAATCTATTTAATCACGAGCATGCACTGAAAGGGCACATTAATGGAGAAGTCAATGGCAAATCTTTAATCATACTCAATTGGCCCAGAGAGTCGCTTGCGAGGGTGTTTCATTTCTCAATATGGCACATAAAAATATTTTCACTTGCTTAGTTCAAAAGTTAAAGCTCCTTTAACTTTTGGAGAGGGGGACGATGCTAATAGTTTCTGAATATGGCTGTGACATATGGACGGACAGACAGATACATCGACTGATCGAAACTATAAGGCTTCCATTTTTTGCTATCGGTTACGAAACTCTATGATGTTTTGAAAGCGTGGCAATTAAAAGGTCACTTAATGATGTCTATAAAATCGCATGGGGTACTAAAAACCGTTACACTTCGAATAAATCTCGATAGCAATCCAACTATGTCCGTACAAACGCTGCTAGGAGGGCACTAATCTGTGTAATAGTGCAAAAGGCAGAAGTTTATATAGTGATTGATGACCTCCTGCCGCGAATACCTCTGGGTTTATTCAGAATGGATTGGATATCCAATTGGGAGATGGTGTAGTGTTGTTAGAAATCAATTGAATCGGAGCCTAGGATTTTTTTATATTGTGGTTGAGCTAGCTTATACGCATATACCAAAAATCAGAGCGAAAAAAACTAAAACAGAGTGCAATACATATATAAATATTTGTATCCAAATAAGTAGTAATAAGAGCCAATAAAACCAAACCATTCAAGTTACAAGTTCTTTTTAGTTACAAAAGTGATGTCATGCTCCATATATAAGTAAATATATATAAAAAAGCGGTCACTGCGGGTTCCGTGCCAACGTTAACTGAATTCGGGAAACCACTTACCTAATATACATACTCATTTTTTTGTGACAGCAAATATAACTTTGTTTTTCATAGAGTTTGTATTAAGAACAAAGTTATGTTTGTGGTTGTTGAAAATGTGCTATATCTAAAAAACTTCTCATTCGATATCGTCCCAACTAATTTTCATTGAATTTTGAAAACAAAATATAATGTAGACCACATTATATTTTGTTTTCAAAATTTACACTCGCTTAGTTTAGAAATTAGATGGGGGGGGGGGGGGGGGAATTTAACCATTTTGGAAGCGTCTAGCTGTGAAACGTTAGACTTTAAAAGAAAATGGATTTAAGAACCTCTACCAAATTTCAAATTTCGGTTCCGTTTTTGGCCGTGCGGCAACGTAGCCCTAAATATGGACACCAATCACATATATTGATCTGATCCTAAAGTAAGTAGCTAATTATACTTTGTTCGTCAGACACAACGGTGGTACCACAATACTCAGACTCGAGACAATGAAAATTTTGATTTCTATATTGACTCGACCGGAACTCAAACCCGGAATCTCGGAGCAACGACGCCTTGAAACCAGCTTGCCTAGCCACTACGCTACGGAGTTCGTCGAGGTGTATAGCGATATTATCTTTCTAAGTTTCCTAAGATTTGCTTAAATCAATATTTCTGTACTACAGCTTCTCCTTTTACCAAAAAAAGCCTCATTCAAATACCTTATTTAGGAATCCCGATTCCATACGATTGAATATAAAAACGCGTATCAAGTAAATAAAATAATTCTATTCCTGCAATATGTTATGTCGGGGGAAGATATTATAAATCTTAGGTATCGTATATCGTTGCGAACAAAATTGCTCTCTAACTCACATACAGGGGAATTAAAGTTTCAGTTGCCCAGTCACGGCTTATAGACTCAGAGATCTTATTAAGTGGCCTTAATACGTTTAGGGTGTCTCGGTCGAAGTAAGCTATCACACTATTGCTTGAAATAAAGTTTGTGACTGCATCAGATATTTATATAGTCGTACTTAAGTATTCTTATACGAGTATTTAATGCCTAATTTTTGGTGCGAGTTTAGATATAGTTTCGGTTTCTGAGTTAAGAAAATAATCAATTTAACGTAGGGTCCACAAAACTTGTCCAGATATTAGAATAATTGAGTTACTTGCGTTTGTAACTTTTGGTTCAAATGTTGTGTTAAAGAATAACCGATAATTGTCTGAGTGAAGGATGTTACGGCGATTTTGTTGGACTTTTTGAAATGGGTATGTCTGCAAAGTTAGAAGAGTTCGTGTTATTGTCTGAGAAAAGGTTAGCATTTTATGATGATTTTTCCTCCTTAAACCTTACTATAATAGGCATTATATAGTTTATGAGAGAAAAAAAGTATTTGAAAGTCTTGTGCGGTTATTTCGAAAATATTAATTATATTGATTAATGTTTCTTTGCATATCGAAATGAAATAGACCACAGACTGCGAATACGACTACGACAATAGATAAGCCGTCCCAGAATTGACAAAACGAATGATATCGACTTTTTACCGACTTCAGAAAAAGGAGGTAACCAATTCAATGTGTATGTATGTAACATCGTTGATATTTGATAATATTTACTAAAAAGCTAAACATACTAATGTTTGATGTATTAAAGCTTTAAAACACGTGTTCTAAAGTGTGTGTATATATGTTTGTGTGATTGTATATTTGTCTACGGATTTCTTGAAAACGTGAAGTCATAACGTGAGGATTTGAGATATGGGAAAATGACAAAAAAACATGAAATAAGAAATATTTAGATTAACGAATATGCCTTCTAATTAGGAGAAACAAATTTGTTTGGAGTCGTTGCATGATCTCAAGTTATTGAAAATTTATATTCATAAAATATATTTATATATTTTAAAAATTCTACATCTGAAGGGTGAAACAGGGGTTGAAAATTTGCATGAAAAACTTCTTACTCCGTGATTGAATTCACTTGAAAATTTGCATAAAGGTTCCTTTTAAATGATGCAAGTGAGCACCACGATATATATTTTTTTGGATTACATCCTTAAGGGCGTGAAACGGGGTTTGAAATTTGTATGAAACTTCTTATCCCTTGATTAGATTCACTCAAAAATGTGTACATAGATTCCTTAAACGATGAAGATCAGCACTACGAAAGGACATCACAGGGGCAAACATTGAAATTTGCTTAATTGATTTGAGTCAAGACTGTTTCTCCCATTGACAGTTTTACGTGGCATGCTCACGCGTGAGCTCTCCAACCAGTGTTTTAGTGCCCTCCTCTGAATTAGTGAGAAACATTGTGTATAGAGAAATACTGTAACCTGAAATTTGGTGATTCAAATTTCAACATTGAGTCATACCTGAGGGTAAAAAGCGGGTTGTAGTCTGTATGGGGAACCTCAAAAATTAAAAACTGTCTCTTACGCCAACGCAACAGACAGGATTTAATGGAAATTTAGCATAAAAATACATCGCACATTGCAATATCACATACTCAGGTATAATGAGGTAAAACATTAATAGGTTGGCACTTAGGTATAACTAAGTGATAAAAAAATGATCAGGAAATCTGAAGTTTACGCAAGCAACCGTGTATAAACATAGGCCATTTAAGTAATCAGTAATCAATCTTAAAGGTTTTAGTTTATAAGAATAAAATAAATGTATTGTTATTTTTAGACAAAACAAATCGAACCAGCAATGTATTGCAAACAAACGTGTCCAGCCCAGAAATTAACATTTCCATTTTACTAAAACTAGTTAGCGATTTTGATATACATTGATTAGGGATTAAAACTTAGGATTACTATATCTCTGCATTATTGCATTTAAGAGTGCTATGACTCAAGGTCAAGGTACATAGTATAGTTTACAATCATTGATTAATATTTTTGCTTCTATTACAGGCGACACGCTGTAGATGCAGAAAAGCAAAGTTATTTTTGGTCTGTGAACCCTAAACTTGAAATATGCGTTAGCTCGACCCCAAAATGGGGCATTAATAATAACGATGTTACCACTAGGTTAGAACAACATTCTACCCACACAAATGCCTTCGACATAGCTATGATCCAACCAGCCTATAAGGGCCGTACCTCACCGAGCGTCACAAGGCGACATCGCCGGCTACGTATCTATTTCCAGCAAATAATATTGAAATGTAAGGTAGCCCGAACGTCGCAAATGAGTCACGAACCATACATTTCAATATTAACTGCTTGGATACGTTTCTGGCGACGTCTTCATGGCGTCTCGGTGGGGTAAGGCCCTAACAGTCTGTAATGTACATAGGATGAGTCACCGTGTCTGGATATAAATGACATATTTAGGATCAACACATTGTACGTGCAAGTTGTGTAAGGAGCGGATAATATGGGCGGGGAAATTTTATTTGTCGTTTCATAAATAATGAAGTGATACGTCAACTTTTATATGATAAAAATACGGCAGGTTTCTATCAGTGCCAAACCCTTCAGATACAGAACAAATTCGCAATTTAAAAATATCATATTTGGTGTAGTAATAGTTTCCCGTTTAAGCTTGGAAAGTTAGTTCTTCTTAAAGATTAAGTCATCCTTGGATAGCAGTGGTAAGAGCCTTTGACTACTGAACCAGCGGTCCCGGGTTCGAATTCCGCAAGAGCCAAATGATTCTGTGATGAGCACGAGCATTTGTACCCAAGTCGGTAATAATTGTTTTCTGGTACTTCGAAACAAAACAATTGATGTGTTGTCTGGCGCATATTTTTTTACGTTTTTTATAAGCTATTCATTTACTTAGGTCATTAACAAATTGCCTATCCTATTCTTTCACACGGAAAACAGGAAAAAAGGCTAAGCATTATGCATTGCTATGAGCCATAATGTATGCATGCATACCCAGGGATAAATTATCAAGTAACCAGTACATGTATACTCTCATATCGTACCGTTAAAGTTTGGGTCTGATAGGCGCCTACACACCCCTTATAACTATGAACCTACCCTACGAGGGTGAAGGGGTGTCCGGTTTGACCACTATAAAGTTTTATGGCATGATAAGTGAATGTTAGATTATTATTTAACATATTCGAGCGATATTAATGTGAAATGACCATCCCTGGGTTGGCTATAACTTGCGTTTGATAGAGGTCGAAAAGGTTCTTTTGCCGTTGTAGGTAAGAGGTGTTCAATTTATTTATTAACACTTTTACTGTGCATGCATTATATGTAATGCACTGATGAGTTAGCTTGGTGCGTTCGTGCATCACACACAACACACTATAAACACCAAGAAAAGTGAATTTCATACGGTGCATTACATATAATGCACTGTTGGATATGTGGCAATTGTATCGACAACTGCCTTGGAACAGTGAAAGTGTTCATTTAAGGGCTTAGTTATTTTTAATAAAATTTTGAAGTAAGTAGGTACGTGAAATATGTCATTCTCTGTCGGAAGTCTCGACATAGTTCCCTGTAAAACCACCAGGTGGCGCTCGCCAAATGCCGTTACAAAATTAGTGTTTTCGTGTGTTTATTGATCGAGAAGAATTTTCGAATGAAGCTTAAAAATTACAAATTTTTTTTTAAGATTTATTAAACATACAAGCAACATAAGTTGAAATGATATTTAATAAATTAGAAAATCATTCAATTGAAATTGTCTACGCAAAATGTCAAAAATGTTGCATCAGACTTCGCCCGCGCCAACAACTTCTAGCTTGTGACGTTTGGTAACAGTCATAGAATAGTAAATTTAAAAGAAAAAAAACTTATTATAAAAAAAAATTGCTTTTCTAAAATTTTGTAAATGCTGCAGACATTTGATTACACACAAAGTAATTTGATGCAAGGGATCGTACCTAAGCTAACCATCAACTAGATACACATACACCCTTGCACTATGTAACACGTGTAAATATTTTCTATTTACAATGACGTAGCGGGCTGCGATGACCGGGTCACTTGGCAGGAACTGTATCTGTACATATAAACGGTACGTGAGTATTCAATGGTATGGCAGATAAGGGCGCCGATACTCCTGTCACAGAACTGTCGTATGTTGTAACAAAGGGTGGAAATATGAGAAGGCGTTGCTGCGAGGAACTACGGAGGCTTTATGGATAGTGTATTAGAATAGTGGCAGTGGGAAGTTGTGACGTAGGATCCAACAGTTTTGATAATTGTATAAAGGAAAGGAACACAAGCAGATATAGGAGCGGAAGAGTCAATGCAAATCCGATGTATGAAGTCATCTGTTTTTGTATCAGTTGCGCTTATTTGTATTGAATTACTTATTCCTAGTTACCAAATATCAGCAGATTAATATTTTATTAGTAGTATTATATTATCTGGGGTTTAAGTAAAGTTAAACGTTACCATAGTAGAGTTATTTTGTGCCACTAAGTATGAATATAAAACCATGAAAAACTTAAACTGTTATATGTAACTCGTTTGAAGATTGGTCATTAATATAGGCGTTACCTGCATTTTACTTGTTTGAAAAGGCGCGCCGCGCCGGCTTCTCTATCATAACCAGTGATCAGATACACGGATGCATATTTACCTAAAGTTAATTTTAGACTAAGATAATATGGAGACAGCTTCTTAAAAAAGTTTTTTTTTTATATAAATACCGGGATTCCAGAAAATTCGGGAATGCGAAACTAGTCTGTAACATGGTAAAGAAACGACGTCTTTAACGTGTGGTATTTATTAAAAAAGCAAAACTCCGGCATTACACACTATTGATGTGTACTAAGTTATTTTTTAATCTTAACATCAATTTATGAGTATGTTGAGTGTAAGACGAGCAGTAGAAAATTCGTACACATACAAAAATACTACACTAGATTTTCGATTCAGAAGTCCCAACATTTTTTTTATATGAAACTGCATACCATATTAGCCAACACCTTATAATATGTTAAATACCTGCACCCGATTACAATCATAGTAAAAAAAACTAAATTTGGCAATAACGCAAACTCGTTTTTTTTTAAATCATCAGAGCTCTCCATAATAGGCAACACCTCAACTTTAGGTCCGGTCCGGTCTGTAGGTAAATATGCATCCGATTTTCCATTCACTTATCATAACGCTGCAATGCTTTGAACTTATTTAATAATCTCTGGTCCAGGATTGTTCTAGTGACCCTGACACGCTGAACAGGCATCACACAATGCTGCCGATAAATTGGAAACGTGTTTGGAATGACGTGGATGCTCCGATGGTCGCAAGCTTAGCTTTTGTTCACGGTTGTCTTTATTTTATTTGGTGAACCTTGGACTAGTCTGGGTCTGAATTTAGAAGTTGCAGCTACAATATAACGCAACATGTCAGGAGTTTCAGAAAACTAAGCAAAATCTTTTTACATATGACGTAGACACTCTGCATCCACTTTTTTATTGTGATTTTGTACAGAAGTACTTCGTACAGTTGTAGTTTAAGAATCTATTGTGAATTTTTTGATACCGTATTTTGTTTTATAAGGTTACTTGGGTCCCAGAAAACTGAGTCTCACCTCAGCCCGTTGTTTGGTTATTATCCTATTTGGGGTTAAGACAAATCAAACAAAGTAAGAAACATAAAAAATGATCCACATGTTCTCGAATTATTAGCGGTGTAACTTATGCGCTTTTTCTTATACGTATGTATCCTTTACACACTAAGACTTTCAGGAGCGATGCAGCCGACATGAGACTGCTGAATTCACCTCATAATAACGGCACCCGCAAAAGTATTTTGCAAATGATTAAACAACGTTGCCTACCAGGGATAAAGGTCTGTTTTCCATCGTCTAATGAATAACAATATCCGAGTGAATAAAACTTTCACAATCAGAGCAAACATTCCTTTCAGCTGATTTCACTGAGCCTATCCAATTGGTTTCAACTTCGAAAGTTAGGTAACTAATAACCAGAAAAGAAGTTGTATTTCTGCCTGAGGCGAGCTGAACTGAATCTGAGTTGTGAATATTTATGTCTGCTGAGTTAGGTTTATAAAGTAATTCAGTAGAATTCTCTGTAGTTTTTGTTGAGGAATCATAATCGAATAGATCAATCTTCCGATTCGGAGAACTTCTGTAAACTATGTTTCTTTTCAGCGTTTGCTATTATTGCAATTTCTGTACCAGTACTTTATTTCAGGTATGTACAATCATCTATTGTTGATTCGTTATCAAAAAACTCGATCGAAGGTCTCTGTGGGCCTAAGATGCGCGCCTATTTATCATGTATCGCGGCAATCGATAGATTTCAAACGTCATTTTAATCATATAAAAAAAGATTTCTCCTTACTTTAATGTATTCATTTGTTTTTAAAAGCAATAAAAAATACCTTTTAAGTGATTAAAATGTGGGAAAACATGTTGTTTAGGAAATAAAATTATTTTATCGACGCGATACACGGTATCGAGAAGTGCATGTTAGGCCTTCAGATCGACCATTTTATTGGAAGGTAGGCTTGATCCATCAATCCTTTATAACCCCTCCTAAAATTTTACTTCTCACCGAGCAAAAACTCAATTACTAAACGTTTCATCGCAAATTTAAAACTTCTGTAAAGCGTACATTTTCCGTATGGAGATTTAATATAAATATTAGAACCAAAAAATTAATTGAAGGATAACACTTGACGGATATATTTCGCGCACATTTATTTAAAACATATAGTTTTGACGTTTCGAATGCTTACAGCATCCGTCTGATCACGTACCTATAGTTTAAACTCAATGAGAGCATTCGCGTAAACTTTAGAACCAATAAAATGGGTCACAGCAGAATCAGTATAGGTAGATCTAGGCGTATCGAATTCCAATAATTAAAAAACAGGAAATGGACGTTAATAGGGGATCAGTCTCTTTTTGAACAAGGGACAGAGCAGTAAGCTCACTGAAACACACCCTTATTATGTTAATCCGGAGAATGGCAAAGTTTGTAACAACTTTTGCAGATTCCACAACACAGAACTGACACAACACATACATAGGTGAAATTGATTCGGAAGGTATCCTGCATAAAACATTTCTTGCCAAAACATTTCGACGTACAAAACTTTTATCCAATTATTGGTTTATCCGCACGATTTATTTGATTGTTTAAAAGTGGATTATGTATAAAGAATAATGAATGTTCAGTTGAATTTATAGGACCGGCTATTGAACCTCGAACAGAATTTACTTTTAAACCAGCTGGGGCTATAATTCTACCTTATGCGATACGTGGTTGTCTCACCGGGAAGTTTTTCATCGAAAATTTTAAAATATTGGATTAATTGGTGCTGAATGGCTTCGCTTGCGCTTATAAGCGCACTCGTATTTCATGAAAACGAACTTTAACTTTACAATCTAAATATTACATGATAATTATTGGAGTTATTAATTATCATGTAATATTTACTAGTTTATTACTATTTATTCCGTTCTGCTAGAGGGCATCACGCCTGAGGCATGGAACAGGAGTGTGGTGGTGTTGTTCTTCAAAAAAGGAGACAAAACCTTATTGAAGAACTATAGACCCATCTCACTCCTGAGCCATGTCTACAAACTGTTCTCAAGGGTCATCACGAATCGTCTCGCACGTAGGTTTAATGACTTCCAGCCTCCCGATCAAGCCGGATTCTGAAAAGGCTACAGCACCATAGACCACATTCATACGCTTAGGCAAATTATACAGAAATCCGAGGAGTATAATATGCCTCTATGTTAAGCTTTTGTGGACTATGAGAAGGCCTTTGATTTGATCGAAACTTGGGCGGTGCTTCGGTCTCTTCAGCGGTGTCACATAGACTATAGGTATATAGAGGTGTTAAAGTGTCTATATAACAACGCCACCATGTCGGTCTGAGTACAGGAACAGAAGACGAGGGCGATTCCATTGCAAAGAGGTGTAAGACAGGGCGATGTAATATCTCCGAAACTGTTTACAGCGGCATTGGAAGACGCCTTGAAGCTCCTGGAAAGGGAAGGATTCGGCATCTCCGTCAATGGCAAATACATAACACACCTTCGGTTTGCCGATGATAGCGTCGTTGTGGCAAATACGCTGGATGATCTTGGCACTATGCTCGAAGACCTCGACCGAGTATCCCTACAAGTGGGTCTTAAAATGAATATGGAAAAGACGAAAATTATGTCAAGTTCCCTTGTTGTACCCACTCCAGTATCTGTTGGGAACTCAACTCTCGAAGTTGTCGCCGAGTACGTCTACCTGGGACAAGTGATCCAATTGGGTAGGTCCAACTTTGAGAAAGAGGTCAATCGACGAATCCAACTCGGCTGGGCAGCGTTTGGAAAACTGCGCAAGAGCGTCTTCTCGTCTCAATTACCTCAATGTCTGAAGACAAAAGTCTTCAACCAGTGTGTGTTACCAGTGATGACTTACGGATCCGAAACGTGGTCTTCTAACTATGAGCCTCATAAAGAAATTCAAAACTACACAACAAGCGATGGCGCTCCATCGCTCGTACATGCTATGCTTGGTGTTTCTCTACGAGATCGAATCAGAAACGAGGAGATACGTAGAAGAACCAAGGTAACGGACATAGCCTTGAGAATCAGTAAGCTTAAGTGGCAGTGGGCCGGGCACATAGCGCGAAGGACTGATGGCCGTTGTGGCAGGAAAGTTCTAGATTGGAGACCCTTCGACCAAAAACGCAGCGTAGGACGTCCACCAACAAGATGGACAGAAGACCTTGTAAAGATCGCAGGGTCAAACTAGATGCAGACCGGTAATGATCGTCTCTGTGGAAAGCCGTGGAGGAGGTCTATGTACAGCAGTAGTCGTCCTTTGGCTGATAATGATAATGCAAGACTATAATCTTTTAGTTATAGCGTAAAGGGCTTTATATAATTAAAGTGACTTGCTCGCACCTGATAATGAGAACGCTGAAAATTAAATTTTCACCCCACATTTTTTAATATACCTCGTTAAAGTGGAATATCGAAAAAGTTGCGAGGTAATAAAGTTTATCAGCTGTACAAAAAGTTTCGTTTACGTTTCTTGTTACGACGATCTTGAAGGCAATATTTTGCCACCATCCCTTTTGACTACTATTATTACTTGGTAATGTTGCGTATTCGATAAAATTTCATTTTACGCGTTCATTTTCGCATATTTTCAAAACTTTTATCTACGCTCAGGTCTTCGTGGGCCAATATAAGTTGTCTATATCAGTTTAGTGTCAGAAATTTTGTTAATAAGAAAATTCATTTGTCAATGCCTGTTCTACCATCGACAAATAAGCTAATGACTAATTCAAATATGGAACATGATTTCTTTAAGTATTTTAAAATCTTTACATAGTTACTGGACGTAAGGGTCGTAAGGGAGCTTTACTGAGACCCAAAGCTTCAAGACAACTTCACCTTTACGTAGTTCGTCCTGTTTAAACCGACCAACCGATGGCGGTATAAACATTAACAAAATGGTGCAACTAAATGTCGGGCTGTGACGCTACTGCCCGTCATAAGAGTAGCACCCTTGCGCTCGCCAAACCGCCTGCCAAGCGTGACGATTATTAGCAATAACCCGTCATGAAAGAACATTTTTTGAGATAAAAATAGTACGTATTGCATATCTATTGCTTTCGACGACAAATAAGCAAGCAAGCAAGTGGTGCTCGTAGCGCAGTGGTAGTGATACCGAAGTCAAGCAACCTACGGCGCGGTCGCCGCGCCTAAGGCGACCATATAAGTGACGTAGATCACGAGCATCTCCGTGCTTCGGAAGGCACGTTAAGCCGTTGGTCCCGGCAAATATCGGCTGATATTAGTCGTTAAGCCTAGTCAGTAGCCTTATGCGCGGCTTGATAACATCTGACAGCAGGGTTAGTCGCTTTCCTTGACACACACGACCATACACCCCTGATCGATGCTAAAAGTCTCAGTGTAAGGGGCCTTAGAAATGGCGAAAGATTTAATCATACAAAATACAAATCAGAAAAGTTCGATCAAATTATTATATTTTTTCATTTCACCACCGTATTACCCGGTTCAGTATTCTCAGACTAGGTACAAAATGTTTTCAGAGCTAATTCCGTCGAAGCCAACTTACTGCAAGGTAAGCTCGACCCGCAAGCTTTTCATTTGCACCCACTCACAAGCTAGTCCGTAAGCTCGCAATAGCAAATTTTTTACAATAATTGAAAAAAAAACGTTAATTTGCTCTTGACTAAGGGCGTGTCTACCGGTATCACGATGTCTAAAGTGCGTCACGGCGTCATGCATGGCATGCTATCGAAAATATCATTAAACACCAACATGCTAAGGTTCCGATCACGCCCAATACTATATGTACCCTTAGTCCATGCAAATTACAGGCAGAACGCATTTCTGTTCCGTAGTTGTAAAAGTTTTTCCAAATTATGTATCAACATTGACCTGTTCTTTACAAGCACTACCTCTATTAAGCGATTAATGACTAAATCATATTTTGAGATTCTTAATCTTCGTGATAAATTTGACTAACACCAT
This sequence comes from Pyrausta purpuralis, assembly GCA_963924145.1. Lineage (NCBI taxonomy): Eukaryota > Metazoa > Arthropoda > Insecta > Lepidoptera > Crambidae > Pyrausta > Pyrausta purpuralis. The sequence goes on from OZ001664.1 coordinate 13,539,604, forward strand.
TGTTCCTTAGATATATATTTTCTTACTTTGTTTTTTTTTTGTATTAAGAGATTGTTTCTTTCCTTTGGATTGTAGTTGCCCCAATCGGACCTTATCTTGATATCTGACTACTCATATGTGGAGATTTATTATTAGTATTGATGTTAGCATTAAGTTATTTAGATATAGTGATTATTAAAACTGTAAATCTTCCTAAGAATATATAAATAAATAAATAAATAAAATAATAATGCCGCGCTGGTGGACTGTAGGAACCATCGTTCCAAAATAACAGTTTTGTCTCGACTTGGACCGCGAAAGAAATCGACTGATGAAATCAAATAACCCAAATCAAAGTGGTTAATGATTATATGTAAAAAATCGTAAATACCGACTTCAAAACGATACATATTTATAGGCATTATTGTTCACCTAAAATGAAATCCTTTCCTTTGAAGAGTGAACAGTTTATTTAATACTTTTTAGTGCATTTCGGTTTTAAAGTTTGTTTTTATTTTTTTTTAAATTAATTTTCTTTGCAATTATTTGTGATTACAATAGAGGTTGCAATTTTTTTACTTTGTGCTTTAAAAAGCTGCAAATTATTTATCATAAGTTCTGTCATTAAATTCACAACTCCTAAGCGTTTATGAATGAATGAATGAATGAATGAATGAATGAATGAATTTTATTTCAGACCGTGGTCCATATTCATGTTAGTAACAAATTTAAACTTAGCCTATGTTAGTAAAATACATTTTAAAACAAAAAGAAGTCAGTCTCATAAAAGAAGTCGCCTAGTAGAGGCCGCCAGCTTTGGTAGCGTGTAAACTAATCCAACGCTCTAGCATCGGCGAGTCCCACCGGTTAGCCAATGCCGCCAGGATGCTATTTGTACTGTTGCGGAACCGATATAGGACTGAGGCGCACCGCTTTCGGATCAACGTGTGAAACCCGTCAGTGTGCGCCTCAGCGAACATTGTCGACGCGCTGCAAAATCGCGGGAGTCCAAGTAGCATCCTGAACGCATTGTTGTATTGTACGCGCAGCGCGCTATAGGTACGCTGCGTGAACCTGACCCATAGGCTGCACGTGTAAAGAGACTGACAATAGGCTTTAAAAAGCGTGATTTTCACGTTGTCATTACAACGTGCAAACCGACGTGCCAGCATATTACAACGCACCGACAGCGCCCTGCGCTCCCGTTCTATGTCGGCCTCATCATGAAGATCCTCTGTAACCCAGTGGCCGAGGTATTTACACGTGTGAACCTGTCTTAAAGGCGTACCACAGAGTGCTAAGTGGGGAACTGATGAGTATGTTTTAGTCCCAGCTTTGAAGACCATAAACTGGCTTTTGGAGACATTATATTTGAGTCCATGGGCTTTTGCATAATTTTCACATATACCCAAAAGTTTACGCATTGTTCCGATCGATGGGGTCAGCAGCACCATGTCGTCAGCATAACTAATATTATTAATACATACACCGTCGACATGACATCCGACCTTGGTGCCACTGAGCTCACCGATCAGTCGGTTCATGTACAGGTTGAAGAGGCTTGGAGAGCTTAACCCCCCTTGCCTCACGCCGCACTCCAACCTGTACACATCCGGTAGCACACCAGCCCACTTAACACTGTTCTTTTGGTTGTTGTACCAGTACTTAAACATTGGCACAATTTCAGAAGACAAATTTGTCTCGTTATTTAATTTTTCCCAAAGTACATTGTATGATACCAAATCGAATGCCTTTGACAGGTCCAAATAACAAGCGTAAACTGGCGTTTTTCGGGCTGTGTAGTACTGGACGGTCTGCTTGAGACAAAGAATGGCGCTTTCTGTTGACAAACGTGGCCTAAACCCAAACTGAGCGTCGTGAAGATCAAGGTGCCGATTCAATTGTTCATTTAGCAGACCGTCCAGCACTTTAGCTATAATTGTAGCTAACGAAATAGGCCTATAGTTAGCGCTGTCAGAAACATCCCCAGTCTTATTTTTCACTATCGGTACAACAATTGTATACATTAAATCATCTGGCAGATAACAATGTTTTATACATAAATTAAAAAAACATATACAGGACCCTAGGTAAATGTACACCCGCATATTTAAGATGCTCGATGCTTAAGCCATCGTGCCCTGGTGACTTACCTCTTGTCATTTTTCTTATTACACATGCCACATCCTTGGCAGAAAACAGAACGCTTTGGTCTCGGACACTTTCCGAAGCATCGAGCATCGGAGACGCGGATGCAGCCTCTAAAGGAGAAGCGAGCCGAAAGTGGCGCTGAAACATATTAGCGATATTTCGTGGTTCGCAAATACCAGCCACACTCGCAGGGAGACTAAGCTTGGGGCTAAGTTTATTTGTACATTTCCAAAATTTATAAAAATTATTATTTAAATGATGCTGAGCAATGATATCCATTTGTTTATGAGTTCCACCATCAGCTCAGCTCCACACAATGTAGACTATTAGACGCAACATCAAGTCTCCATGAGTATTCTAGCACAAAAACACCAACCGTACCTTTTAATTTCAAGGTTTTCCCTCTATTGCACCAAGATCCCATTATCAGATCCCGACTTGGCAATAATGGGACTAACTAGAGGGTGCACCTCTAGGTAAGTGTTTTTTTTTCCGAATCGGTCGACAAATGACTGAGATTTGAGGTAACATAACATACAGTCGAATTGATCGACTCCTCCTTTTTTAAAGTCGGTTAGAAATGAAAACACTAATTGCGCTATGCAACAACAAAACAAATTACCGAGCAGCGTGCACTATGTCTCCGCGGTTCGGAGTACATATTGATTAAAAGAAGAAGGGGATTTAATTCTTATTTAATGAAGTACTTTACTACTCGCAGTTCGTAGTTGGTTCACGATGAAATCTTAACATACATACCTACAAAGGCAATCGTTTTCTGTAACGGACCTAAACATGTGAAAGAAATAATAATCAGTAAACCACATTCCCATAACAAGCAAGGTCAAAGGTAAATACGATGTTCCACATCTTCTAAAGGACGGTAGATGTCAGAACCTCGGCCCATACTTCTAATTCGGCATTCTCTTTTAATAGGCTTATGTCATTTTGCCGACTCACCCTAGAGACCGTTTTTATTCTTCGAGACTTGGAAGCGATTATTTTTATGTCACATCTCTTTGTTCGGCTGTCAAGGAATATGAAGATATCTGGACCGCCATTTCAAATGGCAGAGAGAATTTAAATTGGACGCTCGGCGGAGTCGCGGAAAATTACATCCAGTTTAAAACAAACGAACGAAGAAAATTAAATGCTTGCTCGCCACAGTGGAGCGACTCAATGGATTATGGCTTGTCTCGTAGTATTTTGAATAGCTATGAACACTAGCTAGGTTAAAGTTATTTGCCCACAACACCAATGGGGTAATACCATGACCGTGCTAGGTACATGTCAGGAAAAAAAAATTGTTAAAAATTATATGTTGTTTGAAAAAACAATGCCTACTAGAACGTTCCGGCATCGGACAACACAGATCTGTCGGCGCGTGCTTTGCAGGAGGCCTCTCGTAGCACCGGCAAAAGAAGTTCTCGCTCCATATAAAGGTAAGACTGTTAATCCGTTCAGTAGCCAAGGTAGAGCGTGTTATTATTTGTGCACAGTCATGGTGTGGTATGGTGCAATAGGAAAAATCCTTAACGGGTAGAATAGCTTTGGAGTACCTTAGCACCCAAAAGTGCAGGACTTTTTCTTTCGAAGGCAGCTGATTATATTATACCCGTGCGCCAAAGGCAGCAGCAGCGGGTTCTGTGGGAGTCTTGTTTTCGGACTTATCCACAAAAACCGACGCCGGTAAACGTTTTAAGTGCCATGGCAGAGGTTTACTCAAGCCACGCTTGTTCATGCAACGCGCATGTTCTCCTTCTCCTTCTTCGAGGCAAAATCATAGTATTGGCATTCAATTAGTAAAAGTAAAAGGTTAAGTGCTCGAGACAAACGTACATATAATCAAACGTACTTGACGGTCTGTAGCTAAAGGTATATTGGCCGCTTGTTGACATCGCTCCGACGGCACATTGACTTGATGATTAAATGTGTAAAAACTCGAAGTTCACTTACCATTTTCGTCCCGGTCGGGCCCGCTGTCGTGTTCTGACTCGGACTCGTCCCAGATGGTATCGGTGGCTATCTTCTGGCGCGAGCACTCGATCCAGTAGCCGGGCGTAGGGATCAGGTTGTGTGGGTACTCCTCGCAGAATTCATCTGGAACATCACAGAAAGCTTAGGATTCTGTATTCTAGGAATGAAAGCGCAGGGGCACTATTTTCTAAATCAATCGTGTCTTTATTTCTACTGAAAATCAATACAAATCTAACGCGAGTGATTCAATGCTAAAGATGACTCTGATTGATGATGATTCTGCGGTACCAGCTGGAATGTTCAACCAATCGTGAAACTAAAATGTTTTTTTGGCTGAGTAGGTACTGTAACCAGAAACGGAATATTTAGAAAATAATAGATAACAGACGGGGCAACATAAAAATGAAGCTTGGTTCTTAGAGGATATCATGGTAGAAAAAGTATAAGAAAAGAGGGAAACAGGGCGCGTATTGCGATGCAGTTTTGATAGGAAAGCGGCTCAGCTTTACAGTCTAATTAGCAATTCGTATTGCGATTTCGCATGATTTATATAATATTATAATAATAAAACAATATAAATATTTACATTCGTATTATATTAATAATATTTGTTTACACTGAGGCTGTATTGAGCTATCTGGACATTGAACAGCTATAGTTGGGTCGCAATTTGCCTTCGGAAGGCCTAACTAAGAGAAGTTATTTCGACCAAGTGAAGAAAAAAGTCTATCTCACATTGTACCAAGAGGTCAAGAGAAAGACAGGAACGAGAAAATAATGGCGAATACTCTACCGGCAAGAGCGCAGCTTTAAGGTTAATGAAGAAGATTGTACTGTACACTCCAACTTGACAGTGCATAAATATGTCCATATAATTGCGGAAGTAAATTTAAAAAATAAGTTACAAAAATATTTATCATCCTGCTGGGAATAGGACTAAACTTGATGAGTATACGTAGAATGTATAAGTAGGTAGGACGAAACTATGTGTTAAAGAAAAGACATTGTTATACCAAGGCAATATATAATATTTACTTAATTGAAAGGAATGTCAAATAGGAATGGTTTTTGTCTTGATGAAAACATTTTGTCCCCTTTTGTAGCAGATTCAAATTAAATTTCTTTGCGGAATTCTATCAATTCACAGCTAACAAAATCTTTTGTTTAACTCAGTTCCGAGGTAGGCTTCATTAACGACGATTACATTTCATTTTGTTTTTTTGTTCTTTATTTCTTATTTCCCTTTAACTGACAATGTAATAAAAGGTACAATAAGGAAATCAGCTAAAGAAAAATGTTCAAAACTTTTAGTCTAACTCGTAACCGTAAGTTGTGAAAAAGTTTATTATTTAATTATATTATTTCTTTAAAGAATAATGCCTTGGTTAAACTTAACAAAATGTGTTTTATTGATTAACTTGTTTTTTTATTATTATCATACGTTATTATAAAGTCTTCCACTCTCAAAGTAGATTGCAAACTCTTCGTAATAAATATTATACAGGGTGACTTGAAGATGGTTGCAAAGCTTGGAGGCGAAAGTAGTATAGATCATTTAGAACCATTTGAGCCATGGTTGTCTTAAACGAAGTTTCACTTTTATTTTTTAAATTTTCGAAATTTTCATAACCTTAAATGTCTGTAAAAAAATTTTGATCACATGAATGATTAGAACATGTTAGATTGCTTACAAATTACTTTGATTAAGAAAAACAAAATAAAAATAACTCACTTATCATTAAAATTGGTTATTATTAGCAATTAATTGTAAAAGTATATATCTATATAGCGAATCTTTGTCTAAGATAACCATGGCTCAAATGGTTCTTAATTGTCTCTACTACTTTCGCCTCCAAGCTTTGCACCCATCTTCAAGTCACCCTGTATAAATAATCTTTTAGCTCCAGGGGTATTTATTTTCTAAGTTATAGTTTAAGTAATTCTCATTGTAAATTATCTGTACTCATAATCTTCATTATGCCACAAAAATATGTTGTTTTCTTTTACATGAAATGACAAAACTTAGTATTAAAAATAATTGATCTAAATATTGCCTAATTTATCCAAACCTATCGGTATAGTGAAAAAAGGACACTGAGATGTAAATAGGTTGATTGTATATTAGTAAGCTATTTCAACATAATAGTGACACTTATAGTTAATTTAATAACTCTGCTCCTATATCTATCATAATTAATATACGTCAGTCCACTCCTGGACACGGGTCTCCTTCCTAACCCCTTTAATTCATTCATTAGCTCTATTGATTGTGGTCCCTATTTTGGAATCACTTCTGAAAGCGTAAGGAAGGCGCTTGCGACCTATGTTACGATTCATTTATCTAGGCATTTGCAGTTTAAACCATAAAATTATTATCCCTTTGGAATAGAACAACAAAAGCGAGATGTCACTAGCAGCAAACTGTGTGATAAAAAGAGATGGGTAGCAGAACCATTTTTGTCAGATGTTAAACAGTTGACGGCCCCGCAAGCTCGCTGAAAATTACGTGCATTAGATATTTTATATTGAAAAGTGAAATTGTGTATATTTTAGAGAAATAATGCGTCTGAAACATGGTGACTTAATCGGTGATTGATTGTTATGCATTACAGCGGCAACCCCAACAAATAATCATTTAACAGGTAGATTAGTCCAAATTGAAGCCTCTTAATATACGACTTATATTTACCAATGCGCTTCAAATTTAAAGTACGCAGTTTGATTATTCTATTCTACAAACGTTAATTTACGGCAAATAAAGGCAGAATAACACAGGGATTGTATATCAAACAATATTTTGTATAATGAAATAACATTTAGTTTTACACTAGAGCTGCATGTTCAATATTTTGTGTCGACTGTTTATCATGCAGTAAACTACTATATTTAACTTAGGGACATTGTTATAAATCACCTGATCGAAAGGTTATCTCATTTAAAGCTACAAATGTTACTTACTTATGTTAGTTACTATTTAAATCGTAAAATCGGTTTCGTTTGACAGCTTTTACTTGTCCTTCTATTCCGATAGGAATATTAATTTTATGGTTTAAACTGACCGAAAAGTGACTAGAATGGACTTTTGCTCTTCACTTGTTCAGCAATGTTAAATTATATGTCATCTTTGGTGAACTCAAAGTGATATATTCTATCTCTAGTGACGTAACATTATACGAAAATCCATTATTTTTCCACAGAATAAATGTGATTTGTATTTAGAACACAAGTTTGTATGAATGCGCAAGCATGCATCAAAGAGGTCATGATTTGAAAAACGAGTTGGTTACGACCGCCTCGTAGAGAAAAAAAAAAATAAAAGTGTGTAAATACTTCATCATTTGACTGATCGCTAATATCGCCACATTCACTAGCTTTTCGGTGAAAAACTTATAAAAAAAATAATGTTTGATCAATTATGATTTAGTTAACATATAAGATAATTTAACAACAAAAAATGGATGGACCTTTTACAATACCTTTTGTCGTTATGTATGTTATTAATTTGGGAAGAGAACAGGTTTGTATAGCATTTGATATTTGATGTAATATCATCTTTATTGTATAGCCCGTGCCCATCTGGAAACGCGGGCAGTCAGTTAGAGTCAGAAATATGACATGTTTCATGTACTTAAATTTCAGTTAAGGATATAGATCCTTAACTGAAATTGAAGTATTAAATAAACGTAACATATGCGTTCATACACCGCAGTTCTGAATTAAAGCGTCTTCGGCTTAGGAGAGCTTGAATCCCTCGCTACACTCAGGATTTCTCATTACCTCCCTCTTTAACGCTCGGAAGTAAAACTAATAGGTACCCAAGATAATAAAATCCTTTTATTTAGCTCGTGATTCAAAATGGCGCCCGTGTCATTAGGTCACTACTTTATTTCCTCGTTGAATAATCTACTATTTACCTAACTGTCGCCTGCTTATTGTGGTCGATAAAGAAATAGATAAGGATGTTACAAAGAAGTAAAGGTAAGACACTAGTAAAGTTTCAAGCCCAACTCGTCACGATTATTGAAAAATTGGTCCTAAACTGGTATGGCATTTTATATATAACTCTTAATATAAAAGCATTTTCACGCATATTCTGTAGCCTATACCTACTCATGTGCACGAGTGTCGAGTACAGTCGCCATCAGATATATTTGAGCAGACAAAGTGACCAAATACTTCTGAACAGTTGAAAAAGTCAATAAGTTCCATGCACTATAAGTTACTATTAATATCAGGACATTCATTACTGCTTAAATATCTGAGCAGATGTTAGTCAATAACTTCTATAGCCACAACGAATCAATAATATCTGAACAATCACTTGCCTGAATTTATTTATTGCATGACACTTTCATGACAGTGATGACAATAGTGAAAACTTCAAAGCGTTACAAACTGCCAGCGTCATCTTATTATAATTAATAAACTACGAAAAGAGTTCCTATTTTTAAATAGTATTTATAGTTAAGTTGGAAGCACTTCCTTCTGCAATTTTCCTCGATTGCGTAGATACATTTGACGTCATAAGTGTTCAGATATTATTGGTTAGTTGTGTATAGAAGTTATTGACTAGCTTCTGCTCAGATATTAATGAAGTAATAAATGTTCTGATATTATTGTTAACTTGTAGTGTATGGAACTTATTGACATTTTAAACTGTTCAGAAGTATTTGGTCACTTTGTCTGCTCCAATATATCTGACGGCGACTGTACATAGATATCTTAAAATGTAAGTACTTAAAGTCTGGTTTTCTTTACTTGTCGAATATTGTAAACAATCTCTATCAGTAATTAAAATGAAATAACTATTTCATTTTATTAATGACCTCAGTGTGAAATAATGAATTACTTACTTATGGCTATGACTTTTGAAATTATCTTATTTTTGTAATTAATCAGCGCGTTAAATAGGAATGTCATGTTTGTTTACAATATTAGACAAGCGAAGAAAAACTGACTTGATTCAAATTTTCAAAACATATATACCATCAAATACCTTAATTAATGCAATTACCAAATAGGTTTCCATCTTTGTATTGGAATCATTGATTCTATTCAAAGCACTGTTCACCTGTTACAGTACGAGTAATAATTATAATGCATTGATACCTCTACATTTGACAATCAATCAACATCCTATTGTGACGTTTAACTTTGATAGAATGCACTAACATTATTAAAATCGATACTTCGCTAAGCATAATGTTTATTAAGTACGATGTTTATTTGGCATAATTTGACTAGGCATACTATGAAGAAAGCAGAATTTCGTTAAGAATAATTTCACTACGCATATTGCTATTTCTTTTAAATAGTATTTTACCCTCAAAATGAATTAAAAAGTCATTAAGTTGTGGTACAAAAGTTAGTGGCAGAAACGAATCGGTGCAAAACCGACTCCACGCAGTCTTGTTTGCCCCACCCCTAGAGTGTAATTCAAAATCGCGTAGGCGCGGAGGGGCGAGGCAGCCCGCGAGCTGAGGAGCAGGTGGTTTGAAAGCTCGCCGCCGCGGCTGAGGTTGGCCGGCAAAGCCGGCCAGCAAGCCGAAGCTGCGGTGGTGAGCGAAAACCATCTGCGACGATAAGCTCGCGTGGGACTGCCGGAGCCCCGAAGCGCCGGAGCCGTGACAAAAACCATGCATGTTGCATGCTGCATGCAAGATGTTGCTTGCTTGCATGCTGCATTCTTGCTTGCTTGCTTGCTTGCTTGCTTGCCGCATGCTTGCTTGCTTGCTTCATGCTTTGATTGCTTGCTTGCATGCTGAATGCTTGCTTGCATGCTGAATGCTTGCTTGCATGCTGAATGCTTGCTTGCATGCTGAATGCTTGCTTGCATGCTGAATGCTTGCTTGCATGCTGCATGTTTGATTTGCCATGCATTTTGTATGTTAGTATTGTTGAGATAGAACTACTTGGGATACACAGAGAAATTAAGGTTTATAGGAGAATATTTAATATGAAAAATATGCCAAAAGACGATTCGGACTGAGAACTTTCTGCGATAGGATGATTCTGCCTATTAATGACTATATATACGAATTGTATGCCACAAGACGATTCTATCTGTGAACTTTCTGCGTTAGGATGATTCTGCTTTAAGACTATTATGGATATTAAATTTCTGCCTAAAGATGATTCTAGCTTACACAATTATGCGTTTTGAACGTCTGATAAATGAGTGAATGCTAATTGATGTTCTGCAAAAGAAAGTTTATGCTATTTGATGATATGCCAAATAAAATTATGACAATAAAAATTCTGCGAAACAAGGTAGACCCGTTTACTATAGGTAGTGGACAGATGACGGTAATAGGAATTTGTTCAGACAATGTGAATCAGAGGAAAACAGTTTGGACACAAAAAATAAAAAAACATGAAATGCAAACGAATCTTAGGTTACTTACTACACATAAAACAAAAAGTTTCGATAATGTTGCAATATAAACGGAATATTGCATTTCTCTTCAATTACATTGCGATGATCTAGATTGTGCAATCAGATCATCCCAAGAAGTCTTGTATTAGTTTATAATCACAAATTTTACACGAATAAAGAAAGATTAATACAGTAAACAATTTAAGTCACTACAGTGCCAAACGCCTATCTTTAGCATTTTATTAAAACACTAAAGTTTTTCCTTTTTATAAAAGAACATCAGAATAAGCTTGCATTAATAAGGTGCAAATCTTGTTTTGTTTTTATGAATATTGGAGGTGTACTTGAGAAAGAATCTGGCGCTAGTGAATTGCCCTGGGTCTGAGAGATAAAAATAAAATATTTACATAGGTGCAAACGCGGCGGCCGACACGGGAGTGCGCGGGGGAGATACACAGACTAAACATTTTAACCTTTTAAGGGTACCGAGTTAAATGAAAACAAGTAATTTTTAATTTAGATACTACGCGTCCGAAACATTTTGCTGTTAGAGACGTGTTCATTTTTGCCGTACATGTGTTGTGATAAATTAAGTAGGAATAAAAAAGTTAATAAGAAGCGCACAGTTTGACATATCTTGAGTCCGTGATATGTAATATCCTAAGGTTATATTGTTTGCACATGCTATACTAGAGGTCATTGCATGTAATAGGCAAACAACCTCAATGAGTTTGATTTCTGAAAGGTATTATCTGATTTGTAGAAAAATATTGTTTGATTTGCTTAATCAAATCCTGACGAAGTAAGTATGTTCCTAGCATGGGCATTTTATCAATAAAAAAAAAACGTAGATTTTGTTGATATGAATATCGACGTTTATACTTATATATGACATTGATATATTTACCCTTAAAATACGTATTGTACATGCAACTACCAGCACATCAGAGGTTTACAAAATTAAAAAAGTCTTAAAGCTGCAAGTAGTGCAGAATTTTGAATGATTTCTTTTTGGATAATTCAAATACGGTAGTAGATTTTATGTTTCAAACAGTATTGAGTACTACACTGTGCTCGCATTCACCACTTTAGCTGCTTCAATAAAATATTCCGAGATGACGACCTCCCGATGAATATTTTACATGCGTGGAACGATTTTTAAAATCAACGTTTTGGAGTTGCCTACATTACAAATGGTAACCCAATAGAATCAGACGAGAGTGTTTAGTTAAAAAAATATGTTTAGAATATGGTCACATTGACAAACAAATAGAAAAAAGCTTTTGTTGAAACTCAAGATAAACTATAATGGTAAAAAAGAATAGATTTAGAATCCAATCCAATACTTCCTACAAAATTACTATCCATTTTTTATTTATTCATCGATGCTTATTTGTCGATGGTGAAGCAGGCCCTTAGTAATTTAACACTTAAGTAAAATGTATAACGAACTAATCAAAAAGACTTATGTGCTAATCTTCTTTAATGAAAAACAAATGTTCGAGTTTGATTTCCTTCGTTTGAACTTCTACCTCTTTCTTTGCTCTTCTTTGTTCGATGCGTGCACTCCGAGGCTTGATTCACTGTAAGGTAGAACACCAAACTATGCAATATGCTTGGCGTTCATACTTAGAGTGAGCCAAACAGCTCGCAGTTTCTTCTTTCTTCTGACTTCTATGTGCCTTCTCTTCTTGAGATGATATCTCCTCTGTTGAAGTGTTACCTCAATACATAAGACAAGTGTACATTAATTGAATATACCTACTAACAGGAACTAATTAGAGTATAATGTAGAGTGCAATAATTTAACTACAAAGTTAGCCGTACCAATAATAAAATTAATAAAAAAAATCTGGTTTAATTAATAAATTTAAAAAATGTCAAATTTTCAAAGCATAATTTTGCGACCCTTGTGCTCAAAACCACGTAAGTACTAAGCTCAACCACCAAGTTTGCTGCCTAAGGTTTAAAATTCAAAGGTGTTAAGCACACTGTGTCAGCAAAACTACGGCGCATAACTTAGCCAGAGCTTACACTGCTTACGGTGAAAGTTTAAGTTACAAATTAAGGAGCATATAGGTTTTAATAAATAACACCGCTAGTTTCTTTAAAAAACTTAACATATTCGAAATCCTATACATAACCGTTTGTGTGTTTTAATTACTTGTATATATCGATTTTTAGGCATAACAAAACATGTTACGAGAGCTTTAAATTGCACATTTAATAGGTTTAAAGATCTTTATTCTCATACGAAATTACATTTCATTTATAATGAGATGAGAAAAAATAATAATCTTATGCAATTAGCCGGTTTTCGACTCTAAATACAATTTTAGCTTATTTTTAAATATATTTATACTTTCACACTCTTTTATGGGGTTTGGTAGCATATTGAATTGTTGTGCTCCCTCAAACAGTATAGTCTTCTTTCCATAGTTAGTTCTAGGCGCTGATGATTGTATTTTATTTTTGATTCGGAGGATATGGGGGTTGCTTTTTATAAACAATTTAATATTTTTTTTAATAGAATTTGTTATTAATTTTTTGACTGAAATGCAGCATTTTTTTGAATTTGTACAGTTGGGATAAATCAAATATTTTAGATTTCTTATATGTATATCTGATTAGTTGGTGTATGAAAGGGATATTGAAATAAAGCTTTTATGACTTTGTTCTGAGATCTTTGCAATGGATTAAGGTTTGTAGATGCTGCAGAGCCCCAAATCTCGATAAGGTAGTTTAGGTGTGATTTCGCCAAAGCGTTGACTGAGCACTTAATCCCCAGTTTTGATTTAAGCATTTCAAATGAGCAAATAGTAAGTTTAAAACTTAGAAAAGCAATGCAGTTTAGGAAACTATTGAAAGTTCCGTTGCACCAAGTTACTTCATCTTAATCATCATCATTAGCAGCCAAAGGACGTCCACTGCTGTACATAGGCCATCCCCACGGTTTGTTTGCATCCAGTTTTGTCCTGCGATCTTTACAAGGTTATCCGTCCATCTTTTCGGTGGACGTCCTACGCCGCGTCTTTGGTCTAAGGGTCTCCAACTTTTCTGCCGCCCAAACGGCCATCAGTTCTTCGCGCTATGTGTCCTGCCCCTTGCCACTTGAGCTTACTGATTCTCAGGGATACGTCCGTTACCTAAGTCCTTCTACGTATCTCCTCAAGTTTAAATCGATCTGGTAGAAAACTTTCGTAACTGAGAGGACTCTCAGTCACTCACAGTGTGATTTTGAGCTAACTAACTTAATTTATAACAATAAAAAAAGACGATGTTTTGATTCTCAGTTTTGTAGTTTTGTTTGTTTCAATTTAAGTAGGTATCTACCCTATCTATCACTATTAGACCCCTTTCACACTGCAACTTTTAGCATCGATGCAGTCGCGACTCACGCAATGAACAGAGGCCGTAGTGCGAGTCGGAGCGAGACTTATTCGATCAAACGCATCGAGCGCGTTAACTTGAATTTAAATAGGATTGAAGAAGCGCCATCTAGTGGCTAACGGGTACACTAAAACAATTCTATAGAAATTCACGTTTACGCGCTCGATGCCTTTGATCGAGTAAGTATGGCTCTGCCTCGCACTACGGCCTCAGATTTAATTTTGCTGCGATGCTGTCGCACGTTAGAATTGATGCAGTCGCCCATATACAGTACCTACATATTTTGTCGATATCCAGCTTCTGTATCACGACGGCATCGATACCAACGCGCGTGAGCATTGTGACTATGTCGATGCTAAAAGTAGCGCAGGTGTGTTAAGGTTGACATTCTGCGACCGCCTCGATGCTGAATTGCGACTGCATCGATGCTAAAATTCGCAGTCTGCAAAGGGTCTTACAGCTACTAAAACAGCTTCAGACAAATAATAAAGAATTCATTAAAAAAAAACTTGGCGTTCGTACTCGCAATAATAAGGCTTTGCGATCTTTTGTCTGGTGCTGACCCCTTCTATGAGAGGAAATGAGTATTTCCTTTTGTGCTTTGTGCCAAAGAAAGTTGATAAATGGGAACTATCATCTTTCTAGTAGTGTTAATCAAGTTATATCAACTGTGTAATTCAAAATTATCACACAAAGTACACCAATGCATTGATGATCGGGATTCGTTGTAGCTCAAGACCTGCTCAACCTCGGCCATAGCCATTGGCACGAATTATCGCAAGATCGATTTGCATAGCGTGAATAGTATCGGAGGCCAAAACTTACTTTGGGTCATTGAGCTAGACTACATGAGTACACCCAAAGTGAGTAGAGTTAGTGAGAGTTAGTAAGTATGTTGTGGGCGCGTATTGCGATGCAGTTTTGATAGGTAAGCGGCTCAGCCTAAAGGCTGATTATTGTATATATTTTGTATAAAGTGATTCGTGGCTGAAAGTGCTCCGCTCGGGTCCGTACGGGGCACGGCGTTGGAATGTCTATGGGTTTTTTTCGGCCCCAGTACGGTCCGACACCGGCACGTTGAATCATCCTTACTGTCCAATTAGCAATTTGTATTGCGATTTTGCATGATATTTTTAATATTTGTTCCATTGCAGTATTATTATAATATTATTTGATTGATAATATTCGTTTACACTGAGTCGAAATTAAGCTGTCTAGAAATTGAACAGCTAAAGTTTGATCCCAATACGCCCCTGAACTAAATCTGGATTCAAGAATATAAACGTTTCGAACTGATTTTTGTAATAAAATCAAACAAGTATCTCACAAAATATAGACGCAAGTTAGTATTATTAGCTGATTTTTGTTCGAAACATTATTAAACAAAACTCACATAATGCGGAAACGCGAATAATTAAAAAATAGAACTCTTTTATTTAAAGACTTTATTGCACAGGTGGACTTTCTTTACATATTAAATTAACTTACTTCTTCATGAAAAGTGAAATTAGCTTGAATATAAAAGTAAAGCACATCTGTAAAAAGATTTTAGATATTTTTTGTAACTTATTAATTGCGATATTATTTCTAAATGAATTTAGCCTCTATATTTTTTCTAATTTTTTAGTTATTATTTCATTTAGCTTTTTAAATACAAGATTATGATAATTTTGAAGGGTTCGTTGCTAATGGTCTACTTACGACTGGTCCCTTCATTGCAGTTTATGATTACAATATATTTAATTATTATATCATATGATTTGTTTAAATGTAAGTTTAGATATTAACCTTACATTAAAATGCACCGTCAATATGATTACTCGTTAGTTTTTTTAAGTTGAACTATAGTCGTGGGTTGTTAGATTAGAGGGACTTTGTCAAAGCTCATTACGTATTAATCAAACCTCATACAATGTGATATACTCGTATAGCAATCAGCGCTGGATTCAAGCTAAATACTGTCGCACCGCCAACATAGAATCAGAGCGCCCTCAAAAGAGTGCAAAGTGGGTTCAAACGTGGAAATGCGTTTGTATTAGGTATAGATACACTCGTATGTGTTTGTATCAACAAGCTGGCATAGTGTACAATAAGAAGACAAAAATAAAACAGTTTTTAAGTGGGAAGAACCAGTTGCAAATGATAGCCCTTGAAGTAATAGCCCTTCATTTGAACAAGTTACATTGCAGTGTTTTTTTTAACGTCTAAACTATGTACCTACGTAAGAGTATATACATGCTGACAAAATTAGTTCAAAATACAAACAAAGGATAAAATATCTTCGCTTGTCATCACGAAATAATTACAAAGCAATTTTTTTTAAACATTATAATACAAGACCTCTTCGCTTATATAATATACACAGTACGAAATTTCACGAATGCAAAAAAATAGTCTCAGAATGGTTGAAGCCAAAGATGTGAATGCTCACACGCATGCACACACACACACACACACACACACACACACACACACACACGCACACACACACACACACACGCACACTATTATTATTGTATCAGAATCTTAGCTTAATTATTACCTTAAGTCTTAGTATTAGTATGTATAATAAACTCGTGTTATGGAAGAGCAGTGTCTCCTGACACAGGCGATTTGTAGCCTAAAAGGAGACACTGGATGTACAAACTGAATAATGTGTACCCAATGTTAAAGCCAATAAACAATTTTAATTTTAATTTTAATTTTTTTTTTTTTATTATCGTAAGAATAAGATCGTAACTATGGGCCTCATAAAAAAACTGAAAATTACACAACGAGCGATTGAAAGGGCTACGCTCGGTGTTTGTCTACGTGATCGAATCAGAATCAAGGAGATACGTAGAAGAACTAAAAAAGGCGGAACGTAGAACTTCCACCGACAGGATGGACAGACGACCTTGTAAAGATCGCAGGATCACAGTAGATGAAGACCGCTCATAGCCAGTCGCTGTGGAAAACCGGGTGAGGCCAATGTTTAGCAGTGAACGTAATTTGAGAATGGTTGTTGATGATGAATAATATCGTATTTAAATAGGTCCAAAGCCTCATTATCCTCAAATCGCAATCTTTCCTCGAAAAAAAAAACGACGATCAAACATTATAGCGCAATAGTTGTCATTTTTTTGTGCGCCAGTATAACTTATCGAGATGAACAATACATACCTACCATATTAGCTTATATCGGGGTTAGCTTTGTCGCAGTATACGATATCAATTTCAAGGGCAATCATTGTTCGGTCTAGACTTTTGTTTTGTATAGCCATGCTCTTTAAGAAAAAAAAAACGCCGCTGAAAGAAAAAAAGATTTGGAACAGTAACAGTGATAAGTAACATAGCAATATTGAAAGTCAAATAACACTATGATTGTAGGTTATGCCTTAAATTGAGGTGTAAGACCTTTTGTAATATACAACACACTTTCCATCTCTCCTGTTTGGAAAATTAATTTGTAGGTAGCCGAGTGGAAAATATTTTTTGTATCCTTAGGGTGGAAAGAAATTTAGTTTTAATTGATTGATTTAAAAAATATACAGTTGGTAAAAAAAATCTCACCTAATAAATCTATTTTTTTTCTTTTTACATTGTTACATTTTAATTTCTTTCTGTCTTTGACAATTTATTTTTAGTTTTTTAGATTGTTGCACAGGAATGGTGGTGTTCATTAGTATTAAACCATATTCGATTATATATATAAATCAATCACATCAAAATCTAATCTGCATTTTGGCATAACCTGTGGTAGTTTTCGTGACAGGGTTATGGTTGAGTTCTTCCACTATTATAATATTATTGTCTATGAGAAAAAATCGATCAGTAGATTTAAAAAGGATTTGAATTATTTGATATCGTCTGCATAATCCGCGTTTAGTGCTCTCTGTTTCCTTTCATGTCGTAACTAGTCCTTCTAATCTTGTCTTATATTAACAAAAGTAAATAAACTAACATATTGTGCAAAATCTTGAGATTTCATCTCTACCCGAACCACATAATACCTAATCATCACATCTACAATCACACAGCTAAATTTATTGTTTTCCTCGCATTTGAAATGAAAAATATTAAGTTTAGCTCGAGTGAAAGCACCTATTTCACTCATGAACTATTGGCGCTCTCACTCTGTTCGAGCCAGAAACATCTTGAGAGAGATTGGTCGCTTTCTCTTCTTGTATGACAAACTACTATTTAAACTGGGGGCAAGTAAGTAAGTGTCTTCATTTGACTATTTTAGTACTAGCTCGTAATAAGTTGTTTTAGGTAATAATCTAAAAGTTCTAGAATTAGCAATATTGGGATACATAAAAAAGTACCCAAATCGTGTTTTTTTTTAATTATTGGTGATATTTTAATAAAATAATATAAAACTCTCTTATCTTGAATCTAAAATCTTTATTATCTAAAATACTAAGAAGTGAGTAGAGTTTATTTACTGTTCACTCACACCCGGCCCCCAGGGATCAAAAGTATACATAAATTCCGATAAAATTTTCTCGGTGGGTCAGCCCAAAACTTTACAATCCCGTCTGTGAAACTTTTGAGGTTTCGTTTTATTCTAATATAAGTGAAATAACAGCCCACATTTTAATTGCTGCTCAAAAGTTAATATTTTTATTGTGGTTTAAAAGATTAAAATTGGTATTTAGAGCAATCATCAAACTGCGCATGACTTATAACTAGTTTGTCAGTTTTAAATATGTGTAGTTTTTAGACTGAATAATGTTAGATGCCAATAGACATCTAAAGGCGTTTTTTAAGTATCGAAATGATATTTACTAACGCCGGACGACGCCCTGGTTGCGTAATTTTGTAACCAGCGGTTAAATATTTACAATTATGTGTATTTAAAGAAAAAATACCCAAAACAAATGTCAGAGTAAATATCGTAATGATAGATATCAAAATAAATTTCAAAAGTTTAATCAGACCAATAAAAAATAACTTGTTTTGTGGTGCTCAAGTTATGGTCATATTTCTGTTTGGGTTGAAAATACGAATACCTAATATTTTCCCACTATTCTCTGGCTATTGAAACGTCCATTTGCTGCCCAGGTATTTAGGTATTCCAATAATCAAGAGCCAACATATCCTCATACAGACATGTGTTAATTAGCGCGAATAACTGAAGCCACAGTACATTTGTTATCATGCTGCAGCCATTTTCGATCTTAATTCAAGAGGCTTAAGGGAGACTTCCCAATTAATCCGTTGTTGTATTTTCAGTGATTTGTTTCCCTCTCATATTATCTGCAGTCGCTTATTTCTATTATTTCGTGCTAAAGTACTAATAGTAAATAAACGAATGAATTTTCGATGGTAGCATAGTAGGTAGTAGGAGATTTTCTTTGCTATATTCTTATTATCATTCGAAGACACTTCAATGTTTTTTAAGTAGTTTAGTAGTAGTTAGTTCATTTGTAAAAACAAAAGTGGAAACACTACATACAATGTATTTTCAGGGAAAGTTTAATAAAAGAATCAATTTTGCTAGCGGAAATCTGTAAATTGATGTCTCCTGATTAAGCGAGGAAGTCAGCTACCAATAGACTTAATTTAAATTTAAATCATCCTATTAATTCTTATTTTTGTTTATTTTCTTTCTTACGAGCGGCGATTCGAGTAATTCCAGGGGGCGTATTGCGATCTAACTTTAGCCGTTCAACTTCCAGGCAGCACAATTCGACTCAGTGTAAACGAATATTATCAATATAATATTATAATTACACTATGGCACTATGCTCGAAGACCTCGACCGAGTATCCCAACAAGTGGGTCTTAAAATGAACATGGAGAAGACGAAAATTATGTCGAGTTCCCTTGTTGTACCCACTCCAGTATCCATTGGGAACTCAACTCTCGAAGTTGTCGACGAGTACGTCTACCTGGGACAAGTGATCCAATTGGGTAGGTCCAACTTCGAGAAAGAGGTCAATCGACGAATCCAACTCGGCTGGGCAGCGTTCGGGAAACTGCGCAAGAGCGTCTTCTCGTCTCAATTACCTCAGTGTCTGAAGACGAAAGTCTTCAATCAGTGTGTGTTACCAGTGATGACATACGGATCCGAAACGTGGTCTCTTACTATGGGCCTTATAATGAAGCTCAAAATTACACAACGAGCGATGGAGCGGGCTATGCTCGGTGTTTCTCTACGAGATCGAATCAGAAACGAAGAGATACGTAGAAGAACCAAGGTAACGGACATAGCCTTGAGAATCAGTAAGCTTAAGTGGCAGTGGGCAGGGCACATAGCGCGAAGAACTGATGGCCGTTGGGGCAGGAAAGTTCTAGATTGGAGACCCTTCGACCAAAGACGCAGCGTAGGACGTCCACCAACAAGATGGACAGACGACCTTAAAAAGATCGCCGGATCAAACTGGATGCAGACCGCTAGTGATCGGTCGCTGTGGAAAGCCGTGGGGGAGGCCTATGTTCAGCAGTGGACGTCCTTTGGCTGATTATGATGATGATGATGATGAATATTATAATTATACTACAATGGTACGCATATTAGTATTCATGTTGTTTTATTATAATAATATAATAAATATCACGCGAAATCGCAATACGAATTGCTCATTTGACGGTAAAGCTGGGCCACTTACCTATCAAAAGTTCTCGCAATACGCGCCCAGATATCTCTCGGTTGTAGTCTTGCCATCCGTATTCCACATACTATACAGGTCGTTTGGTCCCGGGCACACGCTCAGGTAAGCCCCGAAGTTGGCGGCGTACTTCGCAAATATATTAGCTCGCAAAATTGGCCGCACTAACAGGTTTACCTGAATATGGTGTATCGGTTTGATGCTAGAAGTATAATCTTTTCATTCCACTCTACGTCTGAATACTGACTAGGCTTTGAT
This sequence comes from Pyrausta purpuralis, assembly GCA_963924145.1. NCBI lineage: Eukaryota > Metazoa > Arthropoda > Insecta > Lepidoptera > Crambidae > Pyrausta > Pyrausta purpuralis. The sequence goes on from OZ001664.1 coordinate 13,560,331, forward strand.
AACTTTAGCAGTGAAGGCTAAGGTAATCCCAGTGGAAAGTTTAGCTGCCGGAAAGAAACTAGGAAAGTAATCAGACGGTATAAGACCTAGATGGTTATGAATATGTATTAAGTTAGCTGCGGCTGGGCTGTATCGATACCCTAACAAGCATAGGATAGCTAAACCAACCATAAAGCATAAAAGGAGATGTAGAAAAGCTTCTTTGTTGGTACATAGCAAGTTTCCTATACCTTCTATTATACTTTGAAACTTTTGATTTAGTAGTCTATAAACGTTGAAATTGACATGGTAAATCAAAAGTTTCAAAGACCGATGATTTTTCAGTAAAAAACGTCCTCTACGTGTTACCTGTCATAGTTCATCATCATCATCATTATCAGCCAAAGAATGTCAACTGCTGAACATAAGCCTCCCGCACGGCTTTCCACAGCAACCGATCACTAGCGGTCTGCATCCAGTTTTATCCTGCGATCTTTACAAGGTCGTCTGCCCATCTTGTCGGTGGACGTCTTAAGCTGCGTCCCTGGTCAAAGGGTCTCCAATCTAGGACTTTTCTGCCCCAACGGCCATCAGCTCTCATAGTTACTTGTATTAAAATGTTGAGATATTGTCAATGGAAGATCATTTCAAAATGTGCATCCATGAGTATTTTAATTAACTGCAGCGGATGAAGTGGGTGTAATTGAATAAATTTATTGGAGTCGACTCTTGTTGCGTTTCCAGTGAATCATGACTGTAATAATAACTTTCAGTCCAGTTGGTATTTACTAACTCATGTTTGAATTGGCCCATTGCGCTATATCTTTAAGTTTTTTTCAATTTGTATTGTTGTAGATACAGTTCACAAGTTTTATTAATACTAATAAAACTAATAATCAAATTAAAACTAACAAATGCTTCAGTGTATTGCCTGGCGCATATTGTGATGTATTTATTAATGGTTCGTATTAAATTACTTTTAAGCTCATTATCCTAATCTGCAAATATCTCGTAGCAAAGTTTTGCATTTCGCGGAGTTCTTTAACAACATGGAGTTTACACAAGTTTTTTCTGTGACGACAATTCTGATACTTTGTTATTCGGTTAACATATTTGTTCTCATTTTTACCGACCTAAAAAAAGAAGCTAATCAATGCAATGTGTGTATGTATGTACGTGACATCGTTAGAATTTGATAATATTTGAGTACGTTGATCTATTAAGGCTTCCTAACACGTGTGCTTAATTTCGTAAGTGTATGTATGTTTGTCCACCCACGTGTTTCTCGAAAACAAGAAGCCATTGTGAGAAGATTATTTTTTCAATCAGTTGTTTTTCAACTTTAGTACAGTGTAAGTTTTATCAAAATCAACCCAGTAGTTTTTGAGATACCTGAAAATCATGAAAAAAAAAACGTCTTGAAATATTGAGTAAAAAGCTAAAAATATCGCATGTGCCTTTGCAATTTTATGATCAGTAAATTAACGGCCCTTGTCATCAACTCATACAAATTATTTCATATTTAAAATTTAAATTTCAAGGAATACATCACAATCGTGCCGTCATATTTGCGACACCTTTATTGCTTGGCATAATTTCTCTACATGTTGTAATAAAAACTCACTGCATAAAATTTACAAAAATGTTAAAAAAGAAAGTATCACACGCCAACCATTCCGGTAAGCTATTCGGCTTGCTGCCAAAATTACTTATCTGCTGGTCGCAGGATAATTTTCGTTATGTGAAATATATTCATGAACCACAGGTAAACAACGATGTCCCTGAAAGATGGGAGATGAGAAGGGAATTGGGTTTCCTTGCATTTCATTTAATTTAACGGTTGAACGACCAGCCTTCGCCAAAAGGGACCGTCAGTGACGTTGATAGACAACTTCAGTGGATATCAGTGAACACAAAAAACTCGGGTCAAAGTATTCTGGTTGATTTGTCACTTGTATGACAATATGATATTTCTTGTCATAGATTAAATGTCAGGCTTAGTGACCTGAAATTTTGAAGAGTGACTCTTAAGTTCTGGAACAAGTTTTGTTGCTTACTTACAAATGGTTTTATGATTAAAAGGAATACCATAATCTAAAGCTTTGTAAAACAGTTGGGGTAGAAAGCGCAGACGTCTCGCGTTATGACGTAGGTATTCATGAGAGACCAGAAATTCCGCACGTTCGCACCGACGCACTGTGGAGTATTTCGGTGTGTTTCGGATTAAAAATCTGTAACTCCGTCAATTTGAAACAAATTTTGCTATAATATAAAATAATACATAAGGGTTCATATAAGTTATGTTTGATGAATTGGAATTTTGGTTATTTTTTTTAATTAATAAAAAAAGTCACAATAATTTAAAAAAGTACTTATTTATTAAAAAAAATTTTTAGAAACATATTGTACGTATATTTTTTAATGCTAATTACTCTATTAAGATATGTATAAATCTCTTTAAAACGTACATACCACAAACTATTGATAATAAAAGTAAACTACGAAACCGCATTTGACTGCGATTTCCGTTCCCAGACTAGTATCCGATTTTTTCACATATCTTAAAACCGCAAAAAGCCGCAGCTAATATTTTTATATGTTTTAGATGAGTAACTAACCTATAATTTAACATTAAATTCAAAGCATCGGTAAACAACTCTAAATGTTTAAAGCTTTGACGAAACTAAGGAAAAACATTTATTTCCCCATTTTGTCTTTAAATTGGTTTTTAAATTTATATTCGTATTAAAAACAATCAATTGTATTTATTTCTAATTTCTGATAAATGCGCTTTTCAAAAATATATAATACCTTATATCTTTCATTTCAAGTTTTAAAACTATTCCACGTTGTAAAACGTGGATAAAGAACTTAATATTTTCCATTAACTTTGCTACAAAAAAAATACTTTTTCAAAATACAATATAAATTACGCTATAGAATATTAATCTTCGACTTTTGAACTATTAAATTCTATTCATATATTACCTAATTTCAATCTATATCAATCAAACTACAATAAAACTGAATTGCTGTTCGTTAGTCTCACTAAAACTCGAGAACGGCTGAACGGATTTATCTAATCTTAGTCTTAAAATGTTCGTGAAGGTCTAGGAAAGGTTTAAAAGGCGAGAAAAAAATTAACGGGATATCCAAAATTTAGGCGGGCGACGCCGCAAGGGAACGCTTAGTCAGTGATGAAAATCAATTTTGATATCATATTCCACAGTACTGTGAAATATTTCGGTGTGTTTCGGATTTAAAATCTGTAACTCCGTCAATTTGAAAGATAGACTTATCAAATTTTGCTATAATATAAAATAATACATAAGGGTTCATACTATTAATGTTTGATGAATTGGAATTTTGAGTAATTTTTTTAATTAATAAAAAAAGTCACAATAATTTAAAAAGTATTTATTTATTAAAATATTTTTTTAGAAACATATTTTACGTGTATTTCTTAATCCTAATTACTCCATTAAAATCTGGCCCAAAAAAAGTGCATCAGGGCGATATGTGGCACTGCGCCTGACGAGCCATGCCGTCCATTATTCCTGTCGCTAAATATTCTAACCCTTCCAAGTCTGTACATTTTTGAAATTGCCAAGTTTGTTAAACAAAATATGTATTATTTCAAACAAGCAAAAGAGATTTACTTGCGAAACACCAGGAACGGCAATAGACTTGTTGCAGATGCCATACCGAAAAGTGCAAGATATGAAAACAATTGTTACTATATGTGCACGCTTATATATAATAAAATACCCCAGAATATAAAAGATTTGCCCTTAAATAGATTTAAATGTGTCCTTCTCAAGTGGTTACAAGAACAATGTTTTTATAAGGTGGATGAGTTTTTAAAAATGACGTAGGTTAGGTATTCTATAATTTTTGATTGACTTTTTATTAAAATGGTATAAATTTAATTGTAATATAATTTTTATGTAATTGATGTAGCAAACTTGTGACTTAAATAATAATATAATGAAGACATTGTGATGAAAATGTTATAATTCATAGTCAATAATTTAGTAAGATTGTAAAATATTTGCATGCTATTTATGATAGCTGGAAAAGCTGAACCGCAATATTTATAACACCTTCAAAAATGTACCCTTTTCCAAAGGCAAATAAAATATTCATTTCATTTCATTTCATTTCATTTCATTTCATTTCATTTCATTTCATTTAAGATACTTATATCTTTATAAAATGTACCACAAACTATTGATAGTAAAAGTAAACTACGAAACCGCATTTGACTGCGATTTCCGTTCCCAGACAAGTATCCGATTTTTTCACATATCTTCGAAAGCGGCAGCTAATTTTTTTTATATGTTTTAGACGAGTAACTAAACTATAATTTAACATTAAATTCAAAGCATCGGTAAACAACTCTAAATGTTAAAAGCTTCGTTGAATTTGAGGAAAAACATTTTTTTCTCTATTTTGTCTTTAAATTGGTTTTTAAATTTATATTCTTATTAAAAACAATCAGTTGTATTTATTTCTAATCTCTGATGAATACGCTTTTCAAAAATCCTTATATCTTTCATTTCAAGTTTTAAAACTATTCCACGTTGAAAAACGTGAATAAAGAACTTAATATTTTCCAATTGCCTTAACGTTTAACTTTGCTCCATGAAAAAAAATACTTTTTCGAAATACAATATAAATTACGCTATAGAATATTAATCTTCGACTTTTGAACTATTAAATTCTATTCATATATTACCCAATTTCAATAAGTGATAAAAATCAATTTTGATATGCGTTTGTTCTACCATATTCCACAGTGCGACGGCACGGCGGCAGCTCAATTGTAAGCGCGTTTGGTCCGGTTAGCCAGAAAGTTGCTGGTTCGAGTCCCGCCCATGCGTAATTTGTGGTTTCTTATTTCATCTTTATGAATATAAAATATGACACTGTGACTGTTAAGAACACTCTAAACCATAATCTAGTAAGCCAGAAATGAGAACGAAACCAAGATTTAAAAAAGAGTAAATTCATTGATTGTTTTTATATCAGATGAAAGATTTTAGTGTCTCTTTATTCCACACTTAATTTGTCTGTTGAGTTACTTTAATGCTTAAATTTCTCCAAGAGACCACCGATACTTAAATATGAATATTTCGAAGTAATCCCGCTAAACGGGCACTAATTTCGCAGCAGCTCAAGAAATCTTCATTTGAATGGAAGTGGGTCTGGAACGTAATTATTCCTTGAGTTTAGCAACAGTTAAAAGGAGAGTGGCGAATGTTTGAGTCGTTTAATCTTGTCAATTAACCAGAAAATTGGAATGAGATCCTCTTTAAATCCCTGACACGACATTACTACGTTTTTACCAGGCAGGGTGTTTGTCCGCCGGTGAGCGTAATCTTGCTAAAACCTCCCTGATTTCAGGCCGATTTTACATGCCCATTTGTTGTTATAAAACCCTTATTAGTAATTAGGCTTTTACAATCAAGAAGCCTTTTGCTTTTTTATTTTTTATACGGCCGTTTATAGGGCAATATGTTCTTTATAACCTTTGTCAAATTATTAGAAAATTATCATATAATAGTAAGGCCTACTTTTACACAATTTAAGAAAGATTTTACAGTGTAAATGTAGTAGCAGTAGTATTCAATCAAATAACAACATGTTATTAAGTTTTCCGAACTAAAAAAAACCTTAAACACACTAGATGGACAATGTATAATGTGATGTTATCTGTGTATAAATACTAGGTAAATCGAAGTTAGATCAAATTATTCTGAAGATAACTGGAAGTCCAATAAAACGTGTCAAAAGTAAACTCTTTCGTCACAGATAGTCCACTAGTATTATCAAAGCATACCTGAGCATGCCTGCGGCGGCAGCGGGAAGATGAGGGTAGTTGAGCTCTTGCGCCGGGCCACGGCACAGCCCAGCGACTGGGGTTTGAAACTGCGCAGCTGCTGCATGAAGTCGCTGCACTCCATCAGCGCTACGTCCGCGAAGTGCAGGTCGCACAGGATCTGGTTCTTGAAGCGGCGAGCGCGTTTCTGCGAAGGGAGAATCCAGTGAGATTTGTTGGGCATTAGCAAGATCATCATCATCATCATCTTAGTAAGCTACAAGAAGATTGTTATGACTAGAACTGCAGAGACATATTCAAGACCACATTCGGATATCGAGAATGTTTTTAACACTTAGAGTATATTTTATATTTTTAAAGATGAAATAAGAAACCAAATATTTACGCCCGTAAAATTTGCACACGGGCGAAAGTTTTTGGTTTCTTATTGAAATTAGAATAATAATAGTCTTTAAGACGACTTTCATCATCTCTGTAAGCTGCAAGTTAACTAGCATACTTCGAAAACGTATGGGAAGGAGAACTATCCATAATTTCTAGAATTTATCCATACATAGACCAGCCTAGGCTTGAAGCCGGGGTCCTTTTAAAACCATTACCAAATAGTGCAAGAAAGTTTTTACTTTGACAATCATCAGTTTATGAAGTATGTAGCATGCTATTTCAGTTTTTTGTTGGTTGTAGATATACAAAAATGATAGTTGGCGTCGATATTCCCCAACTATTATTACATTCCATACAAGCAATCATTGAGGTAAAGTAATTGTATCGATAACGACTCTTTGAGCCGAGGATATAGCGTAAGCGTTCAGCTAACGACATCGTAGAAATATTAACCTACCTATCTACTTTGAGTATTTTTGTATCTTGTCAGAAAATAAAGCAAAATAATAATAGCAGACGAAATTTTGACGGCTCCGAACTGATTGCATCCTTAATGGAATCTCGATTATGGCGGGCTTGAAACCGGCAATTATGCAAATCCTTAAAACTGTGTCGGCTAAATCGTCGTCGAACTTACGCGGCTTTCTAGCCCCTTGATGATTTTCTTGTCAATCCGGGAGCTCAGAAAAAGGTTGTCGTCGAAATTTTCCCCTTTTCCTCGAATCATTTACAATTGCTTGTTTCGTGACGAGAATGCGAAACCGTATAGTGGCAATGTTTACAATTTTACAATAGGTTCAGATTAAGGTTCATTTATTTGCTTTAACTGAGATTTTTTTCTTAGTTCTAACACTTATATCGTTGCAGAGATAAAATATAATTAGTATCCGATTGAGTGCTAGCCTTTTTTTTTATAAATAGTGACACGCGCACTCTAGCGGGCTATACCCAAGAAGCCCAAGAATATTTATAGAAATGTGATTATTTGCAGTTTTCGGTCACAAAAATATTTTAGAACGGTCAAAGAAGTTATTTAATTACAATAAAGTTCTCAAGAAGGTTTATACTTGGACTAAACAGTCAAGCTTGAAATGATTACGTAACACAAATTAGTATTGAAGTTACACTGTTAAGTTCAGAGGCGGATTTAATCATGAATTATTTTAAGGTCAAATCGACTAGACTATGACGGTGTTATAACGAGGAAACTTTTTGAATAAATTAAAAGGGGAATTAAGATCCTATTATGTAAACTTCTTACATAAGTGAAAGACCCCTTTTTACATTTCAACGTACGCGCACAGTACTGCATGTGATAAGCTTTCATTATTTTTTTATGTATTATTTAAAAAAAAAAACATAATCTTTAACATGTATTTGACCTAAAGTTTACTATTTGAACTTAACACTCAAAGTGTAATTAGTTCAGTTTGCGACATGAAAAAATGTAATGAAAATTAGTTTGTAGACTTTATTATATCTTTTTCCTTCTAATAAATCATTTTACTGCCTTTCCTTCCACACAAAATTGATATTGTAATCTCAACCATCGTTCATTTTTATGACCCAGACGTAAAAACAAAAGCTTTACTAAAGTTTGGCTCAGTCTTTATCATAATGGACTAATTATCTTTATTATTCTTTTAATATAACGGAGATTATTGCTAAACTAATCTCCTAACAAAGTTTGCTTCGGAAGATAAATCCGTTATCCAACACCTACGTAAGAAGGTGAATACTGAAGAAGGGAAGAACAAAAGATCATTGTTCTCATATAAAGGCACTTCGATTTATACGAGCCAAGTATTAACCATATTGTAAGCTTCGAAAATCCAGACTTTTAGAGAATATTACAAGACAAACCATTCCTAAGGCGAAACTACAGGCATCATCGTACCTTGTTAGTAACTAATAGATGAGGTTTAACAAAAGTGTGCATCCTGGTATAACTTGCATGTAATACTTACATGCAATACCTAAAACATCTCTGAAAATTACGGTATCAGATTCAATGCCCGTTAACACAGTTATGATCCCTCACACACTGTGACTATTAAAACAGATTTTATTTGGCATCGATGCAGTCGCTCGTTAACATCGATGCAAAAGCACGACTGCATCGAACGCGCTTTAGTAGCGATGCATTTGCCAGCATACAATACATATTTTATCAATGACCAGCTTCTTCATCGATGCTAAAAGTCGCAGTGTGCAAAGCGTCTATAACTTTTTTCTTTTGCAAAATAGTGCTAGGCCACGATCATTTGTAAAGTTAAGAAGGGTTAGAAAAGTCAAGACGGTTTGTATTGTGTAAATCTTTCTAGGGACAGGAAAAGGTAAGCTAGTACTGCTGCGTCACCCTACGTTTGCGAAGTACTCGTATCCTTTTTTGCGCTTGGTCTAATTCATCACGTATTAGCGAATTGATATCAGATAACAAAATCACGTTGCAATTGATTGTAAGTATTTAGGGTTGAAGTAATTAGTATTTTAACAACTGATTTAGCTAATTTGCTAATTTGTACATTGTTATTTCATCCTGTGCAACTTTTATACTGAATGCTGTTTTACAACCTACAAGGTGTTTTTTGTCTTTCATCATTGTTCCTTATCGACAAATTGTTAGTCTCACTGAGCCAATGACCCGTCTACCATATAGCTTTTGAACGCAAATACGACAGTTCAGTTGAAGTTCTCTTTATATTATGTATAGCGTCCCCCGCGGCTGCGTCAGCGCGTTTTGTGTTTGCTCTTTCCCCTCCCGTTGCAACGTGATGTTTTATAGCCGAAAGCATTCTTCGATAAATAAACTATCAAACACTAAAATATTTTTTGAAATCGGTAAAAGTTCGGTTTATTGAAGTCGGTTAAAGTAGTTCCTGAGATTAGCGCGTTTAAAAAAACAAACCATCAAACTCTTCAGCTTTTATAGTATTAGAATAGATAGACTCTTAGTCTATACAATTGAAATGTATACCTTGACTTGTATCAGAATGTACGTGACCCTACTTATTTCTCGAACTGCGGAATACTTTTAAACTCTTTCTAAGTTTACGTCGGATCTTTCGAGCGATACGCTTATCGGAATGAAATATACAGCCATGAATACATTTGCACAATGTTTCATTTTAAGGGTAGTTAAGAATTACTACTCCTTAATTATGAACTTTATTTTGGAACTATCCTGCTTATTTAGGCACTTCTCGCTTTCAATATACTTCGTCTCTCTTATTCCGGTTTAGTAAGCCTGTACTAAAACATCACTCGACCAATCTATTCATCTTTACTAATATTAAACAGCTGTAGAGTTTGTTTGTTTGTTTGAACGCGCAAATATCAGAAACTACTCGATTCATTTAAAAAATGTTTTTGTGCTGGATAGCTTGGTCGGATTAAAACATATTTGTCTGTGCTTAAATAAAGTGGTCGTCAGTTTTTTTTGTTTAACAGCAACTTTGAATAACGACTTCAGGACCATTCCTGGTGTTTTTTAAAGTTACTTTTAAAAAAAATATGAAAAAACCTAAGGTAGTTTTACTGACTGGGTACCCAAGAGCATGTTCTCGGATATTTTTTAAAAATGCTCTAAAAATTATGGTATTTTGTACTAAAAATGTGTAGATACATCTTAAGGTTAAATTAAAAGCTTTGGATAGCTTATTTTTTTAGGAGTTTTTAAGCTATAAATTATTAAGATACGACTTATAAAAACGGAGAAACAATTAAAAATGTTGCAAAAATGGGAGGAAGATATTCCTTTTCAGAGGTTCCGTTGGGTACGTAGCGTAAACCGTTTAAGGAACATCAAAATCATGTATGACGAGATTGTTCCGCTATAAAAGTTCTACAATAAAGTCCGTGACAGCATATGTCTATCTGATATGGTTTACTCACTACAAACTTTTTGTTCATAAATTTGAAAAAAAAAGTTCTTTATTCAAAGTTCTTTTGATGCGGATTCTTATTATATCAGAATAAACATATTCATCGTCACGAGCAGTTATTATATCACGGCCATTTATATATTTATTTTAAACAAAATTGCACTTTACGTCGTATGATTTCATTAAACATCTTAGAAAACATCACAGTTTTAAAATAACACCGCATCAAAATAATGCTCGCAGCTTTAGAAAAACACGCACTTGCGATAATCGCTAAGGTTTTAGGAGCTCTATTTTTGAATCACTAGCGCCAAAATGGCGTGTGATATTTATTGATTAATGTCCGATTTTCGTATGAAAAATAGTTTATTTCCACGAAGGGTTGATAATTAAAAATACAACCCAATTTTGTGAGTATTTACGTATACATTTCGTTCCTTTTCGTTTGTTTTAAGTTCGCTTTTGAATGAAAATCACACGCCATATCCAAGCAAGCGATTCAAAAATAGAGCTCCTGGCCTCTTACTTTTAATGAATATATATGTGTTATGCTTATTTTTTTTTTTTTATAGTGTTTTGTCACTATACAAACTTAATAATACGAGGATTCCTCGTCTGTCACAACAGCCAAAGTTGCTTTTTACAAGTGTAATTTGCTATTTATATATGTGTTATGCGTAAAATATTTAACGGGATATTTACGCGGGCTACGCCGCTGGGGACCGCTAGTTTAAAAATAAAGTCATAATGACGACAATCAAATAAAAATATTGGACATTAATCACTTACATTGCTCTGATCCCAAAGTAAGTAGCTAATGCACTTGTGTTAATGAAACGTTACATCAGTGGTACCACAACACCCAGACGGGACAATATATAAAATTCTGATTTCTATATTTATATATCTTTTGACGACCGTCTGGTGTAGTGGTCGAGAAATCGCCTACTACGCAGCGGGTTGCGGGTTCGATCCCCGCACAATACAAACATTTGTGTGCATGAACACGTCTGTTTGTATTGGTCTGGGTGTTTTCTATGTATATCATGTATGTATTTACAAACAAAAAGTATTTAAGTATTATATCCGTTGTCTGGCACCCATAACACAAGCTTTGAGTAGCTTCCTTTGGGACTAGATGGCGATGTGTGGGAATGTCCAAAGGACATTTATATTGACTCGACCGGGAATCGAACCCGTGACCGTCAAACGTCAACCGGGGGGCGACAGCCGCTACACCACGAAGCCGGAGGTAGTCAAAATTATGGAGGTACATATTCACATATACACACACATTCTAATTGGTCGGATTAAAACATATTCGTCTGTGCTTAAAAATAAATTGGTCGTCATTTTTTTTTTGTTAAACAGCAACTTTGAAATAACGCCTTGAGGACCATTCCTGGCGTTATTTCAAGTTGTTTAACAAAAAAGTATCGACAAAACCTGCACTTGCGAACTACCTACAAAGTACCCAAGATTATATTCTCAGATGTTTTTAAAAAGACGCCCTAAAATGACAGTATTTTGTCTAAAAAATGTGTACATCTTAAGCTTAAATATAAAAGCTTTTTAGGTTTTTGCGACGTGAATTTAATGCAGTCTTTTGATCTCTGCATGTGAAGAATTCGTTGCTTGCTTGTATAGCGAAGTATGCAATTTATTTGCGAACCTGACTCTAACAACGGTAAGCAAAGTACGTTGCTGAAGACATCGCTGAAAGCAAAAGCCAATTATGTAATGTGTACCTACAGATTTAAAAAGAACTTCGTAGTTTGAATAGATCTTGTGAATTTGTAGTACCTACATCCATTAAGTTTTTTTGGTTTTTGACTGAAAAAATATGGTATGCATTCTTTGTGTAAAGGTAAGATTTAATGCTTTTTTTATTATTTATTTAAAACTTCATGCACAAAACAAATAAATGTACATATGGCGGACTTAATGCTAAAAGCATTCTCTACCAGTAAACCGTCGGTTAGAATAGAGATATACAGGCGGTGCATGTAAAGTTATAGAGGCAAGAAAAGAAGAGAATAGCGATAAAGATAACTTCAATACAATGATAAACATACATATTACCTATTACTTATATACGATAACATAAAAATAAATATATTTTTTGATATGCATTGATCATTTCAGTGCACTAAAAACATGTTGATCACAAATCAAGTAAAACCGCTAACGAAGTAAACTGCCTAAAAAATAAATGAACTGAACTTCAATAAAAGATTAGCTGTTTAAATACATCAGAAACTGTAACTGGTTTTGTCAACGACCATACTTGATTTCAAGATGAGAATTTTTCAGTAAGAAAACAAGTTCACAGACTCAAGAAGGGAGTCGCTGCAGATTTTATCAACAACTTTGCAAGCATATTTTAACGTTAAAGGTATCTTCAGGTAGTTAGCTCATTAAATGCTGAAGTAGCTGCAATTTGATGGGGACAAGACTCAATTTAGATCGAAGATAAGAAAGGCGAGCGTTGGAATAAATTTATCGAGATTAGAATCAGGATTGCAGGGAAATTTGATACGTATACCAGTTTTATGAGTTGGTAAAAAAGAAAATGATTGGCTACTAGATTGTTTTTCATAAAGTCAAGGTAAATATACGACTTTTGAAAAGTATTTTTGATTATGTCTGTGTTAAGGTTTTATTGGGTGAAGATAGATAGTAAGTAATCATACAAAAAACATTTTCAAATGATCAGAATTCAGTTTTCATACCTACCTAGGCATTTAAAAAAATCACAGCATTTCACGGAAATTCAACGTTTGAAGTGTATCACGAAGCATTGCAACGGTTGACGCTATCGTTTTTAAATAAAGAGTAGCTTTTTGCGAATATTTACAAATACTTAACTTTTGTCTGGGTTTGTTTAAACGGATGATTTATTATTTATGTATAGCAATATTTGCAATGCTATTTGGACCATCTAATTATTTTTCTTCCTCTCACCGAATGGTAAGTAATGAAAAATAAATGAATAAGTTTTCATAAAGGATAGGCGAGAAAGAGGTAAAATGGGGCAGGAGTACCCAGTGAAATTCATAGTTTAAATGGGGATAGTACTTCTATGGTTTAACCTGACCAATCACGCGCGTTTATGCATCATTCGATGCGCAGTCATGACTTGTATGTCGCCCAGTCATTAACATCGGAAGTTCACTCATGTCAAAATTATCTTTAAAAAACAGTTGTACTGCAAATCGCCTAACATATTATTTTCTCCTATTCTGCCACGTGACAGTGGTTTGAAATACAAAATTTTCAAATTCAAATACTTTATTTGCTGTTAAATAGGGTGGTTGCAAATAAATGTTGATGGTAAATGTACAGAAACCTAGTCCTAGTCTTGCCATAAATATTCTCACAAAGAAAATTCCTTTTTATTAATGCAAATAATATTTATTACTTTTACAGTGTATTAGTTTTATACACAAATATAAAACAATTTTAAATATAAAAGTTTATTCGAAGTGGTCTTCATTGGCTGCAATACAGTCCTTTAAACGTTGAGGCCAGTTATCAATAGAAGCACGCACTCTTTCTATGGGAAAATTCTTCGCTGCCAATCGTATGGATTGTTTTAGGGACTCCAAATTATTATGGCGTTTAGAGCAAGCCGTACTCTCTAAAACTGACCACAAATCATAATACAGCGGATTAAGATCAGGACTAGACGACGCCCAGTCTTCAGCTCTGATGAAGTCTGAAACGATCGCTTCTAACCATGACTGCGTGGACCTAGCTTTATGACCCGGCGCTGAGTCTTGTTGGAAAGACCATGCTTGGTTATTGAACATGGTGTTGTTAAGATATTTAACTACCTTCTCAAGAATGGTATCTTGATACATTTGTGCCGATATTTTGATACCTTTTTCACAAAATTATTGCTCAGTCACTCCTTCATAGCCAACACCCCACCAAACCATCACTGAAGTCGGGTAATGCCCACGTTGGACTCTGCCGACTAATTGGGAAGCTTCCTTAGAGGTTTGACCATAAAAACCGTCATTTTGTTTGTTAAAATGTTGCTCAATTGTAAAGATTTACTCAGCCGTAAACAAAATTTTTCTGTGACCTCCCTTTGCGTACCGCTTTAGTAGTTTTTTCGATTTTATTAATATTCTTTTTAAAATTATCAGTTAAAAAATGACCAGTGCATCTCATATAGGCTGCAAGTCTTAAGTCATGGGCAGTTAAGCATGGTCAGCGACATGGTTCTGGGTGCTACTCGTATCTTCATCTCGAGATAAAATCTTTTGCTTTCGGACAGGATTTCTGCGAATTCTTTCCCTTACTGCTTTGATTACCTTTTTCGTACGAACACTACGTGTACGGCCAGATCTTTTTCTGTCACAAACAGAGGAGGTCTCATTGTACCTATTGAGAGCCCGGTACACAAACATTTGACTAATACCAAGCGTATGGAGAGTTTTAAAAATTGCATTTGGCTCCATACCAACTTTGTGTAATGCAATCACAGCGATTCGGTTCTCTTTATCACCCTACTCCATTTTAATATCGCAAAATATTATAAAATGTGATGGCGCCAAAATTAGAAAACACAATGAGCAATCGTATAAAAATGACAGATTCCAAATTCAAATTTAATATCTTTCTTATTATTAATTGTAACAGTATTTATGGCCAGACTGTGTATACTAGCATGCAGATGAAAACGATAATATTAAATACATTAATCAATAAATTTTAAAATACATTATTAAATACATTATGAAGAAATCCTGTTATTATATAGCATTTTTTAAAAAGTCAAATTTAGAGCACTTTCACATTTAGGCGACTTTAGCAGCGCGACTTACGCGCGACTGTCGCGCTGCCGATGATTTCATACTACACACGGCAGCGCGGCAGCAGCGCGGCAGCAGCGCCGCAGCGGCGCGTATGTCGCGCGGGTCCATCCCACTATACCCATTACTCATTGCTGTGGTAATACTATCCCCGTATTAGCACTGAAATGGGTTCTGGGTGTAGTGGGACCGACCCTGTCGCGCGACCGTCGCGCTGCTAATGTAAAGGCATCCGCTGCTGCCGCGCCGCTGTCGCGCTGCTGACGCTCTAATGTGAAAGCGCACTAATACGTATCGATTATTTTTGCTAAACGAGTTCACATTTTTTTGTTTTGTAGGAAGTTTTTCGCCGAATAAAAGGTTTTCTCCAAAAGCCAACGGCAACGAAGACGCAAAGATTTGGGGTTGGCAGTTGGGTTTGTATAATAATGCTAGCTGTGTGATTGTTTAAATTAACCTATAATAAGGTACGCATTTCATTCTAGAGATTGCCGACTGTATTTATATTATATATTAGTAGATAATGGCTTAGCAGGCAAGATGAGGTAGTAGGGTGTATATGGTATATGGGTAAAAGAAAAAAGATAAATTGGAAAAGAGAAGAAAACTACATCAAAACAAAACCGCAAGCAAATACTGAAAAACGACGAAGAGTTCATCATCTGGAAATAAAAGGAAAGAAGAAAACACACACTTTACAATTAATGTATGTTTTGTAGGGAAGTTTATTCCGCAGCGATTGAGGGGTCGATATCATGCCTAGATTGTAGGAGATGGTCTCATAATAGCTGTGACGGCAACATTTATGTCTGCGAGTTCTGCCATTCCAAATTATCATCTTCTTTTCTGATAGTTTTCATCATCTTACCTTGGGGAGGGTGCCCCATTTTAGCAACACCATGAAGCAAGACGGGGTCAAATCACCTTTTTTATTTTGATTTTTATTTCTCAAATGGACAAATACAAGTTCCTAATGCCACCAAATATTAAAAGAGTCATAATATCTTATAACGTAAGGGAGCTTAACCAAGACCCAAAGCTCCAAGCCAACCTCACCTTCACGCGGTGCGTCCTGTTTCAACAGACGAGGCTCTGGCGACCGACCGATGGCGGGATAACCATCCAACAAAAGGCGCAGTAAAATGTTGAGCTGTGATGGGCAGCAGCGTCACACTTAAAAGATACTGCGCTTCTGCGCTCGCCAACCCGCCTGCCAAGCGTGGCGAGTACTGGCAAATACCCCCCTATATGGTAGGACACAAAAAAACCAGGCCCCCAGTCTCCGGCAGCCCCACTATTCCTGATTCCGGTAGCGGTCACGGTAACGGCGGGGCAGGGGGTGCTAAGAATCCCCGGAGGCGATCTCGCTACCACCCTCAACGACAACTGGCCCTGGTAACTTATAACGCGGGCACACTGAGGACAGATGAGAAGTTGCTCGAGCTGGAGGAAGAATTGAGCAGGTTACACTGGGACATAGTGGGTTTATCAGAAGTCCGTAGAGAGGGCGAGGACACGATAACTCTGAAGTCTGGCAACCTGCTCTTCTACCGGGAGGGTGACCAAAAGTCCCAAGGTGGTGTTGAGTTTCTTGTCCACAGGTCCCTCGTAAACAACATCGTAACCATCGAGAGTATGTCGAACAGGGTGATATACCTTATACTCAGAATAACCGAAAGATATTCGCTGAAGGTCATACAGGTATATGCACCGACCTCGAACCACCCGGATGAAGAGGTGGAGGACATGTATGAGGACGTAAGTAGAGCCATACACACTTCCAAAACCTATTTCACTGTTATTATGGGGGACTTCAACGCAAAACTCGGCAAGCGAGGCGAGGATGAGTTGAAAGTGGGACCTTTTGGATATGGTAAAAGGAACGCCAGGGGAAATAGGCTGGCCGACTTTCTGGAGAAGGAGGGACTCTTTGCGATGAACTCTTTCTTCCAGAAGCCGCCACAAAGGAAATGGACCTGGCTGAGTCCGGATGGCAAGACGAGAAATGAGATAGACTTCATCATGATCACCAAGAGACGGTTATTCAATGATGTCTCCGTGATCAACAGGGTAAAAACCGGTAGTGATCACCGTATGGTCCGAGGCATATTGAATATAAATGTCAAATTGGAAAGGTCCCGCTTGATGAAGTCCACGCTCCGACCTACTCGTGCCCATATCCAAAATCCTGAGAGCTTTCAGCTCGAGTTGTCAAACCGCTTTGATTGCCTAGACAATTGCGTATCAGTGGACGAAATAAACAACGGGTTTGTGGAAACTGTCCAAACGGTCGGATCTAAGTTTTTTAGACCTGGCCGTAAAAATAGACCTCAAAAACTCTCGGTCCACACTCTCGACCTTATAGCAGAACGTCGATCTATGGCACTGCAGACCTCCGTTAATGCTCAAACCTACAGGCAGCTTAATAGACGAATAATGAAATCTCTGCGACATGACATTCGTTTCTTTAACACGAATAGTATTAAAGAAACAATAGAGCGGAACCAAGGCTCCAAAGTGTTTGGAAGGGACATGTCTATTGGGCAAAGCCTTTTGACGAAGCTTAAGACGGAGGACGGCAGTGTAGCGTCGATGAAATCAGAGGTTTTGAGGGAGATTGAGAAGTTTTATGAGCAGTTGTACACCTCAGTAGCCAAACCCGTTGATAGCTCGACCGGAGACCCACGAGCTATCCTGACCCGACACTACACTGAAGACATCCCGGACGAGATCATCAGCCTCTACGAGATTAGGATGGCCCTGAAACAGCTTAAAAACAATAAGGCACCTGGCGGGGACGGAATCACAGCAGAGCTCCTGAAAGCGGGTGGAACACCGGTACCTACTAAAAGTCCTTCAGAGACTCTTTAATTCCGTTCTGCTAGAGGGCATCACGCCTGAGGCATGGAACAGGAGTGTGGTGGTGTTGTTTTTCAAAAAAGGAGACAAAACCTTATTGAAGAACTATAGACCCATCTCACTCCTGAGCCATGTCTACAAGCTGTTTTCAAGGGTCATCACGAATCGTCTCGCACGTAGGTTTGATGACTTCCAGCCTCCCGAACAAGCCGGATTCCGAAAAGGCTACAGTACCGTAGATCACATTCATACGCTAAGGCAAATTATACAAAAGTCCGAGGAGTATAATATGCCTCTATGTTTAGCTTTTGTGGACTATGAGAAGGCCTTTGATTCGATCGAAACTTGGGCGGTGCTTCGGTCTCTTCAGCGGTGTCACATAGACTATAGGTATATAGAGGTGTTAAAGTATCTATATAACAACGCCACCATGTCGGTCCGAGTACAGGAACAGAATACGAGGGCGAATTCATTGCGAAGAGGTGTAAGACAGGGCGATGTTATATCTCCGAAACTGTTTACAGCGGCATTGGAAGACGCCTTCAAACTCCTAGAATGGGAAGGATTCGGCATCGCCGTCAATGGCGAATACATAACACACCTTCGGTTTGCCGATGACATAGTCGTTGTGGCAAAGACGCTGGATGATCTAGGCACTATGCTCGAAGACCTCGACCGAGTATCCCAACAAGTGGGTCTTAAAATGAACATGGAGAAGACGAAAATTATGTCGAGTTCCCTTGTTGTACCCACTCCAGTATCCATTGGGAACTCAACTCTCGAAGTTGTCGACGAGTACGTCTACCTGGGACAAGTGATCCAATTGGGTAGGTCCAACTTCGAGAAAGAGGTCAATCGACGAATCCAACTTGGCTGGGCAGCGTTCGGGAAACTGCGCAAGAGCGTCTTCTCGTCTCAATTACCTCAGTGTCTGAAGACGAAAGTCTTCAATCAGTGTGTGTTGTCTCTTACTATGGGCCTTATAATGAAGCTCAAAATTACACAACGAGCGATGGAGCGGGCTATGCTCGGTGTTTCTCTACGAGATCGAATCAGAAACAAAGAGATACGTAGAAGAACCAAGGTAACGGACATAGCCTTGAGAATCAGTAAGCTTAAGTGGCAGTGGGCAGGGCACATAGCGCGAAGAACTGATGGCCGTTGGGGCAGGAAAGTTCTAGATTGGAGACCCTTCGACCAAAGACGCAGCGTAGGACGTCCACCAACAAGATGGACAGACGACCTTAAAAAGATCGCAGGATCAAACTGGATGCAGACCGCTAGTGATCGGTCGCTGTGGAAAGCCGTGGGGGAGGCCTATGTTCAGCAGTGGACGTCCTTTGGCTGATTATGATAATGATGATGATGATGAATATCTTATGTTAATTAAAAAATAAAAATGATTGTCATACTATGTATTTTTTCTTTTATTGATCTTTAAAGCTTAAGTACCCCAACCTATCCACCCTTCCTCCTACACAGAGAAAACTTCCGAAAAAAAGGGAAAGCTGCTTATGAGCTTATTATCCTAACAATAAACTGTTTTTACAATATTTTATAAATGAAAAAATAAAAAGAATTTCGAATTTAATCTCAAATCAATAAATAGTAGATAAAGATGATAATAGTAGATAAATTCATTTTGTAGAGGCAACGTGATTATGCGAGGGTAAGCGAACAATAATGTGTTTGTTTTAACTGAGCCACATGATTCATTAGACCTCGACTATAGCGCGATGGCTTCCTGTAATTACTTATTTCGCTAGTATAAGGAGCGTACTCATACGTTTCTTAGAAGAGAACAAAATAAAGTACCTATTTGATAATAAGGTCACCTCGTTCTAAGATAAAATGTTTAAAGGGCAGATTTAGCAAAATAAATGTTGATTTTTTGTAGAAATTTCGTTCTTATACTCTACTTTAGAGAAAATTTAAGGTTTCTTTTTTAGATATATTTTTAATAATTAAGTTTAATATTCGTGAAAAATAGAATTCAAAAATAGAAAAAATAGAGATAAAGCCGATGACGTAGAGTTTTTGCTTATTTGACAAGGTGCTGTTTTAAAATATGTGATTTTTTATTACATAAAAATACAGCTAAAAATCACTATTTTCAAGAAAAATTATAATATTGTCCTGTTTATTTGATGTATACAAAGACACTGCATAAAATATATTTTCACTTAAAACCATTTGGCACATTGAGAGGGAACAGGCTTTCCTTTCGCAAGGTCAATTTTGCTTCCTCTATGCCAGCCTTAGCTAAGATCAAAATCAAAAGCATATCTATTCAATAATAATAAATCATCAATTATTTATTACACTCTATTGGTCCCCCGTGACTTCGTTCGCGCATTTGAGTTTGCTCCCTCCCTTCCCGTCACAGCGTGATGTTTTATAACTTAAAGCCTCCCTCGATAAAAAAGCTATTGAACACAAAAATATG
This sequence comes from Pyrausta purpuralis, assembly GCA_963924145.1. Taxonomy (NCBI): domain Eukaryota; kingdom Metazoa; phylum Arthropoda; class Insecta; order Lepidoptera; family Crambidae; genus Pyrausta; species Pyrausta purpuralis. The sequence continues at coordinate 13,580,548 of OZ001664.1, forward strand.
TTACATATTGGTTTAGCAGTTCCTGAGATTAGCGCGTCAAATCAAACAAACAAAACTCTTCAGCTTTACAATATTAGTAAAGATTCGTTTCTCTGATTGATTTGAAAAGTAGCCCCGCGTGGCTTCCGTAATTCTTGTTTGATTAATTCCCCCAAGCACGTCACAACCCCCTGCTTTGTTTTTCGTAAACTCCTAGATTTGTTCGACACAGTTTCCTCGAAGTAACACCAACTTGGAAAATAGTATGGGACTTCCGTGACAATGCAAAGTAAAAAAAAAACTATTTTTGAGTTTTAGGTATTTAAGGATCTGTGAGTTTCTTGCAATGGAGAGAATCAGCGTAACAAGTTACTGCTACAGTCAGGGCGTCGTAAAAGATGTACCTAAAAATTGAGTTAGTCGGCTATAAACTGTCGAGACGCAAACACCGTTTTCATTATAAGGGAGATGGCCAAAAAAATACCCAGAGTCGACAAAAAATTCTTGTGTAACATTCAAGTAGGTGGCGTGTATGTGTTTTTGTATTGTTTCGAAGAAACTTGAGTTAAAATTGAATATTAAAGGATGCAAACAACGTTATAATTATTTTATCAGGCTAGTCTACCCTACTCAATGTGTCAGCGCAAAAGAGAAGGAGCTATTAGGACAGATTGACAGATTGCTACTTTGTACAGTCAGCTACAAATTTAAGTTTGCGACTTAACCTGGATTCAATTTAAGCGGAATTCGGAAATATTGTGTATTATTATACTAAACACAAAAACGTATGTTGTCGATACAATACATACAATCAACACACACGAACATACATACGCACACACACTCACACACACACAAACACAAACACACAAATTACTTACTTTACTTACTTAATACTTTTATTTTAATAGAACTGGGTAACTAATGAAAAACTAGTCCTACATAATTAAATGCAGCTACTCTTCGACTCGCATAACAATATATCAACCGATTTGCCCGACCGTTTGGTGGAGCGGCAAGCACAACCGGTGAAAATAGGCCATAAAAGACCGATAATTGAACCCTTGATGGGTCATCCCTTAGATTTATTTATTCATTTGGGCCACGAAATAGATTTTGAGAACGTGTTTGTTCGTTTTAGTACAGCGTAATTAGTGAACAATCTGTTAAATAATTATTGTAGGGACTGCGTCATATTAGTTAGTAAATAATAAGATTTACCCGAAGGTGTAGGATTGATTATGTTATGTATTAAAAATAACAATGTAAAATGGAGACTTTGTAGACTTTCCTACATTTACTCTATATTTAGGCAAGAATGACGAATGTTTAAAAAAATATGTAAAGTAGATAACACAAAGTAAAAATACAGGCTCCAATCCATAAAATGATAGTTTATTCCATTTCAGGTAATTTATTACTTTTGTATTTGTGTCTCATCTAAAGAGCATCTTAAGTGATTTTGTAAAGATTAACATATATTCCTTAGGCTCCTTGGAAGAGAAATTGGTTCAAATCCACAGTTATACTCGTAACTACACAAGACTAATTGAAATGGCTTAATCTGTAAATCAACTTTGACGATTTTCAAGTATTACTGTATTAAGTAATCATTTGAGAACATTAACAGCAATTTGCCACTTAAACTCGTTAAATCGGTGCAGTTAAAAAAGGAAATTAGGTAAATTTAAAGACAAGTAGAATATATCAGAATAACTGAAGACGTAACCGAGAATTTTCGATAAAAATTCGATTGTGTGAAGGCAAAAGCGAAAAATGTGCCAAGAACGGGAAAAATGGAAATTAAATTTGAACAGTGTATACTTTTGTGAGAGGAAGTTGCACCGTGCAAAGCCTTATTGTTTGATAACTTATCTTGGATTCTTAACAATGCTTCCGGAGACAGAAAATACATAAAAAATGTTGTGCAGTTTGTGTTGATGAATGGATCAAAATATCTAAGAAAGATACTAACTCGTAAATAGGTAGTGTCACGAAAAAACAGAATGGAACAGTTACAGATTTCCGCAGTACCGCATGAGATTCGCATGCCGCATGAGATTGCGTAGGTAGACTTACGGTGTAATAAGACACAATAATATAAAATAACGTATATTTGCATTTCTGGAACCCAAATTAAGTTGTTGTATTGTGTTCAGAAATTATTGTAAGTCGGTGTCTTACCAACTAAAAGCTATTTAGCGTATTTGCTATTTATAGGAATATTATGTATAACCTTTTTTGAATATACAAGGTGATTGTTAAAAAATAATTATGATTTAATTTTAAACATGTTGTTCAATATTTCAAAATAGTAATTTATTCTTCACCGAAGTTAAAATCGCGAACTTACCACATTGTAAAGTTAGTAGTTAACAGCTATGGATCTCTTTGATCTCTTTGATCTCGTAATTAAGTTTGTCTATAAAGTTATTGATTGAGATAGATACAGAGTGTAAGAAAAGGACTAGTCAAATTGAAGGGGCTGGTTGACAATCGAGTCTAAAATACAGAAAAAAAACTTGAATTATTATTATTTTTATTTTGTTCTGTATTTTAAACTCGATTGAAAACTACCCTCTTGAATATGGCTGATACTTTTTGACACCCTGTATTTTAGTTATAAAAACGATCTGTCCAATACTATTGAAATTACTTTATGAGGCAAGATTTATCTTAAATTACCCAGTTAACATAACGACACCGAACGTTGTCTAGCCTAACTTATTGTGTACGTAATTTGTTTTATAAATCTTATACCACATATTTTACGTGTACTTAAAACGTGATCATAAAAAGCGAGCAAATGCTTTTACAAGATACGTATTTGCGTAAGTAATTGTAATAATTATTCGGAGCCGTAAAACGTCTAGCCCACGTAGGCAGATCGAAAAAGTTAACGTCTCGTAAACGTTAATAAATAAGCAATAAAACGTTTATAACCTACTTTTACATCGCCTGATACTGATGCAAATTGAAAGAAAAGTTCCAAGATCGCTTAAAAGTACTTAACCCATATTGTTATCAAATACTGGAAATAAGCTTCCACGAAAGACCCGTTTAAATAAATGTACGTGGTAAAGTTTTCAAATCACTGTTATGCAAATTGTCTTTTGGGTTGGAAGAAAGAAAGAAAGAAAAAGTATTTATTGGAAGGACATCACAATTTGTTATTTGGTTGATATATCAAGCCACGTCTATTCAACTGATAAAGGGTAACCTTAGCTTTAACTTTAATCGCTTGATAATACATACTATCGAATTTAAATATCATCATCGTCATCATTATCAGCCAAGAACCTCCACTGCTCAACATATTGTTTCCTCACAGTTTTCCACAATCGGTCTACATCGAGTTTGGTCCTGCGATCTTTACGAGGTAACTATCGGTGGATGTCTTACGCCGCGTCTTTGGTCGAAGGGTCTCCAATCTAGAACTATCTTTTTCTAGAACGTAAATATAGGTTTTACATATTACCCACAGGAAAGAACTTTGGTGCATCTTATTTTTAACCGACTTCAAAAAAGGAGGAGGTTATCAAGTCATCTGTATGTTTTTTTTTCTGTATCTATGTTACCTCACATGTCAGTCGTTTGTCGACCGATTCGAAAAAATTTTTCGCCTACCTAGAGGGTCTCTCCTCCTTCTAGTTGGTCGCATTATTGCCAATTTGGGATCTGATGATGAGATCTTGGTGTAATCGAGGGAAACCCACAAACTTTAAAGTCACGTATAGTGTTTTTTTACTAGAATCTGAATGTTGACGTGTTGTTACGTCTGATAATCAACATCTTGTGGGGCTGAGCCGATGGTAGAACTCCTTCACGCTTAGGAGTTCAGTATTTATAATGACAGAACTTATGTTAGGTAGTTTGTAGCTTCTTAAAGAACAGAGTCATAAGGTGCTACTCCCCCCCCCTCCCGCTCTTGTAATCTCTAAAAATGACGAAGTAATATTAACTTTTAAACAAAAAATTAAGGCCATCACTTTGAACATCAAGCATCAACTATCACAGCATCGACTCCAAAAAGAAATAGTTTGCATAAAATGGATTCCTTTCCTTTCATTGGTTAAGCAATATTTAAGACTTTTTAGTGCATTTTGGTTTTGAAGTCGGTTTTTACTTTTTTTAATAGTTATTTTTTTACCGACAACTTTTGCCAATCTACTATGGTAACAGAAGTTATGGTGAAGGTATTACATTTTTATCACTCCTTTTTTTAGATAACTTGTTGAGCGCTCTTGAACTGTACTTGAGATGTGAACAAGTGCTTGCTTAGTAAGGAAGCACACTCTTATCGTGATTGAACTTTATAAATTGCTACCTTAAAAGTTTCAAACTTTAAGTTTATTTTTAATTTGCAGTTATGTTGAGATTGTTTTAAGTCCTCTGAAAACGCTTTATAATAAGCTGTACGAGAATTCCAAATGATAATTAATCAGGAAGCCAATCCTCTGAGCAAGAAATCAGTCTCTCAAAAACCGTACAGTTACCATGAGTTTACTCGATAGCGTCGACAGTTTTACTCGCTAGCGACGATGTAATTTTTTGTATGGAAAATTTTAGTTCTGCCAGTAACCGCTAGAGGCGCTGTGCAATTTTCCATAGACTTTTTACGTTGTCGTTAGCGAGTAAAACTGTCGTAAACTCATGGTGACGGTATCATTAGGCAAGGCCTAGCTACAACATCATTATGGCAATATCAAACTTAAGGATCTTGCTGATTCTACATATGTATACTTATATTATTTATCGAGGCAGGCTTAGGCTATTGAGGATCACGCTGCGACGTGAGGAGATGGGAGCAAACTCAAAATGCGCGGACGCAGTCGCGGGGACCGCTAGTCTAGTAATATAGTATGAAAAATCAAACACAATATAGCGTATCTTCAAATAGTGCCCGTGAAATGACTTGCACGTAAACGAGGGTTGACAATATTAAAATGTCGTAGGTAAAAATACATAGAATTTGGAGCAGACGCAAATCGGCTTACACAAAATGGATATGATATTTTATGCTTTATAACTCCTGTCTTTTTAGAGAATATCTAATACAGAAGTTTAAATAGAAACTATTATTTAAGTGACGCAATCGTTTCAATATGTTAAATTGTAATGACGTATTTATATTGCCCTCGTAACACTATTTTTAAGGTTCCGTAGCCGAATGGCAAGAAATGGAACCGTTATAGTTTTTTTTAATAAATAGCCAGACATTGACAATCTCAACTGATGGTTAGTGATGTTTATACTATTATGATTTGTGTTATTGCAAATGCCTATAAAACAGGTTCATTACGATTTCTTGACCAATTAAGTACGCGACAATTTTTGCATTCCCTTATTTTTACTGAAAAAAAACTATTTCATGGACCGCCCTATTCTGTACGATGCTACAATTACCTTCAAATTCATTTCATATTTAATTTAATGAAGTCGCTTGTCATTGTTTTGAAAGTCATGCAAAAAAATATAGCAGTTTCTAAAGAAGATTCAAATTGTAAACCATTGTTGGAACGAAGAAAGAACCTAATCACACAAGGGACTGTCTCGATCATTATTTGATTCTCAGGTGATTTAGTATTTCTTAATTAAAATTAGTTACTTAGCTGTCATTCTACTTGAGAAAATATTTGAATGATTTGTCTTGTTGTAAATTAAATTAATTAATTGAACATTTGCCAGAATCCTAAATATTTAATTACTTACAAATTCATTCGAACAAATCAGTTCACGTTTAAAATTAAGAAGCGATTAAATTGTCAACCCATACAAGATACATAGGAACGTCTTTATAATGCCGACTAAAACCTATTTAATCGGCATTATAAAGACGTTTCTGCAACTATGCTTGACTGACACATGTTGCTTTGCTCGTAGTTTTAAGTATTAAAGAGAGTTGTGAAATTATTAGTGGCTGTGTTACATGTGAAAGTGACCCTTGATAGCTTGAACATATCGATCTAGAAGTAAACTTCACTTACGAGTAAGCCTTGAAGTCTTTCACTACCATGTTAAAACTTAAAAAATATGGCAATGTTTTACCTCGTAGCAGACATAATAACCAAATAAACTTTAGGGATCATCAATGAAAATTTTTAATGGGGATGCAAGCAACAATAGAGATAAATATAGGTAATAAGTAACTAATATAAATTTATATCTGTCCAAAGTTAGGCTAGACAGCCTGACTTAAGTGAGTGAGGTAGAATAGTAATAAAAAGAAAACATTGCAACTTCATTATATATGTACAACACACAAATTGTCTTGATTTCGAAGAAAGGTTTTTTTTCTCTTGTGTTATGGATACCAGCTAACCCTCGGGAGGCTCCTAATATCGGAGGAGTCTCCCATAAATACTTAAATAAATATAAACATGACTTATGTACAAATGTTCGCACTTGTAATACTAACATTCGCCCCTTGCGGGATTCGAATGCGCGACCGCTGGCATAGTAGTTAGGAGCACTAACCAATAGACCAAGTGTGTCGTTTTTTCGCCGTATAGAGCGCCTTCACATTAGAGCGTCAGCGGCGCGACAGCAGCACGGCAGCAGCGGATGCCTTTTTTTTTAAATTCTTTATTGCACTGACAAAACTAAAGTACAAATGGCGGACTTACTGCTTAAAGCATTCTCTACCAGTCAACCATTGGGTGAAACAGAAACGATTGACATTACATTAGCATCGGGACGGTTGTGCAACTGGGTCGGTCCCACTACACCCATTACCCATTTCAGTGCTAATACGGGGATAGTATTACCACTGCAATGGGTAATGGGTATCGTGGGACGAACCCGCGCGACTTACGCGCCACTGCGGCGCTGCTGCCGCGCTGCCGTGTATAGTATGAAATTATTGGCAGCGCGACTGTCGCGCGTAAGTCGCGTTGCTGTAGTTGCCAAAATGTGAAAGCGCTCTTAAAGACGCATTATTGACGCAGTTCTAAGGATAAAAAGCTCCCTAAAGAAAAGTAAACTTACCTGATTGGGACCAGTGAGGTTCAGCCCGCAGGAGTTACAGCGAAGGCATTCCTCGTGGTAATGATTGTTGTCGTACAACGGAGACGGTTCTGAAATACAGCAATATTTGTACCAATTGTCATATTTGATGATTATACGGTAAAGGTCAGACACGGTATTTTTTTACTAATATTAATGTAATATTTTACTTCTGTGCTAATTTTAAAACTATTTGAATGATTAAAATGTCGTATGTAAGTTAACAGTTATTTATACAAAATACAAAAATAAATAAGCAACTGTGAAAACATATAAATCAATCAATAATCAACTATTTATTTGCCAGAATACACAAATAATTACAATGTACTTAAAAAGTCAAGTTCAGTCAAGTAAATTGATTGCGAGTTTAACCGTCTGACTAAAAAAGTCAAGTTACAAATCCACACTTAAATAACAACACCGCTTATGAAACCAAAATTTATAAAAACGTGACCCTTAGAAATTATAAACTATTCTTCTTCGGCCATGAACATTCTTCATTCTTCTTTCGTATACGAATTGGCCCCCAGGTGAACCAAAATTACACAGCGTATTAATTATGGCGTTATTTAGGTATTCCAGCACCACAACATATAATACTCGTATTTATCTCAAATAGCAATTTTTAACCATGACATAAGGGTCGTATGTGCACTGAAAACGAAATCTAATTTTCTTTTGGCCAGGCGCCAAAGGGTATCGCTAGTTTGGAAAGTAGCCAGTATTTTGCACTTCTGAAATTTAAACACGCAAGTTCAAAACAAATGGTAGACTTTGAAACCTCATATCATAGTATACTGAAACTGAACTGAACTGAAATCACATATCATAGTAACATATATGCTGGCATGGATCGTTGACATTCAAAAATGTGTGATTCACCAATGTGTTGTTATTACCAAATTATTATTGGTAGGAACCACAAAATGTAGTCAGAGAATTCAGGCATGAAATAAATAACCATAAAAATATAAAATAGAGATTGTCATGCAATTTGTTGGTTCTGAAGTTAGCGGTGGTGCCCCTGTGAAAAAAGTGATTACAGAAGAAAATAACAGTTCCTATCTAGGCTAAGTTTACTCAAAATACTGTATGAAACAATGTTGATCTTAGCCATCAAGCGATTTTGTACTTATTAAGTCAAAAATTTGTAATAGTTAACATTACTTCAATGAGAACAACATAAAATTTAATGACATTTAGAAATAAACTTTGAATATAAAGGAGATAATGTTTGATTTATGCTTGCTTATTGGCAGTTACTTGCCAGAGTTAAGTTACTTTTGAAAGTTACGAGGAACATGATACATATTTTATCACTGGCATGATCTCACTCAAATGCCAAGCGGTCAAAACTTCCTACAACCGTATTTATTATTTTTATTCAGCTGAATATTGATGCCTTCGAGCTGAGATATAACTTTCCAACTCTCAGCGTTCTGAACAAATATTTATTTTGAATTTTCCGGCACATTGTATCGCCTATTCTTGAAAATAGTCAAACTTGTCTTATTTAAGCTTACAGTGTTCAAACTTTGCCGTAAAAATAATTATAACCGGCAATCGCGTCGAAAGTCTGTATTATTCGTTCAAACAATTTGAGGAGTTATAAACTTAGGTATAAAGTAACAAAATTGCCAATTCAAAGTCTCCAAAGCTTTATAAACGTAATATTATTAGGAATAGAAATATTGACGGAAATAAATGCAAAACTGGGAATAATAATTCTCGTTGTCGTACAAGACGCACTAAAGTGGGTAGTAAATGTGTATTTTCATCTTTTTTATAGCCAGGGGAGTATACTTCCTGCGATAATATTAATGTAGCGGGCCTTGGAAACAATATTGGAACAATCTTCTTCGCTTTATCGTCATCGTCAGCTATACGGCGGGAATAATTGAATGACGCAACGACGTTGGTTTGTTTGGCATATGACGGCCGATGGTTTTTATGGTACGATACTGTCTTTCGAGAACGAATCTAAAATCTTTGTACTCGAACTAATTATCAGTAGTGACTCTACCTACGGAAATTCTAAAAAGAATGAAAACATCCATGGTGTTGTTTTGGGTAGCAACGCCCCACTCAGTGTGGTTGTACCGTCGCCAGCGCATCAGGTTATATTATTCATTTTTGTTGATAACTAACCCTTATCACTATTGCATAAAATACCGCAATTACCTTGAAGTGCTGTTGTCCGTACAAACGATACTAATAAATATAATTGTTTTAATGGAAAAAAAATGTTTTATTGCACTATTATCTTTGTAATTCGTGTTTTGAAACTGCCAATGCGCATTGCCAGGTTGCCTCTTCGTAGCTTGGTAGCTACGGCGGAGTATTTCGTAGATACGCGCGAACTACGTGCGAGAGAGCGAGTTTCCCCATTAGTTTTGATTTTTTTTAAAAACTGCGAATAGGTTTTATTTTATAGAACTTGCATATACAGTATAAAGTTTTCTTGAAATAACCACTGCTCATATCACTCTGAGTCGGATGTCACTGACCAAAACAAATAATTATAACTTTTTCTACTCTCAAAGTTCACTCCTAAATTCTTGTTTGTTACGTGGAGTTGTGTTGTTTTTTGACGCAGATCTCTTTTTGTTGTAAATTATAATAAAAAATAGTCGTTTCATGTTACGTTAACTTAATAAACATTTATGAGAGCACTAGGAATATTAAACTTGTGAAACACAAAATAAGCTGTTAAGTTTTTTCTGTAACTGCCACTAAAGTTTTTATGTTACTTCTTTATACACGAAAAACATTAATTGTGATTTCTTTGATTTTTTTTGCATCTCCATTTATTTTTAAACAAAAAAACACAATAGAGCTGTATATGTTAAGATAAGTTAGTGTACACTAATGCGTCTGTGGATAACTCAGTCGTTAAAAGAACTGCATTCAACATAAATACGTTATAGTGTATCTTAGGTGATGTTTTTTACGAGAACCCAGAACTTTCCAGCTATACCATCCTACTTTGTACTTTTAAGTGCTACCAGACACTTTATAATACACATGTGTAAACGTTTTGTTACAGACAAAAGCTTTCTCTAAGAAAATTTTAACTTTTTCGACTACATTTCTTACATTTCGTGTATCGAAAAATTTCGGATAATATAATAGCCTTAAACATATACCCTTTACACACTGCTACTTTTAGCAGCGATGCAGTCGCGATGCTAACGGGCGTAAGCATCGATTCAGTCGCAAAATGTCAACTTTTACACACTGTGCTACTTTTGGTATGGATACAGTTGCGATGCTAACGCGCGTTAATTTCGATACAGTCGCGATGCAGAAGCTGGAAATTTTTAAATTATGTACTGAATTTTGGCGTGTGCATCAATATTAAAAGCTGCGACTTTTAAGGGGTCTTAAACAACTTAAAACATATCTTTTAATACCTACTTTCGACAATAAAGCACTCCAAGATCTCTTTTCTTTATGTAAAATTAATTACGTCTTTAAATATGTAATATTATAATAAGACTCTAGTTTAGTAATAATAAATGTGTTGCAATAACACTGCACGAACATTTTGATTTTAACCAATAATGAATATGGTTAGTCGTGTTACGCAGATGTTAATTGATTTTACAAAGTTACATTTAATTAAAAGCCTTTGAAACTGGAATGAATAATATGCATCAAACGCTGAACGAAAACCATTTAATTCGAAATAATTATAATAATAAATAAGTTATATAATGAAATAGTGTAATATTCGTATTGTATAAATAATTGAACCGCAACGCAAGTATTTGTCCTTTTAGGCTCAATTGCGAATTCACAAAATAGAATCGTAAGCGCGTTAGCATTGATACAGTCGCGATGCAGAAGCTGGAAATTGACAAATTATCTACTGAATTTTGGTGAGTGCATAGATACCAACGCGCGTTAGCATCAATGCAGTTGCGCTTCTGCATCGATGCTAACGCGCGACTGCATCGACACTAAATTAAATATGTTCGTTGCGTGAGTCGCGATGCTGAAAACGCACGACTGCATCGATGCTTAAAGTCGCAGTGTGTAAGGGGTCTTAATGTTGATAACAATTCTGTTATATATTTGTACTTTGTATGGCCAGTATTTAATCTAAAAAATAAAAGAAATAAACATTTATAGCATTAGAATTACCAAAGGATTTTATTCAATCCTCAATCAGATTAGAAGTGGTTCAGCCTGGCCTTCTCGCGTAATGGGTGAAGGTCAGATTCGACTGGACCTCAGGTCAAGTTGATTAAGCCTTACTCGTAGGTAGCTAGAAAACTTTTGATTCAGTACAATACAAGGTATGTTTTAGCAATAACCAGGCGTAATTTTTGAATTGAATGGATGCTGCTGTGTTTTGTCAATGCATTAAGATTTTGTCTAGTTTTGGTGCTGATATCTTACCTCGTCATCAGTATTCAACAATATACATACGAACAAATAAATACCAGATTTGAACAGATACAAAACCCAAGTCAAGTAACAACTTCAAGGGCAAAAGTGGAACATAGAACATGATAATGTTTCTTGGAAAATGGGTGCGGCTTTGCAGTTGCCCAAAGGCCACTGGCGCTGTCCACAGTTAACACTTAACCCCACGTTATAGTCAAAGCGTCTTTATATCTCTGTAAGCTTCAAAGAAACTCAACAAGTGGACACAAAATAGTTTTTAAACCTATTTCAGACGTGTTCATCTAGTGTTAAGCGAAGACGCGGTCAAAGATGTTTTGATCTCAAGCAAGCCCTTTTATGCAATTAATTATACATTATTTCACATTTAATTAGTACAAAAGGTGGATAAGGCAACAAGAATTAGCTTTTCAATTGGGAAGCACGTCGTATGTAAAAAATAGTAGGTATGTAAGACCTACACGTAAATACGTTCATAAATCTGCCGTGTGCCCAAAAAGATGAAAACTGCGATGCGTTTCAGTATTCTTTATAATTTTCACATTGGGATTTGCTTGCTAACGAACGAGGTCTGGTGTGGGTGGAAAATCGGAAAAGTTTAATGCCTTGTTTGGATAGCTGATACATTGGATAGTGTTCCACTAGAAAGTGGGTCACGACTTTGAATAAATAGTATCGAGGATAGATTTTTAAAATATGCCATGGTTGCTCATTATAAGCTTTGTGACGACAGTGGTTCTCAACATGGGACACGATTTTGAAAAAGAAGTATTTAACGGAAAAGATAAGGAAGAATGATCACTTTTTTAAGCCTTTGCCTTTTTATATTTTGTAGTACGATAGTAAGTGTTTCCCTTCAATTCGGTCGCGCGACTTTTGGGCAGCTTGACTAAAACACTTGCTTGAAAGTTTTAAAGATCACGTCATACTCATATAATTTTAATATAAAATTCCATAACATTATCCAAGAAAAGATGATTACCTTCTTTGTTTTTAAATTTGTTAAATGTTTGTTTATTTATTTCAGAGCTGGACATCTTTTGGGTAATAATGATGATATTTATTTTTTGGCCCTTCCTTAGTGATTATTGGTGGGTTCTAAACTGTTCTAAATAAACATGGATATATTTTCTGTGTCAAATAAAAAGAAACTAGTAGGTATTGTTGAAGCGTAGGACTTACTCGGTTTATTACAACCTGTTTTTTGCCCTCACATGAAAGAGTACATGGCTTTAATTTTCACACAGACATAATATATGGAACAATATATAGCGAACGGAGTCTACTCGTATATTAATTAACAGATGATTTGCTGTTACTAATTAATTACCTGGCAAGACGTTATCGTACCTATTACATTTAGCGCTTATTTGTAAAATGGAAATCGACACAAATTAATAATAGTCCTTATTTACTTACCATGACGAAAATATGGATTCTAAACACTTCACAATATTTAAAAAGTTTAGTAAAAAGTTTTAGGTGTTTCTCAAAAAAAAGTCTACTGTCTAAATGCAATCACAATAAATATAATTAATATTTTGGTGTTTTTGTTTTCATCGATAGTTGGACGACAGAACTCTTTAGGTTATGTGATTTTCACGTTATCGTTTCTTTACACTTTGTTTCATCTTTCAAATTGTTTTTTTAATAATATACGGTCACTTCACTGAAAAATATTGTTTATCACAAAATATATTGTTCTGTTAGACAATGCGAGAACTACTGCATTTAGACAACACAATAAATACTGGGTCTATGCAACACCACAGGGCACATTGCTTTGAGATAAATATTCGTTGTGGCTCTTCGTTTATTTTCTCGTTTTCTGCGCGATTTTCGCGATCGGGTGTTTTGTTAATATTGTTAAGGTTATTCGTTGTGTACGGCACGTCACTTTCGTTCTAGTAAACATGGCAGCGATCGCAACAGATGACAGGGCGCGGGCGGGCGAGCCTGCGCCGCGAGTTCGTTCATCTCATCTCGCGGTCTGTTCGAATTATGAAAGCTCGGGAAATGCCTGGCTCGAGCTCCCACCGACGGCGGCGCTATTGAGGATCTCCTCCACTTCGGTAAAGAAGCACCTCAGCAACAACCTCTCTCCCTCCTATCGGTAAAACAGCCCCGGTGCGAACGAGACACCCGACCTAGCACTGAATCGATTGGCTGCTGAAAAGGGGCGGGGGTCGAGCACGTGGCAGTTGCTGTTGTCCCCGTGAGTAGTGGCCGTGTAGTGGAGTTTATTGTTGTTAATGCGTGTCACGTACCGCGAAAGCTCTTCGTACATTTAGTTGAAAGTTCCCGGCACTCGTTGTCAACTTTAGATCCCGCCGATATGCCGCAAGCGGGTACAGGGTGGCACTTTAATGCATTTTCCCACTGCGATGGCCCGTTTTATAAACTTTTAGCTCAACAAAATCCTATTGTAAGGAGCTATAAAAGTTGTGTACGACGTACATGAAACTTAAAATGTTTGGTGCTGGAGTACCTGCCACTTATACATGTATACTCACTAGCGGTATAATAATTAACCAAATCTTAAAAGATGTTTTTTAAATAAACAAAAAAAACAAATCTAAACATACGACGGGAGGTCCAAAAGTCTGCGGAATGGAGATAAAGAAGTGGGAGTAGAAATGTTTTTAGTACCGTCGAATTCGCGCTCTCATTAGTACTTTTTAAGTAACTAACAACAACTTTAAATACCTTAATTCGTTTACGAGTAATCGGCTAAATAAGAAATAAATCGGGAAGCTAATTACAATTACGGCGCAAATTGACATTCGTGCTAAGCTTAAGTACCGAAAAAAGCTGGAAGAAACCGTTCAAATCATGTGTAACGAAATGGGAGCTGTAAATGTTCTTTGTCACCGTAGAAAAACGATAGGTTACAAATTACATAGACTTGTGTAAACAAGTCAGAACATCCATTGAAGACAGTCACAGCTGCGATATTTTTTTAAACTTTCGCGTTGCATTATAACTTAAAACTTATAACGACCGCCCGATGCAGACGAAGACGCCGAGCGCCAGTCTCCTCATGACCACGACGGTTGCAACACCGTTGCAACGTCGAGGGTGTAAGTAGTAACAATACTACTACATAATATGCGTCGCGTATAGTTCCGCAGATATAAGTTTTAAGTCACAACTGCGGTCGAAAATGATCGGAAAACTGTTTTTTATTAAGTAGCATTTGAAAAATAATTTTCTATCGGCAGTAGTTGGACTATCAAATACTAGTATTTGAAGACTGTGCGTGACTATCTTGTAATGGCAAAAGTCAGTGCAAGATGAGTACACAAAATTATCACGCAACCGCAAAAGCAAATGAAAAACGTTGCTAAATACTTTTGGAGCTGTGTGGCTAAAATTGACCACGATTCTAGAGTAAATTGTAACTAAAGATGACAGATAATTTTATCACCATAAACTTAAGTCTATACAAAAGTTGATGCGATAGAGTAAGAAGGTCACCCATTAGAAATTCGAAGTGTTGGAATCAGCCGGAAAGTTGATGGCTACGATTTTGTGGGATTGTAACGGAACTCATAAAACAATTAGTAAATTATAGATTCTATTATCTTTGAAAAATGCTGGGAAATAATCCAAAAAAAGCAGCTAATAAATAAAACACAGCGGAAGGACAATCTAAAGTTGTGCTGCTTTCAATACAACACTGCGGTCCATACGGACAAAGTTGCACTGGCTGCTATACACAAAAAATATCTTGTGTACACATGGTAGGTGTATAGATTTGACTAAACCACTAGCAATTAATCATAAAAAAATATAAAAGAGTTAGGGCTAGAGATTTATAGCATGAAAATAAAATGAAGGACGAAAATTTTAGCACATTTTCGGGCAAAAGATTTTTTTAGGATTTAAAAAAAATATTATGCTTAATGAGGCTTGTGGATAAAAATAGTTTGACTATTTGATTTATTTAACATCTTTTCCATTACGCAAACTTTTGGACCTCCCCTAAGCCTAAAAATGACCCTGACTCATACTTAGCACCTATAAATCATTGGTTAAAATATTCACTTACCGGTTTGCGTGCTGGAGTCGAAGAATGTGCTGGTTGTCTCAACTGTCATGGTACCGATGGTGCCGTCCAAAATCTGAGTCGACGAGTCACGTCGTCCTCGAGCACGCATGCAAGCGTCGTCACTCTGCGAGCTCTGACGTCTAAAGTTGCGGCAACGAATCATTTCCTCCGTAGTAGACTGCCGGCGGAAGCCCCGAGCTATTAGTATCTCTTCTGTTGTAGATTGGCGGCGGATTATTGTCCTTTCTGGGGGGCGCGCGCACGGACTGGGATCGCGGCTTGAACAAGAACTAGACTCCGGGCTTCGTGTCCGGCCTACTCTTGCGCATGAGGCCTGACGACGCAAGCGTCCGCGACGACGAGCAGCGGACGGACTTAGCTCACCACCACCTGCTCGGTCAGGACTCAACTGAGAGCGATCACGTCTCGGACGAGCAGCAGAATCCGGACTCAACGAATCTCTTCTAGCCCTTCCTTCATCGTCAGGCCCTAATGATGGCCCAGAATCTCGGCGCCGAGGCCCGGGTGGACCATTAGGATCATCAAAAGCTGTAGCTTGGCGTTGCAACCGGCCAAGTCTCCGCTCTGGACTAGCAGCTGCACGTGAGTCGCGTCTTGCACGCCCACATTGTGTTGTAGAATCGCGACGCCCTCCAAGACTTGGTGGAGTTTTTCCAGTGGGTGTAACTTGAACCTGAGTCGTAGTAGTAGCTTGAGTGGACTGCGTTGACTGTGAGGTTTGCGTTCCGTTAGGAATTGTGGGTGATGTAGGAGACGGAGTTACAGCGGAGGTGATGATAGTCGGCATGGTCATAGTAGGTTGCCCTTCTCCATCTGAGCGACTCGGTTCATGAATGGCTACTACTGTAACACATGGCGGCTGTGTGGATGGCCCAGGGTCTGATGAGGCATCAACGAACGAAGGAGGGGCCGGTGTAGGTGGCGATGCTCGGCGTTTTCTATGAGTGGCTACTATTCGCGGTGGTTGAGCTACTGAATCTCGTCGATGACGGTGACCATCAACTGAGTCACGCCGTTCTTTGCTATCGTCCCCAGATCCGCGTCTCTTAACGCGACGATCTCTGCTGGCCATGATTGTTGTTGAGTCTTTCCGGTCAAAATAGATTGGGAAATCTGAGCGGAAATCTTGGGGAGCTGCTTTCGAGTCTCTACGTTTTGGTGGCATGGACTTTATGCCGGAGTCTGCTGACGAGTCACGTCGGCGTCTTGGTGGTGGTTCGTGACGTGCCCAGGGTAAAGAGCGGGCAAGGTCTGCGAGGGTTTCTCGTCTGGATAGTGGGGCCCGTTGGCGTCGAGGTTGGCTGCCACCACCGCCCCACTCGCGGAGGATGTCTGTCAGCTGGGCTAAGGACGACCGGCGGCGACGCGGACCACCTAGAAACACAATAAGTATTAGACGCTAATCATATAGGACAAAGCACCCACATAAAATAGAAATACAGTCCAATTGTACAACTGGCCTTTTTATATATTATGCGCCCGAGATGTGTCTATGCCGAGTGGTTCATCGTACAAGTATGTTGCTTGGAGACTGTACATATCTACTCGTAGTATGTTGCCGATACGTTGCGTCAACGCTGCAATGTCGGAGTGGTGCAGCTGAGTTGCTATACATATGTAAACGCTGTTCACATTTATATGTGAAACATCGATCACCAACCCAAGGCAACGCATCTGCAACCCTCGTGTGGTTTTGTCCATACATGTTTTGTTTGTAAATAAATTTACCTCTGGGCTGATCTGAGACGTCGGGCTCTGGCGGCGAGAGGCACGAGACTTGAGCAGCCGAGTCCCTTCTGCTGCCAAGCCTCTGTCGCAAGGTGTTTTCCTCGAGTGTAGACCGCGTCAGCTCGTCCCACCCGTTGCCCCCCGCCCACACCAGCCCCACTTGGTGAGACAATATCGGTAGGTTGCAGACGAAACATATTGCCGTCATTGTCCTGTTGAAAAATACTGTTTTAATATCGCGCGTAATTTAATTTTACATTTCCTTAATCGCTATTTAAAGTTACATGATGTGGTAAACTTGATGACGATCTATAGCATCGATGAATGGATGTATTCGTCATTTTTGACTCACGCTTTGTTATTCTGAAAGTGCGTTGCGAGATACATGTTGTCAGCACACAGTTCCGGTTGCTCAGTGAATAGCCGTGAAGCCGTATCGTATCACAAGGGCGTCGCTCGCATCGTCGAGCTGATAACCGAACTACTGATGTGATATTAAGTAATAACAGCCGATGGGAGCGGTTGTCACATTATATAATAACTATTCGATCGGAAATTGTTTTGTCTGGGATTAACCATTACATGGCCATTTATCGGTCCACATCAATATCAATTCAGATAGTTTGGCTTTAATTGTACTTTGTTCAAGAAGTTTGAACAATCAAAGCTCAGAACTTTTGAGTCAGTTAATGGACGCTTGATTGAAAAAAACAAGTACCTATCCAATTTATTCAGCAGTCAATTGCGAACTACGAGAAGTAACTTCTTTTATCGACAGAAACTAAATTACCATGTTCACCATCAATTCTAATAAAAACTTTATCTGCCCTATCTGATCTTAGAATTAGTGCCTGTTCAGTATCTACATACAAGTTATTGGCTGGACTTATCTGGGCTATAAAAGACGGCTGATAAGTTCCCACCGGCTTTAAACTTTTGCTATTACCTATTTGTCTCGATCGTTCGGGGTGATCGCTATCAGTCTGACAATAAGCTTGGTGTAAATTATCGCGTGTATATTATGCAGCCCTTTCCACATATCTGCCGGTAGTTCGGATGGATGGTTACGTATGAAGTGATCAAAGCTATCTACTAATAACGAATCGTGGGGTAGAAACTGTAATGCTCATTCGGATACAAGTGCCAATATTAAATTGGTATTACCCAATGCCTGGAAATGTTCTTTATATGTAGACGCTTGTGAAAAGTGAAACGTGTTTTTAAGCACTTCATAAATACTTACTTGATAAAAAAATATGGGTATATTATTATTGTAGTAAGTATAATGTAACAGCACAAAAGTGAAGGCTGTAGGGCTTAACACGATATTTCGAATAAAGTCTGTTTTCTCTTTGTATATGACAATATGTACACTACGTTTCTACTATACATATAGAGTTAAATCGACTTCAACTTTTATGCTGTTACTTGTTAAACTGAAGTAAAATCAAGCAAACCTACACTGAAAATTACGTTTAACATAATTTTATACCGAGTAATTTCAGAAATACCAATTCAAATGTATTGTGAAATGTTGATTAAGGTACATGACTTCAAATCTACGTGGAATAAAATAATGTGCACTTGTAGCTTAGTATTTTAAAATCTAAATTCACCAAACCTAAATGATAACTACCTACGAAAGTACCTATTAAACTATTACAAGTGAATTGTCTGTACTCTATCTTAAAATAAATGTGCTTACTACTTATATATGTGTATATGCTATCTTAATTTGTTAAACTATGAACTTATGATTAAAACTAAGTATAATCGTGTGTGATTACGATTCGTGCTAACATATTAATAGCATCTTACAGCTAACTAATGCTTGTTTAGAGAATTTTGTAATTTATGCTTTGTTTTTTTTGGTCAGTGAGTACCTACTTGTATTTATATAGGTTACTATAGTTTTTGGATCAATTGCCATGCAAGCAAGCCGAGGTAGGTCTTCAAGCGGATGAAAAGGGGATATAACAACTAGGTGAAGGTAAAATGGAAGAAATCAAAATCAAGCACAAGAAAGCAGACCGGAAAAGCTGTGAAATCGCGTGCAATGCATTTCCGAAATAAAACTTAGTATTCGAGTCTTGATACTCACAGAACTTTTACATATCTAAATAATACAAACTTTATTTCATAACCAACAGGTTCTTTTATTAGTACACAGATAAATAGCTGACAAACGATCATGAAACTGTGAGTAAAGACCGTCATTATAGTTCTGCACGAATCGTCGATGTAGCGCTTTTAACCTGTAAAAGCACGATGGCTAAATATAGGCTTAATGCATGCACATGCTAGGTAAGGTATGGCGTAGGGTCATGCCACCATGCCGGATATGAGGACCTGTAGTGGCGTAGCCGGGGTGAGGGGGATTGCGGCATGTCGTAAGTCGAATCATTGGGGTGAAGAGCGCTAACTGAGGCTAAATCCCACATTTATTATCACATGAAACACTTTGAACATCTGAAACAACGGTTAGACATTAGTATCTTGTTTTCTTGCTCTTGGATGCGCGAACATGCAGGGGACTGTAGAGTTTACGGTTCACTTTGACTTTTTCAGTTGTCATGTTGAGAAAGTGAAAAATCTCATCAAATATTAAATAAAAGTGAAAATCACTAATAAGTATTTTTTAATACTTATAATATACATCTTATAAGATTGAACTTATTTTAATAGATTATTTTGAACTTTACTACTTTGGTTAACACTAAAATAAAAATCTTTATACTTTCATTACATTTAAAAATTATTTTGAGGTAGGTACTAGTTTTACGTGAACACGTCAACTCTGTGTGGTCCCTGGAACCCCTATGAATTATTAAGTCACAAGGTAGTAAGGCATTTTTTTTACAATGTGGTACTTGTAACTGAATAATTGTGAATCTGAATAGGCTCGCTTTTTTATAATAATCATAAATATGAGCCCACTGAAAAAGGGGTTCCTTAAAATATATATAGGTACAACATCATTGCGAAATTAATACATTGATATAATAGCAGGTATTGGGTTTTAGTGGTGACATAAAAAATCTTTATTTCAAAGTAAATTATGCTGAACTTTTGGGGGGCATTCTAATTGTACATTAAAGTGTCTGACTAAGTGTATTTTCAAAGTGTCTATGCTACAAATCACTCCTATTTTATTATAATTAGTGTGTACCTTTCTCATCAAAAGCTGTCACAAACTTTTGCATACTGGCGCCATCGGCGTCTCTTAGTTAAGTTACTAAGTTTAGCTATCCCTCTTCCTGCGAGTTTTCTAATACACCAAAAGAGGGCGCTACGCTTTGCTGAAAACGTTTAGAAACCCTCACGAGCCAGAGCCCTCGCAAACCTCCGACCCTTTCAGTGAGTAGTTCGTGGAAATTGTAGATGGCGCTAGTGGTTTGAAGTTGCTTGGTTATTCGTAGCGAGCGGCAGTCATGAGAGCTTATATTTATTTTGTAGAAACGTTATTTGAACAATAAACACCTTAACTAACTTTCCTTCCAAATACAGGCATTTTGACATTTAACCACGACTTTCATCCAACACGCACATTACGATTGTTAACTATCTCACATACTTTACGTTTTTCAACAGCTGGTAACAATATATAACCATTCATTTAGTTAACTATCGATTACGATATCTGCCTTAAAATCCGCTACGTGCTTATTTCAGTAAATTAATGAAACACAGCAATGTTGCTTTAAAGTGTACGAATTACTCTAAGATAATTACAGCAATTAAGCAAACGAGCGTTATGTTTCGTTTAATCAGAACCCTCAGAAATGAGAAGCCTACTTTCCAAGCACTATATTATTATAATTAAATGCGCAAATAATGACTTGTAAGAGAATTAAGTATAAAACCTCATAACTTCATTTAATGAAACTTCAATAGTTTTGATGCTAAACAATAGTAAGAAAAACTATTAAATTAAATGGTTACTAAATACAATGTTACTATGTGAAGACTAATTAATTTTATTTATTTAGCTGCTGTCTACAGTAGTAATATTTCATTTTGTATATACGACTACTAATAGTTATCTATTTGTAATATAAATAGTCATGTAGCATAACATTTTTGAAGTACCTAAAGTTACTAAATACTTTGTTGATAGAACATTAAAGAAACGGTTACCAGGCCTATTCAATAGTTTGCCCGAGGATACACGCCGGGAACAAGATACAAATGTTTTTAAAATTAAACTTAAAAAGTATTGCTAAGCTAACTTAGCTTAGTATGTAAGTTTTGATTTGGTATTTTAGAGACTCGTGATCCCTCAGACAAACTATGTAAATAGTTTTGTGGCACTACAGTATATTTTACTGTAAAACGCTGTTAATTTAATAAATTTATAATGTATTTAATGTATTTCTCGAAAAAAAAATATATTCCTTAGTCAGTACTTCATGTTAAATTGCAATTGACACCAATTAAATCTAAATATTATAATGTATTAGATTAGAAACGACCACTTTGACCATGTTTGGTTATATTAAACCAGTAAATGTCACAATTAAACCAAGTTATAATGTACGTTACTTAGGACTGTAATATTTTATGGGTCAGACTAAGCGCCTTTCTCTTTCATTTTTCAAGTCCACTTCAGAATTGGTTCTTTCATAAAAGTACTCCCATTAAGAGGTCCGTTAAATCCTTTGGGGTTTTTCTGAAAATCGACCGTGAGCAAAGTGGAATGTTGTCCAATTTAGATTGGTTTTTGATTGATGGGGACCGGGAAAGTTTTAAATGAATTTCGGCCGAACAGCGTTTGGTCCATCCTTTATTTACGCTATTGAATTATATTCCTGTAAATGTTCGTTGTGTAAACAGTAGGTATGTTGCTTATAGATTGCACTTCGTTTTGAAGGTTTTCAATGATCTAGGTACTTAGTGCATTGGTAAGATATTATAAGATGGGTCTCACATGATGAGTGTATATGATGCGGCTGCATGTGGTTTTGTTGCCAGCACATGCTATTAATTTTTATCATAAAATCGCCTTAAGATACAGCTGTATTTACCTTGACATGTTGTCGTCTGTTCTTATTAAATTAATTAAAGAAGGTATTTCATTTTTTTTTTACACAACTACACAAATATAAGAAAGAAAAATGGAATAGTTCCTTTCACGAGTGGATAGATATGCTTTAACATTTAAGTTTTTACAAACTGTGATAGTGCCACCAGTATTGCAGTAGATGAACTTAAATTGTCTCTATTTTCGAATCGATAACAAAACTATCTAGACATAGACGAACTATCTAGAGTTTATTGGACTATCTTTGAACACAAGAATTGAGAATTTCAAAGTCAAAGTTAGTAAGTATTGACTACTTGTAGCATTAGTGTACTATATATACGATACTATTTACAAATACAGTTACTATCAAATAAGAGCTAAAACAGAGCTTAGCCACTACAACTAAAACTTGTAATAAGGAGACTCGTAGTTAAACAGCGCAGTCAGCAGCAAAGGATTTTATTTCACAACTTTCATGATTTACATTACACGATGGATGGTTTATTAATCGAACGTTCCAAGAAATTGGAAGCCACTCTGTTATATGACCACCTAATGGAAGTGCTCAATAGGGTCTTCAACTGGCAGATCTGCTCCGCCGCGCTGTCGACTTTCTATGAGTGCTTCTATCTATATGCCTTATTAGTGCTTTGTAGAGCGTTCTAATCGCTTAAATGACATACCAAGATCTAGAATGCATATGGCATGACTATGGATAAAGCCAGGTTTTGATAACACTAGGTTTTGGGACCTGCAAATAGTGTTAGTCGGGTTTATGAGGATCCGGAGACATCAGTAGTTGCCGTGAGTCAATGTACAGCCAACGCCATCTAGCGTCGCGTAGTGGTACTATACACGGTCTCGGGTCATACGTGAAAAAACTAAAACTAGCATGTTAACTGACAGGCAGCACCATCTAGTAGTAAGTAGTACCACAGTAGTAGTAGTCTAGTAAGTTGGTACCACACCAAATAGTAGCGCGGTTAACAAAGTTGCATTATCAAATTAGTTTAGGTTACTGATTTTGATTTACATTTAACTTTTTTACTTTATTAGAAGAACGTTGGACAAACATTGGCAGCTTATTAATTTTGTCCCAAAACACAAGTCAAGTTTAAACTGAATGACAAGCGCTAACTTAACAGTTTGCAAAATATTCTCGCTCACCAGCCTCGCAAAATGGCAAATTAAATGAATGCCAAGTGAAATAGACGGGATTTATAAAAAGGGATGATGTCTGCATGCCTCTCTGCATTCATCGTTGTTTCGTTCCAGTCAGGAATTCCCTTAATTTAAATTTAACCAGATATCAGCGACTAGGGTTACCGGAAAGTCGTAACGTGACCGTAAATATCGAGCTTTCTAGGAAACACGAATCATTATTTTCTCTTAAACAAACTAAGCAAAATCCATTGCATTGTATAATATATGTAAGCTATGCATGTCTGTCTGTAATCTAGTGTACATGTAATCAATAAACAAATTAATATTGCGTGTTCTAGGTTCTCGGGTGTCTGTGAAAATGTTTATCTACTTGAGTTTTTAGAAATAAATGAGGCTACTTTTCTGTCACCAAAGTACAACAATTATCTTAATCATTTTGCGTTAAACTTGGCTGCTGAAAATGTAATTATTAACTTCTCCGGATATTTTGCTCCACCTATAATTTAAGTATTAAACTATTATTCTCATTGAAAGTGAATTTGTCTTCTGTTTTGAGAAATAAATGTCCTAAATCAGAAAGTAAGTGTATTTAGTGGAAATTTATGTAGTGTGACTTCGTTTCATTAATTGGATGATTATCTGATTATTTGAGCAATTCCTTATCATCAAATTAAAGTCTCAATTTATTTAAATTTCAATTTATTTCAATTCAATTTTCACTTGTAGCTTACAGTAACTACACCAAGTCGCAAGATACGGGCTCTTGTCGGTGGAGTTTATCTCCTAAAACCTCCAAATTGGCACACCGCAGGTTAAGATCGGGGGGTTACCTGCCTCTTAATACCCAGTCAAAAGCGTTTCCTGGTATATGATATCTTCAGCCTTCTGCATGTACTGATGTTGCTTGTACTCAAACCAGGGGACGATATTTAATTACGACGTTTACTCCCAATGGCACAGGATTAAAATTCCACAGCATTACAATTCATCCTTCGATAAGAGTCATTATCAATAAAAATCTTATGTTCACAATGACTTCAACGTTCGCTTTTAAACTGGGTAGCTTTTAACGCTAAAAATAGTATCTTCCATCGACTCAACGTAACATCAAATATCGGATGCCGTATTCGGAATAGCGGCTCAGATATTTCTGAGCCGCTATTCTGGTAGCCCTAGTTACCAACCATCCCGGTTTGCGCAGAAAATATTGTTAGCATGTGAATTTTCATTATCTTCCTGAAGGGTAGTGCACGCTTGCAACCGGATCTGTTGGTTTTGAGTTGCTAATTTGATGGTCGAGCCATTGTTAGGCATTTGACGAGCGTGTAGAATGAGGCTTATATGGAGTAGCCGGCGTGTTGCGGTTGGAGATGAATTAGCTCAGGTTCATGAATGCAATTAGTTAGTGAACACGTTGATGAGGTGATCGATCACCACGCTAAATGAGCAGATTTTGCAGGCCTTCTTTTGATTCTAATAGGAATTTATTGTAAGAAAAAAGTTTTTAAGAGCTCGGAATTAGTTTTTTTTTTCTTTACAGTCTAGTACGTACAATAAGACTACCTTAATTGTACATTTTCTTCAAACAAATTTGTTAGTAATCAATGTAGAGTGTAATAAAGAGTTAGGTTAGCTTATTGGTGTTGTTACTAGACACTTTACGGCACTGGTCAAAAGTCTGTCAGACCATTCCATGATTGCTTTAATGCCGTGTAGTGTTCATGTAGATAGAAAGTAAGCTCATTAGTCAAAACTTTTAAAAAAAATCCATGATATCGTCAATAGTATTCTATTAACTTTCAGCACAGCGGCTGTCGCGAGCAGAGCGCCGCGGGCTCCACGTTAATTGGAACAAAATGTGTTCCAAACTTCACCCGACGGTGTACCTAAACGATAACTTTCGCGAGAGTAGAGTTCGCAATGGGAAAGCAAAAGGGAGCATAAAGGTTAAAGCATATCTATCCACTCGTAAAGAAAATAAAACCGTATTGGCATCAATCAGGCATGAACTATACGGAAGGAAGCACGTTACGTAGCGGGATCAGTACCGTTGTACCATGAGTTTACTCGATAGCAACGACGGTTTAACTCGCTATTAGCGACGATTTAAAAAAGTCAAATTGCACAGCGCCTCTAGCGGTCACTGACTGTACTAAATTTTTCCATACAAAAAGTTACGTCGTCGCTAGCGAGAAAATCCGTCGTTGCTATCGAGTAAACTCATAGTAAGGGTACAGCATCGCCGCGGCATCGTTTGCCACAACTTATTACAGTTATTCTTGTGAATGACAGGTTGGCGTGTGCCAACGCATGCGCCGCTGATCCAGAGTGGGTCCCGAAGTTGATCTCGATTCGAGATGGTTATGCTACGAATTTGTTTGGTACGTATGCGTTGTAATATGGAGTTTTGTGCAAAGAATATTGAACGCCTCGAGTTGATACGGTGCTGTTCCCTCGGGTGGTTATATCTGCTTCTACCTTATGCAGTTGAGTTTTTTTAAATAATTTATGGCAACTTAAAAATACAGTTGATACAGTATTCACTAGTGTTACAGATTACGTGCAGAGTCGAAGTTGTTACTAAATTTAATAAACTTAAAAAAAAGTGAAAACCGAATTCAAAACCAAAAGGTACTGAAAAATCTTTAAAAAAAACTCTTGACTCTTTAATGGATAAATTTTCCAAAAATAAATTGTTCGCCTACAATAGATCCTTTTCTTTAAAGGGTTGAGAGTTTATTTTAAGACTTTTTAGTGCATTATGATTTTATCATTTTTATATCATTATTTTTATGTCATCATAAGAGGGGGAGGGGGTTTCACCATATGACTTTGTTCTTTAAGAAGCTGCAAATTACCTATCATGAGTTCTGTCATTTTAATCTCTGAACTCCTAAGCGTTGAGGAGTTCCACATTCTAATGTTGACTATCCATGTCACCATTAAGATTCTAGTACAAAAACACTATACGTCCATTAAAATTTTGAGGGTTTCCCTCAATTGCACCAAGATTCCATCATCAGATCCCGACTTGGCAACAATGAAACCTACTAGAAGGTAGGTATAACCTCTAAGCAGTCGAAAAAAAATTTCAAATCAGTCCATAAATGACTGCGATATGAGGTAACTACACCACAAAAAACATACAGTCTAATTAATAACCTTCTCTTTTTTCGAAGGCGGTTAGAGAAGCTAGTAATCTAGGTCATTTTTTATGTGTCCGTATTGTGACATATACACCTTTTCAAAATATTTTTATCCAATATTTACATACTTATTTTACTTTAAGTTGTAAAAGTTGTAACACAATTTATCGACAACCATAATTTCTCATCGTTTAACGTACAGTCACGATTAAAAACAATGAAACGGAATTAAAGCGGCCAAATATTTACTCAGACATTTTCGCCGACAAATAAAAAACAATTTTAGATGAAAAATCTCCTGAAACGAGTTCTAACTGTTGACCTCTCAAGCCTGCGTGGGGTACGAAACAAAATGAATAATGACCAAAGAAATTTTCTTTGTTCCAAATCGCAAGTCATTATTTCTAAATATTCGGGCAGGTGTGATAATGACGAGGCTGGAGGCTCTCACCTTTTTTGCCGTACACACCTCAGGGATGGGATTTCATTATGCGAAACAGTTTTTGATGGTTCTGCAAATATTTGTTAAGGTTACGGGTTGCGAAAATGTATAAAGTAAAGGACATTGTAGTTGGATTCAATCACACTTACCTCGTTTACTTATACGCAGGTATAAGGGCATTTCCACGTTTGTCCAAATTCGATTTGAATCAATACAAGGGGTTTTTCAGATATGTTATAAGTTGGACAACATGAACTACTAGAATGGCCGACCCAAAATAATCAGAATCAAATTAGGATGATTGCAAATACTACTACCTTTTGTACTTAAAAGAATTTTCCTAATGTATTCTGTCCGGTCATTCAAAGGGCTTTCTTTTTTTTTTCAATTATCCATTTCGAGCGAACAAATTCAAGGGATGGTTAGTTGTAGCGTTTCATTGGCAACCAAGTTGAAACTCGACGAGGACATAATAACCAAATATGGCCGATCAAAGGATAGGCTATTAGTCGAATTGGAAATTGGAGAGAAGTTGATAAAGAGCAAGTTTTAACAAGCGCTGACCGGCAGGGGTCGGCCACAAATATGTGTATGGTTGACTTAGTAATGGGTTACCTACGTCATATCGAATACCAAATGATCGAATATCAAAATATCAAACACTATTCATCACTATTCATCAAACGGTAAAAAATAGAACGTTCAAAATATCGAATTTACAAAAATTGAACGTTCAAAATAACGGACGCTCAATACGTTTAATGACTAATTGATCGAAAATAACTATTTTGCATAGTTCTTTACATCATAAACAACAATATCTACTCAGCTGGACAATTGGTAAACCTAATTATGCTATAAAAACTTTTTTGTTAATATGTTTAATTTATATTAATCATCTTTTCATCGTAGAACGCCGTCAACGCCGTAACGTATTGTATCGTGGAATATTCCTTATCTGACGATTGTAAAATCGACTCACAGTCTGATAAGTCTTATCTGACATTGTAAAAATCAGCCCTAAGAAAAAACGCACAATAATGTTGTGCTTTTTAGTGCTAGATAGTTTTAAAAAAGATTTTGTACTCTAAAACATTTTAACCAGTAATCTGTATTGACCCATTTCCCTAAGTTGCCTACGTGTAGAAGGCTTGTTTTTGTATGGCGTTTAGTATCTATTATGCAGACAAAATCTACGCACATGGAAGGGTAGATGAAAGGCGCATCATATACATATTATATGTACACATATTTTAAAAGGGATGTATCACAATGGAATTGATTCTTCACCCTAACCCTTAAAACGGTTTCGTTCAGGCAACCTTATTTTAATACATTGAGAGTTAAATTAAACGGTTGCAAAATTAAATTTTTTGCTACGTACTGCCTGTATTGACTTCATTAATTATTGGTTATTTTTTTATCTTTAACCGAATATGCTATACAAAAACCGTATATTGGGAATAGTCAGCTTGAATTAATATGAGTCCGAGTCCAAAGTTCTTTTATATTTGAGTTTTCAATTAGTCATACGACGTATGAAAGTAATAAAATTTATCTATTTTTTTGAGTTTTTTTTTCTTTGTCGGAAACTGATTAGCTACGTACTCTAACCAATATAATCTAAGGCCCAATTTCTTCATCAATAGTAATGGTAAAATCTCATTACCAGCGGTCTAATATTTACGACTGTGTGTGTTTTGACTATCTTGTAAAGATCGCAGGATAAAACTGGATGCAGACCGCTAGTGATCGGTCGCATTGGAAAGCCGTGGGCCAGGCCTAAGTTCAGCAATGGATGTCCTTTTGCTGATAATGATGTGTTTGACGAAATAATACCTTAACCAATGGTCATTAAACCAGTCATTCTGACATTTGTTTAAGGTAGTTTTTCTTAGAGACACACACTCAATCGTAAGTATTCAACTACTGGTAACGAAACTTTACCATTTTTATCAATGAACAGTTGGGCCTAAGCCAGCCCTTCTCTAGGTAAAATATTGTGTTATATTATATCTAATAATAAATAAATAATATTAGTTCCTTATCCTGGCATCCAACAAATGATTTCGAGTTTGCATCACAGGATCGTGACCGGGCTGCAAATTGTTCTCAGCATCACGTTTCGTTTCTTTCGTAATGTCAGAGTTGCGAGTTGCTTTTCGCGATTGAATCGTAACTCTCACGCTACATGACTTCAACCTAGACACCTACAGTCATAAGTTTATTAAAAATCATAGAAGGTAACTAAAATTTCAAAACACTTTTGTAATAGAATGTATCATTGTGACCTTTATGCTGTGCTAAAAGACATTAATTTTAAAACAGTTTAGTACTTCAAATTCAACTCGTAAAATTATGCGCAGCACATCTAAATTGATAGGTACTCTGAAAATCAATAAACAAAGTTTTAGTATTTAAAGTCAGATTTTCTTTGCTTGTCGAATATTACAATATTCAACAATCTCGACATATTTTTTTAGCAAAATTATTTATTCAAAAAGGAGATAGACACAAGACTCACTAGCTTTATAGGTAAATAGGTAAATTCATCATTGATCACTGTGATCTTTTAAATCATCATTTAATTCATTTAATTTACTGACATTATTTTAAACGTTTGGTATAAAAATATTGTTTTGAATATTCGACAAGCAAAAAAAAAAAAACTTTACTTTCTGAACTGTAGAAAACAAGCCCACGTGCGTTGTATATTAGGTCATTGAAGGATATGAACCAACATAGGTCCACTTTATTAGCAATTTTCTATATCGTAGCAATTTTATCATCGATGGTCAAAAGTACGAGGAAGTTTCCTTGGTAAATGATCCTTTAGGGATCAGAAATTGGGGAGGCAGTGGATCGATGTGCACACTTAAATAAAGCGGCTTATCAGGAATTATACAAAAATGCCGTATTTTTCCTTGCTTCCCAGACCCTCTGTTAACAACCAAGTAAATATATCGCAGAAGCCTGAGCGTGGGCGATGTATTTTATTTCAATGTACGTAATTGAAATGATGATCTTAAAAACACTTTTTTTGACATTACGTGCTTTTATGACGTTAGCTGCATATACAGCGTGGGGCCTCTAATAGGAGCAAAAAAAAATGCACTCCGGGAGTGCCGGCAGAAGTGAAAACTTGAATATCAACGTTGTGCATTTTTGATTTTTTGGAATAGTTAGGGAATAATTTTGAATGAATTGCTCTTATTATCAATATAAAAGTACTATCATTTTTGTGATAGAATACAATAATAATAATAATAATAATACAATAATAATAATAATAATAATATAATATTTTTATAGAATACAATATTTATTTATTGCGCTATCGTACACAAACATTACAATTTATATTATATTAAATTACATTAAAAAGTTTATCTCTCAGAAAAATCAACTTACATCCATAATTTTGCCAACCGTCTTACGGTTTTTCGATCAGCCCACGTGTCCTGACGCGAGTTTCACATTTTTCCCCCATCCCACAAAAGTGCTCAACGCCGCTAAAGAAGTTTTCACTTCAAAAATAATTAATGATTCTACAGAGTGTACATAGTCATTTTGACCTCCTCCTACTCCAAAGTAATGATCCCTTATCAATGAATATCAAAATCTCTACCTCGTTGTACAAAATGACAATGTCAAGTTCTATGACTACACATTTATTTGCAATACATTGCTGGTTCAATTCACTTTTCAAACAATTAACTAAGTACAGAACCTAAAAATGTTCGACGATTTTAAATTATTAATATATGCACGTACCTATCAAAGATGATCAAAACCATTCAATGGTTTTATGTGTGAAAATGTAAGAGAAATACGAGTAATGCAACACGTTGAAATATCTATGTGTCTTATGGTATATGTTTATTATTATTGTATTTTAGGGTATGTGTTTATAATGATTTCATTTCCTTCAATTATTCAACAATGTGAATAAGCAAGTGCGTTTAGTTTTTATTCATCCCTAACAGCCCAAAGATGGAAACTTTCTCGAGCGCCCGCTAAGTACCACACTAATTGAGTTTTATGTTAATTTATTCTACCTAATGACTGCTCCGCGGTGGGAGTAACCAAGCAACTGTATTTAGTCTCGTTGTTATGGGCTGGGCATCGTGAGTAATGCTTATGGGACCCTTAAGTGTGCTAACGCAATAATTTCGAGTGTCAGCTTAACTTAGGGTCTACTAAACTAGGTAGGTAGAGCCACCAAGCGGACACCAATAACCTCATGACTACCAATTCTGTAGCTTGAGTAACCACTTACCAAACTAACAAACAAAGTACTTAATTACTATACAAGGTGTTATTTTGGTCAGCGACGAGCGACCCAGGGGTGGCTGCACAAACGATACTGATACCAAAAAATATTTAAAGAAAAATATTTTTTTGAAATAGAAAAAAAACCTACAAAATCATTTTTTATGCGGTACAGCGATCAAGTCAAAACTACCAACACCAGGTAACCTCTAGCTACGGCGTCGTATTTCGTAGATAAGCGCTAGCTACGCGCTAGGGTGCGCATTTTCCCATTCGTTTTGCCTTTTTTTTCAATGTTGTGCAGAGGTTTTCTGGTATAAAACTTGCTTAGAATTTAAAGTTTTTTTTTAATAAGCTTTACTCATAATATCATCCCTGAGTTGGAGGTCACTGACCAAAACAACACGCTGTATACATAATAGTGATAGCGTAACTAGTCTCTTATGACACACACGAGCGGATTTGGGAGCGTCTGTGGCAACTGTGAATGCCGTCATCAACGTAAGGTAGTACTGGACGATGACTTACTATCAAATAGTTCCAACTACCATTAAATTGTATTATACAAATATCTCATTTGTAACTGGGCCTTCAAACATTCATAAAATCTAATACAGAGATATATTCTGTAACTGAGCAAAACTAATTTCAACTTCGATTAATATTCATGGATTTGTAATGCATTTTTTCTACTGTTTTGTTTCCAACATCAGGGGGTAACTAGGGTGTTTGTACTTTCAAGCAGAAATAAGCTTAATATAAGCTTAGTTCTGCTTGAAAGTATAAACACCGTAAAATATTTTATTTCATTTCCAAGATGTCATAATAATACTTCGAGGTTATCCCCTAAAATCTTATTATGAGCAGTCGTAAAACTAAATATTACAGAACCGATTCTACAGGCAAGGGATGTACTGCTTGTCAAATCAGAGCAAAACATAATATATCACTTACATTTTGTAATAAAAATATCACCAATATCTTTCGGCTCTTCAAGCGTATTGTCTGAGACAGCATCTGCAACAATAGAAACCAAGGATCACTTCTACAGGCCTCGGGCATTTGAGGGAATCACAGATAATGAAATACAGCCAGTCTTGCAAGAGATTACCACGACATTCTTTACATGAAATTTGTTTGCTTTTAACTCCAGAGTGAGACTAAACCAAACTAGGTGTAGACATCATAGATTGATTTAATAAGGCATATAAATCATATTTTAATTTAATTGATTTAATAATTAATTATTAAAAGTCATAGTTACAACTTTTCCTGGTGTGATGCACATGACACACAAATAAATGCTATAAAAATATAAGTCTTATCTGTCAGCATCATCATCTTTTTGTTTTCAGGTAACAAACATTTGGCGCCCAAACTATATTAAAAAAACATTTTTAATATGCGCTTTTTAGGGTTCCGTAGCTGAATGGCAAAAAACGGAACCCTTAGAGTTTCGTCAAGTCTGTCTGTCTGTCTGTTCGACTGTATGTCACAGCTACTTTATTCTGAAACTATTAGTATTACACAGTTGAAACTCAGTAGGTAGATGTATCCTATTAACCGCTTTACGATTCTAATACAAAAAATAATAAAAAATATTTAAGGGGGGCTACCATAAATGAAACTAAAATGCGTGTAGGGTGTCTATGGTCTTTTAAAATGCGCTTTTTAGGGTTCCGTAGCTGAATGGCAAAAAAAACGAAACCCCTATAGTTTCGTCAACTGTGTCTGTCTGTCTGTCCGTCTGTATATCACAGTCACTTTATTCTGAAACTATTAGTATTACACAGTTGAAACTCAGTAGGTAGATGTTTCCTGTTAACCGCTTTTCGATTCTAATACAAAAAATATATATTTAAGAAGGGCTCCCATACATGAAACTTAAAATTATTTTTTCAAAGCTATGCGTGTAGGGTGTCTATGGATAGTCTTTTAAAATGACATCGAAGTTCCTGTCAAACATTTTCTCTAAAAGCCTAACGTTTGAGAGATAGACGCTTCCAAAGTGGTAAAATGGGCTTCCCCCCCCCATCCTACTCATACCTTTTAAACTAAGCGAGTGTAAATTTTGAAAAAAAAATGATGATGTAGATCTTGACAAAGACTTTCAACGAAAATTTTTATGAATGAGATCGAAATAGAAGTTATTAAGATAGAGCACATTTTTAATAACGGCATTACTTTGATATTCATACAAATACTATGAATAATAAAGTTATATTTGCTGTCAACAAAATAATGTGGTATTTTTGCTAAGTGAAAGTGAGTGAATCTCTAAGTCAGTTAAAGTTGGCACGGAACCCTTAGTGCGCGATCCGCACGTGGGCGGTTTTTAAAAGGGTTGGGTTATGTTAGGTAGGTCTCGTTGACGCTTAATCTAACCACTGTCTTTGACATTAAGTCCAATCTAATCGTACACTAATGAGTAATGATTCATCATCATCATCATCATCATCATCATTGTCAGCTAAAGGACGTCCACTGCTGAACATAGGCCTCCCCCACGGCTTTCCACAGCGATCGATCACTAGCGGTCTGCATCCAGTTTGATCCTGCGATCTTTATAAGGTCTTCTGTCCATCTTGTTGGTGGACGTACCACGCTGCGTCTCTGGTCGAAGGGTCTCCAATCTAGAACTCTTCTGCCCCAACGGCCATCATTTCTTCGCGCTATGTGCCCTGCCCATTGCCACGTGAGCTTACTGATTCTCAAGGCTATGTCCGTTACCTTAGTTCTTCTACGTATCTCCTCATTTCTGATTCGATCCCGTAGAGAAACGTTGAAGTAATGATTCACTTCCAGAATTATAAGTGTACTGGCTGTTACGTAGCAACGAAATCGTGACATTGTGCTCTGAATATTAATGGATTGAACTTCTAAGAAATTACTTACTCCATTTTCGCCCAACGTCCTCCCGAATTTGTTGTGGGGCAGAGATTATTCATGACACTCTTACTTTTATCGTAGTTTTCTTTTTTGTAAGCCTAAGTAACGTTAGGCTCACATTAGACTTGTAAAAGTAATTTTTTGAGCACATGTATCGATTAACTGACATCAAATTTGACTTTTTTGTATTATACATTCTTAAGTTAATGTAATTTAAAGTAGAAGAAACTATTTTAAACTTAACTTCAGGTAAATAATTGCAATTTTCAGCACAAATCTACTTTTACTCTTTAAGCTAAAGCCGCGGCTAAATAAAACGTGCTAAATTCTTGCCTATTGTGTAAATTACCGCTGAAAAGGCGTCGACTAACAAAACACGAAATATTCTTCTAATTGTAGGGCTGCTTGCGAAATTACAAGAGCCTCCAAGATTACGTCCATCGGGGCCTTTGTTCGTAGTTCGTTTACGAGAAAAATCTGACATACAGTCATTTTTCCCTTAATTGGTTTGTTAGCAGTTACCAAGTTTTGTAGGCACTTTTTCGGGGCCTCGGGACAAAAGTGGAAATACACGACACGAGGGCCCAAGTTTTTCGAGTTGACAAAAGCGGGGTTTTCTAACTTTCCGAGATATGAAGTGCATCGAATAAATAGGTAGTAAGCTTACTCGGATGGAGATTAATGTTTTACAACTTTTAAAGGGCAAAAAGTCTACGAATCAACATTTGACATGAAGTGTTAACATAATGACTTAACTATCAAAGTACTTAAACAGTTAACCAAACGTTAAAAGTTAACCAAACACAGCTTACCTGACATATCGAAGAAATGTGTTACTTATTAAACTTATAACTAACAACGAATACTTAGACATTGCGTTAACAATAATGTATACTCTCTATTGTCGTGTCTATTGTTTATATACTTAGTAAAGCATTTGTTTGTAGCATAAAAAAAAACAGTTCAGTGCGAGTCAGGCTCGCGCACTTTGCGTTCCGTGCCAAAATAAACTAAATTAAGGTTCCACTTACTTCTACTTGGCCAAAATACCACAATATTTTATGACAGCAATAACAACTTTGTTTATCGTAGTATTTGTATGAAGAACAAATTTATATTTGCAGTTGTTGAAAATGTTGTATATCTCAAAAACTACTAGTTCGATCATTTATACCAATTTCATTAAAAGAATTTGAAAATATATATAATATATAATAATATATAAAAAAAATATTTATTAACAAACAAAAGGTATTTATGGTTACAAAAAAGGACTTAAGCTTAGAATCTTATTATAGTATTTGTCTGAACTAGGTTGGACCTGTGTTTCAGACTAAAAAAGAAATGTGTTAGTAAACAAATTACAATAAACTTACTAAGAAAAAAAAAACATTGTGTATATTTTTCCAAATTTTCACTTGTTTAGTTCAAAAGTTACTTCTATCCATAAACTACGCAAAGGTATGTTTAATTGTCATTGTCTCCTTAAATGTCAATATTTTTATTTTTAGTATGAACATTTTTAAGCAGTTAATAGGATACACATACCCTATAAGTTTCACTGGTGTAATGCTAGTAGTCTCATAATAAAATAGCTGTTACATATGGACGGACGGACAGATAGACAGCCAGACTTGACGAAACTTTAAGGGTGCCGTTTTTTGCCATTCAGCTACGGAACCCTAAAAACCTAATGTAATTGGCGCCACATTCACTGCAAAACAAGGCTTATAACTTGGAAGTGAACAACCCAGAGCGGCATTTCATTTTAGTAGATATGAGAAAGTCATTTCGGCGTCCATTGTGTAGGCTTGTCACTGGACGTAAATTAATCATTTCATTAATTAAACTCGAAAGTTAATATTAGATGTGTCCTTATTACGAAATCGTGTACAAAGGTTTAAATATTTTGTTATGCAGATGACTTCAGAGGACCTTTTTTGTGTACCGTGACGGCTGTTTTTCCAAGGTTCAATGTGCGTATTTAGATTTTGTTATGACAATTAAGCAGCTCTGCTTTAGACTTTTTTCACACTGTAACTTTTAGCAGCGATGCAGTCGCAAAATGTCAAACTTTCCACACTTGTATCAATACAATCGCGATGATATCGCGCGTTAGTATGGATGCAGTCGCGTTGCAGAAGCTAGTCATTGACAAAATATTATGTACTATACCTCTATTTGGTTACTGCATTGATCCTTACATATGACAGCATCGATGCCATTGTAAGTCGCTATGCTGTCGCGCTATTTCTAAGCGCGCGACTCCATCGATGCTAAAAGTCGCAATGTTTAAGGGGTCTTACTGTCAAATTAGCAATTCGATATGCGACTTCGCATTATATTAACAATATGATAACATAAATATTATTATCATTGTAGTATTATTATATTGATAATTATTAATGTTGATAATTATTTTCCCAACACCCTGTTTGACTGGCAGAGAATGCTTTTAGCATTAAGTTTACCATTGTACACAATGGTTTGTGCCATTAAGTCTTCAAGTAAAATATATACATATACAGGTGTTGTTTTCGTTTTCGTCGCTGGCCAAAACAACACCCTGTATATTTGTTTATAATGAGTGCGGAACTGACCTGCCTGGAAATTGAACGGATTAAACTGGATCGCATTAAGTCTCCAAGTTTAAATAGGTTAGTTTCATGAAAATATAAACATTTTCAGGAATAATATAGGTATAAATTTCCCTTTTAGTATTCAAGTAGTTTTATTATTATCTTACCATATAGTACCGTTTGTTAATATCACTGGTTATCAATTTTTAGGTTAGGTACCCAAGTTACTCGTAATTTGATTACAAATCTATATCTATACTAATATTATAAAGCTGAAGAGTTTGTTTGTTTGTTTGTTTGTTTGAACGCGCTGATCTCAAAAACTACTGGCCCGATTTGAACAATTTTTTTTACGTTGGATAGTCCATTTATCGAGGAAGGCTTTAGGCTATATAACATAAAGATACAACTCATAAGACCACAGCGGAAATGAAAGATGTTGCGAAAACGGGAGAAAGATATTCCTTTTGAGAGCTTCCGCTGCATACGCTGCGGAAACCGCTTAAGTTACACAAAAATCATGTATGACAGGATTGTTTAGCATTAAAAGTTCTATAATAAAGTCCGCGACAGCATATGTCTATCTTTTATGGTTGACTTACTACAACCTTTTTTATGTTAATAAATTTGTAAAAAATTGATGCATTATTTTTAGAGGTGTATTATACACACAGGTATTTATTCTTATCAAAATAAATACATTCATCATCACGAGCATTTCATTAAGAACCAAGTTGCCATTTATATCATTTGATTTCAATAAATATCTTAGGAGCTATCACAGTTTTAACATAACTCCGCACCAAAATAATGTTCGCAGCTTAAGTACAACGTGCGCTTGCGCTAATATATTATAAAGCTGAAGAATTTGTTGTTTGCGCGTTCAACGCGCTTATCTCAGGAACTGCTGGACCGATTTGATTAAATATTTCTGTGTTGGATAGCTTATTTATCGAGAAAGGCTTTAGGATATAAAACATGACGCTGCGACGAGAGGGAAGGGAGCAAACTCAAAACGCGCGGACGAAGTCGCGGGGGACCGCTAGTAATAATGAATTTCAGCGTAACGAAATTACATTTTATTGGAAACCTCTCATCTCTGAAACAGTGAAAGTAAACTTATTCCTTATAATATATCATGGAGTGACGTAATTTCGAATGAGCCACGAATACCTTGCTTACTTATAGCATTTGCTCATAAAATAATATCGTACAGACGTTGTCTCCTCGTGCTAGACCGACAAAGAAAATTAAAGTATACTTTGTCTGAAGAAAATGTGAAAACAAAATTACGTTTCAAGGAGTCTTGGATGCATGCTTAAGCTGATCCAGAATTTGTTCATAATTTTGTATACCTGCCTACGTTATTTTATAAGAGGCTTAGGGTAAGGATGATGCTACTGTAGGATACCTTTAGCTACGCAGCGATCTTAATTCCTGAAACATTAAAAAAATATTACCTGAAATACCACGTAATATGTAATAGGAGCGTATTCTTTTTTTTAACAAACGATCGATGATACGGTTGGTGCAGTGATTAGAGGTCCTGACTACTGAATCAGCGGTCGCGGGTTCGAATCCCGCAAGGCGCAAATGTTTGTGTGATGAGCACAAACATTTGTTTACGTACTACACTCGAGAGCAATGAATCCAAATCACTTAAAGAATCCTAAAAATCTCGGAAACTAAAAATGCTAGGTTAATGCAATAAATCGTATTTAATAGACAATGTAATACTCCTTAAATGAAGGTATTAAAACTTCTTAGTTATTGTAAAGTTATATCATAAAAAAATCAAATTTGAAAAATGGCCACTTTCGAAGATGGAACTACGAAATTACAGCATTTGGTTTTGCTTTTGTTTGTAATCTGTCATTTATGTGGGTACAAAAACCATGTTAATAGTGCTCTATATTCATTATTCAAGCTGAAATTATGTCGCTTATGCCTGAAGAATGCACCAGAATACTTACAATGCTGGAAACCGGCCGGAGTCAGCGCGATACAGCCAGGACTGTCGGTGTGTCGCTGTCAACAGTACAAAGAGTTCTCCGACGTTACGAAGAAACTGGTTCTAATCTACGCAGACCAGGAACGGGCGGAACCAGGTGTACCACAACATGAGAAGACCGATACTTGGTGAACAGCACGCTTCGAACCGCTTTCTCACAGGAACTGAACTTACATTTACTTAAATTTGTACGAAACCGGACAATTAGTGTGTTGTCTGGCTCATATTTATCATATTTTTTATTTATTATTCGTCAACTTAGTAGCTAAGCTAACTTTGATCATTTTTTATAAAGTTGTACTAAGTAAGTTTGTACTTAGTAAAAGAAAAACCACCAAAACAAACAAACAAAAAGCCTTGAACTAGTTTATTTTGCCTTATGCGTTTTGTTTATACACTGTACCTATAGCATTTGAAAAGACATCCGATACATAAGTGAATTTAAAATAAATAACAATGACACTTTTGTGCTTATAACCGAACCACATTTATGGAATACATCTCAATTCAAGATTTCAAAATGACTAAGTATTTACACAAAAAAACACAAATGGACACAAAAATAAGATAGGCAAATAAATACAAGCTCCTCATTTACATTTACGAAGAAATATTCTGTTTGACCTAGCAAAGGTTATAGGTTAGTTTTAAAATAGTTCCTTCCTGGAATTGAGTGCAAGTTTTTGCACAGTTAAAGGTATCAAAGCATATTTTATCCTGTTATTTTTAAACTGAGCGAGTTAGTTCCAAGTGAACTGAAACGGCTTTTGCTATCTTTAAATGAAAGTCGTGACACTTTGTTTTAATTAGTGCTGAAAACAGCACAACGTGCATCATTGAGATTGAATGATTTTAGTTTGATTAAAAGTAGGTAATAGGTGGAGCTTTTCATTCAGTTAAAGTAATATTATTTTAGGTAATGTATTTTAAATTATTATTTAACACTCTCTGCTTGAAAAAATATTTTCAGAACGAATTTTGGATCATTCACCCAATGCAGACGTACCCACTCGATAAACATTCACATAGAAAGACACCATATGAAAAAAAATATCTACAAACGAGACAAAGTACAATAAATTCTTTGGTAAATAGTTAATAACCTAATAAAAATTTAACTATATTTTCCTTGATCGTGACGTCACAGGTGAAAGGTTCGCTAATTCTTTTTATTGTTTTATAAACTTGTGAAGGCCCGAGAAAAATAACATGAGACAAAGATCATGTAAAATGTATTAAAGATGAGTCCGGGAAAGTTCTTGCCAACGATGATAAAATAAAAAGACGATGGAAGGATTATTTTGCCAAATTAATGAACGAAGAAAATGAGTGGAGTAATAAACTAGAGAATGCCCCTATTAACGTAGGATTAGATAGGGAGATAAATGAAGAGGAAGTGGAATGGGCAGTTAAGAGTATGAAAAGAGAAAAAGACTGAAAGGGACCTGATGATATACCAGTCGAGGTCTGGAAGTTATTAGGAACAGAGGGAAGGAAGTGGTTTACTTTGTTTTTTAATAAGTTGTTTTGAGAAAGAGGTCAATCGTCGAATCGAACTCGGCTGGGCAGCGTTCGGAAAACTGCGCAAGAGCGTCTTCTCGTCTCAGTTACCTCAGTGTCTGAAGACGAAAGTCTTCAATCAGTGTGTGTTACCAGTGATGACATACGGATCTGAAACGTGGTCTCTAACTATGGGCCTCATAAAGAAGCTCAAAATTACACAACGAACGATGGAGCGGGCTATGCTCGGTGTTTCTCTACGAGATCGAATCAGAAACGAAGAGATACGTAGAAGAACCAAGGTAACGGACATAGCCTTGAGAATCAGTAAGCTTAAGTGGCAGTGGGCAGGGCACATAGCGCGAAGAACTGATGGCCGTTGGGGCAGGAAAGTTCTAGATTGGAGACCCTTCGACCAAAGACGCAGCGTAGGACGTCCACCAACAAGATGGACAGACGACCTTAAAAAGATCGCAGGATCAAACTGGATAACTGGATGCAGACCGCTAGTGATCGGTCGCTGTGGAAAGCCGTGGGGGAGGCCTATGTTCAGCAGTGGACATCCTTTGGCTGATTATGATGATGATGATGAAGTTGTTGCACGAAGAGACAATACCAGATGATTGGTGCAACAGTCTGTTGGTACCAATATTTAAGAACAAAGGGGATGTGCAAGAGCGTTTCAGCGCTTAGTCCTTACCTTTTTCATATAGTAATGGATGCCCTGACATCAGACATACAGAAAGAGGCCCCTTGGTGCATGCTCTTCGCTGACAACATTTTACTTGTTGCTGAAGAGGGTCAGGAGGTTCAGGACAGACTGGAGGAATGGCGACAAAGGCTGAACGAGAACGGCTGAGGAGAACGTTGTCCTTAAAGTTAGCAGAACCAAAACAGAGTATCTGATCCGCGATATCGGAAAGAAGTGTGCGTCGTAATCAATTAGTATTCAACAACAACACAACGCGTTGAGATCTAATAGCATGTAAGCCACGACACGAATTTCGCTATTTGGTCTTTCTTTGATTGCCACAACGCGTTGTGCGCGTTTTCATAAGAGCCATAACACGAATTTCGCTATGTGGATGTTTTACTGTGACCACAACGCGTTGTGAGCTATTTTTCCGCTCAATGAGCG
This sequence comes from Pyrausta purpuralis, assembly GCA_963924145.1. NCBI lineage: Eukaryota > Metazoa > Arthropoda > Insecta > Lepidoptera > Crambidae > Pyrausta > Pyrausta purpuralis. Next base: position 13,621,909 of record OZ001664.1, read on the forward strand.
TTTTTGATCTTTGATTGTAACATAAATACCTGAGCCATGGATGTTTAATATGTATTTACGTATTTATGGGAGACACCCCCGTCGTAATCATTGTCTGGTATTCCTTACTTCGAAACCACTACAATTGGTGTGTTGTCTGGCGCATATTTATAAAAATATATATATTTATATTTACTGTGTTAATGTAAAGTTAAGCACAAAAACGCTTGATGTGGCTATTTCTCAAAATTTCAGCAGACGTTCCTGCTTTATACTAACTAACCGAGACCTTTTGCCGGGTCGTTAAAAAGGTAGCTATTAAATTTTAAATTAGATGGTGTCGTACATCAATGGCTGGCTCCTTTCTATGTAAAATAGGTCACATGACCTTATAATTCGCTGAAACTTCCTACCCAGGAAAACTCGAGACAGAGTTTTTGTGTGGAATTAAAAAGAACAAAGATTCGTTACCAATTTCTTGCACGTTTCAACAAATCGCGACGAAATTCGGAAACTTTTTATGCGGAAATGGCGAATTAATAAGAATTCAAAGAATAAAACTGGTCGTTAGAAATTTTTAAATGTTTGGCGGCTCTGGGTAATTTACTGCTTATAAAAGGTGACATTTATATAATCAATGTTTAGGTACCCGAACCCGACCATCCTGTTACTACATGCACCTGGTATATTTCCATATGTATTTTGTACCTGTTAAAATTAATTAAATAATTCGGTTTTATATATACCGACTTCAAAAAATGCGATAGTCAATTTAATGTGCATGTATGTGATATCGTTTGAATTTGATATTTTTTGAGTATGTTGTGTATGCATGTATGTATGTATGTATGTTTGTCCACGAATTTCTCGAAAACGAGTATATTATTTTCAGTTAAATTAGGTATATTTCAACAAAAGGTACAGTGTAAGTTAAATCGTTAAAATAGTTTATGAGATTTAAAAAAATAAAAATAAAATATGTCAAAAAATTATTAAAAAGCTTAAATTAACGCATATGCATTCCATTAATCAAATAAAAACATTTATGTTTATCAACAGTCTAAGCACATCATGTAACGACTCCAAATGTAAAAAAACGTACAACCGACAAAAAATAGAGTTTTTATTTAAGTGATTAGACCAACTTTATGAGTATACCAATTTATTTTGAGTGCTTGTGGCTATTTATTTAAGACTACTGCTGGTATTGATACCCGGTCCTGCCCACATTTCAATGGTCATTGTTTGCTTTTGTTTCCTATCACAATACCGGGATTGTGCCGAAGTATCATCTCCACCAATTATACTAACAAGAAATAAGAGAATCTGATGTGTTCCTTTTGTTAAATTGATTATAGACTGTTGCTCTTTCACCCGAGTTTTAACGTTGAATACGTATTTTCCTTTCTAAGTCTGAACGAAATATCTTTGTTCGCAGATACAACGAGACAACAGATAGAACGAAGTATCAGTTGCAATGCAGCACAAATGGAATCGCAAATCGTCAAAACCTTACCACGAAGTCTCGCACACACGCGAGATTAATTTATTCTAGAATATCACGTACAAATCTAACGAAGACAGTCGGACTAGAATCCATCTACTACTACTACTATCGGGTTGTAGTATGAGGTGTTTTTGCGATACAACTGCAGAAAAAACAGCTCAGGTTTGCGGTCATGGGCTCTTTAATGCAAGTTAAGACTTTACGATGCAAGTAAAGACGGAAAGTAGAGTCTAACTAATGTGGTAATAAAAACAAAAATAGGTGTAAAAACTGTATTTCATTAAAAAAAACATCATGTAAATAATGTAATTTCATCAATCTAGAAAATACAATTTATTTCCTGCCTACCTATATTTCCTTCGATATACACTAGGTATACAATAGGTGTATATTTTTTTTAAATTGCCGCTCTTTTCTGTTGCCACCTTTCATAAGAAAGACAAAAACACTATTAAGTAAGTAATAGAGGTTTGTATTAAGTTATATTTTATATTAAAGTTTTCTTAGCTATGTACTCAAAATTAAATTATCAATTATGAAAAATTTGGTCATTTTCATATTAATTTATTAAATTATTAAAAAGGATGTGGTGATTAGAAAAAATACAAATACGATACAACACCTAATTTTAAAAACGTCACCTATTTGTAAGCAATCATTTTTGTAAATGACATTTTAAAATCTAAGTTTAATCTGATGTTGGTAAAATTGACTTTTAGTAACACAAAATAAACCCCATAAAAAAGTGTGCGAGTGTTTTTTAGTCTTCTTTGAAGTGAGCTTGTTCCACCGTGGACTCTATACATTGCACGTATATGTAAAGCTCAAGCTAAGATCATATCACTTAAAAATAATTACAAAGTTTTCCCTTTTTGCCTGGGTCCCATAAAACTTCAGATCATAACAAACCGAATCCCGCTACAGATTCAGGGTCGCATCTTCCTTGTCAGTGGATAAATTAGCACAATGGGCCACCGTGTCAGTCGACCGACAGCCGCATTCACCAACAATTGAAATAAGCTTTCCAATTTCCCCCAGTCGAGCAGGGAAATAGAAGAGCTTTCCCTGAAACGTATACTTTGATGGCACAGGAGACGTTTGTATTATATCGCTTTGACAAGTAATCAAAACAGATTTTGGATGGAGTCCGTTTGGTGAAAGTTCTTGGTATGGTTATGAGGAATTTTATGGCGGAAAAACTAAATGATTTTAATAATAAAAAATATAAAGCACCTTTTCCAACGTTTTAATGGAGTACGATCGGGGTCTCTTGTGACTAACCATATTTCAAATAATAAAGCTTGCATACATGAAAAAAATTTGTCAAAAATTGGGTGTCACTTTAAACAAAAGATGACGCGAGATACAAGCGATTTTGGCTCTTTAGGTGGTTAAGCGCGACCGTACATTGTACCTCTATATCCACGCTAGCTGCTATTTAAAAATAATAATAAAAAAAAGATGTTATACTTATCTAGCTGTTATATAACTGGCCTTTTACTGCCTATTCGTGGTTCCTTTCCTTCCTTTTTACCACAAAAATTAACAATAATTCTGATTCAACAAACAAAAGGCAAATTCATCAAAAGCTTGCAAAGTCACTAAGCCTTAATAATATTTGTTTCACTTTCAGCTAGTTGGAATCGTATTTAGTGGTCAAAGTGGTATGATTGGAGCGAACCTTCGAACGAAAGTTGAACTAAGTTGATCGAGTTCCGAACACAACTTATTGACATAATACCTGTTAGGGACAGGTTCGCAGTCGGATCTTTGAAGACGTAATACCATATCAAAGTTATGTGATTTTGCTTGATTTGTAAGGGTCTGCTGAATGTATGTGGACCAATTAATATGTTATAGCTCCAAACTTTCTCTCGTAGATGTATGAAGTAACTTCATCGTAGCAACATGTACTCGTTCACATTAGAGCGTCGTGTGGTTTCTATGATAAAGTGCATAGTATATTTTTCTACCAAAAAACATATATTTTATTGTAAGAACATCAACAAAAGTGCATAAATTTGTTTTCTCCTATACTAATAGCGCTTTTGCCAACAATCTATTCTCTTTCAAAGAACAGAAACACGTTCAAAACACTGCAAATCCAATTTCGGATTGCATTGACAGATGTAGGTCGTCTCGGTCGAGACATTTACATTTACACAACTCACAGGTTAGTTTGGGAGATCTACTCTTCTCCAGTATTGTTATTGCATCTTGTTTATTCCCGACTTCAGAAAAGAGGAGGTTATCAATCGGACCTGTATCTATGTGATATCGTCAGAATTGCCTTTTTTGGATGTTAATCTATTAAGGCTTCTTAACACGTGTGCATTGTATGATTGTATGTTTGTATATTCGTATGTTTGTCTCAAGATTTCTCGAAAACGAGAAGTCATAGCGAGATGTTTTATAGGGTTCCGTAGCCGAATGGCAAAAAACGGAACCCTTATAGTTTCGTCAAGTCTGTCTGTCTGTCTGTCTGTCTGTCCGTCCGTATGTCACAGCCATTTTATTCTGTAACTATAAGCATCACACTGATGGAAATTCCTAGGAAGATGTATCTTGTTAACCGCTATACGATTCTCATACAAAAAATAAAAATTAATGACATTTAAGGGACATCCCATACATGAAACTAAAACCAAAAAAAAAAAATTGTCAAACCCATGTGTGTGGGGTTAGGGTTAAAGACCTATCTATTGATAGGTCTTTAAAAATAATATTGAGGTTCCCACAACGATTTTCTTTTAAAGTCTAACGTTTGATAGATAGACGCTTCCGAAGTGGTAAAATAGGCGTCTATCTAACTTCTAAACTATGCGAGTGTAATTTTTCTAAAAATATATTATGTAAGATATAATAATTTCAACGAAAATTGGTTCGGACGGGATCGAACGAGAAGTTTTTGAGATATAAGTAGCACATTTTAAACAACCACAAACATAACTTTGCACTTCAACAAACACTATGAAAAACAAAGTTATATTTGCTGTCAACAAAATATTGTCGTATTTTACTAAGAGGATTCCCAAATTCAGTTTAAGTTGAACGGAACCCTAAGTGCGCGAGTCCGACTCGCACTTGGCCGGTTTCTTTTGTTTAAAATTAGATATAGTTTACCTTGGGGCAGAGTATAAGTTTCACCAAAATCGGTCGGCCAGTTGTTTTTGACATAACAATAATAACTAAAAATCATGAAAAAAATACCGCCTTCGAAACACTTAAAATAAAGCATTCGTCTGCATACATCCTCATGCATGTACAATCGACAGCACATCAGGTTACCCAATTTTGTTGCAAAAGTGCTCTTATTACAACTGCATAAGATACCGCGGTCTTTACCTTAACGTGCTGTTGTCGGTACATGGTGTGTGTAAACTATTGGGTGTATGCAAGCTTGACATCATGCACCGACTCCAAAAGAATTTGTTTCTTCTAGATATAAGACTACTGCTATCACGCGATTGATAAAGTCACATAAGTCTTAGTCCGTTCTAACAAGGTTTCTTAAATGACAATTTTGTGAGAAATTGACTAAAAGAAATACTTTAAATACGGAGATTCAATTCATTGATCTGAGATTTAAGCATAAGCTAAATAATGTGCCGTTAAGATTTTAAACGCATTAGAATGTTTTTAACACTCACAGTGTCATATTTCATATTCATAAAGATGAAATAAGAAACCAAAAATTTGCGCACGGGCGGCACTTGAACCAGCAACCTTTTGGCAGACCGGGCCAAACGCTCTTACCAATTGAGCTACCGTGCTGTCAGTCCGACCCGGCGAAATTTGTGGTTTCTTATGAAAACGTCAATTGCGTGACGATTAGCGCCATCTAGCCGTCTGTTTATGAAACAGATGGCCCAAGCAGTTATTCTTTACAGAATAAATTCAACTTGGAAATTGATGTCGCTTCGCTATCTAATGCTTTAGAACGTTTTTAACACTCATAGTTTTTTTTTTAATTTTTTAAACGCATTATTTAGCTCCAGCGAAACGCTGTGCAATGCACTTCGTTTAAGTCCGTTTTTTGAAACGCGAAGGACATTTTCTAAAATAACTGACGTTATTGAAAATGAATGTTTTATTTTTTTATTTAATGATAATAAATTGCTTTTTTTATCATATTTATATTTTAACCAACAAGTCCAAAAGTTGATAAAGTATTTCTGGCACAGGGACCCTTTTTTTTAATAAGTCGCTTGAATATGGCTTGTGATTTTCGTTCGAAAACTAATTAAAAATCAATGGGAATCACGCAAAATATAGATGTTAGAATTCACACAACTTTTTTTTTCATACTTCCAATGTGAATTCATTGTAATTTTCATTGGGAATTCGGACGCAAGTGATTCAAAAATAGGGACAGAGATCTCCTTACACTAGTGTTCACGAGTCCATTTAACCTGATTTGTCTTTGTGTCCTTAGCAGTCGGTGAACTGTCAATTTGTTGTTCCTCGTACGAGTATTAACCGAACGCTTTCCGGGACGAAACTGAGACGAGGAAAACCGACTGTAATTACAGTATTTGTTTGGGCTCCGGCCATATAAGAGCTAGTGATGCGGAAAATAGTTTATCGGTGCTGTCAGGTTCAAATCGATTTTAATCAGTAACGCTAAATATCATTGTCATAAACAACAGCTAGGTAAAACAACCTACTAACTTTAAAATTATTCTTGTTACATTTGGATTTATTTTTCTTTAAATTATAAAATATTATCTAAAAATAAAACTTCCCTATAAATAACTTAAATACAAAAAAATCTAGCTTAAAAAATAGCTAACTACATCTAGTGTTTTTTAGGATTATGACCTTTAAAAGCTTAAAATAACGCATGCTGAGTGTAGACTGTTGGTGTAGGTGAGCTTGACATCATTCACCGACTCCAAATAAATTTGTTTCTCCAAAATACAACAACTTCGTTATTTTAAGCTTTTTGTATATATATAAAACCGCCAACATGATTGTTAGTTACCCATACCTCAAAAACTACTGCACCGATTTTGACAATTTACACTGTACCCTAATGCTTTAGAACCCTAAGTTTAAATATACCAAATCGAACTTAAACAAGAATTATCTCGCTATGTGTTCTTGGTTTCAAGAAATCCGTAGAGAAACATATAAATACACAAAAAAAACTCGTACTCGTATATCAGTGACTATACGACCACACTATAAGGTAATGTTAGCGACACTATTGCTAAGAACTGTAATATGTCGTAATTACAACAGAGATAATGTTTCCTGTGATGCCGTGAGCATTTATACTAATTACCCAAGGGATGAAATATACACTTTTTCCTTATCTGTGCCTTTTCGAAATATTGCAAGAAATATTGAGGATTTGAACCTTAGACGTTGGTCATTTAAATGCAAAACTTAGTCTAACGAAAAAACTAAACTTGTTTTAAATGGAGATGTAACACCGTCGCAGTAATCGTACCTTAAAAAATATTTAATCGACAAATTGTAAATTTCTTTCTTTTGAATTTGAAGACAACTGTCAGTATGACATACCCCATAACCTCCTTCCTTTTGAAGGCGGGTGCAAATTACATTTGGTTCATACAGCAAGCCAATATTCTGACAATTGCTACTCAACCTTTCGTTCAAATACAAATTAAAAGAATCAGTTAATATCATAAAATTATTATCCCTTTGGAATAGAACGACAAAAGCGAGATGTCCCTAGCAGCAAACTGTGTGATAAAAAGAGATTGGTAGCAGAACCATTTTTGTCAGATGTCAAACAGTTGACCGCCCTGCAGAAGCTCGCTGAAAATTACGTGCATTTGATATTTTATATTTAAAAGTGAAATTGAGTATATTTTGGAGAAATAATGCGTCTGAAACATGGTGACTTGATCGGTGATTGATTGTTATGCATTACAACGGTATAACCCCAACAAATAATCATTTAACTGGTAGATTAGTCCAAATCGAAGCCTCTTAATATACGACTTATATTTACCAATGCGCTTTAATTTTAAACTACGCAGTTTGATTATTGTATTCTACAAACGTTAATTTACGTAGAAAATAAAGACAGAATAACACAGGGAATGTATATCGTCGAATATTTTGTATAACGAATATAATTTAGTTTTACACTAGAGCTGCATGTTCAATATTTTGTGTCGACTGTTTATCATGCAGTAAACTAATATATTTAACTTAGGAACATTGTTATAAACCACCTGATCGAAAGGTTATCTCATTTAAAGCTACAAATGTTACTTACTTAAGTAAGTTACTGACATCTTAAATCGGTTTCGTTTGACAGCTTTTATTTGTCCTTCTATTCCGATAGGAATATTAATTTTATGGTTAATATGTATTCATATGTGCAAAGAAAAAAGTTCATCAAAATAAATGTACAACAATAGTGATTAATAAATGTTGTAATCATTTGTAAAAATATATCAAATTCAAGTTTGATTCGATGTTTTGTTAGGGTCCTTTCCCAAGGCAGTCAGTTCTGCGGGATCACCGCACTACCGGATCCTGCAAAAAACATTGGTATGTTCACACAACAGTTTTTTTTTCAGGTATGGTTGTCCGTCAACTGAGTTGTGTCCACTCCTGTCAGTGTCATGTCGAACTAAAAAACGCGTTATAAGACGCGCTGAATATTTCTGTCTTTCAGCATTGCTATAGTAATTACTGTGTATATGCAATACTGTAATTTTGGAAGTGGAACTGATCCAGTATAATGTAAAAATTATATCAGTAAAAATTAAATTTAAAAAAAAGTAAAAACCGACTTCAAAACCTAAATGCACTAAAAAGTCTTAAATAACTCTTGACTATTGAAAGGAAAGGACCCATTTTAGGCAAACAATTTCTTTTTAGAGTCGGTGCTGTGATAGTAAATGCTTGATGGTCAAAGTGATGGTTTTTACTTTTTTTAAAGTTAATTTTATTTCTTCATTTTTAGAGATTACAGGAGAATGGGGGGGGGGCACCTTATGACTCTGTTTTTTTAAGAAGCTACAAAATACCTATTATAAGTTCTTTCATTATAATTACTGAACTCCTAAGCGTTAAGGAGTTCCACCATCAGCTTAGCCCCACAAGATGTTGACTATTAGACGTAACAACATGTCAACATTAAGATTCAAGTAAACACTATACGTGCCTTTAAAGTTTGAGGGCTTCCCAAGATTACACCAAGATCCCATCATCAGATCCCAAATTAAAAAAATGGGACCAACTAGAAGGTATACCCTCTAAGTAGGAGAAACAATTTTTCGAATCGGTCGACAAACGACTGAGATATGAGGTAACAAACATACAAAAAAAAAAACATACAGTCGAATTGATTACCTCCTCCTTTTTTGAAGTCGGTTAAAAACATGTGTTGACGACCCGTCTGGTGTAGTGGTCTAGAAATCGCCTACTACGCAGCGGTTTGCGGGTTCGATCCCCGCACAATGGATGTTTTCTATGTATATCATGTATGGATTTACAAACAAAAAGTATCTAAGTATTATATCCGATGTCTGGCACCCATAACACAAGCTTTGAGTAGCTTACTTTGCGACTAGATAGCGATGTGTGGGAATATCCCAAAGGATTTTTATCAAAAGATATTTATTTATGTGTCGGTTTTTTACGGGTTACTGCAGACGAGATGTCCGTGTGTATAAGCATTAAAACCGCGTATGGTACGACACGGCATCTTGCAGTAGCATAACGTGTTAAATACTGAATGTTACTTAACAGTCTTTAGGTGATGTAAATCGTTTCGTGGTAATTCACAGGCAAGAGCTGAATTTAACATTTACACGGACAAATACAATTCGCAGACGTTATAATAGCAAGTCAAATTGCCGATTAAGCATAAATCAATGAGTTAAGTCGAACAGTCATTGACAAATATTAATTCTGTCTGAGCTCGCTCCGTATGGATTGTATAAGTCTTTCATCGAGAGCCGTAAGGATTTATAGATGGTGATTATTTAAACCATAGTGCAGTTAACTATAAAATGACAAATGCGAATTTTCAGCGAAATATGTGTCATGTGTAATGCATTGTCAATAGTGATCTATTGAAGGTTGGTTTTTTTTTTATCGATAAAGCTACATTATATAATATAACAACACTGAAGAACACTTCGCTTTCGACAAAATATTTAGATAACAGTTTTTATGTATCAACTCAGATATCCTAACTTCAGATTTTTGTGTTTATTTCTTCTTCTTAGAAAAGCATTAATCTAAAGAGATCGATTTTCTTGGAAACAGTTATTAGTCTTCTGATAGATTTGTAAAAACATATAAATATTAATATTGAGGTTTAAAAATGTAATTAACTTGGTAAAAATATAGAATAAATATTTTACGACGCTTACAAAATTAAATCAATCTTGTAAATTTTCCCAATATATTTTTAGTAACAAAAGTATTTATCGACGTTATATCGCTAGTCATGACGTCATAACATAGTCAGACACTGGTGAAAACTATGTTTTTCGTATTTAACTGTAAATATCTGCAAATCAATATCTGCATCAATAGTTATTGAAACCACAAAATGTGCCGAAAACATCAAAGCAAATTCGATTAGGTTGTTGCTATGATGTTTTCGTATGTATGTTTTTAGACGAATTTACTTACAAATGCATAAAATATGAAACTCTAAATTTTGGCGAGGAATCGCATTTAGCGGTAAGACATGTGTTTTTCAGAATTATTAACCATGGCGCACTTCACATTCACTTTTTGCAAGAGCCATTTTATCGGAAACTTGTTTTATGATCTTTAATCATTCGTAGCACAAAATATGGATAGTACCTGGTACAGAAGTAAAACTACATACAAAGCGCTCTTGAGCAACGCATACACAGACATGGCTCACGGACAAGAGTTGTCGGAACATTTCTTGACACACGCGTCTCGGAAGGGTTTTCTTAGGTTAAAATATGTTTTTAGTTGACTATATTTTTATATTATAATTGTGTCTTATTTTAAATGTGTTTCCGAAATAACTTAATTTTTGTAAGATAAATTCATTCATACCAAAAATTAATCGATATGATTAGGTCTAAAACGGATAAGTCAAAAGAAATTGCGTCAAAAAGTACACCGTTATTATAGATTAATTTGATTGGAAAAATGTTTCATTTTATATGTAAGCTTAGTTTCTTGATTTATTATTTCGTTTCTTCTTTTTATTCTCAACAAATTATCAATAGTTATTTGATGATCAACCTTAACGCACAGCAGCAGTCTACGCACATTATGCACCGACTTCAAATGACTTTGTTTCCTGCGTTAGCATCGATGCTAATGCGCGTTAGTATCGATACAGTCGCGATGCAGAAGCTGGAAATTGACAAAAATATGTACTGAATATTGGCGACTGCATCGATGCAAAATAAATCTGTTTACTGCGTGAGTCGCGACGCTGAAGCGCGTTTTCAAAACGCGCGACTGCATCGCTGCCAAAAGTCTCAGTGTGTCTTGTCTTGTCTGGGGTCTTAGTGTTTTTTAGTCCAATTACTTTTTTAAGGTGGTTCAATTTTTTCTGATTTCAGAGAGTTCTTCTCTTTGGCTGTGCGCATTACAAATGACGATGAGAAGCACTGAGTCCGCAGCAGTGGAATATCTGCACGGTATAGGTGGTAGCCCGGTGTTCGTTTAGACGTGCGTTGGTAAATGGGGACGAAGTTGAAAACTGATCTTTAAATTAAGTAGTTTTTTGTTGACCAATAATAAGTTACATAGTAATTCCAATTTTAGACTAGAATCTGAAATTAACGATGCCTACATCAGTTCTCATTACGTCTCAAATATTTCACAGACCAACGAATTTAATTACTTGTAGCTTCGTAATGAGCCGTCTCAAAGCTCAAAGAGACATGTAGGTACCAGAGTTTCGTATCCAATTACGTTTACCTGAAAGTGACAGTGACACTTGTCATGTTACTTTACATGTTCTATATGTAATACCCCCTGACAGGCTAATGAGAATGGAAACGGCAGGATTGTATTTTAATGACGTATGTCTATTTTAAGTAATATAACCATGATTGCGATAGAGCTAGCAATTAAGTGTTGTTTATTTATTAGATTCAATTTTGGTACAATTATCACCTAAGTAGTAATTAGTATCTAAGTTTGTAAAAAAGAAGTAATCTATAATCGTTTTAATCTATTTTAATGTTATTAATATTGCATTCAACGGCCGATTGACAACCCTTAATTTTGAGTGTGCACTGTGTGCTGCAACGATTTAATTTCTCGTGTTCCATCGACACGCTAAGAAGAAGAAGTGTACACTTAATTGTCCTCTCTAAACAATCTATATTACATCAATTATTAAGTCTTTGCAATTAATAAAACAGTAGACGCAAATTGCATTGACTTGAAATAAATCTTATTTTTCTTTAAATCCTAAATCCTCTTTGCGGAGAATCTACCACTGGAAACTTTATTCGAGAGGTGAGAATACCTAACACAAGTTTTTTTCATGGACACCGCGCCTGTGAATAGTTCAATACCGCTATATATATTTAAATAACATAAATTATTTACACGTGAGCGTTGTAGCGTACGTAGCTTATGAAGTATTTGTGAAGGAAGGAAAACAATCGTATATAATATATTTTTGTTTGAGGTTCAACTCTTAACGATTTTAATATATTTTTTGAATATGAAGTTGATTTTGTAACAGATAACCAGATTTATTTGCTATGTGCGAAGTGAGACTTAGGAGAAACCGAATCAATCACAGCGCGCGCGTTGCAAAAGGAAAGGACTAGGGGATGAAATATTTCTATTCCACTGAAAGCATGTAGAATCATTGGTTAATAAACTAATTTCTAATTTCTTTCCCGTACAAACGATATAACTTTTAAATTAAATAAAGTTTGTCGGGGAAACTAGCGGTTACACCATTTAGTCTGGGCCGATTTTATATATATTTATTAGGTTATTAAAATCTCCTTCGCTACAAATAGTAGGATAAATAATCAATATCGAAATACACTGCGGGGTACGAAGTTGCCAGGTACGCTTTTGTGATCATACAAATAATAATTATATTAATATTGACATTAATATATCGCCTGATAGTCAACATCTTGTGGGTCTGAGCTGATGGTGTAACTCCTTAATGCTTAGGAGTTCATTTACTATAATGACAGAACTTATAAAGCTACAAATTACTTGTGAAAGGTAATTTGTAGCTTCTTAAAGAATGAAGTCCTAAGGTGAAACCTTCCCCTGTAATCACTTCAAAATTGTCAAATTTAATTAACTTAAACAAAAGTAAAATCCGACTTCTAAACCTTGTCATAGTCACTCCCGGCTAGTGTGGACAAAGGGTGTTTAAAAGGTACTAATATTCGAATGAAATAAAGAAATCCGGGTATAGCATTTGGCAACAAAAGTTTATTCAAATTTGCTATTTCACAATTACCTTTTAACACCTTTAAATACAAAACTTAATAGCTCAGAAATCAGTAGAGACTAGGTTAGGTTCTAATTTAGTTATCTATATCTATACTATTACAAATCTTTATGTTCACAAATTTCTAATTAAACAAAGATAAACCACCAATTTAAGTTTTTAATTTCCTAATTGATTCCAAAATTTATCCTCAAAGGGATTCCTAAGTTATGCTTAAATTAATAGCTAAATTATCCCACTTTTCACTAAAGTTAAAGTAAATACAAGGAAAACCAACCTTGGATTTCAACAGAGGTTACTATTTCAAATCTTTGTTGCATCAAACTACAGACAACTCTGCAACGTTACCCCAAAATTTCACCGATACCGATCCATCCTCAAAACAGCAGACAAGATGCAAATCATTCCATAAGTAAAATCTGACTTCAAAAATAATCCAAATGAGGTCTAAGTAAGGTCACTGAAAAGAATTTACAAAATGTTAGTTCAACGCACAAACCAAAGTAAAAGTTAAAAAAACACTAACTTTTCATAATAAATATTTACCTGAGGTTACAACATGATCACCAAATTGTGACTGTACAACTTACAGACACATATCAAAAGCGAAACCTAAAAATAAAAGAAGTTCTAGTTAACAACCAATTTTTTTTTTCTAAGTGAGGGTTGGTATACTTTTCATCACCCTATTCATGAAATCTTTAATGAACCAATTTAATACCTGCAACAGCTGGCTCGCCATATAAATTTTGAATTGATTACTAAACATTTATGCTAATTATTCTATTTGAGACCTGAAATGATAAAAATTACAACTCTCAATACAATATGACCAGATGTAGGTAGGCTTCATTTTTCCTAACAAGGATTTCCAAAGGAGTTTCCCAAAGTACTTACCATTTTCCAGTCATTTATATCAAATCATTTTCGAAATTAATTCATCCAAATTGACATGTTGGCGGCGTCTGAAACGATAAAAAGAACCATGTGCTCAGACTCTAGAAATGTCTCGCAACAAACAAAAATCAACGCAAACCTTTCTGCAGATACTTACCAGGAATAACTATCAAACTACAAAATAATTTGGGGAGTGCCCCATTAAAATTTTCACTTTTTTTACATTATTATAACAAACGTTCCACTCCGACGCACGACCAACAGTGCGGAACCGGAAAAACGGCAGCTGTCACACTTGACAAATGTCAGTGTCAGCATCCATCATATCTATGCCAAAATATGGACTGGAGTCCTACATCCATTTAGCTTTTCGTTTCACGCGAACTTAGACAAAAATATACAACGTTACAACCTAACTGACAGAGATGGTCAAAATGATGGCACCGACTCCAAAAAGGAATTTGCCTAAAATGGATTCCAAAGGGTCAAAAGCTTATTTATCATTGAATGCTTATGTATTAATGTATACGGTATTTATGTAATAAGTAGTATGTATGTTTATTTTTTGTTTTAAATACCAATTGTAGTAGTAATCAAGCTCTCACTTTTACCCTTCTATCACTTCCTTCGTGCCGCCAGCATTTTCTCTGTACAGACCTATGATTGACTGTTAGTGAATGCTTTTAGCATGAAGTCCGCCATATGTACCTTTGCTTGTGCATGAAGTGTTTTAAATAAAAATAAATAAATAAATATAAGACTTTTTAGTGCATTTTGGTTTTGAAGTCGGTTTTTATTACTCATTTAACTGTCCAACAATGACACAGTTGAGGACCTAATAAGAGTACAATCAGCCACGGAAATAGGTCAACGGCACTCTTGTGATTGAAAGCGATGTCGAGCATGCTTCAAACCTTCTTGTCTTTCATACTTTCGTTTGTGCGCCTTAATTAATATGGTTTTGATGTACATAAGTCTGCTAAAAGCTTATTAAAGGAAGTTTTGTAGAGCAAAGAGAATAAACACACTTAAAAAACTTTTATCATTTGTATTTATATTAGCCATAATTTAAATGTCACTTTCCTGCACTAATTAATTTATTTTGCGTAAAAGATTTGGTGGCTTTAAAGTAAATATACCATTTATAACCATGTTGAAGAAGAAGGAAATATTAATAAACAGGATTAAGAATTTAGGATGTTGCATTCGCAATTATTATTTTGAAAGAAAGAAAGAAAACACTTTTATTCGACCGAAAGGACATTGAGATAAAAATCAAGACTTCAAGTCGAAAAGGCACCCACTCAGTATTTTTGCAAGTGCGAAAGTTTGTGAGGATTGATGTATGGATGTATATTTGTGACTCCTTCACGCAAATACTACTAGTAGATTAATAAAATTTTACGATAATATAGCTCATACAGCGCAATAGCACGTATTCTATAATTCATTGTGATTATAATTCGTTGCGCGTAAAGTAATAATACTACATTTATCTGGCAAGCACCATATAACGCAATAATATTTTCAATGTTACCTAATTCTCAGTTTCCTGATTCAGAATCTTCACCGCGTAAACATTCAACCTCAGATCGAAATATCGACGCAGTCCTCGTCCCAGCTCCACATTTATCATAGTTGGCAGGGTAAATGGAAAAATATTGCCTCATTAACTCTAAACGGCCCTCTGGAGCTACTAATCCTGCGGCTTTTACGTAACTTGTAAGCAGATGCGATGCGATTGTAATCCACAAGGGTGTGATGGGATTGACGACCCGTCTGGTGTAGTGGTCGAGAAATCGCCTACTACGCAGCGGGTTGCGGGTTCGATTCCCGCACAATACAAACATTTGTGTGCATGAACATGTCTGTTTGTATTGGTCTGGGTGTTTTCTATGTACTCGTATATCATGTATGTATTTACAAACAAAAAGCATTTAAGTATTATATCCGTTTTCTGGCACCCATAACACAAGCTTTGAGTAGCTTACTTTGGGACTGGATGGCGATGTGAGGGAATGTCCAAAGGATATTAAAGGATATTTGTGATGCACGTCATACCTGTAAAACGTACCAGTCGCTTGCATTGTAGTTACTGGCATGTGCTGATTAAGCACTTTGAGTCCTTGCATGCCTATTTTCATACTATTAATATTCGCACGCGCCGGTTTTGGATCCCTCACATTGCATGCTAGTAAGCGTCTACCTTCACATACAAGCAGACGGCACATGCAAATAGCTGGCATGAAAGAGTGCAAGCTACGGGCATGTGTATCGTAGCCTACACGCGAGCGAAAGCGGGTTTGCGGATGCACCATCTACATTGTCAGAACAGATTAACATAAGCTTTTTAACCGACTTCAAAAAAGGAGGAGGTTATCAATTCGACTGTATGTTTTTTTTTGTATTTATGTTACCTCATGTCTCAGTCGTTTATCGACCGATTGGTTGGATCTTCTAGTTGGTCCCATTTTTTCAATTTGGGATCTGATGATGGGATTTTGGTGTAATCGAGGGAAACCCTCAAATGTTAAAGGCATGTATAGTGTTTCTTTACTTGAATCTTAATGTTGACGTGTTGTTACGTCTAATAGTCAACATCTTGTAGGGCTGAGCTGATGGTGGAACTCGTTAACGCTTAGGAGTTCAGTAATTATAATGAAAGAACTTATAATAGGTAGTTTGTAGCTTCTTAAAAAATAGAGTCATAAGATGCCCCCCCCCCCTATCTCCTGTAATCTCTAAAAATGAAGAAATAAAATTAACTTAAAAAAAAAGTCAAAACCGACTTCAAAACCAAAACGCATTAAAAGACTTCAATAAACTCTTGACTATTGAAAGGAAAGGAACCCATTTTAGGCAAACAATTTCTTTTTGGAGTCGGTGCCATCACTTTGACCATCAAGCATCAACCATCACAGCACCGACTCCAAAAAGAAATTGTTTGCCTAAAATAGGTTCCTTTCCTTTCAATAGTTAAAAGTTTATTTAAGACTTTTTAGTGCATTTTGGTTTTGAAGTCGGTTTTTACTTTTTTTAAGTTCCGTAGTGACGTGCAACTTTTAAAATATTATAAAGCTGATATGCTGTTTGTTTGGTCCATCTTAGGAACTATCAATTTGGGTAATAGTATCACTTAAGCGTATGGAGCCGATCAGCTCAGATCAGGTAAACGCATACCGGGTGGGATGTACCTGCGTTACAGAGACGTGTTAAAGCGCTTACAAAAACAACGTTTTGCATTGCAACCCTATTGCCAGAAGTTCGTCTGTACTATCGGTTGCAGGATAAGCTCGACATCTTCGATCAGGAACGCCATATAATATAATATCCTTTGACGACCTCAGCCAAGCGTCACCCACCGTACTTGTATCTGAATGCTGTAGCTCTTTGTATGTAATTATAATTTAATGAATAAAATCAATAAATAAATATCCTTTGGACATTCCCACACATCGCCATCTAGTCCCAAAGTAAGCTACTAAAAGCTTGTGTTATGGGTGCCACACAACGGATATAATACTTAAATACTTTTTGTTTGTAAATACATACATGGTATACATAGAAAACACCCAGACCAATACAAACAGACATGTTCATGCACACAATTTTTTGTATTGTGCGGGGATCGAACTTGCAACCCGGTGCGTAGTAGGCGATTTCTCGACCACTACATCAGACGGGTCTGCTCTACTGTTTATATTTTTTTTTATTAAAATTGCGATTATTTCTACGCAATTTGCTAATGCTCACGTGTAATAGGCTAGGTAATACTAGGTGTAATACGTGTAATAGTCTCGATCTCTCTGTAGTTTAATTCCTCCCTCTTTGTGTACTATTCTGATTTATGTCTGTTACCAGTATGTTACCTATTGAAATAAATAGTAGTATTTTGTGTCAGGGAGCCCATTTATTTGGAAAAGCTGTATTCTGTTTACTATCAATTAATTAATAAGAAAATGGTTTCCTATTAATCACTCAAGCGTATGTGAACGAGACACAATAGAAATTCTATTGTTATGCGGTTGCCTGCAACCGCTCGGGTGTTGAGGCATTAAATAATAATGATAATAATTAAAACTAAGGCATGCAACATAATAAAATAAATCTAAATATTGATTCAATTTGAATATATCTGAGAATAATGGCAACAATAAAGTGATCAAGTTACGTAATAACCCTGCCTGTCGGTCTGCTTCGCTCGAATAAAAAATTGAAATAATTACAGAAAGTAATTCGAATATTTGACGAGAATTGTTTATTTACTTTCATTTTAGGGAAAGCTTTGTGGTGTTTCAAGAAACTTATATCATACATCAGGACATAAAAATCTGAAGATCTTCGAGATTAATCTAACCTTTTTAGGAAAATTAGTTTAATGTACATACCTACGTATCTATCAGACGTAAACCTTCTCATTTGTTCGGTTTAGGTATCAAATGTTACCAGCCTCTATGTATCTAGTTAGCATGATCACGTTCAATGGCTCGCAAAAATTTAATCAGAATCAATACGTTTTAACGACTATCGTCTCATTCCACCAACCTCAGCACTCAAATAACAGCGCTCCGTCCAAACTCCTGGTAACTTATATCTTGTGTATAAATCAGAGTGCGACGGCAATATTTTGACGTAGCAAAGCAACATCTGGGACGCTCATCGCGGGACGATTTGTAAGCGGGACACCTGCTTCTACCATTGATCCTGCAGGTTGAGGGTTATAAATAGGCACTATTTAGCTGAAATACGATGGATGACTCGAGACGGATGGAGTGGTTCTGCTTCATTACTTTGAGCGCTGTTCAGTTATTCAGTGCTGTTGGTAGAGGTTTTTTTACACATGTATTTGTTTTACTAGATTAAGCTACAGTGCCATTAATTTTCTAAGGAGGAGACAAAATGTGCGTGCTGTTGATTGTCATGATAAACTTATGCCACTCATAAGGATAGTCATCAAGTTGCGTCCAAGATTTTCACAGAAAATTATTTGTAATACAATGTCATGAGGAGTTTGTTTTGGTATACCCTAGTGAATGTCTGTGAATTATACCATATTTTTTAAACCAAATTAAATAGATAGCGGAGCAAACGAAACATTGTCTGGGTAACTTATTAAAGTTCCGTACCCAAAGGGTAAAAACGGACTAAGACTTCGTTGTCTGTCTGCTCGTCTGTCTGTCACCAGGCTGTATCTCAAGACTGTTGAGGTTCTCACAAATTATGTATTTATGCAGCTATAACCATTAAAACTAAACAAAACAAATATTTAAGGGGGGCTCCCATACAACAAGCCTGACTTTTAATCAACGGTGTAATAATCGATATCGATGGAACCCTTCGCGCGCGAGTTTCATTCGCAGTTGGCCGGTTTCAACAAACTTGGAAAATATAGGGATAACTCTTAACTCTTTCATTGCACATCACAAAGGTCAACACTAACAAAGTAGGTACTTGCTTCTATTATAAAATTTTCCATTTGATTGAACAGCATAACTTTTTAAAGGGTAGCACGTGCAGTATTTTAAGAACAAATCTCTAACTTTGAACCTATTAAAAGAAAGAAACTCATAGATTTATGATACCCACTCGTTTCGTAAGTTAAGTATGGTTCTAAAGAAAATACATAGTGCCTTATTTTGGTACAATATTCTAACGGTTGCTATACATACGTAAAACAGTGAATTCACTTTAAAATTTAAGGTAAAATTCACTTAGAAAGACAATCTGCCAATTCACTCAATTTTAAGGGACTATCAAATATTACCTTAACTTTTGTGGACGGCCACGATTATGATATTAACGACCCGAAATTCTCTAAGGCCGGCTTTACAAGGATCATCTGGAACCTGTTAATGGAAATGAATAAAAGATTATGTCGTAATAACGTTATAATACTTATAGGACAATGTATTTTTACAATGGATGTGGCTTAGTTATTTAAAACTCAAAATAAGTACGTTAAGTCACTTCCGGGTGGCTGTGCTCGGCGGCTGCGAGTGAAAAGCTATAAAAATGTTTAATATCAAAAGAAGTTGTGGAACATAAAAACAAATCTGTGATCACTTAATTACTCTGCTGACTTGCCGCCGCCCGCTTCGCTTTGCTGACATAATTTAACTTTGTCGGAATACTCTTACTTCTAATAAACTAAGAACGAACCAAATACCTTCGGTGGGATTTTCAATAAAACTTTATGTTTGTGTTGAAAACCGGCTTCAAAGGAAACTAATAGGTTGATAGACATCATCTATAGTATGGAAGGTATAACGAACACTTTAGTCAAGAGGTCGCTTGTGTATTTACTTAAATAAAACTAGAATAATCATGTAGAAATAAAGACTTGCTAGTCTCAATAACCTCACTATAAAAATGTTACAATAAACAAGTTATTTTTTTTAAATTAACATTTAGTTATTATTGGATGATCAAACGAACTTACCTTAAGTGAAGTTCGATCTAAATTGTCCTGATTTCGTCGAAGAGATTTAATTGACCATGTAGTATGCCCTGCTACGCGTCTATACACTCGCACACAGGTTTAGCGCAAGAAAGAGAAAGTAAAAAACCTCACTCCCTCCCACGCCTCACAGCACTGCCAGCCGCCTGTCGCTCATTTATTTCAGAGCAAGGAGACCAATGTATGAGATGTACAACATTGATTATACTTATGGTATGAGTGACGATTATTTTGCCATTAAAAACGTACACGGGAATCGGGAAGGGTGGGACCTTAAATCTCTTCGACGAAATCGGGACAATTTGGATTGAACTTCACTTAAGGTAAGTTCGTTTGATCATCCAAATGTCCTGCTTTCGTCTCTGAGATTTAATTGACCATGTAGATGTTCGGAGTAAAATCAATGTTGTTACAACAGAATAAGTTGACATCTCTGTTGTAAGTAGTTTTTGATCATTAGAACGATCATATTAAATGACCATTTATTTTTCACGTCACCATCTTTGACATTTAGATGTCTCACTTTTACTAAAAAAGAATGGATGTGTGATAAGTATGATAAGTTATAACTTTCTACTATAAACAAATATTTTTATTAGGAAGAAAGGATATATTTGATAGTTTTATTTTATTTTATTTTATTAATGATAAACTAAAAATATATAATTTATTTAGTAATCTGAAACTAAATTAGTATTTTTTATTATTATTGTGGCGTGTTATAAAAATTTCAAACAATACGGAATACGTATTGTTGAGCTGAGACGGTTTGCGAATATTATAGTTTTACACACTGAATTCGGCACGTAAGACAAATGATAATTTTATTACGAGGAAAGCTACATACAGAAAACACTTTTTAGTTAGCGCATTATCTTTGCTTAGGTAACGGGCTTGAAGGTAAGTCTGACAAATTGTTATCTTGTATTGCAGATTTTAACATATTTTATAATTATAGATTTGAAATACGTACATGATATTCTATTGCTTTTTAGTATGAGATATTTAGATATTAATGCGACTGATTTAAAGATATTCGTCCGAATACAAAAAATATAAATAATATTTTATACATTTAAATTTTCTAATACCTGAGGAAACATTTGGTTGAAAAAAGTGTTAGATGATTGATATAAAAGCAATTGATAAATAAATTCATTTTAAGAAATGTAATTCTCTTAAGATTATGAAAATATTCACGGGTGTCTATCAATGCTGTATGATTATTTTCTGAGTTACAAAAAGAATACGATAATTCAATGGCTTTGAAATATTATCGTTATCAGAAATTTTAAGGCATAGGTAAAGTAGGTAATGATTTTTATTTGTATATATAATTTAAAATTTAATAAGTATTTTAGTTATTTTTCTGAAGAAGATTAAAAATCGGCTTCTGAGAGCTTTGTGTCTTTATAAGGGCAAACGACCGCAAACGATTTCTTCGACAGAAGTTTTGGTACTACCCGGCCCCGGCAAGTACGTTTATCTAATATTTGACTAATCGCCGAGGAATGAGCCTAAAGGCAAACATAATAGTCGTTCCGTTATAGATAAACATAATATAGTTAAGCCAAATTGGTTGCTTTTAAAGGATTTGCCAATTCATTTGACAATCGCCTATTAACTAGAGGTTTGTAAAATAAATAAATAAAAAATGAATACAGGGGTCATGGAAATCCCAAAATACTTAAATCACGTAAAACGCAAGTAAAATAATAATTGTATATTTTTGGAATATAAAAGTAAATGTCTTGAGTGATCAAAGCAAGGGAATTTCTTACGAAACAGTAAGCTTTCAAGTGATAATTACGGTACAATGGTTTTCTCATTTGACTTGAACACTTTTGTATCGTGCATTTATATTACAATACAGAGTGATAGTGATATTAATATCCTCCATACTATTCATAATTTTTACATTATATTTAACCATGAAATGGATTTGACCTTTTTATATTTAAATAAATTGATATTTTGGGGTTTACTACGAGTAGGTTATGTCATACCTTGATATTCAATATTTATGTGCTTTTGCTGTATTTATATTAACTCCTATCTTAATAAATAAAAAGTCCATTACAAAAAATCATCTAAGGGCTGAGTTTTCAATAGTAAGATAAGAAATATTCGTCGATCAAAATACAATATGGCTAATTTGAAAACGTCACCTAATTGTCAGCAAGCATACGAAACTGTCATTTTTTTAAATTTGTTGCTTTATAATTTATCAGTCTGATAAGTTTTATTTGACCATTGAAAAATCGGCCCTAAGCGTAGTTATTTATTTATTCGCTTTCTATTTTTCTTACTACAGCCACGAGCTGTCGTCAACAAACAAAGGGCTCAGGATCGATTGCAACTTGTGTAATTTATTTGGCCTATGACAACATTGACCGACTTCGCCGCAAATGTAATAGAGTGTAATGACTTTGCAAGTGTTGGGTCGGCATCAAAATAATGATGCAGGTTAGTTTTAAAAAATCGCTATCTTTAAGGGTCTATAGGTACCTATATTATAGCTAATTAGTTTTAGTAGTCTGCGTTGACTAAGAAATTGCGTTTAGATAAAGTCCCACGATTTTGGAAATATTCTATTAAATTATGTTAATACAAAACGCGTCATTATTTTTTATATAAAGTTGTTATTTCAAGATACTCTACTTAGTCCTAAGCAAAATAAGTAAATAAATAAATTCACTCACCAATAATATCAATTCTCAATGAAGAATTATCTGTAACAAAAGGAAAATGTCCAATTAGTATTTCGTTTCTGCGTGTTCATGTTTCACACTGAATCTTAGCATTTTTGAATCCAAATGACGTTTGAAAGAGTTACATTTTCAGCTTTCGCATCTACATAATAGTAGTGACATTTGAGTAGCAGGGACATAATATCGCCTTTGTCCCCAAGTGCCTGGCATTACGAGCAAATGATGATGGACGTCTGATTTTTACTTGGCTGTAGCACGCAAGAGAGATTATCATTTTAACATTTTGATCGCTGCAAAATAACCTACTTTGTATGATACGGTTTATCTTAATTCTTTATCATGACTTTTTAATCTTTTACTATATAGATACCGTGTATTTATTATGCTGAATCCTTTGAACGCAACTTTGGGTTGTTTATTTATTAAAAAAATGTTTAAATATCTTTATCGACACTTTGTCTAAATGAACTGAACTGTAAATTCTTAATCAGTATTTAGCTATAAAAGCTGAATGTTGCATGCTATTCTTTTTGAATAAAAATCAGCATCTTTCGTATGTAGTAACGAGTTCCTTTAACAATAGCATAAGGAGGTATGTCATCAAGTTGCACACTGACGACCTACGCAATAAAACAGGAAAGAATATTTCTGAAAAATGTAAAAACACTAACGAGAGAGCCTCAACAGATTTCTAGTTCTTAAAAACTGTGTCGATTCGAGCTTCACAAACCACATTCATTTTAGTGCTGACTCAAAGCAAAATCTCTTTAAGGTAGTCCCACACTTTTAAGAAGCGATGATAAAGAAGAACTTTGATTTTTGCGCTTACGTAGCTTGTTTTATTGCGAGTGTCAACTTTTAATAATTAGAGTGATTCTAGCTGAGGATATTAAAACATTAGCTAGTAATTGTGCAGAAATTTGCCCAAATCACAATAATTAATGTCAATAACTGACGTTGACGATATCAAATATATTGAATTGCCATCAATTATAAGAAACAAATCAAATGAAACATATCAGAGGTTCGATTGTGTAAAGCAATCGTATTCATTTAACAGTTCAAAACGTACGGTATGATCTGTCAAACGGCAAAGAACATAGCGTTTGACAGATCATACCGTACGTTATGAACTGTCAAATGAATACGATTGCTTTACACAATTCCACCTCTGTATCTCTTCATTTGTATCACTAATTACCTTAAGTCTTAGCCGATTCGCTGAGCCGAATTCTCATGCACTCGAAACTGATTAACAATTAATTAATTCCAATGAATACTGATGTACTCCATAACTAGTACTCCGTAGAGTTAATAATGCTCTGTCATTGACTAAGCAGTGCCGGCCAGTCAGCCAGAAATATCCATATGCATTCCATCCAGTCAATATTATTTGGCGGCTGCGGTTTTGAGGTTTAATTAACCTAAAAGTATTGAAGCTCTATTACATTGGTCATATTTTTAGATTACTCTACTAACCTTCAATTAATTTCAAAAACGATAGTTTGGAATTAATTAGTATTATCTAATTTACAATATTCTTTTACCGATATTTGGCTATGGCGGCATTTCTGAAAAGAGATAGGCCATGTATGCATAAGATTTAATAGTGCCTCTCTGTTCCTTTACTCTCATTAATTCATTGAGAAGGCAGGCCGAAATGACCGATAAAAGATCAGGCGCAGGACCGACAGCTTAACGTACTTTCCAAGGCACGGGGGTGTCTTTACCACCAACTTCCTGACCCAGACCTGTTTTTAAGTCTTTCAAGACAGAAAAACCTAGATATAAATTTTAGTCCGACCCGAGATTTGAGAACCCAGCGGACTAGCCGCTACACCAATGAGGTATTCAAGTATTTAAATTACTGATCAACTGAAGCAAATTAAAATTGATTGAAATTGATAGCAAAAGAAAATGAGATATCGGGTTATATCGTATGAATAAGGCTCTGTTTGCTTTGAAATATTCTACAGTGGTCTGCTTTGGTAAAATAAACTGTTATATGGTTATAATTTTCATGTATTGCCACTTCGGAATGATGTTTGAATATGAAAATGTTGCTGAATTTTCAACAAGTTTTAATGTAAAATTACAATGTAAAATAGAGATATACTGAAAAGAACTAATACTATTTAAGAGAAATTTAAACATGAATATAAAAGCTAACAATATCAAACTGTATTTTTATAGTTACAAACAACAATGTCATTGGTTATAAATAATTTGTAATCAATGAAAATGTATCTCTATTCCAATAATATAATCCCGTCATCAGTCCGACGTGTTCGCAACCGCGGATATCAAAACACGATCAATAGTACGAACAGTATCAAATGGATGACCATTAAGCTTTGTGTTGTGGCTCCGGAGCACTTGTGTGGTGTTCACTCCGACTAATTAGTTGCTTCGGTGGATGCCCACACTCGAATAGCTCGAGAAATACAGTCAGTTCACGATCAGGCAGATGATTTTCAAGGATAGTCTTCTAATTCTGTTTTATCGAGACTAGCTCTTGAGGTCATCAAACTACTGTTGCCCGTAGTATGTGTTGACTGTAGTAAGATGCGATGCTACGAGTCGTAGCACTTTTTCGTAGTATTGTAGCTCGTAGTCGTTTTTTCGTAGTATGATTTTTATTTACAGTACAGGAACATGTTTTGTTATTATGGTGCTATTTTTACCGACCACGATAAAAAGTGGTGATCAATCAATGTGTATGTGTTTGAAATCGTTGAAATTTTATAATATTTGATTATGTTGATCTAATAAGGTTTTCAAACACGTGTGCTCACATTCGTAAGTGTATGTATGTTTGTCCACAGAATTCTCTTTCTTTTTGGTTCAATCAAGTATATTTGGAATATACTTGATTAAACTTAGGGTACAGTGTAAATTTCATAAAATCGGTCTAGTAGTTTTTGAGATATAAGTAACAACAAAAAATCATAAGATAAAAGTAATTTAGATAATTAAATCGCCTATCAAAAACTGAGTATGGCCTGGGGTGCGATTGTGTAAAGTAATCGTATTCATTTGACAATTCAAAACGTACGGTATGATCTGTCAAACGGCAAAGAACAAAGGGTTTGACAGATCAAACCGTACGTTATGAACTGTCAAATGAATACGATTGCTTTACACAATTCCAGCTCTGATTTTACTATCGTCAGATAAGGAAATTCGTCGAACAAAATCAATCCACCTAATTTGAAAACTTCACCTATTTGGCAGCAGTCATTTATGTAAATATCATTTATAAATCAGTCGTTTTATACTTATTCAGTTGGAACAGTCTCATCTGACGTAAGTTAAATGGGCCCTAAAAAGCTAAAGATAGGAGATCTATTTAGAAGCAAAAATTGTTATTGGAGTTGGTGCCCCATGTCAAGCACAGGGGGCAAAGCATCAAATCTCGTGCAATTCGTATATGAAAAAAGTTCACCAATCGAATATTCTTTGCGATGAAAATATAGTTTTTGAT
Organism: Pyrausta purpuralis; assembly: GCA_963924145.1. Classification (NCBI taxonomy): domain Eukaryota; kingdom Metazoa; phylum Arthropoda; class Insecta; order Lepidoptera; family Crambidae; genus Pyrausta; species Pyrausta purpuralis. The sequence goes on from OZ001664.1 coordinate 13,648,372, forward strand.
TTGTCAGGGTTGCGATTTGTATGTATTTAGATCATGATATTTTACTTGATTTTTTAGGTAAAACGGTTAAACTCGTAATTGAATTAGCACACGGAAAAAAGTTCGATTGCCGCGAGAATCGGCCGCCTAGTCCACCAATAGTCTACGCATATCATGCACCGACTCCAATAGAATTTGATTCTCCTAAACAGAAGACAAATGCGTTACTTTAAGCTTTTTAGTCAGTTTTTTTTGCAGGCGGAGAATTTTGCCTACAGGACGCCGACGACGAGGCTGATTTATTCCCCTCTTCACATAAAATAGACCAAAATTTTATTAGCTGGATATCGGATAAATAGCATATCCATATCCGGCTAATATCCATAATAACATGTATTGCTGACTAGAGTTTTACTGAATGCCTAATCAATAAACAGATAGATAGATTAGATAGAGTACCTATGATTTATAAAATTTATCTTTACTAATTAAATCAAATTAATAATTTTATTGAATGTTATTACTTCCGTATACTTTGTTCTTCGTCGCTTATTACAATAAAAATGTGAAACATGTGTTCTGTTTGAGCTGCGTTCAATCTGGGATTACAGAAACAACATTCATTGCACGAGCTATTTCAACGGATAGTGTATTCAAAAACGAAATATGATACACTATTCGGATCCGTGCGCTTTTGGATTTCGAAGTATGAAACGTACAGACGGGATGACGGACTTTTTGTTCGTGTGTGAAGCTCTTTGTTCTCTCAGAAATCAGTTATTTCCAGCTTCGAATTTTGTGATGGATGACTTTGCATATTTCTTATTAGTATTCGAAAAAAAGCGTCGGGTCGAGTACTATTCTGAATCTCCAAAATGTACACGTTTTTAGGCATGTAATATTATGCCTTTGTCTTATTAAAGAGTTGTGAAAGGCAGATGACCAACACAGAGACGGCAAAGACTATAGTTATGTCTTACATAGTATGACTTCTGTCAGTCAGTCGACCAAACAGAAAAACTTTTGCCATTGAAAATAACAACTTATTAAAATAAATAAATGTGATGTTACAGCAACAGACAGGGTTTATTTAAAACAAAAAAGATAACAGGAAAATGATATTCAACGTAGCCGCAAGCGTCGTATGATTTAAAGAATCCGACTCACGTATGAGATACAATACGAGTATGATACACTCAGCAACAAAATATTTCGCAGATGTAAAAATGCTTGCAGGTATGTTCATTCTGAGTTTTCATTAAAAATGTTTTATGAAAACTTGTCGTGTGTGAAGTAAATTTATATATTTATGAAATAATTACTTACCATAAATGGATAAATAACTACTTGAGCTTGAATTATACGGCCAGCAACGCGCGATGGTAGGGGAGGGTACGCAAATAAAAGATTGTTAAAAGTAAAGACAAGAGTGTCAAGTATCAATAAAATGTCACTGTAAGTACATTTATGACAAAATAAGTTTTTTGAATGCGTTTTTTTTTGTATTTTACAATTTTAAGTTATTACTCATATCTCAAAAACTACTAGACCGACATTTAGGGTACAATGTAAGTTGAACTAAACCTGATTAAACTTAAAAAAAATCATCTCGAGAAATCCTAAGACAAACATAGCAATAAACAAACATACATTCACTCACAAAATTGTGCACACGTGCCTGAGCTTGCATAGATCAACATTTCAAAATTGTATCTAATCCTGTCTGCCTCCTTTTTTACAAACGATTACCTCCTTTTTTGAAGTCGTTAAAAAGTGAAGTGCCATTTTCGAATAAATCGCTGATTACTGCTATCATATATCATGGTATAAAAAAAGATTTTACTGCCAGTTATATGTAACAAAACAATGACTTTTTCTTCGCCTTATTAATACACGCTCAGTGGTGACGACCGTAAAACAAAAGAGCCCGTATTCGTCCTCAATATTCTCGTAAAACACTACGCAGAATCCCAGGCCCTAAGTTTATGTAAAGCCTATAAAAATGACAAACAATAAAAAAACTTATACGGTGGAATACAAGCTATCCCCGGAGATGAATTTGCATAATAAAGAACGGTTTGAAAGGGTGGGTGGGATACAAATATACGTGCATAATCGAACGTTTTGTGCGATATACTAAATTGAATTCTAGTTTCCCGCAGTTTTTGGCAATAAGTGTTCTGAAGTTCCGAGCTTAAAAGTGGCAGGCATTTGTGAATTTCATATTTCACGAGCATGAATAGATTATACATACACACATCAACATGGTCTAAGGATGGCTAAGCATGGTCTGTCCATCACGTAGTCCGACTCGCACTTGGCTGGTTTTTATATGATAAACCGGCCAAGTGTGAGACGGACTTACGCACTGAGGGTTCAACGCCAAGTTTAACTGAATTAGGGAATCCACTTACTTTCCCTTAGTAAAGTACCAAACTATTTTGTTGATCGTAAATATAACTTTGTTGTTAATAGTGTTTGTATGAAGAACAAAGTTATGTTTGCGGTTGTTGAAAATGTGCTATACCTCAAAATATTCTCGTTCGATCCCGTCCAAATCAATTTTCGTTGAAAGTTAAGATCTACATTACATATTTATATCAAAATTTACACTCGTTTAGCTTAGAAGTTAGATGGGGGGACGCCATATTTTACCACTTTGAAAGCGTCTAGCTATGAAACGTTAGACTTTAAAAGGAACCTTTATGTTATTATAAAAGTCTTATCCATAGACCCCACATAGGTCATAGGTTTGACAAAATAAAAAGGTTTTGGTTTTATGTATATCATATTTTTAAATATCATATTTTTTGTATAAGAATCGTAAAGCAGTTAGCAGGATAAATCTTCCTGAAAAATTTCAACAGTGTGATGCTTATAGTTACAGAATAAAGTGGCTGTGACATACATACGGACAGACAGATAGACTTTACGAAACTATGAGGGTTCCGTTTTTTGCCATTTGGCTACGAAACCCTTAAAATTGTTGAAAATTAAAATTAATAATACGTAGATCCACCTAAGACTCTTCTGACACATCGGCAGCGTTTCTGCATGCTCAAAACAAGGGTGTCAATATCCTGTTGTGGAATACTGTCCCAAGTCCTGCTAAGATGGAAGAAAAACTGGTTTTCATGCACAATATCTTCAAGGAAGTTACTAAGAGCTCAGAGATGTTGCATATCCCAGGTATGCTCAATAGGATTTAAGTCAAGGGATTGTGCAGGCCAGTCCAAAGCTTGGATATCATGCTGTTGTAACCAACTTGTAACGATACACGCCGTATGTGGACGGGCATTGTCGTGCATTACTTGGAAATTTTGTCCCATTTGTTATCTGCGGGGGGAAAAAAAAACAAACAAACATTGTCCACTTACAAAAAATAAATCTTGTATATCCAAATAAAATGTGACTTTTATGTCTGCATATTTTCACATTTTTCATATCATGTTTGGCGGTGCAAATAAAAGAAACGACCCAATCTGTTGCATCGCAGGCGATCTCCAGCAAAGTTATTCCATCAGCACTTTTCATTCTCGGTCCCATTTGACTGAATGACACATGTTCCTCTACAAAGTCACCTTCGTAACTTCGTCTCCATTTGTTTGTTTTTCATATAAATTGTTTCAGCAAGCTTCTAAATCTCCGTCTGACAATACCCAATATCGCACCTTCACACTCGTTTGTAATAAGCGTATATGTATGTTTTTTAGCAAACTTTGCTACAAGCGGGGATACAAATGAGATTTTCAAGTCGAAGTGTTGCTTGTTAAGCTTCTTCATGTCGCTTTCGTATGCGATTTGAAACGTGTTTTTTATTGATTTCGCGTCCTCTCACAAAAGTTTGAACACACTTGAAAGATGTAATATTGTACATACTATAAATTCTTAAATCTAATGATATATTATGTGTAACAATCGTATGCTATACCTATCTTTCATTGCTCATGAAAAATCGGTAGGCTACCAAATAAACGTCAACGACCGTTGGAGAGAACATATAAGACCATACCTTATTTGAATGATATGTAATGGCACACTTACACTTTAAACTAAACCTTTGAGTAACCGAGAACTACACAATCAACGAGAAAAAAGGTTAAATTGACATTATGACCAGTGCAAGCTGGTTAACTTAGCTTAGACCCAACTAACTACCAATTAAAGAAGTTTTGTAGTTCTAGTGAATTACCTGGAAAACTGTTTGCTTGAAGTTACTCGGATCCAGCCATCCTCTGGCTACTGCGGCTGCTTCGTTTAGCTAATATCAACAAAGTATGAGTATCTTCAATGTTATTTGAGTACTATATCAAGATAACGTTTACGTAGTGTCCCTAACACTTCTCATTCTCATTTGCGAATATTGCGAATTGGGATTATTTTATATCAGCCCGGTTTGATTTATCATTAACAACATGTAAGTTTCTTTGATGGAAGTAGATGGAGGAAATAAAAAACTCGGAAAAAATCATAAAGATGAAAAATAAAAAAAACAAAAATTTGCGCACGGGCGGGACTTGAACCAGCATCTTTTTGGCTAACCGGGCCAAACGCTCTACCAATTGAGGTACCGTGCTGTCTGTCCGACCTTGCGAAATTTGTGGTCTCTTTTGGATATGACATTACGCGTGACGTTTAGCGCCATCATCCCGTCCATCCATGCAACAGTGGGCCAAGTAGTGATTATATAGTATAGTTATACAGACAGACAGCACGGTAGCTCAATTGGTAGAGCGTTTGGCCCGGTTAGCCAAAAAAGTTGCTGGTTCAAGTCCCGCCCGTGCGCAAATTTTTAGTTTCTTATTTTATCTTTATGAATTTAAAATATGACACTGTGAGTGTTAAAAACATTCTAAACCATTAACTAGGAAAAATATTAAACTAAGTCGTCCGCAAAACTGAGACATCTCTGACGTCACTATAGTCGCCTTCGTATTCATTTTTTTCCCAATTAATGTAAGTATTTCGTATCATCCTTGTGTATTAAACAATCTTTCTTTCGCCTAAAAGGAGAACATTAAATTCATAATAATAATAATAATATGAAGTACATAAATTGGGAAAAGAATTCGACAAAAGTAACGTCAGAATCGTCTCCGTATGCGCAAGCAGGCCTAACTAGACTGTCATTTGATTTTGACACATTACCGTCTTTTATTTCTTGTGGATCAGTAGCCTATTCTAGAATTTGATCTATCTTATTTTCTTTTTCTTTATTCGAGTGTTGGCGTGCATTATCTTTTTGATCTTTTATACGTCCAGGCGATAGTCAATTTCTATATTGCTAGTTTCAACGCATCCGCAACCCCCTTATTAACCTCTGCGTCTTCATTAACTTTGTATTTTAAATAAAAACTAGGTTATCAGCTTTCTAGGCCGTAACGTGTCTCGGGCTCAGTGACCTGTCACCCGATTTCACGCCAGCTACCCTGAAACAACTGGCCAATACGTACGCAGGACGATCAAAGGGACGCCTCGGAAAAGGGCCGTCACTAAATTTCACGAAAAACAACGGAACGGGAGCTTTTTGCTTAATAGGTGATTAACTGATTAGTAATTTTACGCCGATAGGTACCTATGCGGAATGTGGCATGGGGCGTTGATTCTGCTAGTTATTCCAATCAACATATTTTCAGGATTTTCGCATTTAATATTACACATTGTATATTTTTTATTTCATGGTTTTTGTAACTACTCTTCTCAAAAACTACTTAACCGATTTTGATGAAAATGACACTGTACCCTAAGTAGAAAAATGCCTGATTACCAAAAAAATCTCGCTACTTTTTGTTTTTGAGAATTTTGTGGGCAAATTTACACTTACAAAATTTATCACACGTGTTTGGAAGGCTTTATGGATCTATAACATACTCAAATTCTATTTTTCACATATTTTTTGCAATTTTATTCGATCCTAAATTAAGTAAAATGATATGAAATCAATGACAAATAAGAGATTTTAAAACTAGCAAAATACTTTTTATTATTGGGTCATGTTTCTCAATTTCTGTTTCAAGAGTAGCTTTTTAATGCTAGATCGCCAACTGTCCTCAATACCTCATAAAAATTTGGTTGAATTTTTCGTTTACACCGTACGAAAGGTATAAATCCCGCACCGTAGGCATCTATCCTTCTTCGTATTTTCATAGTGGGGCAACTATCCATATGGGTAGGCATCTATATCCCCAAAAATGAAGTTCCACAAAAAGCCAAGATTTGCTAAATCTTGTACTTTGTAGGTCAAAAATAGTAATCACAGTAAAACATAAAGAAATAAACTAGCTGAATTATTAGATATTATTTATATAAAATGTATACTTTTCAAATTGTCACAGTCACTCCCGGCCAGTGTGGATAAAGGGTGTTTAAAAGGTACTAATATTCGAATGAAATAAAGAAATCCGGGTATAGCATTTGGCAACAAAAGTTTATTTAAATTTGCTATTACACATCTACCTTTTAACACCTTTAAAAAAATCAAACACAAAACTTAATAGCTCAGAATTCAGTAGAGACTACGTTAGGTTCTAATTTAGTTATCTATATCTATACTATTACAAATCTTTATGTTCACAAATTTCTAATTAAATAAAGATAAAACACCAATTTAAGTTTTTAATTTCCTAATTGATTCCAAAATTTATCCTCAAAGGGATTCCTAAGTAATGCTTAAATTAATAGCTAAATTATCCCACTTTTCACTAAAGTTAAAGTAAATAAACAAGGAAAACCAACCTTGGATTTCAACGGAGGTTACTATTTCAAATCTTTTTTGCATCAAACTACACACAACTCTGCAACGTTACCCCAAGTTTCACCGCTACCGGTCCATCCTCAAAACAGCAGACAAGAAGCAAATCAATCCATCAGGAAAATCTGACTTCAAAAATAATCCAAATAAGGTCTAAGTAAGGTCACTGAGGTTACAACATGATCACCAAATTGTGACTGTACAACTTACAGGCACATGTCAAAAGCGAAACTTGCAACAGCTGGCTCGCCATATAAATTTTGAATTGATTACTAAACCTTTATGCTAATTATTCTATTTGAGACTATTTTCCAGGCATTTATATCAAATCAATTTCGAAATGAATTCATCCAAATTGACATGTTGGCGGCGTCAGGAATAACTATCAAACTACAAAATAAATGGGACGTGCCCCGTAATCAAAATTTTTACTTTTTTACATTTTACTCCAACGTTCACACGTTCCACTCCGACGCACGACCAACAGTGTGTGGAACCGGAAAAACAGCAGCTGTCACACTTAACAAATGTCAGTGTCAGCATCCGTCTTATCTATGCAAAATTTAACGACTATGGACTGGAGTCCTACATCCATTTAGCTTTTCGTTTCACGCGAACTTAGACAAAAATATACAACGTTACAAAATGATGAGGATATTTAAAAAAGTGGGGCTCTCTATCCCGCCTTTACCCTATCGTATCCCGGACGGTTACGAATCTAACAAAGAATAAATCATTAAAATCAGTCCGGCCGCTCAATCTTCTTTTTTTTTTCATGAGAACCATCACCTGATCATAACAAACACAACAAAGTAATAATAAGCGAAACCAGTCCAGCCGTTCATGCTTGACATCTTGACCAGGGGAAATAAGGATCCAGTTTTACATGTTTAAAGTATAGAGATAATATAGATGCAAATTAAGTGGCTCAAGTGTGCAAATAGAAGGTATAGTACGATTGTGACAATGTTATTTTCTGTTGAAGTCTAATTAGTTTTATCCGCTCCATCTAAATAAGATTATTTAAAGTTTATAAAGTGTCAAATTTAATAAGTTAGAAAAACTAAGTTCATAATTTTTACTCTCGCAAAACTAGTAAGGTATAACTGTATTTTTTTTTTAAAGTTACGAGGAGTATAAATGAGTATGCTGAATTGGCCTCATAGTTTGCAACAAGCACCTTCATTCAAGTGTAAAAATAATAATAAAAACCGGCCAAGTTCGAGTCGGACTCGCGCACTGAGGGTTCCGTGCCAACTTTAACTGAATTTGGGAATCCACTTACTTAGTAAAATCCACAATATTTTGTTGACAGCAAATATAACTTTGTTTTTCATAATGTTTGCATGAAGTACAAAGTTATGTTTGCGGTTGTTGAAAATGTGCTTTATCCCAAAAACTTCTCGTTCGATTCCGTCCGAACCAATTTTCGTTGAAAGTATTTGTTAAGATCTACATTATATATTTTTTTCAAAATTTACACTCGCTTAGTTTAGAAGTTAGATGGGGGGGGGGGGACGCCCATTTTACCACTTTGGAAGCGTCTAGCTATGAAACGTTAGACTTTAAAAGAAAATGGTGACAACCCACACGTATAGGTTTATTTTTTGTTTTAGTTTTATGTATGGGAGCCCTCCCCTTAAATGTCATATTTTTTATTTTTGTATGAGAATCGTAAAGCGGTTAACAGGATACATACTCCTACCAAATTTGTGAATGAAAACAGTGTAATGCTCATAGTTACAGAATAAAATGGCTGTGACATACGGACGGACAGACAGACAGACAAACAGACTTGACGAAACTATAAGGGTTCCGTTTTTTGCCATTCGGCTACGGAACCCTAATAGCCTTTGCATGCTGGAAAATTATTCTATAGGTAAAATCTGGGATGGTCACACGTGTCCGACATTGATTAAATACATTATTAGTAGCGGTTTAGTCAATTGTTATTAACTGACCAGATGCAGAATAACTTTATGATCAAAATTAAACTAGTTCTGAATGAAATACACCAATAATATGCCATGCGTACACATGAGAACTACACAAGCGAGCAAGACATACATAAGGAAATGTCTCGCACCTATCTTTTTTCTTTTTCATCTTGAATGGCTTGCACGCACACACACACACACACACACACACACACACACACACACACACACACACACTCACACACACACACACAGACAGAGAGAAAGAGATAGACACACACAAACGGTCGTAACTGCAAAAAAATACGACGAGTCGGTTCGAATCGCAAAAGATTCAGTGGCTCCAAAGGCGGCTAAGCGGACGCGGTAAAATAATTTTAAACTAAACTATAACTTCTTTATACTCACCCGTAGTACTACAGTAGTACAAGTAAAATACAAGAACCACTTCATCTTACATTATGTTCTGGTAGATAAAATACTTTTTTAAAAAAAACCCACAAAAGTCCCTGTGTACCGAAGCCGAAAACGCAAGAATTATTACTCTCATGTAACCACATGAATTATGTTTTAAGCTGTTGCCCAAAATATTTGCTCTCGGCTTTCTACTGACCCTCGTCATAGAAATTTCGGAGTCGGGCTCATAAAGAATTTTTAAACAAAACGCCAGATGTTGAACAAAGTCTAATGTAATAACAGAATGGTTGGTACTAAATTTAGCACACTATAATATTATAATGTACTTTACCTGTTTGAAGTTTAAGAAAAAGTCATTAGGTATATTAATTAATTTTGGTTATCATTTTTGTTTTTGTGATTTGAGGTTGTCACCGTTCAAACGCAGACACAGCCTATGCCTTCTATGAAAGCATTTGCAAAAAACAAACGGGTTTGCCAAAACGCTAGTGGCCGAGAGGTATAGACAATGGCCCGGATAACGAAAGACAGACGCTTCGATCCTTTCAGACACTGTTGCTTTTAGCAGGTGCAATTTATAAAACAATATTAGCCTACCTAGAATTTATAAATAAATATAAATAAATATTGGATACCAATCACATACATTGCTCTGATCCCAAAGTAAGTAGCCACATGTGTTATGGAAATCAGACACAACGGTGGTATCACAACACCCAGACCCGAGACAATATAGAAAAGATTGTGTTCTATGTTGACCCGACCGGGAATCGAACCCGGAACCTCACGTGATGGCGACGCTTGAAACCAGCGTGCTAGCCACTCGACCACGGAGGTCGTCAAAATAATATATAGAATTTTCTATTAATATGGCTGAATTTGTATTGAGAATGGTAGAGCTTGAGGTCCTAAACCTTAAGTAGATTACTTACTTAGATGATCCCACAGACAAACTATGTAAACATTTTTTGGGACTACTGTTTATTTCACTGTAAAACGCTATTTGTCTCATAATTAAATAATAAATATGAAATTGTCATACTGGTAGAAAATAGCATATGTGTGTGAAGTCTACCTATTTGACAGTCGTCATCCCATATACATTTTTGTAACAAATTTCCTAACTCAGAACAAGCATTTCTTTTATTACATTTTCATAATATACCGCAGTGTTTACCTTGACGTGCTGTTATCTGTTAAATAATTGCTTTTAAAAACGGCTATAAATATAGCCTAGTAACAATGTTCTGTCTAAAACTAAATCCGTTACTTTTATAAGCTTGTAAGGCATTACAGTCATTATTATGTGAAACAAAATTCTCCTAATTTTATTAAAGAATTGTATTACACACTGTGACTTTTAGCATCGCTGTAGTCACGCGCTTTAAAAACGCGCTTCAGCATCGCGACTTATACAATAAACAGATTTGATTTAGCATCGATGCAGTCGCGCGTACAAGTAGCGAAGTGTGTAAAAGTTCACAATTTACTGCATCGATGCTGCATCGCGACTGCATCGCTGCTAAAAGTTGCAGTGTGTAAAGGGTCAAAGTTGTCTAACTACCATAACAATATAATTATGCTACAAGAAGCAATGGTTGTCGGTCAGTGAAGTTTGAACGCGAATATCTCAAGGGTCTCGGCACTTCCAGGAACTTCAGACAAACAATAAAGTCTATACAATCACTTAGTCAAAGTCAACAGTTATTATACGACAAGAGTAACTCCATACACGCGCCTCGGCTGAGCGGAGCTTATTCTAAAACGCAAAATATGAACCCAAGCACGAATAAAAGTAATAACCCTTTTTAAAAGACTAACAAAAGGAGGAGCTTATCAATTCGACTGTATGTTTTTTGTTATATGTTACCTCATATCACAAGCATTTGAGAACCGTTTTTTTTTTAAATTCGCCTACCAGAGGTTATACCTTCTAGTTAGAAATACTAGCTAAAAAACACAATTTGAAGTCAAAGTTAATTTCCTTTTTTTATGGTTCCGTAGCGGAATGGCAGAAAATGGAACCCTGTGTTAATTTTACACTTGATCAAACTTTCAGGTGCTCTACTCACGGTTTTCAACAACTTTTACTATGGGACCAACTTCAAATCGAGAAAAAAATCTGCTGTTCCATACATTATAATATGTGTGTTGCAATATGTTCATGTACTTTCTTTACACAATGTGGATTTTTTAGTTTAACTTACATACTTACTCGTATACTAAGCGAAATTCGCACTTACAGTCAACCACGAAAGTGGTTTGCGAGGCAATTAACTTAAATTGTGTTGTTAAATTAAAATTAAAGAATTAATAAATCTATTTTCTCCGAGATGAAATGAGTTTTTGTATGGAACAGCGGATTTTTTTTCTCGATTTCGAAGTTGGTCCCATAGATTTGTTTTTCAAGACCATCATTAGAACACTCCCTAAAAGTTTGATCAAGTTTCGTCTGTCTGTCTGTCTGTCCGTCCGTATGTCACAGCCACTTTGAAATTTGGTAGGAAGCTGTGTCCTGTTAACCGATTTACGATTTTTATACAAAAAAATATAATATCTAAGGGGGGGCTCCCACCCCATACATGAAACTAAAACCGTTTTTTTTAGTCAAACTAATGCGTGTGGGGTGTCTGTGGATAGGTATTTTAAAATGACACAAAGGTTCCTCAAACAATTTTCATTAAAGTCTAACGTCTGACAGATAGACGATCCCAAAGTGGTAAAATGTAACTTTGTACTCTAACTTCTAAACTAAGCGAGTGTAAATTTTGCAAAAAAAAATTAATGTGGATCTTAACAAATACTCTCAACGAAGATTGATTAGAACGGAATCGAACTTTTAGGTTTTGAGATATGGCACATTTTTAACAACCGCAAACATAACTTTGTACTTCATACAAGCACTATGAAAAACAAAGATACATTTGCTGTCAACAAAATATTGTGGAAGTAAAAGTAAGTGGATTTACAAATCCAGTTAAAATTGGCACGGAACCCTCAGTGCGCGAGTCCGACTCGCACTTGGCCGTTTTTTTTTAACTTAGTTCAATAAATAACTATTCACTTCCCATAAAACGAGATACACATATTAAATATATTAATAAATATTTTTTTAAGTTTTAAAATAAAAACCAACCTTATTTCTCTAGCAAAAAACACTACAGCAAATTTAATTTACGTTCAAACAATTCAAACAAAATAGAAATGGTTATTACCTTATTCACACGAGACAAGGGAGATCGTGCGATTGAACTTGAGTTCACACTTGAATAAATAATAAAGCAACTCGGTACCCAGTACATTTGCACCACAGAATAGAGGTCATTGACTATTTAACACGCTGAAATCTCTTAAAAACTACAAATTAACTTTAAAAAAGTAAAAACCGGCTTCAAAAACGAAATGCACTAAAAAGTCTGAAATACACTCTAGATTTTGAAAGAAACCACTCCATTTAAGGCGAACAATTTCTTTTTGGAGTCAGTGCCATCGCATAGGCTATTTTAAGCATCAATCTAACAAACTCCAAAAACAAGATTATCGCCTAAAATGGAGTAAATTCTTTTTCTATTTCAAGAGTCTAGAGTTTATTTATTTATTTTTGTACAAGGGAGAGGGTGGTAACATTTTTTAAATCTGTTTTTTTAATAAGCTACACAATACAATTACAAAATTACAAAATAAATAACATAGTCTTTAAAAAACTATACTTAGCAAGAGATCTCGTTATCCTTATGGACTCTAAATTTACATTCTCAGAACACATCACTTATATTTTTAACAAATCATATATGACTTTAGGTTTTGTTCTTAGGGTTGGTCACCCTTTTTCTGATACTGGTTGCTTAAAAGTACTATTCAACTCATATATTAGAAGCCTTCTTGAGTATTGCAGTGTTATTTGGAACCTGCAATACGTAACCTATTCTCAGCAGCTTTAACGTATCCAAATGAAACTCATAAGACACTTAGACTTTCGTGACTTCCGGGTAAACCATGACTACAAAGAATCGTGTCTGCATCATCATCTTACGACGCTTGAGAATAGACGAGCGCTCTTAGACATGGCGTCTGTAACGGCAACATCGAGTGCCCTGAACTTGCATGCAAAATTCTGAGTTTCTGTTGTCCAAAAAGACGCAATAAGGATACAAAGCTATTTGCAGTTACAAAAACTAACAAATTACGCACCAAACTTACTCGTTCCGAGACATCACAGAAGCTACAACCAAAAATTTGCCCCTTATGACTCTGATTGACTAAATTGAACTCAGCTCAGCACCACAAAATTTTGACTATCAGACGTAACAACACGTCAAAATTAAGATTCTAGTAAAAATACTATACGTGCCTTAAAAATTTAAGGGTTTCTTTCGATTACACCAAGATCCCATCATCAGATCCCAAATTAGCAACAATGGGACCAACTAGACGGTATACCCTCTAGGTAGGCGAAAAAATTTTGCGATTCGGTCGACTAACGACTGAGATATGAGGTAACATAGGTACAAAAAAAACCGGCCAAGTGCGAGTCGGACTCGCGCACTGAGGGTTCCGTGCCACCTTTAACTGAATTTGGGAATCCACTTACTTCCACTTAGTAAAATTTACAACATTTTGTTGACAGCAAATATAACTTTGTTTTTCATAGTGTTTGTATGAAGTACAAAGTTATGTTTGCGGTTGTTAAAAATGTGCTATATCTCAAAAACTTCTCGTTCGATTCCGTACGAACCAATTTCTGTTTAAAGTATTTGTTGAGATCTACATTATATATATTTTTTCAAAATTTACACTCGCTTAGTTTAGAAGTAAGATGGGGGGGACGCCCATTTTACCACTTTGGAAGCGTCTAGCTATGAAACTTTAGACTTGAAAAGAAAATGGTTTTAGAAACCTCGGTGTCATTTTAAAAGACCTATCCATAGGCACCCCAAACGTATAGGTTTGTCAAAAATTTTTTTTTTTGGTTTTAGTTTCATGTATGGGAGCCCCCCCCCCCCCCCTAAAATGAATATTTTTTATTTTTTGTATGAGAATCGTAAAGCGGTTAACAGGATACATACACCTACCAAATTTCAACAGTGTGATGCTTATAGTTACAGAATAAAATGACTGTGACATACGGACGGACAGACAGAGAGACTTGACGAAACTATAAGGGTTCCGTTTTTGCCATTCGGCTACGGAACCCTAAAAAAACTCCTTTTTTGAAGTCGGTTAAAAAAACCTTACCTATGTTTTGGCGTCACAATGAGTGAACTGCTACGAATCTCATACCCTATAAACGTTAAGCCCAACCTACAGGCACAAGCACACTATAAGTGTAAAATAAGCAGGGCAACTGCAAAGCAGGTAAGAAATGCTGTGAGTGATAGTAGAAGGCTTGATCTGCTAGAAAGGTGCTCAATGTACAACGACCTTAAGGATGAGTGTATGTCAAGACTCAAGGGACGCAGCATAGCATAGCACATCATAAGTCGAGAAATTGTCTAGTAGCTGGACTATTTTAATACTTGACTAAGGTTAGTGACCAGACAGAATTAGAATGAAGCATGATAAGATAAGTTTAGATGTATCTACGATGGGATAGAAGAATTGAATTAGAGCAAACGTAAAATAAAGTACTTGAATTCAATTGAACCATTTTTCATTTCCATTTTCAGTTTTACCAAGTTTACTCTGATCATCATCCTTCCCCTTCCAAGATCACTAAATCATCCAACTAACTGTAAATACATTCTTCTCAGAGACGTATTTACCACAAATATATCCATCACATTGTTCACATATTATTTAGTACAAAAAAACGCAGCACGAGCATAATCATTCATTCGTCCAGATTGATGATATCTCGCTTCTCTATACACATAGTTTTTCTGGCGTCGACTTGTTTATCATTGTCTGTCTGTAATAAACTTTGATTGAAATCCATGACGGCTGACTACAGAGATGGACATCAGGGGACAGAGGGGTACGATCTTAATTAGTCTATGACTAAAACAGCGATATTATTTTGTACCAACAAAAAAAAAACGGCCTAGTGCGAGTCGGACTCGCGCACTGGGGGTTCCGTGCCAACTTAAACTGAATAAGGCAATCCACTTACTTCCACTTAGTAAAATACCACAATATTTTGTTGACAGCAAATATAACTTTGTTTCATAGTGTTTGTATGAAGTACAAAGTTATGTTTGCGGTTGTTGAAAATGTGCTATATCTCTAAAACTTCTCGTTCGATCCCGACCAATTTTTGTTGAAAGTATTTGTTATGATCTACATCATATATTTTTTTCAAAATTTACACTCGCTTAGTTTAGAAGTGAGATGGGGGGGAGGGCGCCCATTTTACCACTTTGGAAGCATCTAGCTAAGAATCGTTAGACTTTAAAAGAAAATGGTTTAAGGAACCTCAATGTCATTTTAAAAGACCTATCTATAGACCCCCCGTAGCCCCACCCCACGCATAGGTTCGACTAAAAAAATAGTTTCGGTTTTAGTTTCATGTATGGAGCCCCCCCTCAAATATCATTATTTTTTATTTTTTGTAAAGTGGTAAACAGAATACATCTTCCTTCAAAATTTCAACAGTGTGATGCTTATAGTTACAGAATAAATTGGCTGTGACATACGGACGGACAGACAAACCGACAGACAGACAGACTTGATGAAACTATAAGGGTTCCGTGTTTTGCCATTCGGCTACGGAACCCTAAAAATGGTTTTATTTGATTGTTTTTTTACAAATACAGTCAATACATTTGTGGTTAAAACCGCCTTCAAAAAACTGTCTGAAAAGCTTAAAATAACGCATTTATATATACTTTTATTTAGAAGAAACAAACTGTTTTGGAGTCAATGCATGATGTGTGTAGACTGTTGGTACGTAAGCTAGATATCACGCGCATACAAGTATACAATCATGTTAGGAAGCTTTATATATCATCATACTTAAATTTTATCTAATTTTGATGATATCTCATACATACAGGTCGAATTGATTACCTATTTTTTTAAGTCGGTAAAAACCAATCTTATACATGAACATAGAGAAAAAAAACATCGAAATGCTCTTTGACGGCCAATAACGGCTATTCATCAATTTTAAACATGGAATATCTTGGTTTTATAGCGAATGAAAACATGTTCAACACTTAAGGCAACCCCAAGGCGATATATTATTACAAGCGTTTTCCATTAGGGGCCGTCTTTCATAGGAAAACTAATATAGTTTCTGTATTCAGCAGGCAATCACAACTTGGAATCAATGTTTGTGAATCCAATCGATTCCGGTCCTCAGTAAAAGTACATTTCGAAATTATTTTAACTACTTTTTGAGGTTGCGAAGTTAAGGGTAACTCGTATTATTTTCATGAAAGTATCGAACTAAAATATAACAGAACTTATTTGTCGACACTTTGAACCTTACTCATTACAAGCAAGAAACACCTTTAACCTACTTTACTTTTTTCCCAACTTTTTGATGTTAAAAAAAGTTGAGAGTGAAAACAGTAAGATAAGACCCTTTACTCATTGCGATATTAAGCATCGATGCAGTCTCGCGTTTTGAAAACACGCTTCTGCATCGCGACTCAAGTAATGAACAGATTTAATTTAGCATCGATGCTATTTGGGCGACTGTCGATACTAACGCCGTTAGTAACGATGCAGTCGCGCTTCTACATCGATGCTAACGCGCGTTAGTATCAATGCAGTCGGCGATAAACAGTTCATAATTTGACAATGTCCAACTTCTGCATCGTGACTGCATCAATGCTGCATCGCGCCTGCATCGTTGCTAAAAGTCACACTGTGCAAAGGTTCTAGGCTTCCAAGCACGTGTGCTAAATTTCTTGAGTGTATCTATGTACTCGTAAGTAAAAAAATTAAACCGCCTCCAAAAACTGACTAAAAGGCTTAAAATAATCGAATTTTCCGCCTTCGTAGGAGAACGAATCTTTTAACGCATATCATGTACCGCCTTGCTACGAAATGATGTGCGTAGACTACTAGTGCACGTTATCTTGAGATCATGCACCGACTCCAATTGAATTTGTTTCTCCTGCGTAGCCGGCACCAGCGATTATTTGTCAGTTTTTTGAAGGTGGGTCAATTTGTATTCAATTAAATCATTATTTAATAAAATAACTATAACAATTGCCAGTACCAGATGACGATATTTTTATTGACGACGCAGTCAGTATTTCTATCTCAAATATATTTTCACTTTCTCGTATTCGTATTTCTTTCACCCGATTAGTGTGCCAATATTAGCACGAGACTCAACAGGTGGAGAATGGCATATTGATTCAAGTATTCTAGGACACTGAGCTGACGATATTCGTTCTATTTCAGTCTACAGACTTATTAGCAATTTAGTGTTTCAATCTTAGATTTTATAATAAAGTAGGCTCAAGAGGTACATTAATATAATGTATGGCATAAATGATTGCCTTAAATTGTTCTATAGAAGAGTCTGCGACGGCTTATACCTATCTCTTAAGGTTTGATTAATATGTCTTTTATTATGGTAAGAAAAATAAATTACAGCAATGTTTTTTTTTCAACCCTAATCCAAATACATACTCTATCCGTCACAAGCATGTAATTTGAACATATTTGCGCTTTACACCATTGGATTCCGAAATTATCTTTAGGAGATATTAATAGGAGGACTCCTTAGTTTTAAAATGCCATGCGCTCATGGAACGGAGCTGACGCGCGATGCGCTGGGCGGCATGTGCCATGTATTGTTTGATTCAATACTACAGACGCTATTTTTTCTGTAGTAGTTGACTTTTAGGAATGCTTTTATCAACCAAAGGCCGCTGTTGTTCAATGTCTGCTTAATTATACTACAAAACAAACAAAATACAACAACCCGGGCAGCATTATTTACACCGAGACAATTTTATTACTATGCGCAAATATGCATGAATTACTGGCTTTTAAGCAATGATTCGCTCAAACTAAAAACCGTGGACTCCGTATCAGTCGTATCAAGCGTACATGGAGCGAAACTTTGGCATCGATGCAAGTTTAAACTCTCCATAACTTACGTTACTAAGGTAAACCGCTTCAAATCTCCGAGTCGATGATATCAACTAACGCTTATGTCAAAAAAACACTACAAACAACGCGGAAGTCACCAGGCGTTTTCTGCTATCCTCAAATAAGTAAGGGAGAAGGTTTCAACGTCCGTAAGACCGGCTATGATATTAACGCGTAGAATTGCATGAGAACAATCTGAAAATTAAAGATCAGCGAGAGATGAAAATGACGAGAGAGTTATAATCCATGAGGAGTCTATAAGGAGTTTGCTCAAAGATATTATAGATGCAAAGTAAGAGAAAGTCGCTTTCGATGGGTCAGCGATAAATCTCGAGAACTATGATCTAAGAACCTCGGCGTAAGTAACCTGCAATTCAGCGACTGGCCGATAGAAACAGCACTAAAAGCACTCACAACAAAAGCACACTACCATATTAACTACAAAAGATTTTATCATGCAATATTATAAAATTAATTCTAGTAGGTCCACAATTCCACACCACCCACCTACCATCCTAACTTTGCTACCCTGGGTGACTTGGGAGCAGCTCTTTTATCATGATCATTCCTATTATATCTTGAACCTACCTAGAGAACGGGGCGGAAGACCACCAATAAATTGTTCTATATCCAGATGAACTATCTACCTATACAGATAACCCAGAACACAGCTCTGTGGCGAAAATGTACTAGGAGATCCGATCCTGATCCTTTTCTATTTCTATGAACAAATCGACACAATTCGTGCAGTGATCGTGACTTAGCGATTCTGACTATTGAACCAGCGGTCGCAGTTTCGAACATCGAAAGGGGAAATGTTTGTAAGAAGACCACGAACACATTTGTACCTAAGTCATGGTATGTATATTTAAGTATATATAGGAGACGCCCCCGTTACAATCGTTGTTTGGTACTTCGTAACATAAGGAAGAAAATTCCATACTGTGAAACCAAACAATCGGTGTGTCGTATGATGCATTTTGATTTATTTATTTTGAATACAACTAAATGGGAAAACAATTGAAATGAAAAACCTTACCTTAGGCGTTTGAATAATAATGAAATCGAATATGTGTTTTTAAGTACTTGTGTTCCGTTTTCACTCAAACAGGTGAACTATACATTAAAAGACTCATCTATGAGAAGATGTGCAAATTGAAACAAGGTTAACATTTTTATGGCAAATCTCACATGACGCGGGTGAAACCGCGGGGAGCTGCTATTAGTTTAATATGTCACAATCAAAGGGAAACTATCCTGAGAAGCCGAATCGTCTCAAAGCTCCGCAAAATGATTGGATAAATAGAAAAATCCAGTGCAGAGTGAGTTTCCGAGGCACCCTCGTCAACCGTGACAAGCGGTTCCGCCGCCCACCTGTTATTTCATTTCTAGTGAGGTCCGGTTGCGTGATCGATAGTTAACCTAACTAATAGTCAGCTGCATTTACAAGCAGTTGCATTTTTTTAACTGAGCGTGTTTGAAAGTAAAATTACCTTAATCGAATGTTAGAATGGCTATTACTAGGTTTTTGTTTCATAACACGCACAAGCGTAAATATCCAACCGCTGGTGAAGATATTTTACCATTAGTTGAGTTAACTATCGGTCACGCAACCGGGCCTAAGAAGCCCAATTGCTTATACAATTGTATTGAGACGTCTCTTGTGAACACTTAATGGCGTCGAGTGAAATCTTAGAGATATTGTGGTGTTGATACGTCATACACAGGGTGTTGTTTTAGTCAGCGTTGAGTGACTCAGGGATGTGTGTACAAACGATACTACCAAAAAAAACTTTTTGGAAAAAACTGTCAAAATCAATTTAATATTACGATACTAGCAAGAGAGTATAAACTACCAACACCGGGTCACCTCTTCGTAGCTTACAAGCTACGGCGTAGTATTTCGTAGATACGTGCGAGCTACGTGCGACGGAACGAGATTTTTCCATTCGTTTGTTTAAGAATGTTGTTAATAGTTTTTCTATTATGAAACTTGCATATAATTTAAAGATTTTTTACGAATAAGCATAACTCATATTATCATTCTTGAGTTAGATATCACTTACCAAAACAGCCACCCACCCTATCTTTGGCGACGAAGGTATCATTTGCTACACGACACAGATTTAGCTAGTTTGACCCAATTTCTTCATTTGTAGAATTTATAAAATAACGTTACAACCGGCAGAAAATTTAACGTTAACGTTTTTAATCGTAACTATTCAACTGCTGTTAATGCCATTTTACTAAATGTATTACTAACAGTGACGAAACTTGGCCAAAGTGAATACAAAATGATCTAAATATTGTTAAAAAGGCTATGAAAATAACTAAGTTTAGCACTGCTTTTCTTAGCACAAACCCTTGTCCCTGGTCTTGGAGCAGTGGTCCCTCTATGTTTGGTGGACGAAATAAATAACACATTCACCATGGGTTTCTACTTATCACTCAGGGCCATAACTATTACTGTTCAAACGAGCTAGCGACATGTCGTCAAGATATGATAATGAAAATGTCGTCAAATCGAGGGGGAGCTCTTTAAATCGGATTAACGACTGTTTTAGAGCCTTGACGCGCCATTTCTGAATTTTATGGACGTAGAATCATTATTGCACTTCAATTTAAATCTTATTCCGTGCTGTATAGCATTCGATTTTGAGTGTTTGATGTCAGTCTGATTCTATGATTGAGAAACCAACTGATGGCATCGGTAATGCACGTGATATTTTTCTTCCATAAGTAGAATATTTTACATTCAACATGCAAGAGCATCAAAGCATTGCTTTTGACTTTTTATTTACTAAAGAATGTGTACGGATTTAGGCTTATGTAACTGCTAAATACGTCTGGTATTTTGTAGGTAATTAACGGACATGAATTCATGCATGCTTGTTGATTTTGAGCACCTAAAAATGTGCTCAAAATCAACAAGCAGTTATAATATATATGCGCCGGTTAAGACACCAATTGGCTGGTTTCGAAATAAGTTTTTTCTTTGTGTGACTAAGTACCGGATAACGATTATGATGATAATGATTATACCTTAGTCTCAAAAACTAGCGTATAAAAACCCAAAGTGTTTTCTTCAAAAAAATATTAATTTATTGTGATGAATCGGCCCTTTAAATATTATCACTTAAAACGAGGTAACCTTATATACCTATATATAAGCCAAGTACATCAATATTTTTTATGTTTAAGGTTACGATACGATACCATACGAAATAGTAGCTCTATTTCCATCTTTTTGTTATTTTAAGTTCATTATCATGTATTATGCTTATCATATTTTTTTTCGTCGTAATTGCCCAACAATTTCGACATATTTGCACGTGTGTCCCAGTTGCAGAGGACATCATAGGCTTTATTAGAACAATGTCAAAACATTCCGAGGAAGCGGCAATAACAGTAAATTGCAGTAAATCGCAATCCTTTTATTTGTTTTTAATATTTGTTGTGTTAAACACTTCAAAACAATGAAGGTATGGTTAAAATAACACACTACTCTTTTATAAGGAGAAACCAATTCATTTGGAGTCGGTGAATGATGTGCGTAGACTTCAGTCGGTGTACCTTGACTAAAAACAAAATGTGTTATTTGAAACTTTGTGAAAAGCTCACATTTAAGGTGTTTTTTGTCTATTGCAAACGGCTTCTCTAACTTAACACTTTTAGTATTCTACTAGTATCTACTTACTAAAATCCTCTTGCCAACTATTAATTTTTAATTCGCTCTTTGAATATACTAAAATTAACACACCTTTACAAATACCTTTGTCAAATATAGTAGCCGTGTCAAGGGCGTTTTCCTTTGTTCATTTCAATTAGGGATAAATTAATAGGTACTATCACACAATGAAAACTGCTTATTACTGCGTAAGCCGCGATCAACAATTTAATAGGGCTGTCATCGCTTTTGATACAGGTATTGGAAATTCTGCTAATTAATCTGTATGCTGTGTTAATAATACTTTCCTTTGAAAGCACTCATGAAAATATTCCGCGCATGCTGGAGTATTCAACAATTGAAAATTTTGTTCATTGTTATTTGTATTATTTGACGCATTCATCAGCTAGCTGCCAACCACAAATATTTTAAAATCGTTTTGATAAATTCATGTCTTAATTGAAATACCTAAAATTAGTCTGAAATGTAGCTAGAATAGAATAAAATGAATTCAAATATTTTGCTTTGTAAAAAGCTTTTCAAAATATTATGACAATACAAACATTAAAGTATTCGAGTTCCTTTTTTGCAGACCTTGAATAGTTCCCTTGTGGTGCTTTTATAGATATGTAGTTCTACGCCTACAATATTGTCAAGGCATTGTTCTCATGGCCTGGAGGTTGATTTTGATTAATTGTACTTTGCACACACCTACATTCATAGTTGTAACATTCAGTTAATTATAACTACAAGCTGAACTTTTAAATAACATTACCAATAAAGTAGTTAATATCAAAAAAGGTAATATATACTAGTAAATTGTTTGTCCAGTAAGAATATTTACTAATAAAGAGGTCGCTGTGAAAAACTATAAAGAGCTTATTTTTGGCAATGAACGTCCCGCTGAGTGTTATGATAAAGATTAGCTCGGTACAACTTTAAATGTCATTAATCAGGAATTCTATCAAATCTCTGATTAAGTTTTAAGTTTTTTTTCCGTGTAGATTATAATTTTCTCCTCTAGTTAAACCTTCTTGTATTTTATTTTACTATTAACCTGACGAGCGCATCATCGATTTGATTCGCAACAAACTCAAGAGGATTACAACTTTGATCCCAAAGGGCTTAAATGCGAACTGTTCCACATAACTTGGATAACATTTTTAGTTAACAAGAGAGTTCACCTGTTAATAAAATTGTTTGGGGCAGTTAAGTTTATTATGTTTGGAATCTCAAAGTTACAATAAAATTGCTTTGGGCAGTTTAGTTTATGTTTGGAATCGCACAGTTATTTATTTTGTAAGCTGTTTGTACCAACATAATATGTTTATTTATTTTATTCTTTATTGCACTAACGAAACTAAAGTAAAAAATGGCGGACTTAATGCTTAAAACATTCTCTACCAGTCAACTATTGGATGAAGCAGAAACGGTTTAGGCGGCGTAAAAGAACACAAAAATGCAACAAATTAATTTGTAGTTGCTTTACAAAATCATTGTTCCATTGATATATATAAAGGTCTTTTTTATGAAATATGTTTATTATAGGGTCATTATAAAAATAATAAATACGCACCAGACAACACACTAACTGTCGTGGTTTCGAAGTATGTTTTTTCCTTGTGTTATGAATACCAGACAATGATTATGACTGGTAAATATTTAAACATATATTTTAGACATTCCTTACTTAGGTACAAATATTCGTGCTCACAACACTTACATTGGCCCTTTACGGGACTTGAACCCGCGACGGCTGGTGTCAGGAGCGCTAACCACTACACCAAACAAGTCGATTCCGTCCGTAAATTATATTTAAATTATAAACCCTCAAAGCGTTCAGTACGCCTTTTACAAATGGTAACGTTTCCAATATAAAACCTGGATTTATGAAATCCGAAGATTATTGAAAAATGATCCGCGGTCCGCATCCAGAATTGGTTTCCGATTTGGCGGAAAACCCGGGAAATCTTTTAAGGGTAGATTTGCAACGAAACACCTATAAAATCTTATCAAAACACGCTTCAGGCAATTCTCTGCTAATATATCTCTGGAACGGTTTGAAATCTTGGGTTTGTTTACATGATTTTAGGGCGAGATCTAAGTGGTGTAAACTCAATTTTCCTTGCAAAAGCGGAATAGGTTTAGTATTAACTTCAAAGTGATTCATTCGTTGCTTTAATATTAGGACATTTACTTACCGAGTCAGTGTAAAATGCGTATAGCATTTATAACGTCTGCCTTTCTAAATTATCTTGTGATTTTTGATATCAACGAACATTTTAGACCCCTTACACACTGCGACTTTTAGCATCGATGCAGTCGCGCGTTTATTTTATTTTTCATCACGACTGTATCGATGTTAAAAGTAGCGCAGTTTGTAATGGTTGACATTTTGCAACTGCATCGATACTAACGCCCGTCAACATCGCGACTGCATCGCTGCTGAAAGTCGAAGTGTGTAAAGGGTCTTAACTCACACAAACAAAAAACGTGTATTTAAAAATGAAAGGCTTGTATTAGGTACCTACTCATTTCTATATTTAAAACACTTTCAAAAGGTGATCTACGAGTACGTAACAAATTTGCATCTGTCGATATTTAAAGACATCCTTTGCGCACACGTGCTTGCCGCACTACAATTTCCCTCTTATAGACTAAGGAAATTGCCTCACACACAACTAGTGCGCAAACTGTGGTCTTGACCTGCTGAAATCATATTACTCATCGTTGCTATCGATAACCGTGTTACCGCAAGGAAGCCACCTTGACCCATAACCTTCGAATGCACTTAGTAGTTAAAATTGTATATGTTTTGGTGAGAGGTGAATTAGAAACTGTAAGCCTCCTATTTTACTGCAGTCGTTTAAAAGGATGCGATAGCTTGTAGAAAGATGGGGAGGGGGGGCATGTTCAACAATTCTGGCTACAAAAGAAAAGAAAAAAAAAACAAATCTCATTATCGCATGCCATTGTCGTGAGTGCTTGTCAGCCACAAATGTCGCAGCTACATTTTTGATATTTCATTGAGTGGTACTCAAAATCATTAAACTTAATCTCAGTGAATTTCCTAAATAATTATAAATTTTAGTAAATTATCTCGTTTAAGTGTCATACTCACAACGTAAATGTAAATCGACTGTTACGAAATAATTTTCTGAAGTTTAAAAAAAATATAATAGTATAAAATAAACTTATCCCCTTATTTAATTTTTATAGTGTTTTGTCATAAACTATTTATACGTATACGACATACTTATATGTACAGGACATCTTATATATAAAATTTTCGTGTCACAATGTTCGTTCCCGTACCTACTCCTCCGAAACGGCTTGACCGATTCTAATGAAAATTGTAGCATATTGAGTAGGTCTGAAAATCGGCTAAAAATCTATTTTTCATACCCATCTTTTTTTTAATTTACCCTGAGACCGCTTAAAATTTTAAATTACGAGACTGGGTGGGACGGGGCCGGGGTGAGATGAGAATGGGGGCGAAACAAAGTTCGCTGGGTCTGCTAGTAGTATATAAATAGGTTACATATTTTTTACTGGAAATTTAATATCACGTTGGTATGAGTTGATTGCCATAAGTTTTTTATTTCATTGAAGACATAGCAAGTAAAATCAAATAAGATGCCATAAATTTTGTGAATGTGATATTGCGTGGTTATTGAAAAATATTATAATCAAACTGAAACGTGAAATAACAGTCGAGAAGAAAATTATTTCTTTTAACAAGAATTAATATACATATTTACCAAACTTATTGCAATAAAATTTTAAAATACAAGTTCATTAATATATTAACAGAAATATTGCATAATCGGATAAGAGTTTTTTTTATTCCTGTGTTATTAGAATAAGCCAACATTAATCCAAAGGTCGTCCACGGAACATAGACGGTGTTCTACAGCGACCAATCACAATCGGCCTGCTTCCAGTTTGATCCTGGGATCTTCATAAGGTCATCTGTCAATCTTTTCGGTGGACGTCCTGCGCTGCGATTGTTATCAAAGGGTCTCCTATCTTGAACTTTTCTGCCCCAACGGCCATCAGGAGCCTTATTTATGAATTACTTGCGTCAAAATGGTGTGTCGGACCGTCGATTATAAACAGTTTATTTCCACACTGGAGTGATTAAAATAAATATTACCTAATTTTGTAAGTATTCACTTATATATTCGCTTGGTTTTCGTTGACTTTTAGGTCCCTGTTCTTTGCGCAATGTGCCTAGCCAATTGCCCCTTGAGCTTACTGATCCTCAGGGCAATGTCCGTTACCATATTTTTTTTGTACCTCCTCATTTCTGATTTAATCTCGCCCTCTCCATAGCTCATACGCTTGTGATTCCACAAAATGCTAATCTACAATATCCAAAAAAACTCAATCGTAACTCGGGTTAGTAGTTTTATGTTATAGACTCAGTTACTGTCGATGTGTTTAATGTTAATAGAGCCACCAAGTGAGCTTTAGAATTTTCACTAATTCTTAGTTTAATTGAAGTTGAAGTTTAATGAAATGAATATTTTTTGCTCAAAACATGGTTTTAATTGATGGTAGGTAAGTTACACAGGTCCTCATATTTAACCAAAATTATAGCATGCAAATAATATGATTATTATAGCAAATGTGATCGAAAGTAATAGTCAAGTGCCATTGCGGTTCAATATTTACGATTATGTGTGTTTTAATGGAAGAATACTCTAACCAGATGTCAGAAGAGTAGAATTTTAATGACCATTGGTTAACATATTTTTTGTTCAAAATACACGCAATCCTAAATATTCAATCGCTGGTAACGACATTTGACAATATTTAATTTGTATGATAAACAAAAACGAACAATATCTCGTCTTTCGTTTGTTAATACAGTTAACTCTGGATCAATGCGGCTAAATACGACCGACGACGATTGAGAAAAATGTACGATTTGTTATCTCCCCAAATTAAAGGAACGTACCTACGAGTTTTCCGGGTCCCGAAGGAAAGTCATTGTACATTGTTATACCGTGATTAAGGACGGTATTGATCCGGCATTTTTATTAATTGAAGCTTCATTATGGAGAGGATTACGAGTAATGAATTGCTGAGTAGACGGAACCGAAATATTGACATTTGTATTTGGTGATTGGGGTGCTCTTTCTAATCTTAATATTTTCGAACGAATTCTTAATCTTAATTTATTTTCTTAAGTTAAGAGTGAAGTTAAAAATATTTCCCTTAAGAGACACCAACAAAAAGTCTTGATTTATGTAATTGTTTGCTAACTACGTAAGTCAAGACTTTTTGTAAGTGTCTCTTTCTATCAGTAAGTGGACGTTAATTGAGATTGAACTTAATTTGTGCCTGAGTATAATGCCTTTGTCTACACATGAGAAAGGCCTTATAAGTAAGGATAAAACTCAGCTAAATGAAACTTGAACACTTGATCTAAAAGTAATTACTTACTTACTTAATAAACGAGTAAGAAATAGAAAGCAGATGGAAAGATAACAACTTATATACAATGAGCTTTACGTATTCATCGAAGCAAATATTTAATTTAACAGTTTTTTACGCTCAAGACAAGTGAAAAAATATGAGAACCCTGAAACCTTTTTACTAAACATATTTTAGTACAAAGGTACATGCCCAAAAAAACGAGACTCACTGTTACTTTTACGCGGTTAGTTAATGATTACTCGTACCTGTATGTTATAAAAAATAACGCAACTAAATTTTTACTAGTCATAATTGTTGCCTGGTATTCGTAACACAAGGAAAAAACTTCTTAGTTCGAAACCAAGACACTTGGTGTGTTGTCTAACGCATATTTTCTTTATTTATATATAATACAGACCATACTAAGTAATTAATAACACATTGAAATTATTTTTGAATAACCTATTTTCAGGGCATACAGCAAAAAATACTAAACAATTTCACTTAATTTTATTCTTTTCCTGCTAAATATTTTCATGCTAGTTACAGCCTGTTTCCCGAAAGCCCGTAAATTGATTTTCAGTAACAAGGTATCATTCAATTTGCCTCCATGTAAGTTTGTTGTAGTGATTTATATCGGGTCCGAAATGTGAGTAGAACGAATTATTATTAGTACACTAGCTAACTTTGATAACTATCGTATATGAGCCTTTGAGGCCCTACTATTGTTTTGTGAATAAGAGATATTGATAGCTTTGAAGTTTTTTGAAGTATTTCCTCTATAGCCTTTAAGTTTTTTTGAATATGAATTCCACTATAACAGTTACATTACTGTTAAAATTTGTTCTACTATAAAAGTTCAGCTTTCCGAACAGGAATGATGAAAAAGTATTTTGACTGAGATACATACAACAACGGGGTTACGTGATCAAAAATATCGTAGTTAGGTAGTAAGTATTACTTACTTTTAACTTAGTAAATAAGTATGTTTTCACGGTATCGCTTTACTACAAACTTAGTAAATAAGTATGTTTCCACTGTAACGCTTCGATTATACTTAAGTGCCTACTTAATGTATTTTTCCTTAGAATGTCCTCCCAGATTTCGTTATCCCATCGCCAAGTACATGACGCTAAATATACCCAGCGTGTATCGGATATTGTGGGTCGATTCAATTATACCGGATAATTCGGCTTCGTCCGGGAATCGAACCGCTTACTGCCTTTACCAATCTAATAATTGCATTGCGACACACCTAGTGTTTACTTGGGACGCGATGTCACTTTTGATGACCCCTTATTGCGTAGGTACACTTTTACAACTGTTTATTTCGGTTCTAGTAGCTTTGAAGTGAAAACCTTCTTTTTTATGGTCCTATATCTAGTTATGAAGGGACCGGAATATTAACACTTTCACTGCCTTAAAAAATACGAGAAATAACCCAGCAATATTTTACGCGTATTTTAATAAAAAAACGTTAAAAAAATACTTGCGCTGTTATTATTAAAAAAACCGACCAAGTGCGAGTCGGACCTGCATACTAAAAGTTCCATGCCAACTTTAACTGAATTAGAGATCCACTTACTTCCACTTAGGCAAAATATCACAATATGTTGTTGACAGCAAATATAACTTTGTTGATCATAGTATGTATTTGTATGAATAACAAAGTTTTGTTTGCGGTTAGTGTAAATGTACTCTATCTCAAAAACTACTAGTTCGATCTCGTTCAAACCAATTTTCGTTAAAAGTCTTTGTCAAGGTCTACTACATCATTACGTATCTATCTATATCGTACGTATTTTTTTTCTTCAAAATTTACTCTTGCTTAGTTTAAAAGTTAGATGGGGGAAGACACGATGAACTGATGGCCGTTTGGGCAGAAAAGTTCTAGAGACCCTTCGACCAAAGACGCAGCGTAGGATGACCATGCCAATGTTCGCAGGAACAAACTGGTGCAGACCGCTTGTGATGGGTCGCTGAGGTAAAACCATGGAGGAGGCCTATGTTTACCAGTGGACTTCCGTTGGCTGAAAATGATAATGATGATGTATATCATATAAGATATTTATTGAAACTATAGAGTAAGACTGATATCGATATCTCAGCAGCACTCCTCCTCCAGGCTTTGACTATTCGGAAAATCTCGAGCTGGCCGTGAGTTAAAAACTTATCCCATCAAAAACAATACTTGTCAAAAAAACCAAGCCTCGCAACTCAGTTGTTCTGCGGTAAAAAGTTGTGAGATCCATGTAATACCAAGTCGGTTATTAATTTATTCAGTCTCTACTTAAGTGACTTTCTGTCTTAATACGTCCAGTCTCTAAGACCACGATCGTGGTTCATAACAATTGAAAATCAATTGTGTCTGGAATCTCCGTACTCGAAGCATTAAGTTGTTACGTAATAATTAACAGCATCTTATAGTGACGCATATCAATATTAAAATTCTTTAATGTTTTATATAAATATATTGAGACTTGGCCGTATTTTACTGGTACTGATATGCTTTGATAATGACATAATTTATTTGGGTGATGATTAATACCATAGTACGAAATCTGTGGCTTACTTTTTACAAGCGCTAATACTGCATTATTGAGACAGAAATGTAATAGTTTGATTTCATGTAGATTTATTTTCACACCTTTAACTACATTATTAAAGTTTTCATACTGATCCCTCACTTTTTTGAAAATATTATATAACCCATGTTCACTCATATAATGTTGAAAATGTTAATGGTTAAATAATTTTTTTAAATCGGTTAAGTAGTTTCAGAGCCTAATCAAAGCTAACAAAGTTACAATCGTTTCTTTCCCATTTATAACATAATAGTTGATGTCAAACGAATAAAATTACTCTTAATTAATTAGAAATGGTAACTTTTTAACAAGTCGTACGGCAAAAGGCCAGATTATCGCTAACAAAATAAAACCTTTGCAATAAAAGAAACCAAGCAGCTGGAAAAAGGCGAGCTTGAGTAGTCGCGAGTGTAATAAAAATAAAAGATTTTACGATAAATTGCTATAACCGAGGAAAGTTAGTATCATTTCAGTCGAGTATTTCAAGGTTCGTAATTCGGTCGTTCGTACGTGCGTTCGTTTTGTGGTTGATGATTTTACTCGTATATTATGATTCTGTAATTTTAGAATTTTTAGAAATTGTTTAATTAACTAGATCTATACAACGTGTAACGTTAAATCGGCAAAACCTGAAAATAGGTTCATTGGAATAACGAGCAGATTCAATTAAACGACTTTTTAATATGGGTCACATTTTTCAAAAAATCTTCATTAAAATGTGCCCGGTCTATTGATCGATAAGACAAGCCATCAGCTTCGCAAACCTGCCAAAATACGTAAACAAGCAATGATTAGTTCTTTATGATCGAAGATAGTAATAATAATCCCATCAAAAACAATACTTGTCAAAAAAAACAAGTCTCGCAACTCAGTTGTTCTGCGGTGAAAAGTTGTGATGATGATGAATTTCGTCCCATGATAGGTATTTCTATTTACTAATTTGCGTTTTTTATTTCATTGTTTTATTTTCAAAGCATAATTTTAAAAGTTTAAGAATTTCATAAGTAACTAACTGTTGTTTTATCTGATGATATCTGTTTGTGCTAAAAGGCAAGTAATGAGTAGTATAAACTCTTTAACAATATTTTTACTTGGAAAAAAGTTCGGCCTATAATTTTCGATAACTTTATCACATTATTGCTGTTATTTGGTCCTGTACCTGCCTCTGTAAACTGAGCTCTCCTTGGCCCGAACAACATTCTTCGTTTTGCTAAAACATCTGGAGGGCCCTCCGTGGCTTCAGTTTCAAATAAAAGTGCCTTTTTACGTAATTATTCATCTGTAAAAAGGATTTTTGCCAAGCTGACGTTCTTGCGTTGGCTTGTATACCCACTTTGTGGTTGTGTGATAGATAGTTAACTCAACTAGTTAATGTAACGAAATTTAAAAAAATACAGTAACCAATGGTCATGTAGTAATCCATCCTGATATTTGGTCAAAGTAATTTATCTGCAAAACTTACATAATCGTAAATATTCAACTGCTGGTAACGAGTTAACTATCAATCACGCAACCGGGCCTCACACTTATTTCTTATTGAATATTGAAATCATTCGATGGATTTTCGTACAGCTTTGCGGTTGTGCCAACTACTCGTACAATATACTAGGGTATACTCATAAATCTAAAGCGGAACATAAATGAACAGCTAGAGTTTGTAATTCTCGGGGTTCTTGTTGTATGAAATTAAATAATTGAAATGCTTTTGGGTTACTTTACACACTACCTTTTATTTCTTAACCCAGATGTTCCAGAAAAAAAATGTTTAAGATACATAAGGTAGGTACCATGAGCCAAACAGGAACAAAACTTGTTTATTTTTAATAAGTTATTACATAGTTTTAGGATATTTTCATAAGATCATATTAAATGGGTTGGTTAATGTATTCAGAACATTGAATAGTTATTTTTTTAACTTACTTTATATGGAAACCAATTAAAACTAATAAATAGTCACCTCCTTGATAAAACTCCATGACATTTTTTATAACTAAGTTGTGTCTTTTATGGAACAGTAGGAACATATGGGTTATAATAAAGTAGTTTTCACGAAATCAACTGGTTGGATTTCATGAAAACTTCTTAATTGCAAGGTTACAATGATTATAATTATGTAAGCATCCTGGGGATGACCATGACCGGTGTGATGAGTAGGAGCTGCTCATACAAACAGCTGGCTGACAATTTCTCTTTAATTTACACTGGATTTAATGTTGACCTTATTCCTAATAATATAATACAATAATACTGTATTATTTTATTGGGCGTTTTCTTAAAAAAAATGAACTAAAAAGTCTTAAATAAACTCTTAACCATTGCAAGGAAAGGAATCCATTTTATGCAAATAATTTATTTTTGGAGTCGGTGCTGTAATAGTTGATGCTTGATGGTCTAAGTGATGGCACCGACTCCAAAAACGAATTCCTTTCCTTGCAATGGTTAAGAGTTTATTTAAGACTTTTTAGTGCATTTTGGTTTTGAAGTCGGTTTTTTTTTAAAGTTAATTTTATTTTTTCATTTTTAGAGATTACAAGAGAGGGGGGGGGGGAAGTAGAACCTTATAACTCTGTTCTTTAAGAAGCTACAAACTACCTATCAAAAGTTCTGTCATTATAAATACTGAAGTCCTAAGCGTTAAGGAGTTCTAATATCAGCTCAGCACCACAAGATATTGACTATCAGACGTAACAGCACGTCAACATTAAGATTCTAGTAAAAACACACTATACGTGCCTTAAAAGCTTGAGGGTTTACCTCGATTACACCAAGATCTCATCATCAGATCCCAAATTGGGACCAACTAGAAGGTAGGCCCTCTAGGTAGGCGAAAAAATTTTTTGAATCGGTCGACAAACGACTGAGATATGAGGTAACAAACATACAAAAAAAAAACATACAGTCGACTTGATAACCTCCTCCTTTTTTGAAGTCGGTTAAAAATATTATCAAACTCTTTTCATCTTAGATACTCTTTCATAAATAAACAAACATTTGCATAATGTATAACCACGAGGGAATAATAATTAGCGAAGCAGTTTCGGAATTAACATCACGGTGTTGATGACACTAAAATTCAATTTATTCGCGAGGCAATGAATATAGATGAAGTCAATATTGCTTAATTAATTGGCGGCTTGTGCATAAACACTTGCAACGTTCACCTTATTATCCATTCATGTTTGAATAAACAATTTAATAAAAATATTATATTATAAAAGTTTTTGTACCTATGTTGGCAATTTTCATCATACGATTTAAATAAGTGTTGATGATACAGCTTCGTAAAAAATGCTTCCAATCCAGTCGCAGTTGGGATTCGGAACTCGAATTTCATAAAAGATGATTTGCAAGAACATCCTAAAATGATAGATAGCATCATTCGATTCTGGTATAAAGTTATATTTTTATGATACAGTGTTTATATCTTTTGGATGCAAAAAAACGCGTGCATTTCGCCCCAAATTTAAGGTTTTCTTCCCTCTGACGCTCATTGCTGTACCTATCTACGCGTAATGTATAAATAAATACTGATATTTCCAAATATCGGACCCTTTTTTGTATGCAGTCATTACTAAACAATTATTTATTTGCCAGAATACACAAAAACATACAAGTTAAAACTGCAGATCTCAAAAGTATGTAGTATTCAGCATGCATGCAGGCGGGCAAGTATTAATATATTTTTTTACATATTAATAAATAAGTCAGTTTACAATGAATAAGCAAATAATGTCAAAATTTTAATAATCTTTACTAACGCATATTAATGCTTTGTCCTAAACTACTGACTGACTATAAACCAGCTGATCGGTGAGACTTGAAACTTGGAGCACAAAAGTTCATAGTAACCTAGTCATGAAGTCAAACTACATACAAAGCGCGCTCGACCAAAGCACACATAGACACCGCACACGGACACAAGATAACGGTACATTTCGGGACAGTGCAAGCGCGAGTGTTGCTCGCTTGAGACACGCGGTCTCGGAAGGGTGTAAATAATATGTTGGAAGGTGACTTCAGCTCTTTTTGTATGTCACCGTTTTATTGTTAAAGCCGTGAGATTAAAATCTTACGGATTTAAATCCGTTAGATCGTTTTTGGTCGATTTATTGTAATCAAGCTCGGTTTGAAAAAGTATTTTTTAACTCTTCCCTCTTTTGAGGGGATATTTTCTCACTGCGGTTTTGTTTAAATAAAGTGTATGGGCTTGAACTAAGACACAGACGTCTCTTATATACATGCAATCCCGAGATAGAACCTTACGTTATCCAAATAGTGATTTACAACATCTTTATTGCATTTTAACTGCTCTGTCAGCGTCAACTGAGTAACCCCATTACACTACGCTGTATCCTAACACCGACGACACATAGTCATGACATGCATCACTCGTCTGTTTAGCTAGGTATTCATAACTTAGTTACCGCTCGAGCGATTTTTCCAACCTTGTTAGAGAATGTAGCACAATTTTTTCAATTTTCTTAGTCTACTAGTACATAGCTTCCCATTTGTTTGCGACCCGGTTTGTTTTTCTTTGTCCGTGTATTATCTTAATTGTTTTAATATTTGTTGTACAAAATACTAGAAGTAGAGATAAAGCTTGTGCTTTACGCTTCAAAAGCTGATTTTGGAGCTGCTACTCCTCACCAATGACGGTTATGCATAAATTAAAAATGGATTACATATAATAATTGTGATAAGCACCTAAGTACGTTTTGTGTTTTAAAACAGATAGATCGAATCAGAAACGAGGAGATACATAGATGAACTAAGGTAACGGACATGTCCCTACAAATCAGTAAGCTCAAGTGGCAGTGGGCAGGGCACAAGGCAGAAAATTTCTTGATTGGAGAACCTTCGACCAAAAGCGCAGCGTAGGACGACCACCGACAAGATGGACAGACGACTTTGTAAACATTGCAGGAACACACCGGATGCAGACCGCTCACAAACGGTCGCTGTAGAAATCCGTGGGGGAGGCCTATGTTCAGCAGTAGACGTCCTTTGGCTGATAATGATGATGAAGATGATGAGGTGAATTCAACTGACAGGTGATCAAAAGTAATACAAAACTGTTATTGTCATAAATAAAGAAAAGTACTTTAAAAATTATATTAAGTGCAATATAAATATAATAACATTTTGCGTGATAGCGAAACACACTTAGTTGAAGACAGGTGTAAAGTTCTGTGGATCGAACTTTAAGTAAAGGTTTCAAACGAACCGTTCATTTTAGCAAGAGGTAAGTTAAGCTGCTCTTAAATTAATATACTTCGCTTTCAGCCACATTTGGAAACATTAACATTCGCAAGTATACTTGTTTTAGTTTCACTTACTTAGAAGCAAGTAATATTTTAGAGTTAAGACGCAAACAGTGTTTTATAAACTATCTGATACTTAGTTTCATCATTGATATATTTATGGTAAGTAAAATGTATATTTTACCAAAGTAACACCTAGGAACTTAACGTTATGTTTGGAATCAGTATGTTATGAGTTGATTCCTAGATTTGATTACTTGATTTACGTTAGTCAATATTAACTTTTATAAAAGTAAAAACTGACTTCAAAACAAAAATACACTAAAAAGTCTTAAATAAACTCTAAACCCTTGAAAGGAAATAAAGCCATTTTAGGCAAACAATTTCTTAATTTCATTTTTAGTAAGTTGCATTTAATGACTCTGTTCTTTAAGAAGCTACAAATTACCTATCATAAGTTCTGTCATTATAATTACTGAACTCTTAATCTTTAAGGAGTTCCACCATCAGTCAGTTCCACATGATGTTGATTATCAGACGTAACAACACGTCAACATTAAGGTTCTAGTAAAAAAACACTATAAGTGTCTTTTAAATTTGAGGGTTTCCCTCGATTACACCAAGATCCCATCATCAGATCCCGAATTGGGAAAAATGTGACGTGAAATGTGAAATGAGAAGGTATACCCTCTAAGAAAGCGAAAATAATTTTCGATGTTGAGCGATTCGAAAATTATTTTCGCTTTCTTGTGTTGACACGACTGAGATATGAATTAACACAGATACAAAAATAAATAAAAACATACAGTCGAATTGACAACCTCCTCCTTTTTTTTAGTCGGTTAAAAACTGATAAATGAAATAAATACAGTACCATAACCATCAATTCTAACCTTTATACTAACATTTCTGGTAGCCCGAACATCACTTACAATTACATTAATTTTAAATGTAAAATAATATTGTCCCAGCGAATTCGCTTCGTAATCCAACGAAGTTAAAATCATGAAAATCGCTCCCTCTAACACGACTAATCACCAATCCATTTGTTGGTCTTCATCGCAATGAAAAGTTCATCTTCTCTATCTAAGCTTCCAAAGCTCACATCACATATAAATAGAGCTCCAACGCATGCTCAAGGTAGACCCAGCCGGTTGTATTCCCGATAATTCGCCCTTGTTGTAAGGACGTATGCTATAAATAGAATACCGGGAGCTGTGTATGACCTTAATTGCACAAATGGGTCATACGATGCCGCCCATAACACCTTTTTCGAATGGATGGCAGTACATTTGGCCTACATTTATCGGCTGAATTGGCTAAAGGTAAGACTTAAATCAACATCTTTATGAAAACAAAAAACATAACTATATCTGTAAGATTTTGATAAAATATCCGTAGTAATATTTACTCTAATTTCAAAAGCATGTCCACTGCTGAACAAAGGCCTCCCCCAAATTGTTTATGCACAAGTTTTACGTCATAGTGTATTAACATACACATAATATGCTTTTTATGGCTCATCGTGCTCATTTAGTTACAAATACATGGTAAAAATATTCTCTTCCAAAGTGCAAATGGAGAAAAGCGTTTAGCTTAAATGAAAGAAAATGAGCATGCAAATTGACCCACTTTTGAAACATAAACCGTTTTCAAATGTGAATTTAAAGTACAGATTACTCGTACTATTTCGTCTCTAATGAGCCGTAGCTTCTATTTGGTTCCAAATAACGTCGGACGTTTCCGTGAGTTTATCGACGACGGTTAATTATTTAAGTCATTTCGAGAACAAACGAAATATCAAATCATCACAGACTCCGAATTGTTTTGAAGTCTCAGACGTCGTATTAAGCTAATTAAGGAATATGACGGAACGATGGGGGCGGGGGGACTGTGAATTTAATTATGAAAATTTGTAACTTTTAATTGCTACTCTGTATAGGGTTAAATGAGTAACAGACACTTTAATAGATGTTTTGCTTTCTTGAACATCTTTAGTTGCTGTAACCATTAGTAGATCCTTGTTCACGTGTATCATTCTTCGTAGGTACAAAGAGTCTTATATTTCCTATTTATCTTGTAAAGTTAAATACCAATTATAAAGTTTAAATTTTTTGCCATAAAAATCCAAATTCATTGCAGCTAGTCTAAACACAATGTTCACAATGTTTATGCACCTTTTACATCTGTTTTGCGGAAAAATAAACATTCCCCTGTTTCGTTTTTTCTTTTGAACCAACCGGCAGGAAAATATTTTCCAGCTGACATTGGTCATGAATCCTGTACGTGCGAATCGAAATCGCGAGTTCCGATCAATGAATAAAATATGGACTGAACTTAGGGGCTATTATTTGAGCACCGTTTTTTGATGGTCACACGTTTGTAATTCCAAACATACTCAATGTTTAATTTAAGAATAAATTTTGTATGTTTGATCATGTATCTATCTATATGAATTCACTTTAAAATGTGTAATAATATTTGTAGTTTTGTAGAAAAAAATATTTTACCATCGGAATCGGGAGTAAAACTGCTGTTCTTCGCGCGTCACACCGAGTTGCCGCTCAGTTTAAACACTTATGTCTTGCTTAGCTTTTACATTATACTAACATAATATATGTCAAAAAATAGGACATATAGTCAGGATTAGTTATATTGAGGTGGAAAAAATCCGTCTTTAGATTTAAATTTAATATAATTAATTTTGTGTCGGTCACACGATTTTAGCATTTTCGAAAATGTGACACAAAAATGCTCATAACTTCAAAAAGGTTCAACCTATCGACACAAACCAAAGGTTCGCAGAAACTTCAGACGGGTTAAAACACCAATAGAAGACAAATAAACATCTCACAGCAATGATATAGCTAATTACAGCTCCTTGCTTTTTATTTATTTTCTTCAGACCCTAGTTCATGTGACCCTTCATGGGTGATGTTTAAGATTATAAGTCAGCGTTACGAATAAATGTCTACTATTGAATCATAAAACTCATAGTCAAGATTCATTTGAGCTGATTAGATTACATAAGCGTTAGTTACTTAATTTAATATTTCTGAAAATGTAAAATTTTCGTCACTTGCGTGGCACAACTTTCGTGGCCAATTGCCCACGAAAGTTACAAATCATACCGCGAAAGGTTATCAAAGTGTACTGATATCACTAGAATTTATATCTTATGGTTTGTAAATGCAGTTAAAATAACCCCCTTAACGTTTTATACTTGAATTTACTACTAAGACAGTTTCCAGAGGCACAAATATGATTTATAGAAATAATGTAGCTTACTAGAAAAATATGTAGAACATGACGTCTTAAATCTTGATTTTCATTCGGCTTTCAATCGCCTGATCAATCTATTTACTAATTATATAACAGCGTAAAATAATCACAATAAGTTACTCTAAAAAAAGCATACTCATTAATTAATTAATTTTCGTGCATTATTCGTAATTACCCCAATTTGTGTAGTTTACATGAAAAAATAATGAATATCACAAAAGCAAACCTTGAAAATAATTCTTTGCCACTAATAAGAGTGATGGCAGTTTATGCCAGTCATGTTAATTTAATTAACCAAGAAAATTGTCCACTAGACTGATAAAAGAGTCTTCTTTGAGGCTACTAGATAAAGAAATGAAATCATGAGTTTGCTTCACGGGAAAAAATACAATAAAAACTAATACTATAACATCCAAGGTTAAACAATAATAATAATAATAATAATAAATAAATATCCTTTGGACATTCCTACACATCGCCATCTAGTCCCAAAGTAAGCTAATCAAAGCTTGTGTTATGGGTGCCAGACAACGGATATAATACTTAAATACTTTTTGTTTGTAAATACATACATGATATACATAGAAAACACCCAGACCAATACAAACAGACATGTTCATGCACACAAATGTTTGCATTGTGCGGGGATCGAACCCGCAACCCGCTGCGTAGTAGGCGATTTCTCGACCACTACACCAGACAGGTCGTTAAATGTGTCGTTAAATGCGTGACGTCTGGTGTTTATTTCCAAAGATGCTAAAGAAATAGTTTAATTTTTAATTGATGAGAAAAGGACGTATTTTGAACGCTCTTACAGCTATGATCCAGCAGCTACTAGTCTAAATAGTCTCACTCCAGACAAGGAAAATATCTGGAAGACTAATTTATTGCTTGTAAAGTTTATAAAGGGAATCACCTTATGCATTTGACTTTGAAAATGAGTTATGGATCTTCTCATAATAGCCGGCAAATATCTAACTACTAAAATGCAGGGTTACCTATTTGTAATTTGAGGCACTACTTTGGAGGGTAAAGAGTTGATTGCTACAGATTTGCTACCATTTACCTTAGCTTACCATTACCTTTATAACCCCAGATAATTTCGACCGAATGTGAATACTTACCAAGATTGGTCAAGGAAGTGACTCGGTTACAAAATACTAAAAATTCGATGGAGAGTATGGGTTTAAATTGTTGAATGTCAAAATACCATTGATTCGACAGTGTGTAACCGTAAAATTCAACAAAGTATCCTATCGCTGGCAGATACTTTCAGTGTTGTGTGTCGATAACAAATGCGAGTAAACAGTGAATTTGAGGTCAGTGATACCGCAAGTAAGTGCAATAAAAGACTTCGAAGGAGGGTAGATCATTAAGTCTGCAAATAACAGCTCACTCCCAACAGTTTTAGGTACCCTGTGATCATGGCACTTGCGACAGTGTTGAAATATCGGATACTCATAAATAATTTGGTACATAGTAGCAATGTCGAAGGTAAAAAACTATTCTTATGTTAGTGTTTATC
Source organism: Pyrausta purpuralis (assembly GCA_963924145.1). Classification (NCBI taxonomy): domain Eukaryota; kingdom Metazoa; phylum Arthropoda; class Insecta; order Lepidoptera; family Crambidae; genus Pyrausta; species Pyrausta purpuralis. Next base: position 13,688,251 of record OZ001664.1, read on the forward strand.
ATGAATGTTTAAAAATATATGTAATACCTAACCACATTACTTTTTGTCTCATCTTCATTTAAATATATGGTTATACTCATGGCTGTAAAATAACCAGTCACATTTATGGATATATACTTAGATTTTTATTATTATGATGTTTGTAAGTTTGTAAAAGCTAATGAACCGATAATAACATTCAATTCTTTTTATGTCAAATTATCTTTTTAGCAGCGAATATAATAAATGCAGTATTTAATTATGTATAAAGTTCAATATGAGGTAATATTTCAAGCAATTGATACTTTTATTACCGAATTATCTATCCAAAAAGACGCTGCGTAACTTTCGTGTCACGGTGAGTAACTTTCGTGGCTGACGAAATTTCAATATTAAATATCTACATGAATAATCTCTTCGTTTCTGATTCGATCTCGTAGAGAAACACCGAGCATAGCCCGCTCCATCGCTCGTTGTGTAATTCTGAGCTTCATTATAAGGCCCATAGTAAGAGACCACGTTTCGGATCCGTATGTCATCACTGGTAACACACACTGATTGAAGACTTTCGTCTTCAGACACTGAGGTAATTGAGACGAGAAGACGCTCTTGCGCAGTTTCCCGAACGCTGCCCAGCCGAGTTGGATTCGTCGATTGACCTCTTTCTCGAAGTTGGACCTACCCAATTGGATCACTTGTCCCAGGTAGACGTACTCGTCGACAACTTCGAGAGTTGAGTTCCCAATGGATACTGGAGTGGGTACAACAAGGGAACTCGACATAATTTTCGTCTTCTCCATGTTCATTTTAAGACCCACTTGTTGGGATACTCGGTCGAGGTCTTCGAGCATAGTGCCTAGATCATCCAGCGTCTTTGCCACAACGACTATGTCATCGGCAAACCGAAGGTGTGTTATGTATTCGCCATTGACGGAGATGCCGAATCCTTCCCATTCCAGGAGCTTGAAGGCGTCTTCCAATGCCGCTGTAAACAGTTTCGGAGATATAACGTCGCCCTGTCTTACACCTCTTCGCAATGGAATCGCCCTCGTATTCTGTTCCTGTACTCGGACCGACATGGTGGCGTTGTTATATAGACACTTTAACACCTCTATATACCTATAGTCTATGTGACACCGCTGAAGAGACCGAAGCACCGCCCAAGTTTCGATCGAATCAAAGGCCTTCTCATAGTCCACAAAAGCTAAACATAGAGGCATATTATACTCCTCGGACTTCTGTATAATTTGCCTTAGCGTATGAATGTGGTCTATGGTACTATAGCCTTTTCGGAAACCGGCTTGTTCGGGAGGCTGGAAGTCATCAAACCTACGTGCGAGACGATTCGTGATAACCCTTGAAAACAGCTTGTAGACATGGCTCAGGAGTGAGATGGGTCTATAGTTCTTCAATAAGGTTTTGTCTCCTTTTTTGAAAAAACAACACCACCACACTCCTGTTCCATGCCTCAGGCGTGATGCCCTCTAGCAGAACGGAATTAAAGAGTCTCTGAAGGACTTTAAGTACCGGTGTTCCACCCGCTTTCAGGAGCTCTGCTGTGATTCCGTCCTCGCCAGGTGCCTTGTTGTTTTTTAGCTGTTTCAGGGCCATCCTAATCTCGTAGAGGCTGATGTCCGGGATGTCTTCAGTGTAGTGTCGGGTCAGGATAGCTCGTGGGTCTCCGGTCGAGCTATCAACGGGTTTGGCTACTGAGGTGTACAACTGCCCATAGAACCTTTCGATCTCCCTCAAAACCTCTGCTTTCGTCGACGCTACACTGCCGTCCTCCGTCTTAAGCTTCGTCAACAGGCTTTGCCCAATAGACATGTCCCTTGCAAACACTTTGGAGCCTTGGTTTCGCTCTATTGTTTCTTTAACACTATTCGTGTTAAAGGAACGAATGTCATGTCGCAGAGATTTCATTATTCGTCTATTAAGCTGCCTGTAGGTTTGAGCATTAACGGAGGTCTGCAGTGCCATAGATCGACGTTCTGCCATAAGGTCGAGAGTGTGGACCGAGAGTTTTTGAGGTCTATTTTTACGGCCAGGTCTAAAAAACTTAGATCCGACCGTTTGGACAGTTTTCACAAACCCGTTGTTTATTTCGTCCACTGATACGCAATTCTCTAGGCAATCAAAGCGGTTTGACAACTCGAGTTGAAAGCTCTCGGGATTTTGGATATGGGCACGAGTAGGTCGGAGCGTGGACTTCATCAAGCGGGACCTTTCCAATTTGACATTTATATTCAATATGCCTCGGACCATACGGTGATCACTACCGGTTTTTACCCTGTTGATCACGGAGACATCATTGAATAACCGTCTCTTGGTGGTCATGATGAAGTCTATCTCATTTCTCGTCTTGCCATCCGGACTCAGCCAGGTCCATTTCCTTTGAGGCGGCTTCTGGAAGAAAGAGTTCATCGCAAAGAGTCCCTCCTTCTCCAGAAAGTCGGCCAGCCTATTTCCCCTGGCGTTCCTTTGACCATATCCAAAAGGTCCCACTTTCAACTCATCCTCGCCTCGCTTGCCGAGTTTTGCGTTGAAGTCCCCCATAACAACAGTGAAATAGGTTTTGGAAGTGTGTATGGCTCTACTTACGTCCTCATACATTTCCTCCACCTCTTCATCCGGGTGGTTCGAGGTCGGTGCATATACCTGTATGACCTTCAGCGAATACCTTTCGGTTATTCTGAGTATAAGGTATATCACCCTGTTCGACACACTCTCGATGGTTACGATGTTGTTTACGAGGGACCTGTGGACAAGAAACCCAACACCACCTTGGGACTTTAGGTCACCCTCCCGGTAGAAGAGCAGGTTGCCAGACTTCAGAGTTATCGTGTCCTCGCCCTCTCTACGGACTTCTGATAAACCCACTATGTCCCAGTGTAACCTGCTCAATTCTTCCTCCAACTCGAGCAACTTCTCGTCTGTCCTCAGTGTGCACGCGTTATAAGTTACCAGGGCCAGTTGTCGTTGGGGGTGGTAGCGAGATCGCCTCCGGGGATTCTTAGCACCCCCTGCCCCGCCGTTACCGTGACCGCTACCGGAATCAGGAATAGCGGGGCTGCCGGAGACTGGGGGCCTGGTTTTTTTGTGTCCTACCATATAGGGGGGTATTTGCCAGTACTCGCCACGCTTGGCAGGCGGGTTGGCGAGCGCAGAGGCGCAGTATCTTTTAAGTGTGACGCTGCTGCCCATCACAGCTCAACATTTTACTGCGCCTTTTGTTGGATGGTTATCCCGCCATCGGTCGGTCGCCAGAGCCTCGTCTGTTGAAACAGGACGCACCGCGTGAAGGTGAGGTTGGCTTGGAGCTTTGGGTCTTGGTTAAGCTCCCTTACGTCCCTACGAGATCGAATCAGAAACGAAGAGATACGTAGAAGAACCAATGTAACGGACATAGCCTTGAGAATCAGTAAGCTTAAGTGGCAATGGGCAGGGCACATAGCGCGAAGAACTGATGGCCGTTGGGGCAGGAAAGTTCTAGATTGGAGACCCTTCGACCAAAGACGCAGCGTAGGACGTCCACCAACAAGATGGACAGACGACCTTAAAAAGATCGCAGGATCAAACTGGATGCAGACCGCTAGTGATCGGTCGCTGTGGAAAGCCGTGGGGGAGGCCTATGTTCAGCAGTGGACGTCCTTTGGCTGATTATGATGATGATGATGATGATGACATGAATAATGAACCGATTTTCATGAACTTACGGATTTTGTTACAGTTTGATAGCTTCTTTAAAGCAGTATTTTTTTCATTTGAATAATATCAGTATAAATTTTCGCCACGAAGGTGACACGAAGAACACTTTCTGAAGAAATGCCCTTAGGCATTTTTCAACTGATTCGCTGGAGAATCTTTATCTTTGACGATTCTGATAATAGGACTCTCTGATACTTAATTTTGTATATTTACTCCAGCCAGCACAGCTTTGTTTGTTAAAGGCATCTAAATGAAGAATTACCTGTACCTAGGAACTAAAATATTGTCCCATCGAAAATATGGAGCCTTAATGCAGTAACTACAAATGATGATAACGAGAAAAGTTATTATATTATGAGGTACGAGAACATCATAATTCATCATAGAACACGATTGTGTTTTGCGTTTCTGTCGAAGCATCGTAGTGTCATCGAATGGTTGCAACGGCGTAGCATTGTAGTCTAAGACTCCTTTCACACTGCTACTTTTAGCAGCGATGCAGTCGCGATGCTAACGGGCGTAAGCATCGATTGAGTCGCAAAATGTCAACCGTTACACACTGCGCTACTTTTGGTATGGATAGTTACCTTTTTCAATAAGTACTTAACCCTTGCTTGTAGCGCAGTGGTAGCAGCGCTTTGGTCGTGATACCGAAGTGAAGCAACCTACACAGCGCGGTCGGTTTTTGATGGATGACCTTTCCGACCATATAGTGAAACATATTACGAGCATCTCCGTGCTTCGGCAGGCACGTTAAGCTAATATCGGTTAAGCCTAGTCAGGCGTCCTATGGGCGGCTTGATAACATCTGACAGCAGGGTTATCGCTTGTCTTGCAACACACCTCCACTAACCCGCACTGAGCCCGCGTGGTGGAGTATGGCTCAAACTACCTCATATTTGAGGTAAGGCCTTTGCCCAGCTGTGAGACATTACAGGCTAACTTTACTTACTTCATCCTTGATTTACGGTTGAAAGTCAAAAAACGATAACAATAAATAAACACGGAACACACCTCAACCATAAATTAGGGACGCATCATAAAATTATGTGTTGTATGCGAATATCGTGAACTTCGATTGGCGAACATGGATAAACTACATTTGTGAATATTGCTTAAAATTGAGAAAACCAAATCCCTACATTTCTCTCAAGCTGGGTATTTCATAGTGTACCTATAATTACCTTGACACTTAAATGAACTGTAAACGCCTATAAGCGTGTCAACAATATGATTTCTTTTGTGTTCAGATTACTGGCCACTGAAATTATCATCATCATCCCGTCGCAGGCGCGTGCGATGCCTCCCTGGGTCCGCCTTTATACGCTCACGTCTCCAGTTTGCGTTTATAAGCATGCATATCATCTTTTACGATGTCAAGTCAGCAATTTTCTGCCAAGGCCCGGCGGGGGCAGCATGGCTAGAAATTGGTTACTCACATAGCTCGCCAGTTTTCGCAATACGTTACGTTACCAGCGGAGGCAACTTCCCTGCAGTTGGTCCGCTACGAGGGTCAAACTGAAAGTTCTTAGAAAATCAAAAACTGATTACATTTAGCCAGTTATTAGTTTTATTATATCTTTTCAAAATATTGTCCATTGACGTCAATACACCGCTGCATGCGATGGAACCACTGGGAAAAGCACTTTGCCCACTCGTCCTTAGGGGTCTCTTCAATAGCATCGCGATACGCAGCCACCGCTTCTTCAGCATTCATAAACCGCTTTCCTTTAAGTTTTTCTTTAATTTTTGGAAATAAATAAAAATCACAAGGCGCGAGGTCGGGGCTATACGGCGGGTGACCCAGTAATTCAACGTTTGATGTCGCCAAATAGTCGATCGTTCGCTTGGCGGTGTGCGACGAGGCGTTGTCGTGGTGAAGGAGGATCCTACTGCGAGGTCGTTTCTCTCGAACTTTTTCCAAGACAAGTGGCAAACAATTGGTAGTGTACCATTCTGCGGAAACTGTTTTTTGATCCTCTAACACAATTGTTGCGAAATGACCTATCCTTCCAAAGAACGAGGCCACCATTTTTTTTCCCGCACTTCGATCTCTCTTCACTTTAGTTGGCAACTCCTCGAAAGGAAACACCCACTGAGCAGATTGTCTTTTGGTTTCAGGATCATAACAGTAAATCCAGCTTTCGTCACCTGTTAGTATGTCGAACACAGCATTTGAGTCACCTCCGTTAAATCTTTCAATCATTTTACGGCACCAATCCACACGATGGAGTTTTTGAGCCTTAGTCAAATTATGAGGTATCCACCGGGCGCAAAGCTTCCTGACCGCTAAATGTTCGTGGAGGATTTTGTGCACTTGACTCATACCGATGCCTGCCGAATGCTTGTCCGAATCTGCTGATAGGTCACTCTTTTGTCAGTCTCTATCATACGCCGCACAACACAGATGTTATTTTCAGTCGTCGCCGTAGAAGGCCGTCCCTCACGTACATCATCAGTGAGATTAGTGCGACCACGTTTAAACTCATTAAACCAGTTGTAAACAGTCGCACGAGATGGGGCTTCATCGTGAAAGGCCAATCGTAGTCTATCATAACTTTCTTGTTGACTTAAATGACATCGAAAGTCATAAAAAATCATTGCACGAAAATTTTCTCGTGTTAAATTCATGTTGACGTGACACAGACAATTTTCAATTTGCCGCCAAATCGTAAAACAAATGACAAATGAATGAAATATATACTCAGTAATATTGGCAAAGAGTTCTATTTTCAAATTTTAGAATATTTTTTTTATTATATTGTTTATAAGTGGCCAGTTCTAAGAACTTTCAGTTTGACCCTCGTATGTCACGAACACGCAGGCTGCCGCGAATGCAGAAGTTCCATAAGCGATCTTTTCGCGCGATTCCGCACATCCACCGCAGAATGTTCATCTCCGTGACAGCAATTCCTATTTGTTTTTTTTGACGACCCGTCTGGTGTAGTGGTCGAGAAATCGCCTACTACGCAGCGGGTGCGGGTTCGATCCCCGCACAATACAAACATTTGTGTGCATGAACATGTCTGTTTGTATTGGTCTGGGTGTTTTCTATGTATATCATGTATGTATTTACAAAAAAAAAAGTATTTAAGTATTATATCCGTTGTCTGGCACCCATAACACAAGCTTTGAGTAGCTTAGTTTGGGGCTAGATGGCGATGTGTGGGAATGTCCAAAGGAAAGGAAAGGAAAGGAAAGGAAAGGAAAGGATTTGTGTCGCTCAAGCATTAGCCACGTTCACTACCGTACAAGCGGACGGGTCTAATGATAATCATATATACCAGTCCCTTCAATTTATCTGGCATTTTGAGGTCACAAGTAACACCTTCAGTTACCTCACGCTACTTAGCCCACACTGCAGCGATAACTGCCTTGACGACGTACTGTCCACTGAAGTGAAGATATAAAGAAATGAGACACTCGGCGTTATCTACTATAAATAAATAAACAAGGTTGGAACTACTGTTTAAATGTTACACGGTCAAGTGTACGTCACCCTTATGTCATTTGATTTGTTTGACGTTGATTTTAAACTAGCCGCATCATAATTTATCAGTTGTCCAAACCTTGTTTTATTTTTTTTGTAATAAAGCTGTCTATTTAAGCATTGACGTAATATCGTTGCGTCATACAATCAACTAATGACACGTACAAATAAGCAATGCTATTTTCACTTTTAAAATTCTGATCCATTGGTTTAAAATAATAGCTAACAGGACGTTTTCTTGAATGAATATTTTTAATATGATGAGCTTTATCCTTAGAAAGTTCATCAATGAAAATCCCTCTCAATAGGATGAATTCAATTTATCTCCAGCGTTTGTTGTATTTTTACTTCTAAAAACGAGTTTGACCCATTTTAAACCGATTTTTTGCTTCAAACATAAACAGCCTGGGGCACTTACCTCTGATATAATAAGTTTTTTCCTAACATTGGTAATTAATAACAAAAATATGAGAATATTCAAAAACGAATATATAAAAATAATTTGTCTTACTAAAATACTAAACAGCCTTTCAGACATATTTATTGGTATTACGACTTTAACTCACTCATGAAAGGTATCTTTACAAACTAAAACGCAAAATCAAATGGCATTACTTTTACCGCCAGCGGGTTTTAAACCATTATCGCGCATTTAAGCCATTGGGGACTCCGTGTAAGCCCAAAAGAGTCCCTTACCCATCTCCCCTAAAAGGGAGGCGGGGGATTACAGGAGGGCGATTCGGCCAGGTAATTCAAAACTCCTGTTTGCGCCAACTGAGAATTGATCAGATTATCGTATTAGTACGGACGACATCGAAAATTCATGAAAGATTTTAAGAACTCATAACGGCTGGGGAAAAGTAACATCTCAAATCCAACATCAATGGATTTACGTATACGTTTTTGGCAGCACAAAGTAAGAACATTAGTCAGATTACAGATGACTGATGTTTACTTCAGAGGCTCTATTTTTTATCACTTGCATCAATATGGCGTGTGATATGTTTGATTTTCAAAAGAAAACCGGATAAAATCCACAGAAGAGTGATTAAAAAATGGATACCTTGATTTTGTAAGTAGCCGTATGAATATTTCACGTGATTTTCGTGGATATTTAATTAATTTTACAACGAAAATCACTCGTAATAATGACGCTAGTAATTCAAAAATATAGCTCCTGATGATTTCATATCTCATATTTTGTGTTACGCAACGCCATGGTAAATATTAGGCACTTTTAGATATATACAATAGACAGATTGGTCATCATAATTAGGAATACTAGTGTTTGATTAATAGAAAACACATCACTATTATAAAACACCTTAACAAAGCGAAATAATCGAAAATCAAACCTATTTACAACGTTGTAGTAAAATATAAGTAGGTAGGTACTCACCAGTTTCTAATTTTTCACTCACGGTCACGGTACAACATCTGCAACAAAGAAATACAAGAAAATTACTGAATTGGAACATTGAGTCACCCTCGTCACAAATTACCTAAGTTATTTTTCCAACACAATTGACCTTGCGAAGGAATTTCATATTTTTGTACCGATTCCTCCGAGGAGCTCCTCGGATGGAATTTACTGCAAAACTCATGTAATTAAACTTCGCTAAGTGGGTATTTTACGAGTCAATTACAGCATCCATGACTGTTTGTTATGAGAATGTTGCAACATTCACTCACTTGTTTTTAAGAGAAAAATCGCAAAAGATTATAATATTAAGATGACCTAAGCCTTTTCAAGTACGAGGAAATTGGTTGCTAAAAACGCACTTTTAAGCGACTGCTGCACCAGAGGTCCCGGGTTTGATCCCCAGGTCGGGCCAAAAATATTATTTACCTGTGTTTTTCTATTCAGAAATTCTTAGGGTAGCCCGGAGTTTGGAAGTTGGCTGTGTTTCACCCCCGTGCCTCGGAAAAGCACGTAAGTCGTTGGTCCTGCGCCTAATCTCTCTCCGGTCGTGTCAGATTGCTGTCCCATCGGGCTATTAGAGTAAAAGGAATTGAGAGTGCACCTGTGTTTGCGCATACACTTGTGCACATTGTAAGTGGCCACTGTAGTCGAAATCGGCCAGGGGGACTATCATTTTTATTTTGGCGAAAAGTTTTGCTGATCTGTAAATAACTCTAATAAAGAACGAACTTCTATTTATAACCTCGAACCAAAGCCAAATATTGCAATCGATTTGTTTACCCGTCCTATATTTATTCAATTTTGATTATTTCATCCATTGAGTGGCCCAAGTTGGTGCGACCCCATCCTACCCACGTCAGTCAAACCATTGTCGGGAGTGAAACAGAAATTCAATAACCCAACTCTCAATGGTCTTTTGCCCGCTTTTTGTTGCCAAGCTTATGTTTGTTTAGGAGAATCGACGACTCATTAGGGAATAAGTCGCCTTGGTATTATTGCAATATTTTAAGGGAGAATATGAGGTTTGACATCAAAAAATGTTTTATGATTGTGACTTACTTTATAATTCCAAGTTTGGGTTGTCATAATAGAAATACCGAATTAAAAAACTTTCTCAGTATAAAATCACTTCATCACTACATAGTATAAAACAAAGTCGCTTTCCGCTGTCTGTATGTATGTTTAAATCTGTAAAACTACTTAATGGATTCAATGCAGTTTTTTTTAATATACAGAGTTACTCATCACGAAGGTTTATATGTTTGTGTTTATTTATAATGTATGCATTATATAATTGTGAATCACTGATAATTTTAAAGGTTTCTAAGCAAGTACATTGCAAACGCTGGTTTAGCCCTACGAGATGGATCAAAATAACGTACTACAGTATTGTGCATTTTAAAAAGACTACAAGCTTGCGGATGTAACGTCTATCTATTAGGGATATCCGACATAACTATTTTTTATTATTTACTTTTTACGAGAAATAAAGGCTAGCATTTAAACTTTGGTCCACATATTTTTTTCTTAAAGTTAACAATTTAAAAAAAAAAACTTTTTAAACTATGATAGCGTTATGCATAAAAACTAAGTAGGATTATTTTCCCAAAATATTAGAAAATAATAACATAAATTAGGTGTTAAAAAACTTTTTAAAACAAGCTTTTATTTAAGTGACTTTGCAAGCTCCTGCCTGTATCTGATTACACATGAAACAATATTAAATGACTTGACATAATAAGAGATAAAATAGGCAATCATTATCGCGACTAGCTTTAATAAAATTTTAATTATGTAACAGGTATACAGGGCGTTGTTTTGGTCAGCGATGAGCGACTCAGGGGTGGCTGTACAAACGTTACTGATGCAAAATATATATTTATATATTTTTTTCAAATTCTCAAATTCATTTTTTTATGCGGTACAGCAATCGAGTTAAAACCACCAACACCAGGTAGCCTCTTCGTAGCATACTAGCTACGGCGTAGTATTTCTTAGATAAGCGGTACCTACGCGCTAGGGTGCGAGTTTTCCCATTAGTTTTGTATTTTTTTTTAATGTTGTGAAGAAGTTTTCTTATATAAAACTTGCTCAGAACTTAAAGAAAACATTTTTTTCAGAATAAGCATAAGTAATATTATCATCCCTGAGCTGGATGTCACTGACCAAAAAAACACCTTGTATAATATTAAATTGATTAGTTTGATGTAACTACACATTCATATTCGCCGCAAAGTACTAACAAAATGTCGTCCAAGTTGCATTTGAAATTAAGTTTTAGAGTTTGGTTAGATCAGAATGGCACGACTTTAACTTGGCTTGGAGTTCTCCCCACAGTCTGTGATAACATTTAAGATTGAATACTCCGTATTATGGAAACTAAGTACCTGATATAATTAGTTACAAAATTCCGTAGGACAGCGTATGTGTCAAATAATTTAAAAAAAACATAATTAGGCTTATTTCAGAACATTTATAGTTGTCTTTAGTAGTAGAGATACCTACTTTATTTATTTACTTTAGTGCACAACCAAAAAAATAGTACTAAAGAGGGACTTAACGCCACATGGCATTCTCTGTCCGTTATACTTTTGGGCTAAGCAGAAATGATTGTAGGCGGTGCGATAAATAAAAAGCAAAATTAGTTGCTATTACAAAAAAAAGGTACATTTTCCACATACAAAAAATACCTACATAATCAATATATGAAACACATAAAACAAAAACAAAGTGAATACAATTTATTATAAACGAAATACAAAGAAATGTATATTATAACATATACCTATACATTACACAAGCTTTAAAATACTTTAATATACTATCACCTTCGAATCAAGCCCAATGTCTACAATTTTTTATCATTTCACCGAGGCTCGTTTATAATTTATGATTTTCAACAAAACTCGTCTTATTGAGCCATTTAAAATATAAAACGTGTGTTGATAGTTTGAATACCAACTATTTAACATCAGTCGGCCGGCACGCTGGAAGTTTCTAACTAGCCTTCAGGGGACATAATAGTTTACGCTCGGAAACTTTGTCTAAACTATTTCATTTGGTTCTCCTAGCACAACTAATGTAATTTGGCCGATAAATCACTTTCTCATAGTACTGTGGGCTATACTTAAGGGTTTGTATTTAAATTTACAATTTGTTAATGACCGTAAAAACTATTGAGTTTAGATGTTTCTTTTATAATCATCAATAAAGTCGTTTGTTTGTTTAATAAAATTGATTTAAGGGTTCCGTAGCCGAACAAAGTTATATTTTGGTTTACAAAATATTGTGGTATTTTGGCTAGGTGGAAGTAAGTGGATCTCTAATTCAGTTAAAATTGGTATGGAACCCTTAGTGTCCGACTCGCACTTGGCCGGTTTTTTCTTAATATATGTTGGTATATTGGAATGCTTACTACACGCCGCATACAATGATACAGGTTGTTTTTAACGGTCGCGGATCGATAGGCCGCCGGCGATCAAAATCTATGTATATAAACACACCCATGAGGAAAATACATGTTTCCGTTATTAGCACAATGATATTAATTTTCATTTAATTTACTACAACTAAAGTATTCTCAAATGTTTTAACTTCAACTTTTCTTTGAGTGTCTGGACAAAAAGTTCCTCTTGATTCCTAACCAGGGCCAGTGCGAACACCTGGGAGTTTATGAGTCATTAGGGGGAACATTTCAACTTTTCGCATTTGTGTAATTCATGAATGTCTAATTACGGGCAATCATCATAATAGTAACCCAAAAGATTTCTGAAGACTCTGGTCTTGATTTGAAGAAGTTAGTCAAACTTTTTGTACCTCTGCAGCCTGTATGTACAGTAGTTCTCAATATAGCTTAGAATAAAGGTTAAGTTATTATCATATCCATTAAACTAAAGATATAATTGAAAAAATAATATGACTAAGAACACAATATTGGAACTTCATATTTTGAAAATAATATCATGTACATAGTAACTGAGTCCATTTAAGTCAAATTTTAGCATTTTACTACAGGCAACTATTCGTCAAAGGCATGAATTTAATAAATCACATGAAATGCTTGGTTTTTCACCTCAAGAATACATAGCTTAACTAGCTAAGCTTTTGTCTCTGCAGGACGATACATGGTAAAAATTAAGTGCAACACGCTTAATATGATGTTATAATAAAAGTCGTTAACAGGTAAAAGTCCCCGAACTTTACTGCAACTTTAAGCATTAATGCAGTTGGGCTTCTGCATCAATATTAACGCGCGACAGCATCAATGCCAAATTAAATTTGTTCATTGCGTGAGTCGCGACGTTGTCGAGGCTAAAAGTCACAGTGTGTAAGGGGTCCAAGCCGTTCGGTTATCAAGTACCTATCTCATCAAATTTAAAACAAAAGACAGCACAAATATTTTTAATAATTGACTTTGAAGGTCGGTTAAGTAATGAAACAAATGAAAATCGCGATCCCAAAAGCGAATGCAGAGAATTTGAAACCCTTAATTATACAATATTCCCTAAGATTTTTTTTACAGCAGCCACCAAAGATTGTAGCTGAAAAATACCGAACCGCCGTCCTTTGATCTACTCCCGTGCCCTGAAACTTTAATAAATGATTAAAGTTCTCGCGTCAAGAATTAGAATTACTTTCAGAAACATCTCAAGTAATTTTCTTAAAAGGAGATAATAACGAGTTTGGGAACGTGATCCAGACGGTAGGTTATGTATTGAGTTATTTAAGACTTGGATTGATAAAAATTAAATGCCTTTGGTGTATTTATACAGAGTGTCCCAAAAAGAGCGTGCTAAACTGACACTGGAGTTATTTTAGTTTTCAGATTTACTGTTTTTTTTTTAATTTTCCCACTTTTTGTCTTAAAATGGCACACCAATGGCAATGGTCTTTTGCTAAGCTTAGCAAAAGACCTTTTAAAAAAAATGATTCTCATAAAAGTGTCATAGTTTAGGAGATAATGCCACTTTTTTTCTTCTTTAGGTATACAATAAAAAAAAGTGGCATTATCTCCGCAACTATGAGACTTTTATTAGTGTTATGATGTAATTTTTATTTGAAAGGTCTATGACCAAGCTATCTTCAGTTTCAGTTTGGCACGCTCTTTTTGGGATACACAGTATACTTGAACAGCCAAACTGTGTAAAAAGGTGAACTAAACGCTATATGAACAAAGACTTTTTATGTTTCTCAAAATGCACTCATTTTACTCTGTAAAGGAATTCCTAGAATTTCGACCACTTAATAAATGAAGTTTCACATGTCCGTTTGACTGCCTGCCAGTAATTTAATTTGATTGACATGATATTTAATTAAATTTGATTTTATAAAATTTTATGAAAGTTGTTTTATAATATTTATTTGTGGATTCCGTTCTTCGTCCGTTTATTGGTAATTTTGACATGTATTATTTGTTTACTTTTATAATTGGACATTTGTATGACACTGAGGCTGATCACAGCGCACTCTCTAAACTCATTATTTATACACTTAACATCTATTTACCTGTATATAACAAATAAATGATTTAATTTGATTTGATATGGCATTCTCTACTAGTCATAACTTTTGTCTAAGCAGAAATGAGTGTGGGTGGTGCGATAATTTATATCTATATCTGATATCTCTGTTAGGAGCGTTATATCTGATATCGTGATATAAAAAGACCTTGGTGACCTTTAGATTGATCAAAATTTACCTGGAAGGATGCGTGATACCTCCCCTCATCAACCCTATTTGTTTTCATCACATTAAATAATATTTAAGTACTTAGGCGTTATATCTGATATCGTGATATAAAAAGACATTGGTGACCTTTAGATTGATCGAAATTTCCCTGGAAGGATACGTGATACCTCCCTCATCAACCATATGTGTTTTCATCACATTAAAATAATATTTAAGTACTTAGGTAACCGCGCTGCTGACGCCTAAAAACCGACGGTATCTCGTTTTCTAACTGCGAGATTAAATAACACTCCGCTTCTTTGTCGCTAAAATGACACCGTGTAAACAACATTCTAAAGTAGAAGCCTGTTACACTCAGGTCCGTTTTACACCGTCCAAACAGAGCCGTCCCAATCGTGTGAAATTAGCTGATGGAAGCAGATGTACTTACCCGGTATGTTTGGCTACTGGTGAGGTGACACAAAAGCACCCGTGAGGTGTTACACAAACATTAATATTGGACTATTTGAAAACGTGATCATTCTGCAGACACGGTGAAGGCTCACAATACTCATGTCAAGATAAAATTACGTGTTGTTTCATTCAGGTGCCAAAATCAAAATCTATACTAATATTATACGAGTAAAGCTGGAGTTTGATTAATTGTTTGTTTTAACGCGCTTATCTCAGGAACTACTGGACTTATTAAAATGAAAAAAAAAAATATGCTGGATAGATTATTTATCGAGGAAGGCATTAAGCTTAAGTGCATCACGCTGCAACGAGAGGGGAGGGAGCAAACTCAAAACGCGCGGACAAAGTTGCGGAGGACCGCTATAGTGAATAAAGAGATCAATACTACACATATTTTACTATGGAGTTACGATTTTAGAAAGATAACTTCAAAAAAATTGGTTACCTTACCTACTACTGATTGGAGAACTTATTCAATGCTACGAGTATGATAGAATCTTTAATCAAGATTGTAGTCCGTTTTTCTTTCCTCCGAATAGTTTTTTAAGACTTTTGAATAATATCAGTGATTAAAAAAAATACACACTTAAAATTTTTCGGTAAGCCAACAAAACGGTCTTAAGACCATACAATTCATCCTCTAGAAGTAAAATACCTAAAAGGTTCTGCGTAGGTTGAGTACCCTACATAGCTAGCTTGAAAGCGGTCGTCTGTATCAATGATACTTCAAGGGTTTTATATTAAATGTACTTACTTATATCCAAGTACTTAACGTGTTTGAGACGAGAAAGATCAACGTGGGCAATTCTAAATTGTGTGAAAATAGCAGGTGCAAAGCTTTTGTCCACAACACACTGGTTTGCGTGTTACAACTCAAATATTTGACAGTCTCGTTAAGCCTGTCTTGTCCTTTAGTAAAATTGTTTGCGCTTACACTGTTTTTTAATTATGATAAAATTAATTACAAATTGTGTACGTCAAGGTATGCTTTAAAATAGATGTGAGTAAAAAGATTTACTTTAATTAATAATCATAGCAAAATGAAGATACTTACAACACACATTATTTTCTTTTATATTCTAGAGTTCCAGCCGGAAACATGAAACTCCGACATACATTTGCCAAACTTTACAAATTATTCATTAGCAAATACATACTTAGTTCACAATATAGCATACACAAAGCAAACACAATAACGACTACGGTTGGCGAGCTCCTCCGATACGGCCCTAAAAGGAATATGATGACGTCAGAGATCCGGCCGAACTGCGGATAATCTGGTGCTAAGAGCTTTCGCCGATATTATATTAGGACTGTTCCAAACAAACTCCCGGACTAAGATTAGGGTGTAATGTAGAAGCAATAATAATGCGGATAATATATACCGGTACTTAGAGCTCATACGGATGGTAGCGGCAGTTGCCTGCGCTTTATCATCGCGACTCATACAATGAACAGATTAAATTTAGCATCGATGCAATCACGCGTTAGCATCATTGCAGAAAGGCTGCTGCTAACGCGCGTTAGAGTCGATGCATTCGCCAATATACTGTACATAATTTGTCAATATCCAGTTTCTGCATCGTGACTGCATCGAAACTATGTTGCGCAGTGTGTTAAGGTTGACAGTTTGCAATTGCATCGATGCTGCATCGCGTTTTGAAAACGCGCGACTCCATCGATGCTAAAAGTCGTAGTGTTTAAGGGGTCTTATGTTGACACGTTCGTTGGCTACTACTGGTGTCGAGACCCGCTCGCCTAAAGACTATTCGAGTTTCCTAACAGGTGTGTTTATCAACAGTCTTTTGTGATACTTTTGTTTACGCGACCGCTGGCGGCCTTTTGATCCGCAAGCGTTTAATTAAGGACTATAATCAAATTAATACTGAAGTCATCATCATCATCATCATTATCAGCCAAAGGACGTCCACTGCTGAACATAGGCCTCCCCCACGGATTTCCACAGCGACCGATCACTAGCGGTCTGCATCCAGTTTGATCCTGCGATCTTTATAAGGTCGTCTGTCCATCTTGTTGGTGGACGTCCCACGCTGCGTCTCTGGTCGAAGGGTCTCAAATCTAGAACTTTCCTGCCCCAACGGCCATCAGTTCTTCGCGCTATGTGCCCTGCCCATTGCCACTTGAGCTTACTGATTCTCAAGGCTATGTCCGTTACCTTAGTTCTTCTACGTATCTCCTCATTTCTGATTCGATCCCGTAGAGAAACATCCAGCATAGCCCTTTCCATCGCTCGTTGTGTGATTTTGAGCTTCATTATAAGGCCCATAGTAAGAGACCATGTTTCGGATCCGTATGTCATCACTGGTAACACACACTGGTTGAAGACTTTCGTCTTCAGACACTGAGGTAGATGAGATGAGAAGACACTCTTGCGCAATTTCCCGAACGCTGCCCAGCCGAGTTGGATTCGTCGATTGACCTCTTTCTCGAAGTTGGACCTACCCAATTGGATCACTTGTCCCAGGTAGACGTACTCGTCGACAACTTCGAGAGTTGAGTTCCCAACGGATACTGGAGTGGGTACGACAAGGGAGTTCGACATAATTTTCGTCTTTTCCATGTTCATTTTAAGACCCACTTGTTGGGATACTCGGTCAAGGTCTTCGAGCATAGTGCCAAGATCGTCCAGCGTCTTTGCCACAACAACTATATCATCGGCAAATCGGAGGTGTGTGATGTATTCGCCATTAACATTGATGCCGATTCCTTCCCATTCCAGAAGTTTGAAGGCGTCTTCCAATGCCGCTGTGAACAGTTTCGGAGATATGACATCTCCCTGTCTCACACCTCTCCGCAATGGAATCGCCTTCGTGTTCTGCTCCTGTACTCGGACCGACATGGTGGCGTTATTGTAAAGGCACCTTAACACCTCTATATACCTATAGTCTATGTGGCACCGCTGCAGAGATTGAAGCACCGCCCAAGTTTCGATCGAATCAAAGGCCTTCTCATAGTCCACAAACGCTAAGCATAGAGGCATATTATACTCCTCAGACTTCTGTATAATTTGCCTAAGCGTATGAATGTGGTCTATGGTACTAAAGCCTTTTCGGAAACCGGCTTGTTCGGGAGGCTGGAAGTCATCAAACCTACGTGCGAGACGATTCGTGATAACCCTTGAAAACAGCTTGTAGACATGGCTCAGGAGTGAGATGGGTCTGTAGTTCTTCAACAAGGTTTTGTCTCCTTTTTTGAAGAACAACACCACCACACTCCTGTTCCATGCCGCAGGCGTGATGCCCTCTAGCAGCACGGAATTAAAGAGTCTCTGAAGGACTTTAAGTACCGGTGTTCCACCCGCCTTCAGAAGCTCTGCTGTGATTCCGTCCTCGCCAGGTGCCTTGTTGTTTTTGAGCTGTTTAAGGGCCATCCTAATCTCGTAGAGGCTGATGTCCGGGATGTCTTCGGTGTAGTGACGGGTCAGGATAGCTCGTGGGTCTCTGGCCGAGCTATCAACGGGTTTGGCTACTGAGGTGTACAACTGCCCATAGAACTTTTCGATCTCCCTCAAAACCTCTGCTTTCGTCGACGCTACGCTGCCGTCCTCCGTCTTAAGTAATACTGAAGTAACGCTGTAAAACACGGTGTTTAAAAAACAGCTGACCCTTTCATATGCAATTTTGAAAGTCATAGTAGTCATAAAAGTGATAAAAAGTATATTGAATTCCTGTTGCATTTTACCCTGTTGTATGAAAGAGACTTTATAAGTATTAATGGTCATACAAGTATGATATTTATTACACCGTATAGTTTTATAATTCATAGACGAACCATGTAAGAGGTTTCGTTGATAAATAATATTGTTTTATTAAATAAACATTCATTTGTGTCATATTCTATTGTTATTTCACAGAAAAGGCAATAAGATAACACAATCACAAACACAACATGCAAAAGCAAAGCTTTGTAAAATATCAGCTTATCTCTTCATACAATAGAACAAAAGCCATGTTTTTAATATTGAATTGTTGGACGGGGTGTTTTGCAAAATACGGCTTTATATTTAGAATATTACATATAATAATTAAACAAAATGTTGACCGATCAAGCTCTTATCATCATAATTATCAGCTAAAGGACGTCAACTGCTAAAAATAGGCTTCCACCACAGTTTTGCACAGCGACTAGTAAGCGGTCGTTATCGAGTGTGATTCTGCAATCTTTACAAAGTCGTCTTGTCCATCTTGTCGGTGGACGTCCTTTGCTGCGCCTTTGGTCGAATGGTCGCCAATCTAGATCTTTTTTGCCTCAACGGCCATCAGTTCTTCGCACTATGTGCCTTGCCCACTCCACTGCCACCTGTGCTTACTTGTAATGATTCGCAGGACTAGGTCAGTTAACTCAGATCTTCTAGGTAGGCCTTGCTTCTGGTTCGAAACACCGAGCATAATCCTCCATCGAGCTCGTTGTGTGATTTAGAGCTTCTTTTCCATGCTTCCATGCATATTATCATCATTGGTACACACACTGGTTCAAAACTTTTGTTTTCAGACACTAAGGTTATCGAGACCAATTAAGCTTTACTGTTAAATTTTAGTTCATTCATGATGATATCATCATCGTTACCTTAGTCGTGATACAACAGAATCAAATCACAAGCTTGGTGCTAAACATGCGCAAATCGTTCACTGAAGTGAAATTAGTGATATAACTCAGTGAGAGCCGAAGCTATGTAATGCTCGTCTAGTTCATTTAATTCATTTAACTCATCAAATCTACTTTCACAATATCACTTACTACTTCACATTTATTCAGCTCGATCGTAAATAAAATATTGTTATAAGAATACAGCAGTCTAGAATTCCGATTATAAAACAGCTGTCTGTCTAAATTGCAACTAGAATTTGCTTGTGTGTGTAATGTGTTAATTTACATTACTTGAAAATCTGCTCAAACATCAATATATCAAACTATACTAAATTCTTATTGCAAAGACGTTAAAGAACATTTTTGCTTGAGCTATTGGACGATAGTGAACAAGTGAGTAAAGGGACAAGATTGCTGAAGTACTTAATTTGAAGCTTTCGTTCGAGAGCTACCCTACTCAACTTGGTACTGTTACACAAATATAACCAAAATTAAAATAAAATACTATTTTCGTTTCACTACTAGGTTTACAACGACAGTACCATTAAGGTATATTTTTTGCCTTGTTCACCCATTTTAAGAAGGCTTGACGTAAAAAGAGCTATTATTTCTACTTAAAGGCACTGAAGGTGAAAATAAAAATACAAACTTCTCTGCTTACGTTAATGGAAAGACAATGTCGGTAAAAAATACCCTCCGTGCACTCTGACAACGCCTATAAAAATCTAATTGACTTTATCATTGTATCAAAGGACATGACATGACAGACAGGTAAAAACAGCACCGAGAAAATACACCAATACATTAAGCCTCACTTTTACCGAAAGGGAAATTATATTAGCGTTTCAGAAAGGGCTTATATCGATTTCCTCTTACGTAAGACCTTGTGTTTTCTAATTTAAACAAGAAACGGCAACAAGAAAACCGCCATTGTCGATTTAGCTCGTCTCACGAAATTATTTTTAAATGTACTTTGTCATTCTTGTCCCTTTTTACCCAATTATTTTAGTGTTGGCTTTGTAAGTTGTCTTCATTCTTTATAGAGTTTGAAGAGGTTTCACAAATCTTGAGATGCTCTTTTTCTGTGGTTTTTAGTACAGTCATTTGTTGTTCAAAAAGGTAAGAGTGGAAGGTGAGAGGTAAGATGACGTATACGAGTATCCGTCAATACGGGTATCGTAATATAAAATCCGGAGCAATTCATAGTAAGGATTGCATAGGGATATAAAAATGCGATTACCAAAGCGATAATCATATTGCAGGATTTCGAAATTTGAAAATATGAATATTCCATAAATCCTGGGCCCCTATTTTTGAATCACTCGCGTCTAGATGGCGAGTGAAAAGCATTCATTAAAGTCGAATTTCATAATGAAAATCAGTTGAAATCCACATGGGAGGGATTGGCAGAAATACACCTTAATTTTGTAAGTACTTACGTCAATAATTTGCGTGATTATCGTAGATTTTTAATTCGTTTTCGAACAATTATCACACGCCATATTCAAGCGAGTGATTCAAAAATAGAGGCCCGCCCTGGTTCGCCTAACATATTAATATGAAAAAAAAAACCGGCCAAGTGACAGTCAGTCATGCGCACAAAGGGTTCCGTATCTACTAAATATGAAAGCACTTTCATTGCCCTAAAAATGATCTGTAACAAAATATTTGAAATTTTGAGACAAAACCGGTTGTTTCTTTTGATGACGATGGCTCACAACTTTGATTATTTTAGAATTATAAGAGACAATCAATTAAAGTATCAGTAATATTTAATTATAGTATCAGTTTCATATCTTAACGCGTTTTGCAGGAAAAAAAAAAGAAAATTCTTTTTTTTTTTAAATATGGACCAATCTGTCTTTTGGTCCATTTCATCTGTCTTTTGGTCATCATAAGTAAAAAAAATTCTTCTAAATTCATTGTTTATGCTAGTGCTGTACGTTTTTTTTACGTTTTCAGCTACTACCGTATAGTTGGGAGAGGGAAAGGGAAATCGGACTCTAACAAAAATTGAAACAGGCCACTTTATTGAAATATAATGCCAGAAAACTTACAATCATTTTAAAATACCTATTCAACGATGGGTTTGGCAAGAGAAAAAAAACATCCCCGCGTTACCTTCGCAAAATACATATTTCGGCGGGGAGATTAGCATACGAGTACTAATCCAAATCTATGTTTGTCAATGTTTGTTATGTTAAATCAATGTTTTATTGCACCTCAAATGTACTAAGAACGGACAGACGGACAAGGCGAAACTATAGGGTCCAAAAATGATATATATAACTTTATAATTTTTGGACTATGGAACCCTAAAAAGTACTAGGTGCAGGTACCTAAATGGCAAGTAAATACTTATAAGTCTCGTAAAATATTGAAATAAGTAGTTAAGTTGAATGAATAAAAATGATTGTAAATTTAAAGTATATGATTTTCAACCCAAAGTCACCTTTTCTGTTATTTGGTTTATCTAAATTCAGCTGTAAGTTCAAAAGAAAGCTAATAAGATTGGCAATGTCAATAAAATACCTAAGGCAAACAAGAATTGAAAGGGATTTCGATAAACAGATTCTTACAAAGGTTTCAAGATGTCTGCGAGTTTTTGCGGGGATTAAATTAATTACAAGAAATTGCGAGCATATTTTAAGTTTAATTCAGCCGAACTGTCTAACTTCATAAAAGTACTAAACTCTATTTTAGCAATTATTAAGTTTAACAAAGATCTAACAATTAGTGTTTTTGAATGTTCTTATAAACTCACCTTCACTTTCGTTTTAAATAACTGCTTAAATTATTAATATAGCTTCAGATAAAATTTATGATTTTGTATTTCGAAATAAACTTTTGAGACGAAAAGTTACAACAAATTATTTATTTATTTATTTGCAGTTAAGTATACTGCGTTTATTATTTCGCGTTGCTTGAATCTGTTACACCTGTTGAATGTGGCACTTCGTAAACATATAACTTACTATGTATAATTGCCTACAGAGTCATTCCAGGGCACGTTTCCATTGTCTCTTCCTATACTTTTGCTTAAATTGGTACTGACTGAGAGTCTACATATTTGCTCTATCGCCAGGAATCCATGAATCTAAAGCTAGAAACATTTCAACAGGTGTAGCAAAAAGTTATAAACGTGGACTAAGTAAGTTTTAAACTAGGAACTATGATCGAAAAATTATTATGTGTTAGCTGTAGATACTATTAATAACAAATGAGGCTGTATTTTAATCCCTAAGCTATCTATCTCGCTTTGTTTGTTCTCATCCTACAGGCCTAGATAAGTAGCAAACGATTACCGAAAACGAAAAAAAAGGAATGCAGAAACCAATGAAATTGACGTTTACATGTCGTTTACTAATCGCTGGCATTCATTTTACGGTATTAAAAACTCTCGGCGTGGTTTGATTGCGGCTCGCGCGGCCGCGGCGGGCGCCGGGGAAAATCACATCGTCGCGCGGTTTAGTTAAAATTAGCTTGAAAATAGCAGCTGCGGTGGTTTCGGGGCTGCAAAAACCGGCGTGCTCGTGAGTTTTAGAAGAAACTATAATCACAAGAGTATCAAGCATAAGAGGACTTGAGGTCACCATCGACAATAATCTGTTATTTGATGAGCATATTGACACAATAATTAAAAAGGCCTCCAAGGCACTGGGATTTGTCCTTCGGCTTTCTGCAGAGTTTACAAACGTAAAAACTTTTAAAATTCATTATTGTGCATTTGTACGCAGTCACCTTGAGTACGCATCACAAGTCTGGAACCCTAACTATAACATTTATATTTCGAGATTGGAAAGTATTCAAAAGCGGTTTCTCAGATACATTCAATTTAGAACAGGCAAACACGACATCGACTACTTGTCGCGATGCAGGAGACATAATATGCTATACCTTTATACAAGCGCAGAGAGATAGCAAATTTGTCTTATATTCACAAGATTGCTGGTGGTTTGGTGGACTGTCCTGTGCTGTTAAGCCAGCTGTGCATTTGCACACCACGGAAACCTCTGAGGAAGCCCAACCTTTTGCACGTCCCTATAGTTATCAGAAATGTCAGGCGGAATTCTTATTTACTCAGAGCAGCTAATCTTTTAAACGAATGTTAGTACGTCAATGGGTTTGATTTGTTTGGTACAAGTGTAAGTCAGGTTAAGAAAAGATTATCTAACGACTTTTTTTAATGTTGAACTTGGCTTTGCTTTTGTGAATTAGTTTTATTAATTTAAGCGACAAATGTTTGATTTGCTAGCTTTTTTACTTTTCTTTTTTGTTATACCAGTGGAGACATGTAAATGGCTTTTTATTTATAGTTTTTAAGCAATCTTGTTCTAGCTGTAAGTCCTCCAAAAATTGTAAAGTAAAACCGCTCTCTCGCGGCCGCGACGGGCACGGGTGAAAACCGCGCCGTGAGTTCTTTGAGTTTTGTTTTTACTTTTTACATACAAATCTGCATTTTATAAAGGCTGCGGGCCGACAACCGCAGTGGGCGCAGGCGAAAACTGCACCATGAGTTCTGCTGTTACGGTACGGAAGTATCGACATAATTACCTGTTAAACAAACAGGTGGCGTTTAAAAAGCGCTGAGACATAATTGATGTTCTGTGTATTTATTGTTAGAAAATATTTATTGAATTAATTTAAGATATAGCTACTAAGTTAAAAGGATATTTGATGCAGTAGAAAATCAGAAAATTTAAATTATCAACGCGCAAAAATTTTGCTTCAGACTTCAGCCGCTGGTACAAAAATAAACAGTGCGGATTTTTCGTGAGGCAACGGACATACTGTCGGGTCTGGGGACGCGGTTATCCCAAGTTTCCGTGTGTGTACACCTCACATCTTGCGCTATCGCAAACCCACCTCCTTGTAACTGTCAACCCAATTTTCCACTCGCTAAGTTTAGTGGTAACATTTTAGAATAAGTAAATTAGCGCGCTAACCGATAGTAAGTACTGACTGATAATAGGTGCGAGTTTTCAAGGCCTGTATTCATTTAGCAAACCAAATTAATTCTTCAGCCTTTAACAGATTCTGACAGCCGAAACTAAAGATTATTGGTAAACAACAAAGAAAGGAGTTAAAAGAAGTAATTAAATATGACATCAAAATTGTTTTTTTCTCTTTAAAAAACACGTATTGTACAAATATTATCAAACATGTTTAGGGTGACCTAGTAAGTATAGACATGTTCTTGTCGCAGGTTACCACGCTCCTACAATAAATTATTACAAAAAATTGAGTGTGTAAGAACTTCACACAATAATAAATTAAAATACGGATAATCAGCATGCATTTAAGACAAAAATGAAGTAAGACGTACAAATGTACCTCGCTTGATATCAGTTTGTGAACAGTATTTAAATACTGAGGAACATCATCTTTTATTCTGCAAAAAACAAATGTTAACGAAACAAAAATAATTACGACTGCAAATAATAACGAAGCAAACAGAGATGTTTGAAATACGAAAGGTAGGTATCAATAAAGGAAAATGCTCGAACTATTCGATATTTACGTTGTTTGCCTCTAATGGATATTGAAGCTCAGAAATCAATTACTTCAAAACATTGGATTGGATTGTGGAATGCGCCGAGAGCGCGGTATTAATGCGATTTTCGTGCAATACGTGTACGTGCACGAGTTTTCGAAGGTATTTAGGACACGTGCTCGGCTGAACAAATGTCATCGGAAGGCGATAACTATACTATCACTAATAATTTGCGTCAAAGTATTCGTATAGTAACGTAATCATTAGTATGAGAATCTGAAAGCGCCTCTATCGGACGTAAAACAAACTAAATTTGGCAGCTCAAATACCTGACATTTATTGTGCGTAAACATTTTGTATAGTGTTTAACTGGATTTGCGAGCACGAACCTTTCTTTGACGTATAGTAGAGTTACAACAAGATTACTTGAGATTCTGAGTGTCAAAAATGAGTGAAGATAAACTAGGTAACTTTTACGGAAAAGACCGCCTATTTTTTTTTCTGGAATAGGAAAGATTCGGCATCAACGTTAATAGCAAATATATCTCTCACCTCCGGCTTACTGACAATATACTATTCGTGCAGGCAAAGATGAGATTTTGGAACTACAGTCGAAAGCCTTGATCGAGCCTTACAACAAGTGATTCTAAGAAATAGGTCTATCAACGAATCCAACGTGGCCGGCTAGGCAGAGGTCGGGAAACTGCGCAAGTAGGCAGAGGTCGGGAAACTGCGCAAGAGCGTCTTCTCGTCTCATTAACCTCAGTGTTTGAAGACGAAAGTCTTCAACGGGTGTGTGTGTACTAGTGAGAACGTACGGATCCGAAACATAGTTTCGTACTATGTGTGCTCAAAATCTCACATATAACAACAGACAGAGCTTTGGCTTTTGGCGAGAAATAAAGAAACGTGTGAAATAAAGAATACGTTTGTGGTCATATTTATAATTCTGAAATTAAGACATTGCAGTAGAAATATGAAATTTATTACAATATTTTTATACTCTTTATTTTTAACTTGAAAATAAATCAGGAACAGGGACACTTATAACCGGTGTATCGATTTTGATCATGTTGGGTTCATCTTTGCTCTGATTATGACATATGGGAGTAACGAAGACCGCCGGAACTGCTAAACTCACTTTATTTCTTCTAGCTGGGTAGGCGTATTTCCATACATTGTATTTTGGTCTGCCTTCATTCTGAAAAATAGTATGTATATATGTTATATTGACGTTAATGCTTTTCATTCCATTTGTTAAAAACAGCGTCAGGAGAGCTCACAGGAGAGCTGAGGGGCTTGGACAATTTCTTGAGAAATAAGATCTAGCTAGAGTTTATCTCGCTATAATAGCCAATGAATCACACTTTAATCACAAATCCTTGTATTACTTTTACGTACTTACTTTTAAAAAAACTGAAATATTCGAAACGTTCATTCGTTCGTTTCGTTCAAATTTCATCATTTTTACTAAATCTTTTGTAAAACTTTTAAGCTTGTTACAATATGATGGCATAACGTCAATCTGTCAATTGACAGTCTAGTAAACAGTTCAAAAATCTAAAGATTACAGAAAAACATATATCTTCATATTTTAATAGACCAAAATTTTACATTTACTAACCCTACCAAACATATTGATCGTAATTTTGTGTCGTTATTGATATCTCTTAGATTTTACTCGAATATCATGATATTTTTCGATAATATTCATAAAAAAAGATCGCTTAACTTGTTTCTGTAAGCCTAACACGCACGCCTCGATACCGTTTATCGCGTCAGTTAAAATATAACATTTACTAAACTACATGTTTCCCCCATTGTTTTTACTTGGAAGGCAATTCTAATTGCTTTTAAAGACAAATGAATACATACACGTAAGTAAAAACCTGTTTAAATATGGTTAAAATGACGTTTGAAATTTATTGATTGCTGCGATGAATGATAAATAGACGCATATCTTAGTCCCGCAGGACGTGTCATTCAACGGCCAATATTGGGATAGCGCTGGGAGTAATAGTGCAAAAAAATGTTAGAACATCACTGTTTTGGCCACCAAGTAAGCCAAACGATTTTGCTGATGAATCTAACATTTCTCCGATGAATGAAGTAACTAGCAAATTGATTCGCCTACTGCCAATAACACAGCGAAACAAGATCTCAGTAATAAACGGTGGGCTTATGAAGCAATAGAAAATCTTGCCAACTTTCATTTGTTTTAGATAAACATTGGAAAACAAACCCCGTGGTTTATTTGTTCAGAGTTTGTACAAGAGCTTTTACGTGGGATCCCGCACACAATCCGAACTAAAATACTTTGTACCGGCCGAAGGACACTCATAATACGAGTAGCGAGGTTGAAAAAGATTTTTACTGATCTGTGAGAATATTATATTTTTGTTTTATCTATACTAATACTATGAAGCTAAAGAGTTTGTTTGTTTGTTTTAACGTGCTAATTTCAAGAAATTCTGGACCCATAATAAAAAGTATTTTTTTAAATAGCTAGGAAGGCTATAAAACATCACGCTGCTTGCTTCGAGTAGGAAAAGAGCAAACTCAAAACGCGCGGAAGCAATAGCAGGGGACCGCTAGTAATATTAGATTCAGTTCCATAGATCTTAAGATCCGTCGACTGTATTTCTTTTTTGTATGTTTGTTATCTCATATCTCAGTTGTTAGTCGACCGATTCGAAAAAATTTTTCGCCTACTTAGAGGGTGTACCTTCTAGTTGGTCCCATTGTTGCCGATTTGGGATCTGAAGATGGGATCTTTGTGTAATCGAGTAATAGAGGGAAACCCTCAAATTTTAAAGGCACGTATAGTGTTGTTTTACTAAAATCTGAATGTCGACGTATTGTTACGTCTGATAGTCCACATCTTGTGGGGCTGAGCTGATAGTGGAACTTCTTAACGCTTAGGAGTTCAGTAATTATAATGACAGAACATATAGGTAGTTTGTAGCTTCTTAAAGAACAGAGTCATAAGGTGCAACTTCCCCCCCCCCCCCCCCTCTCTTGTAAACTCTAAAAATGGAGAAATAAAATTAACTATACTACACTAAAAAGTCTTAAATAAACTCTCGAACATTGAAAGGAAAGGAATCCATTTTAGGGAAACAATTTCATTTTGGAGTCAGTGCCATCACTTTGAAAATTCAGCCTCACCTGTCGCAGCACCGACTAGACTCCAAAAAGAAATTGTTTCCCTAAAATGGATTCCTTTCCTTTCAATGTTCAAGAGTTTATTTAAGACTTTTTAGTGCATTTTGGTTTTGAAGTCAGTTTTTACTTTTTTAAAGTTAATTTTATTTTTAGTTTATCTTAACTTATGCTAAGTGTTTTTTAAGAGCTTATTCTTTAATGGGCTATCTGAGAATATTCAAATCCTCTTTGTCCAGTTTTAATGATTTGATTATTTACTCGATTTTGGAGCCATAAGGAAGGGTGTCCATTTTAACAGTCTATGTGTATTAAGGCTATTTTTTTTCCGTGTAATGGTATAAAGAGATAACGATTTATTGATTAAATTTCTAGTAATGGATTGAAAGTGTGGAAAATCGGTCAGTAGATCCGATATTGAAATCTATTTACCCTGTTGTCAGGAGTTGATGATAACTTCTTCGCATCATTTACTATCGTTATGTATTATAGGTCACTTAAAGACACCGATCACTCAAAATATACATAAAGCTAAATATGCTGCTTTAAATCTTCTGTTTGTGCCAAATGCTTGTTTTAAAGATGACGTTGGTTGTTTTTCTTTGTGTAACATTAAACAATGTCACGTTACCCTGTCTGTTTGATTGAATCTTTACTTAAAAACAACGAAATAATTTTGTAAGGTCATCATTAATAAGCAGCCCGGTAGACCTGCCTGAGAGACGCCGCCTTCAAAAAACTGTCTAGTAAGATCCAAATAAATCATTTATTTAAATTTAAAAGAAACATTTTTTTTTGAGTTTGTTTCTCCTAAATACAAGACGATTGCATGATTTAAGCTTTTTAGACAGTTTTTTGAAACCCTTTTTTATTTTATAAGTTTTTTTTTGTTCATACGTGTTAACTAAGTAAAATCAATACGCTTGGACGAACTTGGATTTGAATCTTTTGCTTCATAAAGATGAAATAAGAAACCAAAAATTTGCGCACGGGCGGGACTTGAACCAGCAACCTTTTGGCAAACCGGGCCAAACGCTCTTACCAATAGCTAGATGGCGCTAAGCGTCACGCAATTGACGTTTTCATAAGAAACCAAATTTCGCAGGGTCGGACTAACAGCACGGTAGCTCAATTGGTAAGAGCGTTTGGCCCGGTTTGCCAAAAAGTTGCTGGTTCAAGTCCCGCCCGTGCGCAAATTTTTGGTTTCTTATTTCATCTTTATGAATTGGATTTGAATCGTCATTTTGTGTCCGAATATACTTTGACTTCAAACTGACAGTATTACTCGTATCTTGAGTAATTATGTTAAAGCGTCCGCGACTGTGAATACATACTATCACTCCCTGCGAACGTGCGTACTGAATTTTGAAAAGAATCTGCCTGCCGCCCGCACCTCTCACAAACCCCGGTCACGCCTCCCTCAATGAAGCGGTTTACCTAAAGGCTTTGATGTAAAATTTTATTGAATTAATTTATAAATACTTATACTCACATCACGAACACCAATCGGAGAACGGCCAGATAGTATTTTTTTTCGAAATTGATTAGCTTTTGATTTTAGACAAGGCCTGATAAGTCTAAACAGAGTCGAGGATGGAGCGAGCCTGAAAGAGGTATTGTATTGTATGTAAAGTAAGGATAATACTGTATACACATCCCATTGTGACTGCGTCCAACCTGCAAGACATCTAGCTTCTAGATAAATCCAGATTCTAGATAGATACAGCGTTCAGTGTAAACGTCGTCGGAAATCTAGTTATCCGTGAGGTGGTATAAGATAAAGTCAAACAGTAGTAATAGTCCCCCTAGCCGATTTCGACTACGGTGGCCAGTCACAACGACTAACCGACTGCGCGAGACATATGATAGTGCACAAGTGTGTGCACAAACACAGGTGCACTATCTATTCCTTTCACTCTCATAGCCCGACGGGACAGCAATCTGACACGATCGGAGAGAGTTTAGGCGCAGTACCAACGGCTTTACGTGCTTTTCCGAGGCACGGGGGTGTAACACCGCCAACTTCCAAACTCCGGGCTACCCTAAGATTTTCTGACCCGGGGATCGAACCCGGGACCTCTGGCGCAGCCGTCGCTTTTAAAGTGCGACCCTTTTACCACTGCGCCACTGAGGCAATTAAAAAAAAAGTCTAACAGTATAACTGGTCTAATAGAGACAAGTGTAATATTGATACTGTATATTCAATTAGAGGTATAAGCTCGGCAATGTTCGGACAACAGCACGTCAAGGTAAACACTGCAGTATCTTATGCGGTTGTAATAAGGGCTAGTTTGCAACAAAAGTAGGTAACCTGATGCGCGGCCACTGTACCTATACGATTTAAGTTACCAATTAGCAACAGTTTCTGTGACCTGAACGAAAGGTTTACATGTGAAAACTTTTGTACCTATCCATTAACTCCGACCTTAAAGTGTTTGTTTAATATACTATATAACCTTTTTGTTAATTAAAACTGGTGATCGGCCATTGAGTAGTACATGAAAGGCAATGGAAACCCGATAAGTTCAAAGAAAATCATTGGGTATCAGTCAACATAATTATTATTTATTAATGTGGAAAACGACTACGAAGAAAACATAGACCCTTTACACACTGCGACTTTTAGCTGCAATGCAGTCGCGATGCTGACGCGCGTAAGCATGCAGTTGCAAAATTGCAACCTACACACTGCGCTACTTTTAGCGTCGATGCAGTCGCGCTTCTGCATCGCTGCTAACGCGCAACTGCATCGATGCTAAATTAAATCTGTTCATTGCGTATGTCGCGATGCTAAAGCGCGTTTTCAAAACGCGCGACTGCATCGATGCTAAAAGTCGCAGTGTGTAAAGGGTCATAGATATAGCTTCTATCTAGATCGTTTGAATAGTAATAAAATAGACAGCTGTATTTCTCAGAGATTAATTTTATCATCGTTCTCGACGTTTTAAAGACTCTATAGCGTTTGTGGTTACGGATAAACCAATAATACGATGAGTCGTTTGAATATGATAATATGTTTTCGTAGATTTTTTTTTCCAATAACCCTATCCTATATTTTTAAAACAAGACGTGTGTTTTAGCAAATCGCTCTAACGGTATTAGTGTCACGGGAAACCCAGTTATCCCCGGAGTGGAATTAGCGGACGGCAACAGAATTACAGGTGCTAATAGCGGTTAATAGGCTAGTACTATAGTATATCCGGGCGATACAGTGCTATAACTTTATGTCAGAAGTGAAACTTTGATTATCGTCATGGTTCCAATCCTACATATCAATACTAAGGTATCACTGTGCCGCTAATTGCAACTCTTCTACAGTCAGCGCGTTAGCAACTGAGTTGTAAGGGTACAATGTAATTGGCGTTTGGATTCGATAAATGTGAAATTGGCGGAAAGGGAGGAATATAAAGTCATTTATTTTTTGTAAAATATATTTAAATAATCAAAGTAAGCTCCGTTGTTATCTATGCACTTTTGCCATCTCAAAGGTAATTCATTAATCCCTTTACTAAAAAAAGTCATGGGAACGAGAATCAATAAACTCTTTGAAGGCGGTTTGGACTGCCGCATCGGGGTTGAATTTTTTGCCTTGTAAGAAGTTGTCCAAATTCCGGAAAAAATGGTAATCCGTTGGAGCAAGGTCCGGGGAGCACGGTGGATGTCGCAGACATTCCAATTGTAGCTCATCTAACTTAGTGGTTGTGTTTTTGCAGTGTGTGGTCTTGCGTTGTCGTGAAGCAGCAGTGGCCTAGAGCGATTGACCAATCTCCGTTGTTGAGCAGCTAGTTCTTCCTTCATGGTTTGCAGTTGCTGACAAAATATATCTGCCGTAATCGTTTGGCCAGATTTTAGAAAGCTGTAGTGAAACACCGGAGCAAGTTCACCAAACACTCACAAGCAACTTTTTCTGAGACAAATTTCGCTTAGGGCAGGGTTTGGCTGGGTCTCCAGGGTTCAGCCATTGCGACGAGTGTTTCCGATTATCGTACAGTATCCAGTTTTCATCACAAGTAATGATTCGATTTAAAGTCACTTCATTATTGTGTCGGTTGAGCAAAGTAACACAGCAGTCGATGCGTGTTTGCAAATTCGATTCACTCAATTCATTAGGTACCCATCGTTCAAGTTTTTTTTATTATCCCGATTTGTTACAAGTGGATCAAACAGTTTTATCACTTAATCCGAAGCCTGTAGCTATCTCTGAAGTGCTTTGTGACGGATCCGCTTCCACAATAGCCTTTAATTCTTCATTTTCCACTTTAGTCTCCGGCCTTCCACGGGGTTGGTTCTGAAGGTCGAAATTTCTAGAACGTAAACGTTGAAACCAAAAACGTACCGTGCTTTCTTTTGCGAAACCGTACACATCATTAATCCTTCGAGCTGTTTCTGCAGCACTGGTGCCACGGTAGAACTCGTACTCGTAAATATACCGATATTTTAGGTTTTCCATTGTGCGGTAATAAGCGACGCAAAGAAAAAAAATAATGAGGAAAAAACAAATGAATGACTGTTTTCAAAACTCAAAAGTACCTACCAGCTAAATGAATTTATAAATTTGTATTTGGAATTCGTAACCAAAGAGGAGATATTTCAGATCGAAGTGGGCAGGACGACAAAACGCTAATTTCTTATGTAAGGACCTATTACAATTCTTTTATGTACGCATAATATCACATATTACATTTTAATAGAAACAATCCATCTGCTTACATTTCTGGATAATATGTCGCATCTCTTTCTACTCGCTTGTGGTATGCTTGTGGCAGAATACGAATACACAGACACGGAAGTCGATAGAGTGGCCTGAATCCTCAGGGGGACGATTGAGTTTTGAACGCATCTTAACTGCAATGAAAACCGAATCTAAAACACACTTAAGCTTATTCTGATTTATGGCAGTCTAATCATCTACCCTATTTAAATAATCAGTAGGTAAGTATGTATTTATTTTCACCGACTTCGAAAAAAGAGGTAATCAATTCAATGTGCATGTATGTGATATCGTTGGAGTTTTATAATATTTGAGTATGTGGATCGAGTAAAACTCCCAAACACGTGTGCTTAATTTCGTAAGTGTATCTCTGCTTGAATGTTTATGCCAATATTTGTCCTCGAATTTCTCGATAATGAGAAGTCATAGTGAGATAATTATTATTTATTTCAATAAGGTATATTCCAACATAGTACCGACTCCAAATGAATTGGTTTCTCCTAAATAAAAGACAAATCCATTCTTTAAAGCTTATTTTTTTATTTTATTTCTACTGTAGGTTTTAGGATGATAAAATACCGGTCTCACTATCAAACTCTTAAAAAAAACTTCTTAAATGCAAAAAGTCTCAAATAAACAGATGACTCTCTGAGAATAGAACTATTTCTGCCTCACCCAATGGTTGACTGGTAGATAATGCTTTAAAGCATTAAGTCCGCCATTTGTTCTTCATTTTTTTTGTGCGATAAAGAATATATAAAATAAATACGCAGTCTGGCCGTCCATACAATTACAATTAAAAATAAGAAAGATGTTACATTTCTATACGTTTAATTTGAAATCTGTCATTTTTATACGATTGCTAATTGTGTTTTCTAATTTTGGCGCCAATACATTTTATAATATTTTGCGATATTAAAATGGAGTGGGGTGATAAAGAGAACCGAATCGTTGTGATTGCATTACACAAAGTTGGTATGGAGCCAAATGCAATTTTTAAAACTCTCCATACGCTTGGTATTAGTCAAATGTTTGTGTACCGGGCTATCAATAGGTACAATGAGACCTCCTCTGATTGTGACAGAAAAAGATCTGGTCGTCCACGTAGTGTCCGTACGTAAAAGGTGGTCAAAGCAGTAAGGGAAAGAATTCGCAGAAATCCTGTCCGAAAGCAAAAGATTTTATCTCGGGAGATGAAAATAGCACCCAGAACCATGACGCGTATTTTAAATGATTACTTAGGACTTGCAGCCTATAAGAGACGCACTCGTCATTTTTTAACTGATAATTTAAAAAGAATAGGGTGGTAAAATCGAAAAAACTATTGAAGCGTACGCAAAGGGAGGTCACAGAAAAAAAATTTTTACGGATGAGAAAATCTTTACAATTTAGCAACATTTCAACAAACAAAATGACCGTATTTATGCTCAAACGTCTAGCTTAGGAAGCTTCCCAATTAGTCGGCAGAGTGCAACGTGAGCATTACCGGACTTCAGTGATGGTTTAGTGGGGTGTTAGCTATGAAGGACTGAGCTATACTTTTGTGAAAAAGGTAACAAAACATCGGCACAAGAGAAGATACCATTCTTGAGGAGGTAGTAAGCCCCTTAACAACACCATGTTCAAAAACCAAGCATGGTCTTTCCAACAAGACTCGGCGCCGGGTCATAAAGCTCGGTCCAAGCAGTCTTGGTTAGAAGCGAACGTTTTGGACTTCATCAGAGCTGAAGACTGGCCGTGGTCTAGTCCCGATCTTAATCCGCTGGATTATGATTTATGGTCAGTTTTAGAGAGTTCGGCTTACTCTGAACGCCATCTTAATTTTGAGTCCCTAATACAATCCATACGATTGGCAGTGAAGAATTTTCCCATGGAAAGAGTGCGTGCTCTATTGATAACTGGCCTCAACGTTTAAAGGACTGTATTGCAGCTAATGGAGACCACTTCGAATAAGCTTTTTCTATTTTAAATTGTTTTATAATTACGTATAAAACTAACACACTGTAAGAAATATTATTTACATTTTTTTTCTTTCTGACAATATTTATGGCAAGACTAGGTATAAACAGTTGACTTTTTGAAGCAAAGGACTCCATTTGGCAAACGATTTTTTTTTTGGAGTCGGTGCCCTGATAGAGTCAAGAGTTTATTTAAGACTATTTTGCGTTTTAGTTTTGAAGTCGGTATTTACTCTTTATGTAAAAGTTATTTTTTGCCATTTTTTTGTGATTATTGGAGGGGAAGAGAATTGCACCTTTAGACTCCTCTTTAATAAGCTACAAATAATTATAATTAGTTCTGTCATTATAATCACAGAACTCATAAACATTAAAAAGTTCCACCATAAGCTCAGCTCCATACAATCAGACGCACAACATGTCAGCATTAAGGTTCTAGTACGAACTCTACACGTGCCTTCAAAATTTGAGGGTTTTCATCGATTGGACCAAGATCCCATCATCAAATCCCGACTTGGCAACAAAAAAAAAACAAAAAAGAAACAGTCCACAAATTACTAAGATATAAATAAACATACAAACAAAAAAATAATTATGCACCTACGCAGATATTTATTACCCGCGACAGAACACTAAACGTGCGTTTGGGGTAATGGGGTGAGAGGAAGTTTGTGTGTTAGTGTTCGAATTAATAGTGCGCAAACGGCAATTGCCTTATTTTTTTCTACAGTGTGGTCGTAATTTATGGACAATGGTTCTTAGATATAAATTATAGTGTTAATCTACCAAGGGGCGCTGCAGTTGCCATTTCTTTTTTTCTTAAAATGACTTTTAAATGTTCCCATCTCCATAACGGCTTAACCGGTTGACATGCAGTTATCTGCAATGGATGGATGCGCTGCAGTTGCCATTTCTGTCTTTCGTAAAATGACTATCGAAATTTCCCATGTAGTTGTAGAACGGATTGAGCAATTGAAATGCGGTTTTCTAGAGTAATATATTAGTGGTGGTTTTAAGATAGACATCATAGTACTAATCCATCAGAGAGGCAACAGTTACTATATCTTTTCTCGTAAAATGACTCAAATGTTCCCATTTATACTCAAACAGCTTGACCGATTGACATATAGTTATCTGCAGTGGATTTGTAATATCGTCTATGATTTATAGATAGGCATAGTAATATTCCGCTAAGGGACGATTCAGTTACGTGTTCTCTGATACATCTCTGGTATGGTTTTGAACGTCGTAGTTTTTTTCAAAGTTGCAATTTTGTTTTTTATTAAGGTTATTGTTCAATCTTCATTGATGAACGCGATGTTTTGCTTAAAACTTTATCTGTGGCTGTCTTTGCTCACACTGGCACTTATAATACTATTTACCTTGCTAATTAAAAACAAAATGGTCAGCACAACCTTATGAAAATTCGCGGCACCGCACCACCTAAGTATGTTGAACCGCAAATAACTGAAAATAGCCGGGAGCGAAAGCGTGGGAGGTTTTTCGACCTTTCTGTCGAATTTTCATTGTCTTTTAATACTCTGCTCTTTAATATTTAATAACCTCTAAGTTGCAAAACTTGGCGAGAGTCGATGCTGAAATTACTTGAATGTTTTTGTTACTCAACTCTCTGACATAGACACTTCATTAATAAGCTTCAAAAGTTGTTGTCAACGTACTTCGAGATAAATGTGTGGGCATTAACTTACTTGAAGTTTTTTTATTAGGATAATATGCCATATCAATGGCGTTTTTAACTTTTAAATAAATGTTTGTTCATCTGACGACCTCCGTAGTGTAGTGGCTAAGCACGCTTAGAGGTTCCAGATTCGACTCCCGGTCGAATCAATGCAGAAATCATAATTTTCTATATTGTCTCTGGTCTGGGTTTATTGGTACCACCGTTGTGTCTGATTTACATGACCCAAGTACATTGGCTACCTTCTTTAGGGTGCAACGCATGTGTTTGGTGTCCAATATTTTTTTTCTTTTATCAGTACAAAGGAAAGTCATGTTACTGACACTACTTTTACTCGAGGACAGGTGAACCGATTTTCATGATTTTTCGTTGTTGGAATTATTTTGGTCCCAAATAGGATAATAATGATAAAAACTGCTTCGCCGCCGGATAAGGTCGTGGCATGACGAAGTGCACTAGGACTGCTAGTTATAACTAAACACTAATACTCTTTACCAAAATAATCACTGCTAGTTTGCTCCGTCTCTTTCCGTCAC
Organism: Pyrausta purpuralis; assembly: GCA_963924145.1. Taxonomy (NCBI): domain Eukaryota; kingdom Metazoa; phylum Arthropoda; class Insecta; order Lepidoptera; family Crambidae; genus Pyrausta; species Pyrausta purpuralis. The sequence goes on from OZ001664.1 coordinate 13,725,160, forward strand.
AGCATGATGTTTTGTAGCTTAAAGCCTTCTTTGATAAATACGCTAATAAACACAAAAAATTCAAATCGGTCCAGTAGTTCCTGAGATTACCGCGTTCAAACAAACAAACTCTTCAGCTTTATAATATTAGTATAACTACGAGTTTCTAATTTTACTTCATGTATCTAACTTAACTCTTTGATTCAGATACAAAAAACAATCAGTGGAATAAAACATTGTAAGCCCATTAACGTCGGTCACATCTCAAGACCTGAGGATTTCCGATTACAGATTTCACTGTCTGTGGCAAATCCGCCACAAGTGATTACAACGTCGAATGCGCCGCCATTATCCTGTAATAAACTGGCCGAACGGTGATTTGATAGCACCGTGGAAATGATCTAAAGAGGAGGGAGAAAGATGGAGAGGGCTAGGCTCAGTATTTCTATAAGTAATTGAATCAGAAATGAGGAGATACGTAGAAGAACTAAGGTCACAGACATAGCGAATCAGTAAGCTCAAGGGGAAATTGGAGGGCTCAGGGAAAAGTTATATGAGATGGTTCGACCAAGGCGCAGCGTAGAACGTTAACCGACAATGTAGACAGACGACCTTATAAAGATGCAGGATGACACTATATGCAGACCGCATGCAACTTGTTGCTGTGAAAAACTGTAAATGATACCCTATGTTCAGCTGTCGACGTTCTTTGGCTGAGAATGAGGATGATGAGTATTTTGAAAATGATCATTTTCCGATGCTATAAAGTGACAGTCACCTTTTGTAGCATGTTATTTACTTCGTAGTAATTCAATGATGTAGCTCGTAGCATAATAACAATGACCGTAAAATATCAGTTAATAGAAACTCGACCTGAATACTATTTTTTAAATATATCTTTCTGTTATGAACTTCTTTAGGCAGTTATCTTTTGAAATGGAAACTACTTTTATTTTAAGGCATTAAAATAATATATTTTTTATAAGCCGAAATTAATGTGTTACGCGCACACAGCCTTCACACTTTGATAGCTGTGTGCATGCGCCTTCGCAATACATTGTGTAGTATGCTCTTAGAAGATTTTAATTTAATATTCTGAAGTTTTTTTTCTTTGACAGTAAATATCTCCGCAACGCGTTATTTCCCAGGTTAGTTCGAGAAAATGACCGTATAGATGAAGGAAACATGGTCTTCGGAAAGTACAAATGCGATCGATAGTGTAGAATGACAAATTTCACAGTCAAAGAAAAGCTCCTAAGTTGCACCATTCTGCCACGGCATGCGCTGTGGTCGTTCTATACCCCCACCGTACATTCTGTCCGCATGTTCCCATATCACAAACACGAAATATAAATATATCCGTAAAGTGTTTTAATTCAATAAGTTTTAATAAAACAATTAATATCATTGCCCAATCATAATTCTAATGTGTTTGGTAAATAAATTAGTTAGACTGTTAAACAAACTCCGTTGGTTAAATTAAAACACATCGATTTGTCTCCAAACCGAATGCTGACCAACGAACCTGGGTGTAATTGGATTACAATCGTAATATTTAAATGCTCATAAATATTTACAATTGTTCTCTTACGCTTGTAACGGGCTTTTTGCATTTTAACAAGAATCTTGAATACGAAGAGCACTTTAAATAAAAAAGAAATGAGGATTTCAGTTTAGTACAATAAAGATTCACAGTGTAACATTATAAAAAATAATTTATTCATTCTGTTGAAATTGCCATAGCTGCATATTAATATATATTTTTATTTATTTATAATAAGATTAGACCATGAGAACATTATTAGTACGAACCAGAAGGTAAGTATCAAAAGTCTGTGAAATACGAATATTAAAAAAAAGTAAAGGTATTGTTTGTCAACCAAATTTTCACTTCGTTACTGTAAAAATGTTGCAACTATTTCAAAGCAAATGCCAAAAATATTTTCCGCAGTGTACGAGTACCTAGCCTAAAACAGCCTGCCACCGAATATAAGCAGAATATTAAACTTGACAGCTGTTTTTTTTTCGCTCAGTTTATTATTGCTTTTTATTCTCTTGATCATCGTGAATCTTATTTTGGCGGATTTTAACGTCGACCCTTAGAATTAATGAGGGTCTGTCACAAGCGATGAATGAATGTTTTCCTTCGAAATTGTTTATTAGCTTTCGTTGAATTATCAGTTTCACCACCATATTTTATTTTTTACATAATCGAGGTGAGACTGAATTTCGAACAACACGAGAAAAGAGTAATCATAGTTATAACCAAACTATAAATAATTATATAGAAGAATCTTGAAATTTTTGTATGACTTGATTTGTATCAACCAAGTCGTAGAAAGATTTTAAGATAGGTTTCCGTATTTTTTGAACTATTTTTTCTTCTATTTTGGGGTCCGTAGTCCAACATGGAACCCTTATAGTGTCGCTATGTCCGTCTATCCGCAGTTCAACGCAGAGACAATTTCAATGCATCAGACTTCGCCCGCTGAGATGCTAGAGGCATGAACTTGTGACTGTTACTGGAATATGTATTCTAATCTCGTCACCAAACAAATTTTTATAAAAAAAATAGTTAATTTGGGGTAGCTATCATAATCATAAACTTCTTGTCAAAAGTGTTGGGTATCGTTGGTTAGGTGTTTTAAAATGAATATGAGTTTTCTCGCATCATTTTTTGATTGGCATTTTTCCGTAACACTCAGTTTTAAAGGACAAATTTTTGTTGGAGCCCAATGTCCTAACTCTCCCAACTAAGCGGTAGTAGGTTGATAAGTGAAAACATCACAGTCCTAGCATACCTATTTGATTAATTTTAAAAAAGGAAAACTATCTCAACTATGATACGTAAACAAATTATAGAGTTGTTGTTCATAAACTTAGGGCATAACAATTTGAATGTTAATATTTGCTTAAAAAAGTATACCTCCAAAACGCGTTAAGATGTTAAACTAAACCTGTAGTTAAATATTGATTTTAAATGATTCTTAGCTGTAAAAAAACAAAATTGGGAGTCCGCGCCATCAAAAGATATAACCGGTTTTGTCTCATAATTTCGGATATTTTGTTAGAAAAAAGTTAGTAGTGTCTGTCTGTGGTATCCCGTATCAGAGCTCCCAAACTGATGAACCGATTTTTGTTTGGATTTGTTTGTGAGGTACCTATTTTTCATGAAAATCTGTTCAGTCTTTTGGGAGCTATGACACGGGATACCACAGACAGATATGACTTACTTCCATAAGTCTGTTCAAAATAAGGTAACAGGCTCGTAGTCGGTTTGACCAGTCATCAATGGCGGCAAGAAGATGCTTTGCTTCTCGGACCTGAGTTCGCTTCAGTGACTCCAAATTTGGATGTGACCTTCGACAGGCCCTGAGCTCTAACTAACTTTATAAGGAATAATCCAGCGAGTTGAGGTTGGGGCTGGAGGAGGGCTATACGTTCGCCGCAATGAAGGCCGGCACATTTTCCCTCAAACGGGGTGGGTGGTTTTTGCCTTATTGGATGGTACTGAGTCTTGCTAGAAGGCTCAATATTTGTTGTAAAATGTAGAAAGAGACAGAAATTTCACATCAGACTCTAAAATGTCACTGTGATAATTCTTGGCTTTGACCTTGACGCCTTGTTGGCAGAACCTTGCAACACGCAAAGTTTTCACCTCCCTGAAAATCGCCATAGTTTTTTTCCCGCTCTAAATAGCGAAATCACAATTGCACGTAATTATTTGGTTCTCAACATCACAAGAAAATCGACAGAAATGAATTTATAAAAGAAAATAATTAAAAGTGAACATACCCAATTCGAAATTGGAAAAACAAATAAATAGCATATTTTATTTATTTTTTTAAGTTTAAAGTTTGTAGCAAGACTGGTACTTAACACACGATATTGGTTTTCATGATAAGCGGTACAGCTTACCACGGAAATGCTTTGTATTCGGTCAGGGCTGTCTTTACCCACACACATGTAATAAATTGGCATTTATGCGTGTTACGGAGTACGCATGTGACCATAGCCTACGCAACGTTCATACCTGTTGTTTGAACAGTGAACTTTTTTACTACTAAAACCATTTTCATAACGCGCCATACTATTTCAAGTTGGAGTCTACTTGATCCCTACCATTATTTGATAGCACTAAAATTGAGTTTCTTTACATATCTGACTACACAAAAACTGTGAAAGTATCAGATACGGAAAGGCTAAACGTTCAATAAACTGGATGAGACAAATAGAAATCGCGCCAAATCCGCGACATCCGGAGCAACAAATAAACGGCAAAATAACTGTCTCAATAACACAGACGCGTAGGCCGAGGGATAGGAAACATGTTTACTTACATGATATCACATACAAAATTCTTAAGTCCCTTGAAAGTTGAGTTTCACCATTATGTGGGCAACGATTTGACTTGCGAATAATTTTATTTATACGCGATGAAATTAGCTCACATGGCAGGGTTCGCTAAAAACCAGCGTCAGGTCCTTTAGGGTTAGAGGACTTGACTTATGCTAAGTGAGGTCCTATTGTTACGGACATCACTGACACACACATGCACTGCATGGCCGGCTTTTCAAAGTGTAACTTTTGTTTTGATTGTTTATTTATTTTTTATTTTGCTTATAACGAAGTACATGTGTTTGTTTGTTTTTTACGTATGTGTATGTTTGTGATGTCCATTTTCAATGCCGAGCTTTCTCGGTCTGTTTAGATACCGTCTCAAATCAAATATGTTGGAGTCAAAAATATTACCTGGCCAACTATCAGGTACCTATTTCAGAAAGTCAAACGTTATTTTGTGAGTGTGGAAATGTTAATAAAGTTTTAACAATAAGTCTTTTAACAACCCTACAAAATAAAGAATAAAGTCTATACATCAAGATCGTAGGCCACCAGACTAAACATACACGCCTTCAATCCCCTGAAGTATGAAGCAACAGATTGCGACGTTCGCAGCGAGGACGGGACGCCATGAAATCGATATTGCAAGATTATCGCTACGTAAGCCCGAGTAGGCTTTTATTCGATACTAGCTTTATGTTGTTTCATAAACGTCGTTGGTTGCTAGACAAATGATTTATGTGTTTTTTTTAATCCGTTTTGGACCGGTTTACAGAAGGTAGGACTAAGAGAGGTATAATAATCAGTCGGGTCAATATATTGACCCGATTGATTGATTGATTCTATAGAAATCATTTTTTTCTATATTGTCTCGAGTCTGGATATTGTGGTACCACCGTTGTGTCTGATTTCCATAACACAAGTGCAATTAGCTATTTACTTTGGAATCAGGGGTGCGATTGTGTAAAGCAATCGTATTCATTTGACAATTCAAAACGTACGGTATGGTCTGTCAAACGGTAAAGAACAAAGGGTTTGACAGATCAAACCGTACGTTATGAACTGTCAAATGAATACGATTGCTTTACGCAATTCCAGCTCAGAGCAATGTATGTGTTTGGTGTCCAATATTTATATTTTGATACTAACTTACAAAAATATCACTCTTATTTGGGTACAATAAATATTATTGTATTTAACAAATAAATAAAATATAATAAACACCAACCAACTTAGATTGTTCAAAAAGAAAAAGAAGAAAGAAATAGAACGTAAACTTAACAAATTTCTCTACTTAGTCGGTATGAATGACGGTTGAATATTTTTTTTTGTTTTAGTTCTTCCGATTTAGTTTCGATTTTATGCCATTAAGGATCCCTAAATTAAAGATTAAGGATTAAGGAGCTATGAAATTACAGCTTATTTACTAGATACTTGAAGAATGCCTCACAATTTAACATTCTCAGTCAGTAACAAGGTAAATTTACGGTGATACGTGTGATCGTCGCAGATTGTGGTATGAATCGATACTACGTATCCATAAACGTTTCGGGGCTTGGCAGTTTTTTATGGCCCTCGTATTTCTTCACAATGGGATCACGTGTCGTTTGTCAACCCTTGTTATTTTCGCACGCAACTCCAATGAATTCAAATCAATGTAAGGTGTGACTTTGAACAGTTTAGTGTGAATCAGATATCACACCCCCGAATAGAAAGCGTTTTTATTATTATTTGATGGTCAGACATGTTGCTTATGATGAAATATGACTGTCGGTTTACTTTTTTCGGGATTGTATTAGTTCTTCAGAAATATATATATATATATATATATATATACATGTATGGCACATAGTAAGCAATTTCTTACTATGAATTTCGATTTGCATCCAGTTTGATTATGCGATCTTTACAAGGTCATCTGTCCATCTTGTTGGTGGACGTCCTACGCTGCGTCTTTGGTCGAAGGGTCTCCAATCTAGAATTTTTTGCCCCAACGGCCATCAGTTCTTCGCGCTATGTGCCCTGCCCATTGCCACTAGAGTTTACTGATTCTCAAGGCTATGTCAGTTACCTTAGCTTTACATAAGGACTATAATTTGGCATGCTTGTACATATTTTGGGTAGATTTTTTTAACACGGATTACTGAATGTAATATTTGGTATCAAAACATTCAATGCTGAAAGACAACTAAAAAAACATCAGAGATGCTACATATGTACATTCTTGAAGAAAACATGGCTACATTTTTGTTTTTATAGTGTATTGTCACTTAAAAACTAAATAATATAAATTGCACTTGTAAAAAGTATTTTTGGCCTTACGCTATCCCGGCGTATGCCTGTACCACTCGGCCACTGTCACATCAGCAAGCCTGTTGAATTTGCAAGCTCTTACTTTAACGCGTAGGCTGCGTGACGCCATCAATGTTGCGAGATTGCTCTCACAATATCCGAAGGAAATATTTTTACAAATATTTAACACTCGGTCAAGATGAACGAAGCCAATTGATAATTAAATTTTGTTTTTATAGTGTTTTTTCACTGTACAAACTTAATAATATAAAACATGGTTCTCAAATCATCCGTGTGACAAGTGAGTGAGCACCTCTACCCGTATATTGACAGAGACACAGAAGGAGCCGTTCGCGCGGAAAACCTCTCAGATTTCTTTCGGACAGTTAAGTTGGGGACCTTTTCAACTTAATTTTCTTGTCGGTTAAGTATCTGCGTAGGCCTTTCCGGAGTGGTTAGGGAACAATCGGAAAACACTTTGTCATTGAAAGAAAATTTCCGTGCAAATGTTAGTTTAGGCAAAGGACCTATGAAAACTTTTAACGCTTTTTTGGAGGTTGTTAAAAATTTTTACTTGAGTCATTCTTAATGAGTATTTTACGCCCTTGTCGAAATCGAGACAACTAGGTGGCGATTTTGACGAAAATCGTTTTTTTTTGTGATTGCAAGTTTAACCGTTTACCTCAAAGGTGAAGTATAATGTCTACACGTGAAAAACCGGCCAAGTGCGAGTCGGACTCGCACACTAAGGGTTCTGTGCCAACTTTAACTGATCCACTTACCTCCACTTAGCCAAAATACCACATTATATTTAGTTGACAGCAAATACAATTTTGAAATTTCATAATATTTAAATGAATAACAAAGTTATGTTTGCGGTTGTGTACAATGTGCTATATCTCAAAAACATCTTGTTCGATCCCGTCCTAGCCAATAAAGTGGCTGTGACATACGGACAGACAGACAGACTTGACGAAACTATAAGGGTTCTGTTTTTTTGCCATTCGGCTACGGGACCCAAACTACGGAATAAAAACTATCGCACGAACAAAATCGATATGCATAAAAATCGTAACCATGATAAATCAAAAACAATTGTTTTGTCGGCAAAGAATTAAATCCAAGTAAACCAATAAAACCAAGTTTTCTTAGTATTCGATCGTTTGATATCAACAAACAGGCTCCAAATTATCTTTTGTTTCTTTAAATTCTGTGTTCGAAATTAAAAAAAAGACTATTGAATGACATTGTGATTGTGCCAGGTTCAAAACTGCATAAAAACTTTTTGCTCGACCTAATATAAAATTTTAGCTAGGACCAAACGAAACTGAAAATACAAGGTGGGCCAATAGATGTGTCCAGAAGTGTATTTCAAAGCAAATGCCAAAAATATTTTCCGCAGTGTACGAGTACCCAGCCTAAAACAGCCTGCCACCGAATATAAGCAGAATATTAAACTTGACAGCTGTTTTTTTTTTCGCTCAGTTTATTATTGCTTTTTATTCTCTTGATCATCGTGAATCTTATTTTGGCGGATTTTAACGTCGACCCTTAGAATTAATGAGGGTCTGTCACAAGCGATGAATGAATGTTTTCCTTCGAAATTGTTTATTAGCTTTCGTTGAATTATCAGTTTCACCACTATATTTTACTTTTTACATAATCGAGGTGAGACTGAATTTCGAACAACACGAGAAAAGAGTAATCATAGTTATAACCAAATTATACATAATTATATAGAATCTTGAAATTTTTGTATGACTTGATTTGTATCAACCAAGTCGTAGAAAGATTTTAAGATAGGTTCCTGTAATTTTTAAACAATTTTTCTTCTATTTTGGGGTCCGTAGTCCAACATGGAACCCTTATAGTGTCGCTATGTCCGTCTATCCGCAGTTCAACGCATATACCTGAGATGCTAGAGGCATAAACTTGTAACTGTTACTGGAATATGTATTCTTATCTCGTCACCAAACAATTTTTTTTAAAAAAATAGTTGATTTGGGGTAGCTATCATAATCATAAACTTCTTGTCAAAAGTGGTGGGTATCGTTGGTGAGGTGTTTTAAAATGAATATAAGTTTTCTCGCATTATTTTTTGATTGGCATTTTTCCGTAACACTCAGTTTTAAAGGACAAATTTTTGTTGGAGCCCAATGTCGTAACTCTCCCAACTAAGCGGTAGTAGGTTGATAAGTGAAAACATCACAGTCCTAGCATACCTATTTGATTAATTTTAAAAAAGGAAAACTATCGCAACTATGATACGAAAACAAATTATAGAGTTGTTGTTCATAAACTTAGGGCATAACAATTTGAATGTTAATATTTGCTTAAAAAAGTATACCTCCAAAACGCGTTAAGATGTTAAACTAAACCTGTAGTTAAATATTGATTTTAAATGATTCTTAGCTGTAAAAAACAAAATTGGGAGTCCGCGCCATCAAAAGATATAACCGGTTTTGTCTCATAATTTCGGATATTTTGTTAGAAAAAAGTTTGTAGTGTCTGTCTGTGGTATCCCGTATCAGAGCTCCCAAACTGATGAACCGATTTTTGTTTGGAATTGTTTGTGAGGTACTTATTTTTCATGAAAATCTGTTCAGTCTTTTGGGAGCTATGACACGGGATACCACAGACAGATATGGCTTACTTCCATAAGTCTGTTCAAAATAAGGTAACAGGCTCGTAGTCGGTTTGACCAGTCATCAATGGCGGCAAGAAGATGCTTTGCTTCTCGGACCTGAGTTCGCTTCAGTGACTCCAAATTTGGATGTGACCTTCGACAGGCCCTGAGCTCTAACTAACTTTATAAGGAATAATCCAGCGAGTTGAGGTTGGGGCTGGAGGAGGGCTATACGTTCGCCGCAATGAAGGCCGGCACATTTTCCCTCAAACGGGGTGGGTGGTTTTTGCCTTATTGGATGGTACTGAGTCTTGCTAGAAGGCTCAATATTTGTTGTAAAATGTAGAAAGAGACAGAAATTTCACATCAGACTCTAAAATGTCACTGTGATAATTCTTGGCTTTGACCTTGACGCCTTGTTGGCAGAACCTTGCAACACGCAAAGTTTTCACCTCCCTGAAAATCGCCATAGTTTTTTTCCCGCTCTAAATAGCGAAATCACAATTGCACGTAATTATTTGGTTCTCAACATCACAAGAAAATCGACAGAAATGAATTTATAAAAGAAAATAATTAAAAGTGAACATACCCAATTCGAAATTGGAAAAACAAATAAATAGCATATTTTATTTATTTTTTTAAGTTTAAAGTTTGTAGCAAGACTGGTACTTAACACACGATATTGGTTTTCATGATAAGCGGTACAGCTTACCACGGAAATGCTTTGTATTCGGTCAGGGCTGTCTTTACCCACACACATGTAATAAATTGGCATTTATGCGTGTTACGGAGTACGCATGTGACCATAGCCTACGCAACGTTCATACCTGTTGTTTGAACAGTGAACTTTTTTACTACTAAAACCATTTTCATAACGCGCCATACTATTTCAAGTTGGAGTCTACTTGATCCCTACCATTATTTGATAGCACTAAAATTGAGTTTCTTTACATATCTGACTACACAAAAACTGTGAAAGTATCAGATACGGAAAGGCTAAACGTTCAATAAACTGGATGAGACAAATAGAAATCGCGCCAAATCCGCGACATCCGGAGCAACAAATAAACGGCAAAATAACTGTCTCAATAACACAGACGCGTAGGCCGAGGGATAGGAAACATGTTTACTTACATGATATCACATACAAAATTCTTAAGTCCCTTGAAAGTTGAGTTTCACCATTATGTGGGCAACGATTTGACTTGCGAATAATTTTATTTATACGCGATGAAATTAGCTCACATGGCAGGGTTCGCTAAAAACCAGCGTCAGGTCCTTTAGGGTTAGAGGACTTGACTTATGCTAAGTGAGGTCCTATTGTTACGGACATCACTGACACACACATGCACTGCATGGCCGGCTTTTCAAAGTGTAACTTTTGTTTTGATTGTTTATTTATTTTTTATTTTGCTTATAACGAAGTACATGTGTTTGTTTGTTTTTTACGTATGTGTATGTTTGTGATGTCCATTTTCAATGCCGAGCTTTCTCGGTCTGTTTAGATACCGTCTCAAATCAAATATGTTGGAGTCAAAAATATTACCTGGCCAACTATCAGGTACCTATTTCAGAAAGTCAAACGTTATTTTGTGAGTGTGGAAATGTTAATAAAGTTTTAACAATAAGTCTTTTAACAACCCTACAAAATAAAGAATAAAGTCTATACATCAAGATCGTAGGCCACCAGACTAAACATACACGCCTTCAATCCCCTGAAGTATGAAGCAACAGATTGCGACGTTCGCAGCGAGGACGGGACGCCATGAAATCGATATTGCAAGATTATCGCTACGTAAGCCCGAGTAGGCTTTTATTCGATACTAGCTTTATGTTGTTTCATAAACGTCGTTGGTTGCTAGACAAATGATTTATGTGTTTTTTTTAATCCGTTTTGGACCGGTTTACAGAAGGTAGGACTAAGAGAGGTATAATAATCAGTCGGGTCAATATATTGACCCGATTGATTGATTGATTCTATAGAAATCATTTTTTTCTATATTGTCTCGAGTCTGGATATTGTGGTACCACCGTTGTGTCTGATTTCCATAACACAAGTGCAATTAGCTATTTACTTTGGAATCAGGGGTGCGATTGTGTAAAGCAATCGTATTCATTTGACAATTCAAAACGTACGGTATGGTCTGTCAAACGGTAAAGAACAAAGGGTTTGACAGATCAAACCGTACGTTATGAACTGTCAAATGAATACGATTGCTTTACGCAATTCCAGCTCAGAGCAATGTATGTGTTTGGTGTCCAATATTTATATTTTGATACTAACTTACAAAAATATCACTCTTATTTGGGTACAATAAATATTATTGTATTTAACAAATAAATAAAATATAATAAACACCAACCAACTTAGATTGTTCAAAAAGAAAAAGAAGAAAGAAATAGAACGTAAACTTAACAAATTTCTCTACTTAGTCGGTATGAATGACGGTTGAATATTTTTTTTTGTTTTAGTTCTTCCGATTTAGTTTCGATTTTATGCCATTAAGGATCCCTAAATTAAAGATTAAGGATTAAGGAGCTATGAAATTACAGCTTATTTACTAGATACTTGAAGAATGCCTCACAATTTAACATTCTCAGTCAGTAACAAGGTAAATTTACGGTGATACGTGTGATCGTCGCAGATTGTGGTATGAATCGATACTACGTATCCATAAACGTTTCGGGGCTTGGCAGTTTTTTATGGCCCTCGTATTTCTTCACAATGGGATCACGTGTCGTTTGTCAACCCTTGTTATTTTCGCACGCAACTCCAATGAATTCAAATCAATGTAAGGTGTGACTTTGAACAGTTTAGTGTGAATCAGATATCACACCCCCGAATAGAAAGCGTTTTTATTATTATTTGATGGTCAGACATGTTGCTTATGATGAAATATGACTGTCGGTTTACTTTTTTCGGGATTGTATTAGTTCTTCAGAAATATATATATATATATATATACATGTATGGCACATAGTAAGCAATTTCTTACTATGAATTTCGATTTGCATCCAGTTTGATTATGCGATCTTTACAAGGTCATCTGTCCATCTTGTTGGTGGACGTCCTACGCTGCGTCTTTGGTCGAAGGGTCTCCAATCTAGAATTTTTTGCCCCAACGGCCATCAGTTCTTCGCGCTATGTGCCCTGCCCATTGCCACTAGAGTTTACTGATTCTCAAGGCTATGTCAGTTACCTTAGCTTTACATGAGGACTATAATTTGGCATGCTTGTACATATTTTGGGTAGATTTTTTTAACACGGATTACTGAATGTAATATTTGGTATCAAAACATTCAATGCTGAAAGACAACTAAAAAAACATCAGAGATGCTACATATGTACATTCTTGAAGAAAACATGGCTACATTTTTGTTTTTATAGTGTATTGTCACTTAAAAACTAAATAATATAAATTGCACTTGTAAAAAGTATTTTTGGCCTTACGCTATCCCGGCGTATGCCTGTACCACTCGGCCACTGTCACATCAGCAAGCCTGTTGAATTTGCAAGCTCTTACTTTAACGCGTAGGCTGCGTGACGCCATCAATGTTGCGAGATTGCTCTCACAATATCCGAAGGAAATATTTTTACAAATATTTAACACTCGGTCAAGATGAACGAAGCCAATTGATAATTAAATTTTGTTTTTATAGTGTTTTTTCACTGTACAAACTTAATAATATAAAACATGGTTCTCAAATCATCCGTGTGACAAGTGAGTGAGCACCTCTACCCGTATATTGACAGAGACACAGAAGGAGCCGTTCGCGCGGAAAACCTCTCAGATTTCTTTCGGACAGTTAAGTTGGGGACCTTTTCAACTTAATTTTCTTGTCGGTTAAGTATCTTCGTAGGCCTTTCCGGAGTGGTTAGGGAACAATCGGAAAACACTTTGTCATTGAAAGAAAATTTCCGTGCAAATGTTAGTTTAGGCAAAGGACCTATGAAAACTTTTAACGCTTTTTTTGAGGTTGTTAAAAAATTTTACTTGAGTCATTCTTAATGAGTATTTTTCGCCCTTGTCGAAATCGAGACAACTAGGTGGCGATTGTGACGAAAATGGTATTTTTTTTGTGATTGCGAGTTTAACCGTTTACCTCAAAGGTGAAGTATAATGTCTACACGTGAAAAACCGGCCAAGTGCGAGTCGGACTCGCACACTAAGGGTTCTGTGCCAACTTTAACTGATCCACTGACCTCCACTTAGCCAAAATACCACATTATATTTAGTTGACAGCAAATACAATTTTGAAATTTCATAATATTTAAATGAATAACAAAGTTATGTTTGCGGTTGTGTAAAATGTGCTTTATCTCAAAAACTTCTCGTTCGATCCCGTCCTAGCCAATAAAGTGGCTGTGACATACTGACAGACAGACAGACAGACAGACTTGACGAAACTATAAGGGTTCTGTTTTTTTGCCATTCGGCTACGGGACCCAAACTACGGAATAAAAACTATCGCACGAACAAAATCGATATGCATAAAAATCGTAACCATGATAAATCAAAAACAATTGTTTTGTTGGCAAAGAAAATTCGATCGGTGAACTTTTTTCGTATACTGCACAAGAATCTGCCCGCTGGTGTGTTGTCTGGCTCATACTTATACCATGATATGGTTAAGTTCTTAAGGTTTTGACTGCCACAAACTAGACACAATAAGAAAAATATTGTTTGGGGGTTACCGGTGACCACTATAGCGCCCAATCTGTAAAGGAGTTGCAGAACTTTTAAATAAGGCATTTAAAATTTGAAGTGTTTTATGTATTTTGATCAAATAAAAATGAACTATTTCTCATTTAAATAGTAATAGTGTACTATAGGAAAAAGACTAACCAAACAATTTTAACAAAAATCTTTAAAGGCAACCTAAATTCTGAAATGTTCAAAGCACCTGGCAAAATGGAACTGTTTCTTATTAAAATATCTTATTTCATCAATCTCATCAAAGCGGATTAAACAAGACTCGTCGGGTTGTAATAATAACGTCCCGAAAGCTTCTAATTAGTAAAGGGTGAGACGTTCGGGATGGTGGAATAAACAAAATAGATGTAGATATACGATGAATCTACAATTTTTACAAACGATTCAAGATACTGGTACATTTATCAAATGGCGATGGTCACAGCGATGTTAAGATGAGCAGTTGTCAAAAACAATATATATATACATTTAGAAGGATGGCCACTTTAACGTTATTTATAATGGTGTTATTCCTAAATAATTGAAAATTTCAATTTCATTCAATTGTTGTGTTTAATCGATTATAAAAAAAAAAAATCATTATTATGATGATGATTGTAGGAAACATAATTTATTTGTTTTGTAAAATATCTCATAATGTATTTATGGAATGTATCAAAGAGTACAAATATGTAAAATCTAATATTAATATTGCTATTGAAAGAGAGTGCCCAGATTTTTATCAGGTACTCCTTACAAAAACTGTTTTGTAATTTCCTTTGTTAAAAGCTTTATGTTACGTTGATTATTTATCAAAATGAGTTAAACCACATTATTGAAACTTCATTAAACAAGTCAATTAATCGCGTACAATTGAATTGTTGCAACTCTAATGGTACTACGCAAGCAACAATAAAAATTATAAGTTCGGTTGAAGCTATCATTCAGAGTAAAGTCATTTCAGGGACCTAAACAGCACCTAACTTATTAAATGAAGGCAACTTATAAACAATTTAGTAACAGGAAGAGAAAAAAGAGGTTATGAGATTTTGGAGATGTCCTATCCCGTTATTTTATCAATACTTTTAAGAAAACAAGCATTGCAACGTTAACGCATGCAACAGGTTTTACTCGTACTATCATAAAAAATAAACTTTGTTGAGATAACTTACAAAAGATGCATTATTTATTACTTAGTTGATTCAAAACTGGCCTGTGGCTTACACCAACAGACTACAGGCATCTTAGATAAAACCTCTTTTCAAAACGGGCTGTTCATAAGCAACAAGTTCATCACTAGATAGTTCCGAAGACACCGTAGGCTTACCACTTACAAAATACAAAATCGACACAAAAATTGACCTCAATTCAAATATAAGATGACGCATCGCGACACAAATACGAAAAAAATAAATAACCAAAAGACGTGAAGTGCAAGTGATTTTGAGTCTTAAAGTGGTAAGGCGACAAAGACGTCTTCAGTTCATCGTCAAGCTATTTTATTTAAATGGACTATTTTTCAACTAAATGAAACTAAGAGGCTTCAGTCAACTCATCCCGCTCAAAACTTATCCGCCGGGATAACTTGTCCACATAATTTTTTTTTTGGTCAACTCATCCCGCTTTAAAGAAAAGATTTATTCATTCTTATATTTGAAATATTAGTACATTCTTGAACAAAAGAGAAATAAATATAAGCAATGAGCTTGGTCGCAGTCGTTTGACATGAAGTTCTAAAAAAAACTAACACCACCCGTGTTATGAGAGTAAAATCAAACAATCAAAAACCACAGTTTAATAAAATAATAAAAATCAGTCTTTGGATTTAAAAGGATTTTCTTAAAACGTTTTAAAATCACAGTATTTTCATTTAAAGTTAGGTATAAAAAATCATCATTATTTTGTAAGTTTGTTGTTGTATTTGTAAAACTAACAAAGTTAAGCACTTTATTTTTTGTCTGTACAAGATGCAAAATAAATCATTGGGATAAGTTGTCCAATTCAAAAATTTCACAAGATCAACATCCCGTGTAATGAGATCGAGCGGGATGAGTTCACCAAAGCCACCTAGTCTGTTGTGCTGATGACTGTAGAGGTATCGTCGTTAGCATCAGGTTATCCATTTTTTATATTCATAAAGATGAAATAAGAAACCAAAAATTTGCGCACGGGCGGGACTTGAACCAGCAACCTTTTGGCAAACCGGGCCAAACGCTCTTACCAATTGAGCTACCGTGCTGTTAGTCCGACCCTGCGAAATTTGTGGTTTCTTATGTAAACGTCAATTGCGTGACGCTTAGCGCCATCTAGCCGTCTGTTTATGAAACAGATTCATTCATCCATTTTTGTTGCAAACGAGCCCTTATGACAACTGCATAAGATACTACACAGTGTTTATCTTGACGTTCTGTCTTCCGTACATGAAAATACGGTTACCCTTTTAGAATTTGTATGCAAATTCGCGTTGATTGCATCGCGATCGCGTTTGATCGGTAACGTTCATTAAATTACAGCGGAATAAACACTTTACTGTTAAAGGAATATACGGTAAACGATTTTTTGCGATTAGTTCGTTGTGACATAAAATTTAAGCTGTTATTAATATTATCGTTTAATCGAACTTGAATATAAGATTTCAGTAGTGTAATCTTACTCATGAGGATAATACGTGTAAAACGTTACACAGAGCTATGAATAAACGTAATACATAAAGCAGCTCTTATAATAACTAAAGTAATAATAAACGTTGACTTTTTCATAATTTCTATGAATAAATAAAAATAAATATTGTTGATAGTAGTAGAAAACATAATGTTTTTTTTATAACTCTTAAAATTTATGCTATTATACTTTTGGACAGCACAAACTATAAATACAAATATTTAATCATACTTTTTGGAATTCTATTACTTAGTGACGACACTTTTACCTTTTGAATCACGACGAACTGCAGCCCATCAAATGTAATTTTGGTCTATCTAATTAAAATAGTCTTATTTACTCGTATGTACACTCGACCATAAATCGTGCCTATTCTTCTCAGATTGTAGTGTATTCCACCGTAAAAAGCCCAAATGAAAAATAAGTTGCCGTTAACAAAAAAAAAATGTAGCTTAACCTTGTTCTAAACTGCACCCATTACAAATTCATACCAATCCTAAAATAATCTCAATTTTCTTACAGCTACTTTAAGTTTTCAATGCAAGTTCACTAAAAAAATTGAGCTTAAGAATAATAACTTGTCTTCTAAACAACACGTAATAACACAATAAAAAAGTATCAAAAGATTCACTTAGAAGGACAGAAATAAAAACAGCTAGAGTTACTTCATGATATGTGCTTCGTTATTGTTTATTTATACTGAAAAGTCGATAGTGGTCATGTCAATGGAAAGTTGAAATAACAATAGGTACACTTACTTAAAAAAACGTGATGGAATAATAAAAATAAAAATACTTTATTGCACTTCATAAACATAATAATTACACAGGATAGTATCTTATATATTCGCTATAAGAGCAATTTAGGCGGTTTTATTGCTTGAAGCAATTTATTCCAGACAACCTTTAATATATATTTTTAGCAATATGTTAACGTGTCAATACGACATAATAATAATTTGTAAATCGTGGCTGGCGGACGATGTCCTTGACTCGGAATTGTTTAGTGATAGGTATTTAGTTTACAGGCGCGATCGGGATCCTAGTTGTTTTTATAGCGATAAGAAGGGCGGGGGTGTGTTTTGATAGCGGTGTCTAAGCGTCTACCTTCACGTAGGCTTGCACAATACGAGAGTAAATGCGAACATTTACTCTCGTATTCAAAATCAAAATCAAAATCAAAAAAATATTTATTCAATTTAGGACACAATATGCCACTTATGAACGTCAAATGTACAGTGAAAAATAAAATAAAAATAATTGTGCCCTGAAGGGGCCGAATCATGTCTCCTTATCTTTTGGGCCCTACCAGCGCTTCGAGACAGAACACAGACAATTAGGCAAGTGCTGAGAAGAAACGCCGGAACAAACTCAGTCACCACTAGCTGCCGTAAAATCAAAATCATCAAAGGTAAGTACATCAGTCGGTGCAGGCTGGACAGACCACACATTCGTGTCGTTCAGATAGTCTTGAACCTTATAATAGCCTTTAGACATAAGCGTGTTTTTAACGTGTTTCTTAAATTTATCAACCGGCAATTCGACAAGATTGTGTGGTATATTATTAAAGAATTTTATACAATTTCCCATGAACGAATTACTAGTTTTAACTAATCTGAAGTTAGGAACGACAAGCTTGTGTTTATTTCTTGTGTTATATGAGTGAATGTCGCTCTTCTTCATGAAATAATCTAAATTTTTACGGACGTACATTATATTGTCAAAAATGAATTGAGAAGCCACAGTTAATATGTTGATTTTCTTAAAGACCTCTCTCAGGGAGTCACGAGGACTTAGTTTATAAATAGCACGAATGGCTCTTTTCTGCAAAATAAATATGGTATCAATGTCTGCAGCAGAACCCCACAAGAGAAGACCGTAAGACATAATACTGTGGAAGTAACTAAAATACACAAGCCTCGCCGTTTCAACATCAGTGAGATACCTTATTTTTCTAACTGCAAAGGCAGCCGAGCTTAGCCTCCTAGCTAGGGCTTCAATATGAGGTCCCCACTGTAATTTTGAGTCAAGTGTAATGCCCAGAAATACAGTGGAGTCTATTAAAACTAGATTATTACCATTTAGTACAATATTTGGTGTAAGTTGCTTTACATTAGGCAAAGTGAATTTTACACATTTAGTTTTACTAGCATTCAGCAACAAGTTATTGGTGGTGAACCAATTCAATACTTTGGAGAGAGTATTCTTTACTTCGTCAAGATTTTCTTCATGTCTTTTCATTTTAAAAATCAAAGAAGTATCATCAGCAAACAGAACTATCTCACAAAGATTTGTGGAATAAAATGGCAGGTCGTTTACATATATCAGGAAAAGTAAAGGCCCCAATATTGAGCCCTGGGGGACCCCCATTTGAAGAGGGGCTCCGGAAGAGTAGGTACCATTTATGTTAACTGATTGTATTCTACCTGATAAGTACGAACTTAACAACTTAGATGAGTTTTCCGAGACACCATAGTGTTCTAACTTAATGAGCAGTGTCTGATGGTCTACACAATCAAACGCCTTTGATAAATCACAGAATACACCTACGGCATCATGTTTGTCTTCATAAGCATCAAGAATGTGTCTGATGAGTGCTACTCCGGCATCAGTTGTATTTCTACCTTTAGAGAACCCAAACTGTTTTTCGTGTAGTAAATTATTAAGTTTAAAATGGGAAAGCAATTGATTATAAATTAGTTTTTCAAAAATTTTACTTATTGTGGGTAATATTGAAATAGGCCTAAAATTGCTGGGGTCACTTTTGTCTCCCGAATTAAATAAAGGGACAACCTTACTATGTTTCAATAAATTTGGAAACTGATTTTGGTCAATACATTCATTAAAGATATAAGATAAGTAAGGAGCTATTAGAGGTATAATGGGTTTTATTGTGTCTATTGATATACCCGATTTATCCTCTGTTTTCTTTTGTTTTAATTCTTTAAATGTTTTTATGATGTCTAAAGGACTAATATTTCTGAATTTAAATGAGGATTCGCACTTATGAACACTCGACACAAGTAATGATTTCGCGTGACTTGAGCAAGAACTCAACTGTTTAGTCGTCTCTATAGGAATGTTACAGAAGTAATCCTCAAAAGCGTTTGCTACCTCGTCATCAGATTTAATAAGCTTGTTGTTTATTTCTAGACTAAATTTGTTATCATGAGATTTCGTTTTACATGTTTCTTTATTTATAATATTCCATGTTTCTTTGATTTTATTACTAGATTTTTTAATTTTATCGCGTATGTAATTCGACTTAGCTACATAGCAAACTCTTTTGAAAATTTTTGAGTACCTCTTAACGTACTCATGAAACGATAGATCCTTTCTATATGCTTTTTTGTTATACAATTCAAACATTTTTTTCCTACTTGTATAAACTCCTCGTGTAGCCCAGTCACTGAATTTCGGTTTACAGTTATTGATAAGTATTTTCTTTTGAGGGAAAGTAATATCAAATTGTTTTTTAACTACCTGAAATAATTGTTCATACAAGTCACTAGCATTTTTTTTTATCAAAGGGTATAGACGGTATTTTATCACTTACAAGGTTTTTAAATTTGTCCTTACGAGATGCAGTGACCGGCCTGCATTTGATTTCTAGACGGGGTGGAATAAAACGGTTCTGTAGTGTAACTATCTGACCGCAATGATCCGATTTTACAAAATTAATAATAGATTGTTTGATGATTTTACAGTTGCAGAGAATATTGTCTAAGCAAGTAGCTGTTGTAGGAGTTACTCTAGTGGGCTCAGCGAAAATCGGAGTGAGGTCAAATGATTTGAAAATGCTCAAAAACCGAACGCGATTTTCCTCCGTAATATCTATAATGTCCACATTGAAATCTCCACATACAACTACTTTCTTTGTAGTTTTACATATTTTGTTTAACACATTTTCCATTACAGATTCAAATAATTTAAAGTTTCCACTTGGGGGTCTATAAACACAGACAATAATGTAGTCGTCCAGCTCCGCACACGATATCTCAATTGTTCGCTCAATAGTGAGAGACACTATGTCTTTTCGCTCTTTACATTTTAGTTTATTATTAATTAATATAAGTGTCCCGCCGCGAATGGCAGTCTCCCTAGTGAACGAACTAATAAGATTATAATTATCAATCGATAACATCAGTTCATGCTGCTTGAGCCAGTGCTCAGTTATGCAGAGAACATGAATATTCATTTTATTTAAAAACAATTCAATTTCCAAATCTTTTCCAGAAAAGCCTTGAATATTTTGATGCACTATTTTTAATTGATTTGATTCTACAATTTCTGATAAGCAAGAGTTATCCTCTATTGTCTGATCTACTAATTTAAATGATTGTTTGTTATTGGAACTGATTCCAATGGTTGAATATTCATGTCAATAATCTGCTCAATAAAAGCAGATTTGGTAGCCAAGTTCTTGGCTGAATAGTCAAAATAATATGATAGCGACATTGCTATCTGTCGTTTGAAATAATTATTAACATAATAATTATCTCGCGTCAAATACACTTTGTTTTTAAAATAATTATTCATGTCAAGTAGGTGGAATTTATTCACCTCATATAATGTCAATTTATGCAGTTGCAAATTAATTTTATATCTTAAATCATTTTCTTTGTCTGGCAATCCGCTACTGTAAGGTAATGTAAACAATATTGTTTTATTCACATTTAATTTTCTTAAACTGTCAAAGTATGTATTTAGGTTTTTCTTGTTCATATTACCTCTGTTTCCTATGAAAATAATTACATCTGAATTTTCTTGAAACTCATAAGAAAGCACTTTCTGAACTATTTCTAAATATGATGCCCCTGGCATGCAATGGTTGATCACATTTTGTCCCATGTATTTTGATAATAAGTGACCCATGTTTTTCCCAATCTGATCACTAAACAAAACTATATTTTTAACAGACTTGCTTAGCGATCCACTGGGTTGAGAACAGGAAGGGTTCACATTACACTTAGTTTTAGTAATCTTATTGGTGAGTTGTGATGACTCATTTCCAGAGATATCAATGGAGTTTTTTGAAATCACATGTGAAGAGTTACATTCACAGGAAGCTATTATATTTGTCAAAGCCTGGATATGTTCACCACACTCCTTTTTAGTACAATTATAAGTTTCAGTCATTATTTTTAATGACTGCTTAAGTTCCCTAATTTGACATTCTAAACTCATAACATCTTTCTCATATTTACCTACATTTTGTTCTAAAATTAAAGAATACATATCCAGTTCATCTCCAAGTTGTCTCCGCTCATTGATGTATTTTACTTTAGTGTGTAAGGATTTTTGTTTTTTGATTAATTTATTAGTTTTTTTTATGAAACGGTTTATTCTAACATATTTCTTAAACTTATTTTTGCTGCACTTAGTAATACCTTTAGAAGGTGTGTCATGAGTTAAATCTATTGTCAAAATTGGTTGATTACTAGGTGCAGCTGTCGTCAGGCTGGGCGCACTACCAACCAACTTATTAAATAGAAGGGTGGTTTGGCTGTTTATTTGGTCCTGTTTCTCCGTCTCCAGCTGGTTGATATAATCATGGGCATCACCAAGATCTTGTTCAAGAACAGATATGCGTTTCAGGTTCTGTTCATACTCCTCACAGCACTCACCGAACCCTTCTATCACCAATTTCAATTGGTCCCGTTCTTTAACTACCAAGTTATAGTTGGTGTGCAGCTCAGCCATCTCTTTTCTTAGTTTAGCGTTCCTATCAAACTCACCTAGCATTTCCCTTTCATTGTCATCTCTTTCCCTATGCAGTTTTTCGATCGACTCCTTGGCCGCCTGTAGTTCGCTCAAAGCCATCCTGAGCTTGGAATCCTCCTGGCGAGCGCAGGCCTTGCGAGTAAGCATATTTACGTCAAAATACAAAGGATCAAAACAAAAACGTAAACCAAAGTGCCGCTCGACCAACTCGAGGCTATTTATAGAATGTAAACAAAGTTATAACCTCAACGCGATAGAAACACAAAACCGTAGCTCAGTTAATTGTTAGATATTCATAAAAATAAGATTATAAACGCGTGATATATTGAATACACACGGTTATAATGCTAGATCGGATGAAATAAAAGCGATGACAACGATTAACAATTTGAATTTTTGCTAAGTCATTGGCCGGTTATCACTAGCGTAGCACTTAGCACTAAATACGTATTTAAAACACTGATTATCACAAACTCACAAACGCACACAGAATACGATTATCAAACGTTTTTCTTACGTTTTTGACCTATTAAACACTTAGAAACTAATTAAATTAAAATTATTTTATGGGTATTGTAGTGTATCTTGTACAAGTTAGAAAAATTAATTATCTGTAGCGTTTATTTCCCACCACCAACAAAAAGCAGTATATTTGAACACTTTTATGATAGCGTTAACAAATTACCTTATTTAATTATTGCAAGAAGTTAATAGTTGGTGATTTTAATATGAAAAATATTCGGTGGCATGGGCCGCCTGGTCTGCCACTGGTTTCTTCTGCCATCAAAGATATTAATCTTAAGAAAATGCTCTCAGAATTTTCTGCTTACCATAACTTAGCCCAATTTAATTGGGTCACCAATTTTCAAAACAATAAACTTGATTTGGTTTTGTCTAGCACAGATGTGTCGGGGTTACGACAAAGTACAACTCCACTTGTAAAGATCAATCGTCTTCACCCCGGTTTGGAGTTTGAAATACAGTGTGAAATTGATGACGATACTTTACTGCACAATCATGATCTTAGGTTTAGGTATTATAAAGCTGACTACACAATCATATTAGCAGAGTTGGAGCATACTCATTAGAATGACATATTTGCACAATTTTCCGAAGTGGATGAAATGGTGGACACGTTTTAACATAATAGTTATAACATAATTAGGGATATTATTCGAAAATTTGTACCTATGGCTAAATCAAGTAAACATAAATATCCCACGTGGTATAGTAAAAGTCTGATTAAAGTTTTAAATGAAAAAATAAATATCGCAAACGTTATTCCAAATATAAAAATCCATTAGATGACATAACATACCGATTGCTCCAAGAAAGGAGTTTAAAACTAATTCAAAATAACTATAAAAATTACCTTGAGTCTATTGAATCCTCTCTTACATCTAACCCGAAAATATTTTCATTCTTAAAACAAAAACGTAATGCAATAAGCTGTTATCCCTCTACTATGCGTTATGATTCTCTGATAACTTCACATAAATTAAAAGTCTCAAATTTTTTTGCTTCATATTTCTCCTCTGTTTACGATTACAACACTAGCAATAGCACTGGTGATTCGCAAGTGGAATCAAATAACGTTATTAAGCCTAATGTTTCCGATAATCCCAAGTCAAGAAATTTAAATAACATTATTTACTAATGAAATGGTAGAAAAGTCCTTAAAAGGACTTGACCCTTGCAAAGGTGCAGGATCAAATGGTATACTCCCAGTGTTTTTAAATAAATGCAGTAAGTCATTGGCTGAACCACAATGTATGATTTTTAATCGCTCTTTACAGACAGGGCATTTTCCAACCCTTTGGAATGAAGCTTTAGTTGTCCCCATACATAAGAGTGGTGACAAATCGGCTATAGACAATTACAGACCAGTTTCAATTTTATCAACTTTTGGAAAAGTTTTTGAGTTCCTATTTACCCTATTATATTCTGGCATGTCAAACAAATACTCTTACCTCAACAACATGGTTCTATCAGTGCTAGATCCACCTCCACAAACTTAGTAACTTTTTTTACTGACGTTGTTGATGCTGTTGATCGTGGTAGGCCTGTTGATGTTATTTACACAGATTTCAGCAAAGCATTTGACAAAGTCAACCACCAAATCCTACGAGGGTCAAACTGAAAGTTCTTAGAAAATCAAAAACTGATTTCATTAGCCAGTTATTAGTTTTATTATATCTTTTCAAAATATTGTCCATTGACGTCAATACACCGCTGCATGCGATGGAACCACTGGGAAAAGCACTTTGCCCACTCGTCCTTAGGGGTCTCTTCAATGGCATCGCGATACGCAGCCACCGCTTCTTCAGCATTCATAAACCGCTTTCCTTTAAGTTTTTCTTTAATTTTTGGAAATAAATAAAAATCACAAGGCGCGAGGTCGGGGCTATACGGCGGGTGACCCAGTAATTCAACGTTTGATGTCGCCAAATAGTCGATCGTTCGCTTGGCGGTGTGCGACGAGGCGTTGTCGTGGTGAAGGAGGATCCTACTGCGAGGTCGTTTCTCTCGAACTTTTTCCAAGACAAGTGGCAAACAATTGGTAGTGTACCATTCTGCAGAAACTGTTTTTTGATCCTCTAACACAATTGTTGCGAAATGACCTATCCTTCCAAAGAACGAGGCCACCATTTTTTTTCCCGCACTTCGATCTCTCTTCACTTTAGTTGGCAACTCCTCGAAAGGAAACACCCACTGAGCAGATTGTCTTTTGGTTTCAGGATCATAACAGTAAATCCAGCTTTCGTCACCTGTTAGTATGTCGAACACAGCATTTGAGTCACCTCCGTTAAATCTTTCAATCATTTTACGGCACCAATCCACACGATGGAGTTTTTGAGCCTTAGTCAAATTATGAGGTATCCACCGGGCGCAAAGCTTCCTGACCGCTAAATGTTCGTGGAGGATTTTGTGCACTTGACTCATACCGATGCCTAAACTTGTCCGAATCTGCTGATAGGTCACTCTTTTGTCAGTCTCTATCATACGCCGCACAACACAGATGTTATTTTCAGTCGTCGCCGTAGAAGGCCGTCCCTCACGTACATCATCAGTGAGATTAGTGCGACCACGTTTAAACTCATTAAACCAGTTGTAAACAGTCGCACGAGATGGGGCTTCATCGTGAAAGGCCAATCGTAGTCTATCATAACTTTCTTGTTGACTTAAATGACATCGAAAGTCATAAAAAATCATTGCACAAAAATTTTCTCGTGTTAAATTCATGTTGACGTGACACAGACAATTTTCAATTTGCCGCCAAATCGTAAAACAAATGACAAATGAATGAAATATATACTCAGTAATATTGGTAAAGAGTTCTATTTTCAAATTTTAGAATATTTTTTTTATTATATTGTTTATAAGTGGCCAGTTCTAAGAACTTTCAGTTTGACCCTCGTAATCAACAAACTTTTCTGCTGTGGAATCACAGGTTACCTGTGTTTACTAAGCTGGTGTGGGTCTTACCTCGTTGACAGGTTTTCGAGAGTAGTGATCGACGGTTTTACTTCAGATGCGTATATGGCGTCATTAGGTGTCCCACAAGGCTCCCATTTAGGTCCACTATTTTTTTATTAATGATGTTGATTCTTGCTTTCTAAACTCAAAAATATACTTATACGCTGACGATCTCAAGATTGCTATGCGCCAAAATAGTGAAAGCGCCAATCGCTTACTTCGGGAAGATCTGAATCGTTTTTCAAGTTTGTGCGAGTCTAACAAAATTAATCTTACCGCTGAAAAATGCTATTTCATACACTTTTTACGTAAAATAACTCCTAATACAAATACACACAATATAGGTGGCCAAATTATTCAAGAAGTGGACGTAATTCGAGATTTGGGGGTTCACATTGATAGTAAACTTCGTTTCCATGTGCATGTTGATAAATATGCTAAAAAAGGTTTTAAACTTTTGGGATTTGTTTTGCGTAATTGTTAACATTTTAAGCATAATTCTAGTAAAATAACGGTTTTCAATTCACTAGTACGATCAGGCTTGGAGTACGGCAGTGTAGTCTGGACTATATGAAGTCCACAAACAGCGGTTGGAATCCATTCAAAGGAAATTTCTTTATCACTTGTCTTACCAGTGCAAGTTAGCAAAGCGTTTGCCTACATATGGGACCCGATTATAACACTTTAAACTTTTATCATTAGAAGATCGCAGAAAAATATTGGACTTTATGTTTCTTTACAAATTAATTAATGATAAAATTGATTGTTCTGACCTTTTGCCAAGGATTAATTACAATGTCCCAAGCAAATTAGCTCGGTTATCCAGATATTTGCCTTTTAAGGCAAATACTTTGAGGACTAACCTAGGACATTTTTCCGCCATTGACAGAATTCAATGCAATTTTAGTAAAGTTTCTCGTTCGTCCTTATGTCGCTAGGACGCATTGTTTCCGATACACGTGTATATGTTAACCCACCCCCTTCTCCCGGCTACAGGGTTACGGGCTGGGACTTTTGATATGGTAACCTCCTAACTAGTCCAAACGAAATTACGAAATCAAAGTGTTCCAAGCGATTGCCTTTGTAATCCTTTATTTTATGGGATAAAGGAATGAACTAAATACACTTAAACTAGCCTTTATTACAACTGCATAAGATACCTCAGTGTTTACTTGACGTGCTGATGCCCGTACATACACTTACTATTATTTTTCAATGACGAATAATAAAATTACTTACATCTGTTTTGGAACAGGATCAACCTTACATCGCATGATGTTCGCATACATTAACGACCTTACCACAAATAAATAAACAAGCTTTGAACTACTGTATAAATGTTATGTGGCTAAAGGGAAATGTATGTCACCCTTATGTCATTTGACTTGATTGACATTGATTTTAAACTAGCCGTCTTATTTACAGTGACCTAAACCTTGTTTATTTATTTGTAAGGCTGTTAGTCTTTTGACTATTTCGGTCAAAGCCTGCCATGCTTTTACAAAATGACTAGGCCGCGTCTTTTTAATCTCGAAAGTGGAATTCCAGCGGTCGCCTACATTTGGCAGTTATATTATTGCGTTCCCAAACGAAACCTTCAAAGGCATTGTGAGTTTGGGAGGAGTACTCGTATCTCGACCCAGCAGAGAACAAAGGTTGACAACACGTGCAAAGAGCAGTTGTAATTAATATTTAGTTACATCTCTTTGTACGTACAAGCGTTCCCTGAGGAGGGCATGGTGTATGTCGGTTTCTTTTATTAGTAAATTATGTTTAGTGAGTCGTACATTTTCCTTTACGCTTTGGTGCCTGAATAATTGATGTTTATGTTTGGGTGGACTTGGTAAATTATTTCAGCTTTTTCTGCACAAGTGTAACCTATAAATTAAAAATATGGTTTTGTTATAATAATCTTCTTATTAACCGCAATTCAAAATTTGAATTTAAAAAAACAGTTTGCTTTTGAATTATCTTTGTACTGCTTCAGTCAAAATATTACATTCATGTTGAATACGAATGACGAAATCATATACATACAGAAGCCCTTTTATTTAATCACTCACTTGGATATGGCGTGTGATTTTCGTTCGAAAATTAATAAAATATTACCGAAAAACACGTGAAATATAGACTTGCAAAATCTTATTTCAAATCCCATCCGTGGGAATTTCAACTGATTCTCATTCGAAAATTCGACTTTAATCAATGAATGTCACACGCCCTTGACGTGTGTGATTCGAAAATAGGGCGGGCCCTTGGTCGCATTGATAGCATCTTTTTTCATCGGTTAAAAAATACGCGAAACTAAACATAACAACTGAAAAGTTATCCGTAAGCTTCGTGGTTGACTATCTGACGTCTTTTGCTTTACGTGGTATCGAGTAAAAATGTTTCATATGGTTAATTATTTATTAGTTACTTTTAATGTTTTGAGCACGTGTCGCGGATAGTAGCTAATACCGTATTAAATTACTATACATATTAAACGGGCAAACCAAAATTAGGTTAATAAAATGCTGAATTGTTAAGTTTGTTTTGTTTTTACGCTAAGTGCACAGAACATCAACATGAAAATTATCATCTAAAACTTATTTTTATTAAGAGCGTGCAACAAATAAGGGCAATGCTAATACATTCACGTCAAAAACGGCTTACGGTCTGTCTGGACAAAGGTAAATTAATTTACACTATTATTGGAAACGCTCAGGGGAGGGCGAAATGTCGCCCGCACTCTGGGCTCCGATCCTGTGGACTTTTGGGATTACATTTGTGAAAATATTATGGGTTCAGTGTAATCCTAAATTGATTTTGATTGGTTTCATTAATATCAAAAGTATATCCATGACCTTTGAAATATATCGAAATTTATTGATTAAAAAAAATAAGCCTCTTTATTTCCTAAAAAAAGCAAGTAATAACAAAGAATAGTGAGATCTTCATACTAAGTTTAAATTTGACTGCAGAATCAAAATTTGTACAAAAGTTGGACTTAACGCTATATGTATAATGTGATCAACATAACCGTGAAGAGTCCATGTTAAAAATGATTATTATTGGCTTTTTATACCTTCTTTAACCTGTTTTGAGGGCTTGGCCTAAAGTTTTCGCATGAATAAATTCTGCCATTTGCATTTACATAAGTACAATACATAAAGAAAGTGGCGCTATTATAAAGTAACAAATTTACATTATAAATTAGTTATACACTAAATTATGCATTATCGATAGTATCATCATTCCGTATACCTTAATATTTTTCAATCTACCATGTCAAAATCATCTGTGGTTAGAAGCATAACATAATTAAGTATTCAGTTTGTAGTTCTCGTATAGTACTTGTTTTTTTTGTTTTTAATTTGCATAAAGGTATTATGATGATTTTTTAATTGTTCATAGTATTTTATTTTATTTGTCCATACCTCTTAAGTTCTCGACTCAGATTTCCAACATAAGAAAATATTAGACACATGAAAGCAATTCTTCGCTGTGCTAAACAGTAGTTCAAGTCATACTTAAAGAAGGACTTGTTATGTGCAAACAATAACAATTGCAGGCAGTTGGTACCAAAAAATTATTATCCCTTTTAAGGGATAGTACTTCTGTAGTTGGTATTCATTAAGGTAAACATTAAACAATACCACTTTTCGATAGGTTCAAATGAACTGAAATGAAAACGTTTATTTGCAAAAGACATGGTCATATGCAGATGGTGTTAAAACATAAAAAAATAACACTCATGTTTTACCGTTTTAAATGGCATGCAAATATAATCAATTGAGTAGCCTATAGATTTTATTTATGTCAATTTAATTTTGTTATTATAATAATCAATATTAATTATTTTGTAATTATAATTATTAATATTAATCATTGGAAGTTAAAGTTGTAAAGCACGCAATACTTTTGACATTTACAGCTATTGTTTCCATTTT
Source organism: Pyrausta purpuralis (assembly GCA_963924145.1). NCBI lineage: Eukaryota > Metazoa > Arthropoda > Insecta > Lepidoptera > Crambidae > Pyrausta > Pyrausta purpuralis. Next base: position 13,754,885 of record OZ001664.1, read on the forward strand.
CCTTGTTTTGTTATTGTTTTCTTATTGCAACTAAACGGAGAAGATAACAATTAATTAAGTTGTTCACTTTACTCAGTAAAAAATAACTAAGTCCCATAAACAATCTGACTTTTGCCTCCTCCGCTTCTCGGAAACGTTTCTTAGACCGTCTTTATCACAACTGTTTTATTATTGTTGCCTTAATTATGACTGGGCAAAGTAAACTACCTATTACGGACTTCCATCTGTAAAATTAACTCTGAGAATGGTGTAAACTGCTCCCGAGGGCAGAAATACACTTTCAAGCTACGAACCACCGCAAATGCTTTAATTTGTTCTTGTTGAAACATTTTTGAGAACATCATTAACTAATTACCTATTCCAAGGTAGATGATGTTAGTAGAATTAAAATTGCACGTTTATTTATAAAGCATCTAAAGTTTTTAAACACTGGATGAATTGGCAACCTCTGTGGTGTAGTGGCTAAGCACGCCGGTTTCAAGGCGTCGCCGCTGCCAGGTCCCTGGTTCGATTCCCGGTCTTGTCAATATAGAAATCAAAATTGTCTGGGGTCTGGGTGTTGTGGTACCACCGTTGTGTCTGATTTCCATAACACAAGTGCATTAGCTACTTACTTTGGGATCAGAGCAATGTATGTGATTGGTGTCGAATATTTTAAAAAAAAGCTTTTGAAAGTTTAAATGTTCTATTAGCAGCCTTTCGTTAGTATGTACGTGATTAATACTTTAATTGTTGTAGACGGCTACATACTTTAGTATGTGCGTGATGAATATTTAAACAAGTACTTTGAAGTAGGGCCGTATGAAATTTACTTAAGTATGTGAGTACACAGTTTTCAGTAATTTATCTGCGTTGAAATGTAGTGGGTATATTTTGATCATATTACTTTACTCAGTAATAAGGACTTTTTCACGCTACCTGCTCGGTAACGATAAAAGTCATAAAAGTCATTTATCTATGCAAATACACTTTTACACATCCCAATTACATGTTACGTAATGTTGAAATTTGAAAGTTGAAATCATCTCGGCTCACTGGCTGAAATATTATTTGAAAATCATAGACTTACATGTATTCTACTAGACACGCTGTTCAGAACAAATTTTGTGTCACATTTTTAAAATGACAGAAGTATAAAGTGTTGCTATTTAATATTTTTGATTACTCCTGTTTGATGCAGATTATTGTCGTGTTTCTTCGAGGACAATCAATCTTAAGCTACTATTGCACATACATTTCAATATCGTGATATTTTAAAACGTTTTCAAGCAATAGAGAAAACAAATCACTTAAAAAATAAACAAATCCCAAAAATATATCACATCGATAATTTTTCCCCATTTCTTCCAAACATGACAATAGCCTTGACAGCAACAACACTGAGCTGTCAAAGGTAGCAAAGAGTAATCGAACAGATATGACACCTTGCTGGTGTTTTGTTTTCTGCCTATGATTCGATAATATACTAGTATTAATACATGTCTATTATTTTAAATGATAATGATTATGTGATGTTTCCACAAAAAAGGGTAATAATATGCCTACCAATATTATAACAACATAATTTGTACCAATTATCTTACAATACTACTCCTGTACAGACAGATATTTACTAAGTCCGTTATTATGTTCTAGTCCAATTTTATAAACAATCTTGCTTGACATACCTTTTTAACAAAATTATTCATTTAAAAATAAGAAACACAAAACTAAATTGTACATAGGCAATAATCATTTAACACTGATAAATTTTCTATTAGATAGTAAATTAATTTATTCACTGATATTATTATAAAAGTTTTAAAATATTGTTTACAATTTTGGACTTGCTAAGAAAATTGAACTTTAATGATAAATTCAATTGAAATAAAACTCATACTTCATAGATATAATTTGGCCGTATGATTCTAAAGGTTACACATTGATAATTCACATTCTACCTATAAGAGTTTTGGCATGTCTGTTTTTGGTTGATCTTTGGGTTTCTATGAAAATTGTGAGAAAACGAAAATTAATACTTTTACGCCGTCAACGAATCTTTGAATCACTTTAATTTACTACATACAACCAAAAAAAAAAACATTCTTTCAAATTAGGTTAAAATACGGGCGCTATAACACATATTTAAGTACCTAATTTATTTATTTCGTCTTTTGACGTAAGGGACGTTTTGACATGGTAGTTTATGGCAACAGACTAAACACAGATGCTCCATTTGGCCTTAACTTACTGTAGAACAAAGTTTGTTCTAAACAGCGTGTCTAGTGTAACATAGAGGTCGTTGTTGAAAATTCATTACGGCTCAGAAGCTGAAATAAGATTTCAATTTGAAGAACGCACTCGTATGCAGGGTCAGTCTAGTAGGCAACGTGGCATCATGCGCCTGCACAATCATCCAGCAAAAATGAGATAATTCGAAAATGGAACAAGCCACCATGCGCCGGAAGGAGAAATGGCGTAATTATGAGTACAATAATATTTGGCTGTATGACTTGTTAAATGCAAAGATGAGCATAGCATTATAGAAAAATAAATTTGATGTGTAGGTACATTTGTTTTGTTGGAATGATTAGATACAGCACGCTAGCGTGTCGAAGCATAATCTAACTTTCAAATAAACGTAATCATATTGCCAAGCAAGAAGCGATAAAAGAAGAGAGGAACCTCGAAGTTCGAACATAAAGGTGTATATTTCTTGGACGAACTTAAATTCCTCGCGAAGAACATTTTATTTGTGTACCTATTATTTCACATAGACTCTTTTTTATTTAAGATAATTTTAGCTCAAAGCGACAAAAAAATTACAACCATCGTTTCTCTTTCCGACTGAACATTTTATAAACATTTTCAAGTGCTCAGATGAAAGGTAAAATGGATTGTGTTATTTTTTCAACTCAAAACCCCGAGTAATAAAAGATCCGACCGCTCATCAGTCGTTAATGAAAATAAAATTCTGTCGGTAACTCTATTAAAGTCAAAGTAAAGATTAATTTTCGCTCTTCAGGCGTTTTCAATCTCTTGTTAAAATTGAATGAAGTCACGGGCGGGCAAGAAAAAGCAAAAAAGTTCGGAATTCCACTTTATTTGTATATGAAGTGTTGTAAGCTTGCGAGGTAGAATATTTCAACTCTTTCTATTTTATCTGATGTTAGGGAAATCTAGGGAACTTATTTTATAGATCTTTAGATGCTGAATGCTGCAAACTTAGTGCTACCGCTTAATACAAGCGAAACGCCTTTTTGGTAACTAGGCTTTATTCAACATAAAGAAACTAGGATATTTAAATAATATATGTGTAGAGAGGGCTAGACAGACATATTGATTGACACTCAGAGATTCTCAGATAGAAATTATCATAGATGAATGATCTATGATATACCGAAGAGGTTCACAACACCGCCCATAAGAATTATTTTTTTGTTCTAGCTCTACATACAAAATTTATTTCACAATAATTAAAATATTTCGATAAACGTTGTTCTGTTATATTTTGAATATAAAAATGAGTTTAATTATATGTAACAAAATGTGGGTACTGAAAGAGTTCACTCGGTGTGTTGAAGAATATTCTTATTTCATAACAAAGGTAATACTAAAACTATAAATTGAAGCATGTAGGAAGTTGTATGAAATCAACAAGTTTAATTTACAAGCCAATTATATTAAACTGGAAACTCCACATTTGTTGTGTGACAAACTATCCCAACATTGCGGTTATGAATTAATGTCAGGTATTTAGAACAAAGTAGGGACGTGAATCTAAACTATTCATATCAGATTAGATTGAAATTGCCTATATACATTAACTTACAGGATGTAATGTTAATAAGTTAACACAAAAGTGTAACACACAGCAACTAGTTTCATATCAACGTTGGAAACGGGGATAAATCCAGCCAATATCCTATGTATGCAATGAAATGTTATTGAAAAGGTATATATTAGTGCAAGTTCTTTTATTGCTTTCATTATTTTGTTTTTAACAGGTTATATATACACATATGATGTAGGTAACCATTTTGGATAGCGGTATGATTTGATAGAAACGTCTTGTTTCATTTTCAAGTTTAAATTGTATTTTACATGCATCTAAACAAAAAGCTAAAAAATACCGCTTTCATACCTTCATTTTCACGTAGCCAACATTGCTTTCCCGAAATATTATTTCAGTTCTGTAAAATACAACATCCGAAACTGTTGTATTGTTTCAACACTACGTTCGGTAGAGATATTCCTATTCGAGTTCCAATGGAAATAAAATCGCTATTGAAACGTGTTTTTTATTCCACTGGGCGTTTTTTTTTTAAATTAGGAACCTCCCGTTTATCGTGCCTTTTCAGTCGATTTTTCTAGTTTAGACTGTAAAAGTGGCTATTTTTAGGCACTGTCTCATTTTTTCGTTATCTCCGTAGTGTAGTGTCTAAGCACACTGAGTTTCTAGGCGTCGCCGCTCCGAGGTCCCGGGTTCGATTCCCGGTCGGGTCAATGTAGAAATCATAATTATCTATATTGTCTCCGGTCTGGGTGTTTGTTGTAGTACCACCGTTGTATCTGATTTTCATAACACAAGTGCATTGGCTACTTACTTTGGGATCAGAGTGTGTGATTGGTTTCCAATATCCAATATAATATATTCTTAAAAATAAACTAGTGAGTACTTATATAGTATGACATTTGAAGGTAAATTGAGTACATATTTAGTTGACTTCTAAATCTAATTCTTAAACTTAAGAACTTCAGTCTTTTTGGTAAAGTAATACAAAATCAATTTAGTAAATATACAAAAAAAAAACAGGCACAAAATAGTCACATAATAAAAAACACGACTTTGCCCGACACCAATAAAAAAGTGCGACACTTTGACATTGTTCGATTTGAAACCAATTCCATTTGAGGGTTGCCATCGTAACGACAAGATAATAGCCGGGGAATAAATGTCGCAAGCTTGCAACACCATTTGCATGTAAAGTAGATACGCTTTATGACGTAACAACGAGCGATATTGTTCAATATTCGGCACGTGACATCATAGACCTAGCACGTGAAGGGAAAACGCGTAGAAGTAATTGAGAACTTTAAAAACTATGTCTCATATTAAAATGTATATGATACAAGTACTCGATTTAGTTCTTTGGAAAATAAACATAAAGTAAATGATAAAAAAAAAACAAAAAATAATAATAATTATTAGCCTTAACACAAGCATTTTTTTAAAATTATTTTTTATCTTATAGAGGCCTAGCATAGCTTAGTGGGTATACAACCAGACCTGGACACTAAGATGGTCTCAGAGGCAATTGGTGTCTTGCATCATGACTGGTACATACATTACAACGCACCCGAAGATTGAAGTTCAAAAATTATTTGAGTAGTAATACATATGAAACATTTGCATAAATCAGGAACACGACGCTTAACTTACAACACTTAAAACTTACAAAAAGTACCTAAGAATAAACCTACCGAAACCCATTCTATACTTTTGACATTCACCATTTGATCTTGTCTTTACCACGAACAAACGTAATGATATTTCGTTTGTTGAAAGAAACAGCCTAAAAAACTCTGAAATACAGGTGTATTAAGAAAATCCACTTCAGCTTGTGATCTCTTTGATGCAAAAAGTTACTTTCCTTTGGAAGAATCATCTATTTTTTGTCTTTTTGTGTCATTTTTGAAACAAATTGTCAGTACCAATGACAGTGTATTATAAAAGTCTGAAGCTTTTTCATTTGACTAACTTTCTTAGTTTCAAACTTTTTCAATCTGAAGAGAAGCGATATGAGTCGTAAGGGTTGCACGTTGATATCGTCAGCTGTTCTTTAGCATTTCCACCGCGAATACTTTGGTAGAAGTTTAAAGTGAGCTTTTCAATATAACCTAAGTCTTATAAGATAATGTGACGAAATATGGGAGATATACTTAATCGTGCCTTCAGTGTTGTTTCACACTTACAAACTTTCTTCAGGAAACACTTCAAAAAAGAAACATACCAAAAAAGATTTTATTGGTCGCCTCGGAATAAAATCAATTTATATAGGTTATTGAATAGATACTAGCTGTATCGTGTTAATCACACAAACATTTGCCCCTTGCGGGATTCAAACAGCTGGCTCAGTAGTCAGGAGCGCTAACCACTGCACCAAACGTGTCGTCACCTGTACTGTTACCATGAGTTTACTCATCATCATCATCATCATTATCAGCCAAAGGACGTCCACTGCTGAACATAGGCCTCCCCCACGGCTTTCCACAGCGACCGATCACCAGCGGTCTGCATCCAGTTTGATCCTGCGATCTTTTAAAGGTCGTCTGTCCATCTGGTTGGTGGACGTCCTACGCTGCGTCTTTGGTCGAAGGGTCTCCAATCTAGAACTTTTCTGCCCCAACGGCCATCAGTTCTTCGCGCTATGTGCCCTGCCCACTGCCACTTAAGCTTACTGATTCTCAAGGCTATGTCGGTTACCTTGGTTCTTCTACGTATCTCCTCGTTTCTGATTCGATCTCGTAGAGAAACACCGAGCATAGCCCGCTCTATCGCTCGTTGTGTCATTTTGAGCTTCTTTATGAGGTCCATAGTTAGAGACCACGTTTCGGATCCGTATGTCATCACTGGTAACACACACTGGTTGAAAACTTTCGTCTTCAGACACTGAGGTAATTGAGACGAGAAGACGCTCTTGCGCAGTTTCCCGAACGCTGCCCAGCCGAGTTGGATTCGTCGATTGACCTCTTTCTCAAAGTTGGACCTACCCAATTGGATCACTTGTCCTAGGTAGACGTACTCGTCGGATACTGGAGTGGGTACAACAAGGGAACTCGACATAATTTTCGTCTTCTCCATGTTCGTTTTAAGACCCACTTATTGGGATACTCGGTCGAGGTCTTCGAGCATAGTGCCAAGATCATCCAGCGTTTTTTCCCACAACGACTATGTCATCATGCCAAATCCTTCCCATTCCAGAAGTTTGAAGGCGTCTTCCAATGCCACTGTAAAAAGTTTCGGAGATGTAACATCGCCCTGTCTTACACCTCTTCGAAATGGAATCGCCCTCGTATGCTGTTCCTGTACTCGGACCGACATGGTGGCGTTGTTATATAGACACTTTAACACATCTATATACCGCCCAAGTTTCGATCGAATCAAAGGCCTTCTCATAGTCCACAAAAGCTAAACATAGAGGCATATTATACTCCTCGGACTTCTGTATAATTTGCCTTAGCGTATGAATGTGGTCTATGGTACTGTAGCCTTTTCGGAATCCGGCTTGTTCGGGAGGCTGGAAATCATCAAACCTACGTGCGAGACGATTCGTGATGACCCTTGAGAACAGCTTGTAGACATGGCTCAGGAGTGAGATGGGTATATAGTTCTTCAATAAGGTTTTGTCTCCTTTTTTGAAGAACAACACCACCACACTCCTGTTCCATGCCTCGGGCGTGATGCCCTCTAGCAGAACGGAATTTAAGAGTCTCTGAAGGACTTTAAGTACCGGTATTCCACCCGATTTCAGGAGCTCTGATGTGATTCTGTCCTCGCCAGGTGCCTTATTGTTTTTAAGCTGTTTCAGGGCCATCCTAATCTCGTAGAGGCTGATGTCCGGGATGTCTTCGGTGTAGTGTCGGGTCAGGATAGCTCGTGGGTCTCCAGCCGAGCTATCAACGGGTTTGACTACTGAAGTGTACAACTGCCCATAGAACCTTTCGATCTTCCTCAATACCTCTGCTTTCGTCGACGCTACACTGCCGTCCTCCGTCTTAAGCTTCGTCAACAGGCTTTTCCCAATAGACATGTCCCTTGCAAACACTTTGGAGCCTTGGTTCCGCTCTATTGTTTCTTTAACACTATTTGTGTTAAAGGAACGAATGTCATGTCGCAGAGACTTCAATATTCGTCTATTAAGCTGCCTGTAGGTTCGAGCATTAACGGAGGTCTGCAGTGCCAAAGATCGACGTTCTGCCATAAGGTCGAGAGTATGGACCGAGAGTTTTTGAGGTCTATTTTTTCGGCCAGTTCTAAAAAACATAGGTCCGACCGTTTGGACAGTTTCCACAAACCCGTTGTTTATTTCGTCCACTGATACGCAATTCTCTCTCGAGTTGAAAGCTCTCGGGATTTTGGATATGAGCACGAGTAGGTCGGAGCGTGGACTTCATCAAGCGGGACCTTTCCAATTTGACATTTATATTCAATGTGCCTCGAACCATACGGTGATCACTACCGGTTTTTACCCTGTTGATCACGGAAATATCATTAAATAACCGTCTCTTGGTGGTCATGATGAAGTCTATCTTATTTCTCCACTTGTCATCCGGACTCAACCTGGTCCATTTCCTTTGAGGCGGCTTCTGGAAGAAAGAGTTCATCGCAAAGAGTCCCTCCTTCTCCAGAAAGTCGGACAGCCTGTTTCCCCTGGCGTTCCTTTGACCATATCCAAAAGGTCCCACTTTCAACTCATCCTCGCCTCGCTTGCCGAGTTTTGCGTTGAAGTCCCCCATAACAACAGTGAAATAGGTTTTGGAAGTGTGTATGGCTCTACTTACGTCCTCATACATTTCCTCCACCTCTTTGTCCGGGTGGTTCGAGGTCGGTGCATATACCTGTATGACCTTCAGCGAATACCTTTCGGTTATTCGACACACTCTCGATGGTTACGATGTTGTTTACGAGGGACCTGTGGACAAGGAACCCAACACCACCTTGGGACTTTTGGTCACCCTCCCGGTAGAAGAGCAGGTTGCCAGACTTCAGAGTTATCGTGTCCTCGCCCTCTCTGCGGACTTCTGATAAACCCATTATGTCCCAGTGTAACCTGCTCAATTCTTCCTCCAGCTCTGAGTTTACTCGCTAGCGACGAAATCACTTTTTGTATGGGAAAAAATAGTTTTTTCAGTGACCGCTAGAGGCGCTGTGCAATTTTCCATAGACTTTTTTTACGTCCCATGGATCGGTACAGGGTGGTGATTCCCGCGGCAATCGAACCCTTTTCGTGAGGTAATTCAATTGCGAATTTAAACTTTTTACCTTTAAAATCAAGCAAAATATTTACATTTTAAAAAGAATATCGCACGAACGAAATTGAAATGCATAGTGATAGTGACCCTCAGAAACCAAAAAGTATTTTTGCTTCGACGAAAAAAAATCGATCGCTGAACTTTTTTCGTATACGAACTACACTAGAATTGGCCTCCTGTACTTAACTTGCTATTTAATTAATATCGTAACGTAAACCTCCACCAAACTAAGCTTATTTTATTAACATGCAAATTGATAAATACTATTACCATAAACAAGAACAGTATGATATTTTTAGAAACAAATATTTCCTCGGAATGCCACCGCCTACACCATCACTCATACTCGTACTCGTAAAAGACACCTATATGTAATCTGGAGGAACAAAAGGATTCGGATATTTTATTTTTATTCTGTTTTGGCAATCCTTTTAGATTACCGTACCTGACATTTTTGATGCAAAGGTAACACATAAACTGTCATAATATAACAACGCACGGCATATATTATATTACACTTCAGAATTCATAAAACAATTGTATTTATATATATAAAATAAATATAGATACAGACAAAGTAAATGACAAATGGCGGACGCAATGCTTAAAGTATTATCTATCAGCTTTTTTTTCTAAATATTTAAGACGTGTTTTGATCGGACATTGTGAATGTCCAAGTAAGTTTCTGTTAGTGTTATACGCCAGATACTTCAAACGAAATTACGTTCTATATTCATCATTCGTTGCGTAGAGCTCCCTTTTCGATTGTGAAACAAGCCTAGGCGTCGAGTGATGGCGTTGTGTTACGTGGTATATTTTTTTAAAGTGATCACATCTAGGTCCATAGACTCCGAGGGGCCAAGTGGTTCCTACTCCATTTTATTTATTGGAAACTGCTTACATTCGCCTATTACGTTTGTATATAACTATTCCACAATATAACATAAACTTGTAAACCTAAGTAACTGTTATGCAGAACATCAGCTACGTCTTAAGTTTTCTAATGAATTTGCGTCGAAACTTAGGCAGTGATTAATCCAAAAAAAAAACAACGCCCTCCTGGTCAAATCTGACCACGACGATCAATCTCAACTAAGATTGGCGTTCGGCACAAGACATCTTTTTTTTAAGTAAATATGCCAAGTTTTGGTGCAATAAATTTCAAAATTTAATATGAACCAGAGATAAGGCGTAACTTTAGTAACAGGCCCTAAAATTTTACAACATTCTGTGCTTATCACCTACATTATGTAAAGTGCGTAACCTATATGTCAGGTTAGTATTACACATTATGGATGTTTCTCAGCCGTCTTGGTGGCGTCATTAATAACCTGTCATCATACAAGATCTCTCCAACTACCCTAGTCAGACCGCAGAGTATAAATTACCATCCCTGACAAATAAGATACATAACATTTGTAGTAAGTTTGCAAACTGTTACTGTAAGACTTTATTTCTATTCTACTAAGTTCCTATCTAATAAGCAAATATATGGCTGTAGCTATATTAAACACAAAAATATTCGAATAACAGAAACTACCATATTAACAGAAATTAATATTTACAGAGGTTAAAGAAAAATATTTTTTGCAAGTATTTGTGAAGTATAGTAAATATAATGCTAGTTAAAATATAAATTATCTCAACCACAAAATATTTAAGCACATAATAATTTGTTTAAAACTCCAAAAAGGGTTGTCTGTTAGAAAACGGAGAACGCAATACATTGAAATTTACAAATACCCCGAGGTCTCCTACGAAATTCCACACAAAAGCTCAGCAAAATTTATAGGCAATTCAATTTTATTTCAAAAGAGTGAACGGGTTAAAAAATTACTGTATTTGATTTCAATTAGACTCCTTTTACGTTGTTTCGCCTATTTTTACTTTGAAATTGGAATAGACCGGCCATTTTGTTTTACTTTTGGAAACATATTTTGATTTGCATCTAACTATTAATAAAACCGACAAAGATGCGACAATCACATTTATTTATTTTATTCACATCTAGTTATGAATGTAACGCTAGAACACATTTTCATGTAATCGCTTCTTTTCCACAATCTTTTATGATAAGGATGGCCAACATTATGACGCTTTTAGGGCAACATGGACTCGAGTCCCTAAGCGCCATTGAAATGCAAATGTCGCTCACGAGGACTATAAAGAAAAATTAAGATCATTTCTTTCGGTTCATTTTTGAAGACTTCAAAAAAGGAGGTTATCAATACCATCTATCGTACCTTCGACAGGATTGAATAAAATTTTAATATGTTTATCTATTATGGCTTCCTGACACGGATTCTTCCGATTCCAAATGAATTTGTTTCTCGTAAATGGAAGACATACATACACGTTATTTGTAACTTTTTAGACAGTTTTTGAAGGAGGTTTATTTTTTTATATTATTGGTTGTTTATTCATTTACTGGGAATTTACGTAGGTTAAGTGGTGACAAAATGACTTTAAGGCCTATATTTAGCATATTAAAGCATAGTATGTATCACAGTAATATATAAGGTATGATTTCATCGAAAACACACCTGACATGGTAAGTAAAAGTAACTGATATCATGCAAAAGAGTCCACCCAGTAAAAATAAGTATAAAAATATGCAACAACCACAATCTGTCTTACTTAAAACGCTATTCAACGAGCTTTGTCAACGTCTACATTTTCCAAGGCCGGGCTGATGCCGTCGTTTTTTACCTATTTATTCTCAGCACCGACATCAAAGTGAATACAGGTGGGCACGGAGCTGTCACTCCTGGCCTATAGTGCGTGATAAACGAGAAACAGTAGTCAGCCGGCTCTAGGGCTACGAGGCTTAACTCTATGGACGCTCAGTGGGAAATGAAAAGGTACTCTTGGTTGATTTTGAAACCAGATTATCTATACTCATAGTTTAAAGCTCAAGAGTTTGTTTGTTTACACGCGCTAATCTCAGGAACTTCCGGACCGATTTGAAAATATATTTTTGTGTTGGATAGCTTATTTATCGAGGAAACATCACGCTGCGATGGGAGGGGAGGGAGCAAACTGAGAACGCGCGGATGAAGTCACGAGGGACCGCTAGTTAAAACTATAAACATAAAAGAAAGTGTTAGTTATACCACTCGAAAACGTGATGATTGACATAGTTTCGCGATGATTTTACTTTTTTGGATTTATTGGATAGTAGCCGCATAAAAGGGGGCCGGGACGAAACTAATTTCCCTGGCCCTGCAAATCGGTATAATATTTCATAGAATTTGTAGTTTTGTTATAACAAAGATAAAGAAACATGTTCTAGCCCCATACGGGCCATAATTGATTAATATTACACTTATTAATGACGTTCATAAGTAGCATTTGGTGTCCTTAATTGAATAAATTATTTTAGACTTTGACTTTGACATTAAGGCTATTGCTGATTGTTAAGGACCCCGCTATAGCGCCATTCTTAGCAACTGTTCAAATTAAAGCTTAGCTTTGGATCGACACATGTCAGTGTTTCCAGCAGATCTGTTATGGGTAGTTAGTTCATGCATGATTGATTTGACCGACTCAACCTAAATGGAGGGTTATTATCTACCTATTTCAATGCTCATATCAACCCTAGCTAGTTGCCTAACCAGGTGTGAGCCAACTTGTCTGTCGTGCGCTCACATTCAGCTCCATTGATCGGCTTTAAGCCAATAACGTTATATTTTATTCACTCAATAATGGCAGGGCAAAGGCCTTGTAAATCATATTTCGGTGAGATTTTAGCGGATGATCATTCACTTTATTTGACGCACACAAGGATGCTGACACGGATTTCATGTTTTGTAAGTTAAACGAAAATAGATTTTTTATGAAACATGTACGCAATATGCTATTTTTATCTCAATTTGACTTAGTACTCTCGAAAACCTAACGTTGGACCTACTTGGGCTTTGTAAAATGCTATGTTGTAACAACTAAGCTGGCCGGCTTAATATTTATATTAAAGTTCATTGCATTGTAACTTGTACAATTGGCGGACTTAATACGAAAAATTATAATTAATATCTGAAAGTGACAAAGTTTTCCGGATTAATATGTTTAAAAGAATTTAATACGTATATAAGGTTTAGAAATGGATGAACGCATCTCTTTAGATTAGTAACCACAAATGCCACGCAAAAAATGTGAAAGGGATTTATCTCAATATTTTCAACTTCCGAACGAAACGGATGATTCTTCGTACACAAAAGCCTCGTAGATCAATACATCAACTAAATGAGAGTTCGGACTGTCACAAGAGTCGTTTTATGCAGGGTCGGCTCTCTCATAATACCTTTGAATGGGTTTCAGAACGCGACTTATGTAATGAAGTGTACCGAAACCGACTTGTGATCGTCCATGTATTGGATAGAAATCTTTCATCATTTTCGACGGAGTTGGAAATGTATTTCAGCTTAGGGTTGATTGGTTTGATTGAAACCTAAGTAAAAGTATCTTTGTTTAGTTTTTATAAGTCATAAATAAGGTAACGTCAGATCATATTATTTACACATACGGCGGTTTGCATTCGACATAGTAACATGCCGAATTGACATAAACGTGACGTTAACAGATGCGGTTAGCCGTCAATGCGTCAGGGTGCGGGTACAATGTTGACGTGTCGTCTAGTACTCCTATCAGAGTACAGACTGAGTTCGAATTCAAACAGTTCCATCGAAGAATCCGCCCACATCAATGACCCTTTACACACTGTGACTATTAGCAGCGATCCTAACGCGCGTTAGCACCAATGCAGTCGCAAAATGTCAATCTTTACACACTGCGCTACTTTTAGCAGCGATGCTGTCGCGATGCTAACGCGCGTTAACATCGATACAGTCGCGATGGAGAAGCTGGAAATTCTCAAATTATGTACTGAATTTTGGCGACTGCATCGATACTAACGCGCGTTAGCATCGATGCAGTCACGCGTTAGCATCGATGCTTACGCGTGACTGCATCGATACTCAATTAAAAATCTGTTCATTGTGTGAGTCACGATGCTGAAGCGCGTTATCAAAATGCGCGACTGCATCGATGCTAAAAGTCGGAGTGTGTAAGGGGTTTTAAGCTAAGTACTATACTAGTATTTGAAAAGCGTACTTAAACTACTTGCGGAATAAATAAATGACTTTTAAAAACCCTCTATTAATATCAATTTATAAAGAAGAATCAATAATATTTTTTCCTCTCCCCATTAGTTCAAATATCAGATGAAGCGTTGATGTAACGAATTTTACGATTATAATAATAATACACCAAATCTGATACTGATAATTAGCTATTGTTTTCTAACATGCTACCACATTGGATATAAGTGGATAATTAATTACCTAGTTACCGATAAATAATACACAATATTTATTAGTGAAACGTAATAGCTTGTTATTGTATCCCTTTGTTAGATATACGTGTATTATAATTAATAATACTTCACTACATAATATTGGGACGAGCAGAATCAGAAAGTGATGTTAGCCATGTTTCGCAGCTTAGCCTGCACGAATATTGGATTTCTCAAATATATATTTATCTCTGTTTAATTTCATTTACTAGCCAAGCAATGATTTCAAAGATGAAAACTATTCAATATCCCATTTCCAAGGTCCCTCATTTATACAAATATTATAATCTCAGGAACTACTAAACGGATTCAAAAAATAATATTTTGTTGGATAGTTTATTTATTGAGGACGACGTTGGGCTATAAAACTTCAACGGGAGGGGAGGGAGAAAATTAAATTTATCAAAATCAGATCATCCGTTCAAACGTTTATTTTTATACAGACAAACGTTTTAATATCTGCGTATCATGGTGCGCCAAATAAATTACTTTGCCATTTTTTTTACATTGTATTAGCTTGGCTCTAGTTAGTTTAACTACGTGTACTATCGCTCCATTCAAAAACACGTCAATGTGGAACGGTAACGCAAAGTAAACCCCTCCATTCACCCTCTCAAAGAGACCTAGTTCGTAAGTGCGCTCTATAAAAGTTTAAGTTTCAACAGCTAATACTACTCATTAAGGAACTACTGTAGTATATTGAGAATTATAAATACACTAGCGGGCCTCTGCGACTTCATCCGCTTGCTTTGTGTTTGCTTCGCCTCCCATCGCAGCGTGATGGTTTATAAAATACTTCCTGAATAAATATACTATCAACTGTAGGCCACGAAGCGTTTTGTTTTCTCCAAAATGTAGACGACTGATTTAATGTGCAAGTTATGTAAATACAATTGGTTACTACTGATTCATTTGAAATTATTAAGCAAATATTTATTTTTTTATATATGCAAAAAACACCCCAAAACTTAATTTCAAAAAGATCCGCTATTACTTCCTAATTAGTTCAGGGTTTATTAAACGTAGACAATCCACCTGAAGATTGGGCTACCGTTCCAATGCCCAGAGCGGATTGCTTAAATTGTACCCTGATGGTTCTAATTAATTCCACTATTCTGTGCGTTAGAATTTCCCTTGTTCGGCTTTGATGTCGAAAATGAAGGCAATGTAAAATTCAAAACATTTTAATGTAACTTGTACAAAAAAAATGTGTTTGTTACTAGTTTCTTGAACCGCTTTTATGAAGTTTATTTTTATTTTTTTAAACACTTCATGCACAAATAAAATGTACATATACATGTACAATGTACATACATATGATAAAATCATTCTTTACCAGTCAACCAAAGGTCTATATGTACAAAGAAAATGCTGGCGGCGCGAAGGAAGTGATAAAGGGAAGCAAAAGAAAGAGCTTGACGATTAAAACTACTAGTTTAACCATTTGGTTGTATTTGTTATCTTCACTATTAATACTAATTCTAGATGAACATAATCAGGCATCAGCTCATTCTAAAGTTTTTGTGAAAGAGATGCGTCAAATAACTATAACTGTATCTAAGAGATTTTACTCGAGCGAGGAAAACTCGTTTGTGTACATCACGCTAACGCTATTTTTTCTAACAATCAAAAAAAATTAGATCGCACGTAAAACCTCCATGAATTATTTTAGACTATAGGTTCGTTTTAGTCGATATGCGGGAAAAAATGCCTTCAAAGGTTCGTGTTCGTTATTTTTCAATATTCCTCTTGCGTAGCGAACTCGAACATTTTTCAATTTTTTTATCAAAACTTGCGAGCTGTTTTCGGGCTTATAAAGCCCAAAAAAAACAAGAGTTGTGAATTTTTTAGCAAAGAATTTTGTTGTAATGTTACCATGGAGATTTTTTAAAATAATAGTCGATTTTACCAATGTCAAGTAGGACTTATCCGTTTGAATTAGTATAAAAAAGACTGATTTTAAAATGATATTTACGTAAATAAATGGTGGACAAATTGGTGACGTTTTCGAATTAGATGTTTTGTATTGTATTCGACAAATATTCCTTACCTGACGTTGGTACATTCAACTCTTAAGTCTGTTTCTGTTTATAATATTGAGGTTAGGTATTTAGTTTTGCTTACAAATTCTTGAATATGATGATTTAACAAACGAGTAACAACAACTGAGTGTTGTGATATAAACCAATGATTTGTTTTGTTTCGTAATATTTGTTGTTTGAATATGACTAGAAGAATTGTTGACTACAGAACCCAGCTGATATTGGTTGAAACCACCAAAGGTTGAACTTGACTTGAGAAAACGTGAGATGATTTACAGTGGACCTAAAAATTAGGCCCAGTTATATATACTGGCTAGACTAGACTAGAAAGAAAACTGGGTGGAAAAGTCTTAACACCCTCACATTTCTGGTACACCCTAGCGAAATCCTATTCATACAGATATGATTTCCCCTTTGTTTTTGGTAAATTAGGCGAAATGCACAACCCCCGGGGTCGGGAGGAAATTGAATAGAGATCTACTTAAATGTACCGGGCGGGAGTGCCTACCTACGGTTTGATGAATACCTTTCGTGTGGCGGATACCAAATAGCAAGTAATCGTGTTTGTTTATGCAACATGAAGACTGATATGGTTTTACTTTAAAACTATCATTTCTCTTTTGTTTCACATCAGAACTTTTCATAAGGGAAAATAATTACCTAAAGGTTTGACTGGTAGAAAATGCTTTTAGCATTAAGTCCACCTTTATACACTAAATTTGTGCAATAAAGTCTTTAAATAAATAAAAAAATAAAATAATTACTGAGATTATATACACCTAAGATCATACCTAAGTACTTTAGTATCTATCTAATATTTTTATGCTGGAACTTTTTCCAGCGTATATACCTTGGTATAGTGTGAATAATCATCTTTGGTACTAGTTTATCTCATCTTATCCTAAGTCTTGCTAGCTAAATGTATTGCTAGCTGAAGTGTTTTTGCTCGGTTGCACAGCAGCTGACAAATGTGAATATTTTATGTTCTTACTCAACACTGTTGTCCTTTGCATCCTTATGTTAACTTTCTTGTGTACAAGCAAGCAACTAATAATTAAATATTTTCGAAATAAATATTTTTGCCGTTCAACGATAAAATGCATCGCAAAACGTCTCGAAGTAAAGTTGGCTTATATAAAAATATGTTAGGCATATCGTATTTAGTTTCCTAGCTTGCTGTGAGCTAGGAAATTATAATTTAAAAACTCTTTGTAGTTGAGTGAAAGCTCTGGCTACTTACTGTAGATAGGTTTTAAAGAATTGATAAATCTGTCCTGTTTCTCAGTCAATCTAGTTTTTTTTTAAAGTTGTCAAAAAGTATAATATAAAAGTATAGCGACTGCAGCATGTCAGCAGCGTGGTAGCAGCGGATGCTCATACAAACAAAAAAAACAGCGCCGCTGTCTGTCGCGCGACCGTCTCGCGCTGCTAAAGTCTCTTGAAGGTGAAAGCGCTTTTATATGTTAATTTAAATTTATGTTAACCTACGTAACATTTTAAAAGTTTAGTTCTTTATGTTAAGAATTACTTTATGTTTTTCTTACACTGAATGATTCGATACTGACCTATGTAAATGTGTAAAAAGTTAATAGTAAAGATATATTATCTTTATTTAAATGTAAAAAGCAGTGCTACTAGTAGTACCAACATAAACGTTTAACAAATATTTAATTGCCATATAAATGGTTAAAATAAAAGGTCCTTTACATAAAATCTTAAAAACAACGTCACGTGCACCTAAAATGAGCATATAGGTAAAAGAATTATTCTTCCCTACCTTCTTCACTTACTAAGAGGTCTAAATGATCCCGTTTGTTTTACGATCTTAGCAAGTGTAATGTGTAAAATGTGACCACAGATAACGCTTTAAACTGCGAAGAAATTCGTACTTAGTGAATTAATTAATAAAAATAAAATCATTTTATTTCAAATTTAAGCCCGTAAAAGTTTATATCAATATCAAATAATTCATATAAAAAATAAGTATATTGATGAATAAAAGTACATGATTGATGAATTTTGGTAGATGATGTATTTTTATTAAGTTTTTACGACGGCTTACAATCTCACCTGTTTGTGATGATGTGGCTAAGGTGGATCATGGATCATACCTGACTAGTAATAGGCTTCATTCGCTTGATTGAAATCAAATTTTAATTCTTACATAACAAATAATAATCGACAATCATAAAGACTAGTTTTTAACCGACTTCAAAAAAGGAGAAGGTTATCAATTCGACTGTATGTTTTTTTTTTATCTTTTTTTTTTGTATGTATTACCTCATATCTCAGTCGTTTGTCGACCGAATCGAAAATTTTTTTCACCTACTCAGAGGGTGTACCTTCTAGTTGGTCCCATTTTTTCCATTTTGGGATCTGATGATGGTATCCTGGTGTAATCGAGGGAAACCCTCAAATTTTAAAGGCACGTATAGTGTTTCTTTACTAAAATCTTAATGTTGACGTGTTGTTACGTCTGATAGTCAACATCTTATGGGGCTGAGCTGATGGTAAAACTCCTTAACGCTAAGGAGTTCAGTAATTATAATGACGGAACTTATAAAAGGTAATTTGTAGCTTCTTAAAAAATAGAATCATAAGGTGCATTCACCCCTTATGTAATCACTCAAAATGAAGAAATAAAATAAACTTTTAAAAAAAGTAAAAACCGACTTCAAAACCAAAATGTACTACAAATTCTTAAATAAACTCTTCACCATTGAAAGGAAAGGAATCCGTTTTAGGCAAACAATTTCTTTTTGGAGTCGGTGCTGTTATAGTTGATGCTTGATGGTCAAAGTGATGGCACCGACTCCAAAAAGAAATTGTTTGCCTAAAACGGATTCCTTTCCTTTCAATGGTGAATAGTTTATTTAAGACTTTTTAGTACATTTTGGTTTTGAAGTCGGTTTTTACTTTTTTTTAATGTCATATGCATTAAAACTATGCAAAAATATAGCCGCCCTAGCTATATTTTTTCGATTTACACCGAGGTGTGCAGTTTTTTGTATCAAATTGGCGCTTTGAAGGCTTTAATAAAGTTAACAGTCGGTCTGTCGTACACTGAATTTGAACTGAATTCACTTGTTAGTCTAGTGATGTGTGCACACTGCCCGGAGACTTTGCCGGCGGCATATGTCAATTAACTGCCAGATACATGCCGCCGGGTGGTGAAGATACACCATGGATTGTGGTACCATTCTTTTATTGAGTATAATTAAAAAAAAATACATGGTTCAACGTAAATGAGTAGAGTATTCTTCTTTGGAAAGGTAAGTTACTTATAAGCACTTAATATCAGATAAATGTATAGTGTAATAAAGTTTCTATTAGGTTCGCGGGTGTCAATATTTATAAAATTGACAAAAGTCAATATGTAGTACAATTACTTGATAATAATTATAATATTATCCAACATTTAGAAAAAAAATGCGTTGCAGTACGCTCCGCCCACCAAGCCTCTACACTCTATTGTATATTGTTTGTGCCATATTATGTTTAAGGATGATAATAATACCGCGGTTAAAAAGATCAAAATCTAATTCATCTAACTAAACAAAACAATAACACCGTCATCCGTCAACTCTAAATGCATTGCCCGCAGCAGCTTTGCCGAAATAACTGCGACCGATTTAGCCCGCTCGATAAGTAGCAACACAGGAAAGCACTCAAAACATTAAATATGAACGAAACCGCCGTTTCATATCAACTGCCGGAGGAATTAAAGCCTGGACCAGGCCCTTCCAGACGCAGTAATGTGCGTTAGAATAGACCAGTATCGATATTAAGTGAAACTCGATATTGACGACCTCATGACTGCCGGTGGTGCTCTTGATGAATAAGTATTTTCAAACGACTCTCTTGGTTCACAATAACTGTATCATCGTTACAGTTGTTACCTTTGTTTGCAATATCAGCAACTCAAAACTCTTTAAAAACGCAACCAAAAAAAACATATAAAAGCATCAAAACCACTAGAAAAGTTTTGGAGAGTCATGCGTCAACTCGCGGGCAATAAACTGGCACATTTCGATTTTTATAAAAAGCTGTCTTCATCCCGCGGATGTCTCGAAGTACAGTCAAATAAAAATAAATTGGAACCAATAGAATATAATATAGTATTTTCCGTGCTTTAAAGCGCCTTAGATGATACGGTTACATAGTAAGATTTTGATATTAGTTCAAATATATGATTCATATTGCAAACCTGTTAATACGCCATTGCTCCCTAGAAATTAGTTGTTAATATGTAGCTTATTTTTTGTTAATATTAATAAGTCTATTTACTTTCTCTGAAACAAGTATAGTAATTCATAAAAAATATTCCCCTTTTTTTCTTGTATAATTTAAAATAAAAGTTTCATTAATTCTTTTATGATACAAATAAATACTTTGTGGCCGACTCTATTAAATTTTGACATATTATCCCAGTTTTTATATAAAAATCAAAATGTGCTTATTCGCAGGTCTCCGCGATTTTATTGCCCGCGAGTTGACGAATTACTTGTTTAGGAAGAGATAGGGAACAGGTGGTCGTTGGTCAATTTGTGCTGGTAGCAAGCGTTACAAGTCAAAGCAATCCACACAAAGACAAACCCCAAAAAGTTTACGGTATCGATATATATTATTTGAACCCGCGGAACATCACTAAACAGACGATAAATATAGACTTCGATCCCATTCTGTTTGGCAAGTTTCTGTACTGAACAATCTATATTAGTTTCTAAGCAAATATAATTTGGCTTGTGTATTATTGGACGTTGTTGTCGTAATCAAACTTTTTTATTGTATTTAAATGTTTGCGTACATTTTGTAAGTATTTAACATACTTTTTGACTTTCAAAGTTCAGAATTACGAACCAAAGTATTAAAAATTCTCAAATATTGAGCGTCAATTCGAATAAAATTGGTATCACACTAAATACTAATTTGACCCTAAGTTAACAAATCTGACCTAGGTAAACAATTAAATATTTTATTTAACGGTTTATAAGAGTAGCTCTGTACGTCGACAGTTCGACACCGTACCGTTCACTGGTTGTTCGACCTTTAAGGACATTAATTTCTTTCAAAATGAGCGTACCTACGTGGGATATTGAAACGTATGTCGAATTGCATTAGGTCCAATTTCGGCTGTTTTCGTTCCTCACAACCCCAAAAAAAGTGATTACACGGCAATTTATTGTGAATCGTATTTCGTCTGCAATTTAAGCGTAGATAAGGCTGAACCGAGCTGATTTTGCATCTGCGACGGAAAATCGACGATTTGGTGCAAAATATGCTGAACTAGAACTATGGCTAAGCTTCAAAACAAAAAACGACTTGTAAAAGTGTTGTTATCATTCCTAGTTTACGTATCAAAGCTTGTGTCAGCCGAATATAGATATGGGACTTGTCACACTGTCAAATGCTCTAGATCACGTAAAATCAGATACCGCAATCGCTTAAAATCATAATGATTTTGTTTTTGTTTAACTCATATTAAGAGGTAATTCCGATAGGCTTCAGGGGTCAGCATTGCAACTATTCATCCATGAATTAAAAAAGAACAAACTTACTTACTACTTACTTGGCTACTTACGCCTTTTGGCATGATCTGCTCTTTATATTGTTCCGTGCGGCATCAAAAAGTCAAAAAAAGTAAGTTATTTAGCAGGTAAGTAGTCGAAAGACCTTAGAAAAAAGAAATCAGAATAAGATTATTTGGTTATAATTCTCTAGAAAAATAACGGGAGCCCTCAAACTAGACTTTATATTACTTTGTTCAGGCACATTTCACTTGTAAAGTGTTTTTTAACAATAATAACATAACTTTCATTATTTACTTTATGAACAACCACTACCTTTATAGAAATTCAGCCCTTACTTTGATTTGAAAATCACCCGCAGCTCCAAAGGTCTTAGTGAATGGATAAAACTAAATATTTTTTCTTGAATCTACAAACGACCTACTAACACTTTTATCTCGATTTTATTAAAGCTCTATCTAACTGTTATTTTTCACGAACGAGAGCAAATAAGCGAAAAATATATACCATCGGACAATAACTTTTGTTGTTTTAATACGCATAACAATTTTATAAAAGGTTCTTTGTGATTTTGAAAGAAAACTAGGTATTTTGTAATCAGAAGTTTACACAGAAACAGTTAAAGATATATCAAGGTGTTACGACCTTCGTTGTGAAGTGGCTATACACGCTGGGTTTCAGGGCGTCGCCGCTCCAAGGTCCCGGGTTCGATTACTGATTGGGTCAATGCGGAAATCATAATTTTCTACGAGTATATTGTCTTGGGTGTGGGTGTTGTGGTACCACCGTTGTATCTGATTTTTATAACACAAGCGCATTAGCTACTTACTTTGAAATCAGAGGAATGTTTGTGATTGATGTCCAATAATTAAAAAAAAAAAAACAATGTTCGCTGTGTGATTCTGCATGGAAGTGGCCCTGCGAATCAATAAGCTTAAGTGGCAATGGCCGGGGAACAAAGCGCGAGGAACAAGTGCAAAGATATTGGGGTAGAAAATTTCTAGATTGAAGACTCTTTGACTGAAAGCGCAGCATGGGGTGTTTACCGACTTTATGGACAGACAACCTTGTAAAGATCGCAGGATCTCACTGGATACAGACCGTTTGCAACCGGTAGGAGGCCGAATGCCTATGTTCAGCAATGGCCGTCCTTTGGCTGATAGGAGGCCGGAGGCATATGTTCAGCAGTGGACGTCCTATGATGATGATGTGATTATATTTGCAAGTTCTAGCTAATCGCGACGACCAATATTTCATATACTGCACTTTCTAGTGTTGTTGTAGCAGAACACAAGACGCGTGTCGGTTTCTACCACACCGTAGACATACCAGCAATACGCACTAATAGGTTTCGATCTACACTCCTCATGCGCACGGCTAGGGAGTAGAATTCGCCGCCGGCAGACGTGTTTCCTAGCCACTATGATTTAGGAAGAAAAAAAATTAAGGGGATAAATAGGTACGTCATTGATTAAATCACAATTTACAGATATTTTGATTTATTATATTTTTTAACCGACTCCAAAAAAGGAGGAGGTTATCAATTCGACTGTTTTTTTTTTGTATGTATGTTACCTCATATCTCAGTCTTTTGTCGACCGAATCGAATTTTTTTTTCACCTACTTAGAGGGTGTACCTTCTAGTTGGTCCCATTTTTTTCCATTTTGGGATCTGATGACGGGATCTTGGTGTAATCGAGGAAACCTTCAAATTTTAAAGGCACGTATAGTGTTTCTTTACTAGAATCTTAATGTTGACGTGTTGTTACGTCTGATAGTCAACATCTTGGGGCTGAGCTGATGATGGAACTCCTTAACGCTTAGGAGTTCAGTAATTATAATGACGGCACTTATGATAGGTAATTTGTAGCTTCTTAAAAAATATAATCATAAGGTGCAACTCCCCCTCCCCCCTCTTATGTAATCACTAAAAATGAAGAAATAAAATTAACTTTAAAAAAAAGTAAAAACCGACTTCAAAACCAAAATGCACTAAAAAGTCTTAGATAAACTCTTCGCCATTGAAAGGAAAGGAATCCGTTTTAGGCAAACAATTTCTTTTTGGAGTCGGTGCTGTGATGCTTGATGGTCAAAGTGATGGTAAAGAGTGCTTTTAATGGTAAAGAGTTTATTTTGGTGCATTTTGGCTCTGAAGTCGGTTTTTACTTTTTTTTTTAAGTTTATTTTCTACACCGAGGTTTCAAACAAGAAGATGTTACTTGTCACTTATAGAATAACGTACAATTTTTATTTCCGTCACTCAATCGACAAATTAAAATTATTACACGTAGAAAGAGGTACTGTGTCTTTAAATCTTGAAGTGAGATGTCTTGTTTTGGTCTGCGGATGTAACGGATCTCCCGTTTGCAATTCTGGTGGAATTTTCCAACCATTTTCTCTGTTGAAATTTTCTAATTTCTATAGCTTCGATAGCTTAAAATGAGCAATATGAGTAACCGACTTTTAAAAGTACTTTCGGAAACACGTAAACGTACGTTGTTTTAATGGACGGACCAAGATGAATAAGGATTTATTGTAACATGTTTATTAATTAACGTATTACCGTTCTCTGTGTAACGATAATTTTATGACAGGTGTAGCACAGGTCGTACAAAAAAGACCCATTCACGTGTGCCTGGAGAAAATTACAAGGTTTTTCACTTTGCCCTCTTAGGCCCTATTGTGTAGGACCTCTAGTGAATTCTATGAGAGCCTGGCTATAGCGTTTTATTGTACCTGCTTTATGATACTTAGTGGGCTAGGAATACTGAAAAGGTGTGAGTTGTTAGGGGCCAGTGATATTTTTTATTAAGAAAAAACATAATTAAACTACTTAAATAACATTAAATAAAATTTACTTCGGAGAGATGTAAAAAATCTCGTTTTTAGTTCTTTCAAATTAATTGTGATTGTGAACAGCATGTCGAGGTTAACACTGCGATATCTTATGCAGTTGTATTAAGGGCTAGTTCGCAACAAAAGTGGGTAACCTGATGTGCAGGCGACTGTACAACGTAGTTGTCTTTTTGGAATTTGTGATTTGGCAATCTTACAATTTTGCTTTGTTACTCGAAAGAAAAACAACGAGTTTATTTATTCTTTCACTGAATCTTCTATAGTCGTATAAGCTCTTTTATTTTGTTTCTTAGATTGTGTTTCAATATGTTTTTCATAAAAAGTTCATGGTGTATTATGTACCTTTAGTTACGAAAGAGTTGGGACTGTTACGAGTTTCTCATACTCAAATGGACCATACCCTTCACCCCATTTTCTTGTTATTACTAAAATGAAGCAATACATTTTGTATTTACATACAGAGTGTCCCAAAAGAGCGTCCCAAACTGACACTGGAGTAAGCTTAGTTATAGACCTTCCAGGTATACCTACTCTGCAAATTACTATTTTTTATTATTTTTATTATACCACTTCTTGTCTTATGAATAGCACACCAGACTGACATTGGAGATAGCTTAGCAAAAGATCTTTTAAATAAAAATAACATTAATCGTGTGGAAAGCGTCACGATTTGGAAGATAATGCCAATTTCTTGTTTTCTTCATACAAGAAAAATGCCAAAAAGTGGCATTTTAATAAAAGATAAAAATTAAAACTAAGACATGCAACATAAAAAAATAACTTAAAATCTACCTATTCAAAAACGAAACCATTTCCTTGCGGCAAGGAGGCTATGATACTGGCTGCGTTGCCGCGTTGGATAGCTATGCTAATCCTTTGAGCTAGGAACCAGCCAGCTTTATTATTGGCTGTTACAGAATTTAATTTTGGCGCAATTTTTCTAAACAGCAATTTAGCGTGGGGACCCCCACGGCCCAAATGTTTCAACGCCAAACGGCGCAAACACATAATCACTTGCAAGTGAGACGTACTTGCGACGCTTGGCGTTTTCAGCCAACTCCGCTGCTGTTCCAGCTTTAAGGGCTGAATCTCTGACATGGGAGGGGGCCAAAGTATCGACACAAGTTGCATCCAAAACTAAGGCCCGACTCCGTTCCCAGGCAATAAGCGTGAGGTCATCGGGTCTCTTGCCATCGTCAAGGACCACCAAACCACCAGGACCAAACCACGTGGTTCTAACGTGGAAGGAACATAAAGGTGGCAAGAGCTCTTCTGATGGCGTCATTAACGGTAGCGTGACGGGCAAGACGCCCAGCGCTTTGTTGGCAACAAAGGCAGTGGAGACCAAATTTGTCAACCTCCTTGCCACAGGGACACGTAAAAATTTCACATGGGGTACGAAGGCGGAGGCCCACACACACCCGGAAAGACTCACTATCGAAAAGAGTGCCTAAATTTTTCGACGGTAAAGCATGAAGCCAATGACCAGAATCTTTGCAGGAAACCACCAAGAGCCTTGCACGACTACTGTCACTGACGGAATTTTGAAGTAAAGAAATAAAGGTCTCTCTCGCAAGAGGGACATCCCAAAGCTTTTGTTGGTGACGTTCCTTTGGAACTATGAGACTTTTATTAGAGTCATGTTATTTTTATTTAAAAGGTCTTTGGGTAAGCTATCTCCAGTTTCAGTTTAGAATGCTCTTTTTGGGACACCCATTATATACTTTTATTATAAAGCTAAAGAGTTTGTTTTTTTGAGCTCGCTCATCTCAGGAACTTCTGGACCGATTTGCTTTTTTGTGTTGGGAGGGAGCAAACTCAAAACTCGCTGACACAGTCTTGAGGGACCACCAGTTTTTGTATAAAAAGTAGGCTGTATAACGCTATAAGCACGCTATCATCCTTCTAACTATAAGTCATACGAATTCGAATACGGCATGCCAAACTTATGAGGCACTGCAAAAATCCATAAATCGTATTGCAATAAAACTTTGAACATCAAGCATCACAGCACCGACTCCAAAAAGAAATTGTTTGCCTAAAACGGATTCCTTTCCTTTCAATGGCGAAGAGTTTATCTAAGACTTTTTAGTGCATTTTGGTTTTGAAGTCGGTTTTTACTTTTTTTTAAAGTTAATTTTATTTCTTCATTTTTAGTGATTACATAAGAGGGGGGAGGGGGAGTTGCACCTTATGATTATATTTTTTAAGAAGCTACAAATTACCTATCATAAGTTCCGTCATTATAATTACTGAACTCCTAAGCGTTACGGAGTTCCATCATCAGCTCAGCCCCACAAGATATTGACTATCAGACGTAACAACTCGTCAACATTAAGATTCTAGTAAAGAAACACTATACGTGCCTTTAAAATTTGAAGGTTTCCCTCGATTACACCAAGATCCCATCATCAGATCCCAAAATGGAAAAAATTGGGACCAGCTAAAAGGTACACCCTCTAAGTAGGTGAAAAAAAATTTCGATTCGGTCGCCAAAAGACTGAGATATGAGGTAACATACATACAAAAAAAAACAGTCGAATTGATAACCTCCTCCTTTTTTGGAGTCTGTTAAAAAATATAATAAATCAAAATATCTGTAAATTTTGATTTAATCAATGACGTACCCATTTATCCCCATAAGTTTTTTTTCTTCCTAAATCATAGTGGCTAGGAAACACATCTGCCGGCGGCGAATTCTACTCCCTAGCCTGATGCATGAGGAATGTAGATCGAAACCTATTAGTGCGTATTGCTGGTATATCTACGGTATGGTAGAAACCGATACGCGTCTTGTGTTCTGCTGGTTACAACACTAGAAAGTGCAGCATATGAAATATTGGTCGTCACGCTTAGCTAGAAATTGCAAGTATAATCACATCATCATCATAGGACGTTGCTGAACATATGCCTCCGGCCTCCTATCAGCCAAAGGACGGCCATTGCTGAACATAGGCATTCGGCCTCCTACCGGTTGCAAACGGTCTGTATCCAGTGAGATCCTGCGATCTTTACAAGGTTGTCTGTCCATAAAGTCGGTAAACACCCCATGCTGCGCTTTCAGTCAAAGAGTCTTCAATCTAGAAATTTTCTACCCCAATATCTTTGCACTTGTTCCTTGCGCTTTGTTCCCCGGCCATTGCCACTTAAGCTTTTTGATTCGCAGGGCCACTTCCATGCAGAATCACATAACAGCGAACATTGTTTTTTTTTTTAAGTATTGGACATCAATCACAAACATTCCTCTGATTTCAAAGTAAGTAGCTAATGCGCTTGTGTTATGAAAATCAGATACAACGGTGGTACCACAACACCCACACCCAAGACAATATACTCGTAGAAAATTATGATTTCCGCATTGACCCAATCAGTAATCGAACCCGGGACCTTAGAGCGGCGACGCCCTGAAACCCAGCGTACTTAGTCACTTCACAACGAAGGTCGTAACACCTTGATATATCTTTAACTGTTTCTGTGTTAACTTCTGATTACAAAATACCTAGTTTTAGTACCTATGTAGCTAAAATTCCCACTTATACTGTGTGTAGCAGTTTTCAATTTACTTTTTAATTACTGTGCCTCGTTAATAACTTTTTGCCGACCGGCAAAACGTTTTGACGGGATCGCCCGCAAAGTAACATTGTGAAACCATAACTAGAGCTTAGCTTAATAAATACTGGCGAAACTGATGTTGGTTTTAGTAATATTTTTGTAGCTTTTATGAAAAAATTAAACCTACAAATTAACTCTTACACGTGAACGGATTATTTATCATTTTTTAATTGTTGTTATAGCGACTGATTTATGAATGTTTTTTCAATGTAAGAATGTGCGGAGATAATAGGTTACTCATATAT
Organism: Pyrausta purpuralis; assembly: GCA_963924145.1. Classification (NCBI taxonomy): domain Eukaryota; kingdom Metazoa; phylum Arthropoda; class Insecta; order Lepidoptera; family Crambidae; genus Pyrausta; species Pyrausta purpuralis. The sequence continues at coordinate 13,783,533 of OZ001664.1, forward strand.
AGAGGTCGAATATCGTGTTCTTTTCTTCAATTTTTCCCATTTTCATGATATAGATGGTTTTTGATCGTGAGCTTACCGTTTTTTGTAGTACAGTTCAATGGTTTTAGTCAAAAAGGGATAAGCTTATGACGACTAACTCATAGATTTTTTTTATGTAACCACTTCTTCGCCTGCCATATTGAATTTATTTTTTGTGGACGAAGAAGTCTTACAACACCGATACAACATTCACCACAACATAATGATTTCATTTGGTAGAGATGGAACCGAACGAAACCCTTGTCCATCAAAGAGGCTGATTGAAGCCTCCGTGATTGTAGTTCCTATTGTTCGAAGTTCGGCTAGTAGGACCCGATAAGAAATCAACGACTTTTCCTTTATTTAGCAGACCCAGTGACATTCGATTCACACCCAGTCTCGGTCTCGTAAAGTTGACGAATCCAAAAAGTAAAAATCATGAAAATCGGTCCACTTGCTCATTTTTCGTAATTTATTATTTCATGAACCTTTTCCTGACAATAACGAACACAACAAAAAAATAGTGAAGTAGGTCCAACCTTCCACGCGTGACGTTGCGGTCAAGGAAAATAAGGATTTGTTTTGAACATAGATATTAATTTTCCTGAGCCCTAAAGAGTTTGTGTGTTCTTGCTGAAACAACCTTACAAAGGTACATGGCCCAAAAAAACAAGAAAACAAATGCAGCAATTTTGTTAACGACAGCCAAAAAAACCGACTAAGTGTGAGTCGTAATCGCCCACTGAGGGTTCCGTGCCAAATTAAACTGAATTAGGGATCCACTTACTACCACTAAGCCAAATCACCACAATATTTTGTTGTCAGCAAACCTAACTTTGTTTTTCATAGTTATGTTTGCGGTTGTTAAAAATGTGCTATATCTCAAAAACTACTCGTTCGATCCCGTTCAAACAAATTTTCGTTGAAAGTTTTTGTCAAGATCTACATTACTTATTTTTATTAAATTTACACTTGCTTGGTTTAGACGTTAAAATAAAATGGTTTAAGGTTTGACAAAAAAATCGGTTTTAGTTTCATGTATGGAAGCACCCCCTCAAATATATTTTTTGTTAAATTTTTGTATAAGAATCGTAAAGTGGTTAACGTGATACATTTTCCTACTAAATTTCAACAGTGTGATGCTTATAGTTACAGAATAAAGTGGCTGTGACATACGGACGGACAGACAGACAGACAGGCAGACAGAGAGACTTGACGAAACTATAAGGGTTCCGTTTTTTGCCATTTGGCTACGGAACCCCAAAAACGGCGTATTTTTTAATCACTCGCGTGAAGATGGCGTGTGATATTCATTGATTTATGTCCGACTTTCCAATGAAGATTAGTACAATTCCACACGGGAGTGATTTAAAAAAAAAACTGAATTTTGTGAGTACTAACGTTGTTATTTTCATTGATAACTAATTAGTTTTTGAACGAGAATCACATGGTTTATTCAAGCGAGTTATTCAAAAATAGCGCCCTTGATGTGTGAGCGATGACTATGTAATAAGATTCAACCACATAACACTTACCATAGTCAAACAGGTAAACAACTGTGGTAAGCTTCGCGCTAGTTTTCTGGTTACCCCAAAGGAACAAATTATGGCAGAAAAATGAAGAGCAGAACTTTGTAACCAGCTACCATCTTATATTTAAAGTGAAACTTTTGATAATGTTTTTATATCAAAACTGACTGATTTGTTGACCGTATTTTTATATTTTAATAGACTTTTATTTTTTTGTCTATACCTGAAAAGTTAACAGATTCTGTTAAGGGTCTACCCGGATTTTTAACGCGCGCACTTTAGTAGAAAAATCATAACTCGTTAAATAAAAAACCAATCAAAAATATGGTGAACACAAATGTAGTACAGGTTCTATAGTTTATTTTGTATATATTAAAACCTAACGAGGTTATTAACTATTTATTTTTTACCAAAAAGTGTTCTGAAACTGAGACGTTTCTGACGTCACTTTTGTCGTATTCTCTTGCCAATTTATGTACTTCATATTAGTATTATGAATTAAATTTTCCCTTTAGGTGAAAGAAAGATCGTTTAATACATAAAGATTAATTAGGAGGGAAATATAAATCAAGGCGACACAAGTGACGTCAGAAATGTCTCAGTTTGCATGACCTATAATAGTCTAGTGGCATATTTTGCTATTTCAATAGTAATGAAATCGAGATCGGATCGAAGAATCGATTAGAAAGATTTTGACCGATCTAGTAAGAATCAAGGCTCTATTTAGAGGTGCTCGTAGCACAGTGGTAGCAGCGCTTTAGTAGTGATACCAAAGTTAAGAAACCTGCGGCGGGGCCTTGTTAGAATGGGTGACCATTCCGTCCGACCATTGAAAGTGACGTATATCACGAGCATCTCCGTGCTTCGGTTGCTTCGTTAAGCTGTTGGTCCCGGCTAATATCGCTTAATATAAGTCGTTAAGCTATAAGGCCTCTGGCCTTATGCGGCTTGATTACATCTGACAGCAGTGTTAGTCGCTTGCCTTGCAAACATCCCTCCACCAATTCGCACTGAGTCCGCGTTGTGGAGTATGCCTCAAACTACCTCATAGTTGAGGTAAGGCCTTTGCCCAGCAGTGGGACTTTACAGGCTAACCTTACTTTACTAGTAAGGATCAAATGCTGAAAGTGAAATCGGCCACCAGCTATGCAAAATTTCATAGTTACCTTACATTCCAATACTGCAACTTGTAAAGTTTTTCACTCACTGATGTTTTTTTCGCATTTAAATTATGTATTTTAATTTTATTTACATCTGACGGGTGCGCGGTGCAGGAAACCCAATTGTATGCTATGGATTGCCAAGGAAATAGCTTGCAACTGGGGCAACGTAGTTTTATGTTTTTGATTGAAAACTATGGAAGTGGCAAGAAGTACCTATAGCTAGAGAAATTTGCATTTCCTTACGTTTAGAATAAGCTTACATAATCAATCAATAACAAACAATCTGAATAAAATATTTGTGCCCAAGGCTTGCTTGCATCTCCCTCTTCTATAATAAGAAACGTCAAAAACTACTACTCAATAAATGGCTATATAACACCTGACACATAGGTTAGCCACCTAGACAGGGTTTTAAAAACATTTCTGTATTGTTGTACTAATTGGAAATTATAATTGAGTTCTATTACGTAATTATATTGTTTTCACTACCTTAGCGGATGCTATGTTTTAATAGTACCTGAGTGTTATTTCAAGAAGTTTTAAGTGACACTTAGTAAAATATTTTTTTGAATTTAATAATTTGAATTTGAACAGCTGTCTAATTAAGTAAAGGAAAAATAACTTGTGAATACTAGTAATCTCGCTATAAGTCTACCTATCTATTTACCGATCCACGCTAAAAATAAGTTACATTATCTTCCAACCTACCTATTGAACTCTAAAGCTATTTACTGATATTTCGTAGCACGATTTTGTTTTACCTATTAATTATAAGATATGAAACATTTGATTTACACAAAATCCACACTAAGCCTCCTGAAATACAGTAAAATTTTCAAGTTTCCAAACTTAATTATACCCTAAAATTATATTTAACATCTCCAATATGCCCAAGAGCCACCCACCCGTTCAGGGGACTCTATTTTTCAATCACTCGCGTTTAGATAGCGTGTGATATTCATTGGTTAATGTCAGATCTTCCAATGAAAATGGTATAATCCCGCACGGCAGTGATAAAAATAAAACCGGCCAAGTGCCAGTCGGAAACGCGCTCTGTGGGTTCCGTGCCAATTTTAACTGAATTAAGGAATCCACTTACTTCCACTCACTGACTTAGCTAAAATACCACTATATTTTGTTGACAGCAAATATGACTTTGTTTTTCACAGTGTGTGTATGAAAAACAAAGCTATGTTTGCAGTTGTTGAAAATGTGCTTTATCTCAAAAACTACTAGTTTGATTTTTCAAACCAATTTTCTTTGTAAGTATTTGTTAAGATCTAGATTATTATTATTTTCAAAATGTAAACTTGGTTCGTTAAGAAGTAAGATGGGGGGGAGACGCTCATTTTACCATTTTGGAAGCGTCTATCTCTCCAAATGTTAGACTTTAAGTGAAAATGGTATTAGGAACCTCTATGTCATTTTAAAAGACCTATCAAGACACCCCACACGCATAGGTTTGACTAATATTTTTTATTTCCGTTTTACTTCCCCCCCCCCCCCCTCTAAAATATCATATATTTTTTATTTTTTGTGTGCTCTGAGCTCTATTTTTAAATCACTTGCTTGGATACGGCGTGATTTTCGTTTAAAAACAAACTAAAAACCGACTAAAGCCAAACAAAGTATACATATAATTAAATACTCGCAAAACTGTGCAATGTTTTTTTTAATTACGCCTGTGCGGATTGAACTGTTTTTCATTTAAATATCGGACGTCAATGAACTTCACACGGCATTTTCACGCGAGCGATTAAAAATAGAGGCGCCTGTTCTTGTCTACAGTAAATCGTTGGGATTGTCCCCAAAGTTGTCATCATTACTGGACCATAGCGAGCGATGTCAATTAATAACGCCCCGACCTGAGGGAAATTACATTATTCCAAGTTTAAGCTAAGTATTTTCATATTAACATGTTGAAGGTTCTAAAAGTGAGCTTATGAATAACACGCAAAATAACATTATATTCATTAATTTCATTTAGGGGCGATATTTCAATGGTCAGATAAAACTTATCAGACTGATAAATTATAAAGCGACAGATTTAAAAAAAATACAGTTACGTATGATTGCTGACAATTAGGAGACGTTTTTAAATTTGCCATATTGTATTTTGTTCGATGAATATTTCTAAACTGACTATTGAAAAATCAGCCCTTACTAAAATAAACAATATCGAAATTATTACAATTATTTAAAAAAACTGAATTATGATGAAAATAAGTATAAATACAATAATCTAATTACCAGATTATAATCTCCATGTAAATCGAAAAAAATATAACCAATAACAGTCCAATTAGTGGTTGACTGGTATGTCATAAGGCATTAAGTCCGCTTATGGTACAACCTACATTGCAATATTTTTTTTTAAATATTTGACACCAATCAATCATTAAATTCACCAATCAATAGGTACATTGCTTTGTCCAAAAGTATCTAATGCACTTGTGTTATGGAAATCAGACACAAAAGTGGTACCACAACACCCAGACCCCAAGATAATATAGAAAATTATGATTTCTACATTGACCCGACCGGAATCGAACTCGGAACCTCGGAGCGGCAACGCCTTGAAACCCAGCGTGCTTAGCCACTACACTACGGAGGTCGTCAAAAAATAAGACATATGACAAAATAAAATAAAAACAACAACTTCATTGTTTATATAACAATTATTATGCGCCGACGGCCGCAGTTGAAGACAAGTGCGTGCGCGCACGGCTCCCTCCCTTTTCTTCTCTTTTTTTCGCGGAGGAAATGCTTCATGCATACCCGCTGCCAGCGCAGTGGGTTATGTGTGGGACTCCCTCCGTTCGGTTAGATTTACCCACTAAAACCTCCGCGGTTTCCATCAATCCGCTTTAAGTGAGACGACGAAGGTTCGCTTAACGCATGGACTCCGTCGCCCTAGCGGTAGCCTGATGACTTTCATCATGGGGGTGCCTCGGGGAGCTTAAGGCTGCCCTTTCGTCCATTCTTCGGGGATCCCCAACCCGATTGTGATCGGATACGACGTTCAGTGGCGTTGCTAAGTAATTGTAGCGCTTTCTGCAGGCTCCTAGTCGCTTGCGTCGGAGTGGATCAGCCTGGGCATCAACTTCCCTAACTCTCTCCGCTGTTTCCTTTTCCGCAATGACTGTGTCGCAAAAAGAAGCCATTGCTTTCCAAGCATCCTCGCTGCTGGTCATTGCACAAGCTCACTCCTTAGCGCTCGGATAATGCAAGGCCGCACAGGAAGCGAGAGTTTGATATTACTATAGTAAAAAAGCCTAGGCGGTAATGGGATCATATCAAGCCAGCATTAGGAGGAATCGTGCATACGCCGCGTTTGACTTCGCGCGTGACCACAATACCAATACTGGGCCTTTTGCAGACGTGGGTCGAAACTGCCAAATTGTCCTATAAACATAAAATAATACTACCATCTAACTACCGTCAACAAAAAATACTGGTTATGGTATGGCTGGAAAGGTGACGCAGCTAAATCTACCTATTTTTTATTTATTTAGAAAACCAACAGTATTACAGATTTATAAACTAAAAGTTTGTATTATGTTGTAAAAGGTTTTCCTTAAATTAACACATGATACTATAATAATCGATCAATATTTTGGGGTTCGAATCCCGCATTTTTTTAAATCAGATACATTGCTCTGATCCCAAAGTAAGGAGCCAATGCACTTGTGTTAAGGAAATTAGACACAACGGTGGTACCAAAATACCCAGACCCGAGACAATATAGACAATTTCGATTTCTATATTGACCCGACTGAGAATCGAACCCAGGACCTCGGAGCGGGGACGCCTTGTAACCAGCGTGCTTAGCCACTACACCACGGAGGTCATCGTTGTCTGGTACTTCGTAACACAAGAAAGAAAAATCCTTACCACGAAACCAGACAATTGGTGTGATGTCTGGCGCACATTTATTTCTCAGAAATTACATTTTTACTCTTTATGACAGTTGAAGTTTATATCATGACAAATAAAATTTGACGACCCGTCTGGTGTAGTGGTCAAGAAATCGCCTACTACGCAGCTGGTGCGGATTCGATCCCCGCACAATACAAACATTTGTGTGCATGAACATGTCTGTTTGTATTGGTCTGGGTGTTTTCTATGTATATCATGTATGTATTTACAAAAAAAAAAGTATTTAAGTATTATATCCGTTGTCTGGCACCCATAACACAAGCTTTGAGTAGCTTACTTTGGGGCTAGATGGCGATGTGTGGAAATGTCCAAAGGATATTTATTTATTTATTTATTTATATATTTAAAAAAAAAAAAACTACTATTGAAGTAAAGTTCGTGAATGCTAAAAACATCCAACCTAGAAAAATAAGAATCTATTGAATAGATATTCCTTACTTACACCGCTAACTTGTACAACCGCCAGCATATCAGGTTACCCACTTGTGTTGCAAACTATCCCTTATTACAACGGCATAAGACACCGCAGTGTTTACCTTGACGTGCTGTTATCCGTACATTTAACTTTTATTTTACTGAAGGCGCTGACCACACGTATGATGTTTTATATTTATTTAAATGAAAAATAACGGAACGAATAATAACATAATATTTTAACTGTAGCAGTGTATGAATGTTTAAATGTTTTATTAAGCCCACGAAGAAACCTTTGTCGTACAGCAAGTTGTATGATACAGTATTATTGTACTTAAGGTTATAGTACCGAATAATTTTGTGGATTCAAGTGGTTGCTTTCTATGTATTTATACCTGAAATTAAGCAACGCATAGTTACTTTTTTACCGACTTCAAAAAAGGAGGTTATTCATACAATATGTATGTATGTGATATCGTTGGTTTGATGTATTTAGGCTACCAAACAAGTGTGCATAATTCCGTAAGCGTATGTATGTTTGTATATTGTATTTATTGCGGTATGATTATATTAAATTCAATAAGGTATATTTCAACTTAGGGTACAGTGTAAGTTTTATCAAATTAAGTTCAGCAGTTTTGTTATATGGGTTTATCATAAAATTAACCTTCAAAAATCTGCCGGAAAAGCTGAGTTTTTTGAAGGCGGTTGAATTTTTAAGTTTGTAGAGTGACATAACACTATAGAAACAAAAATGTTTCCTTTCTAAACATACATTCAAGTAAACCCCATTACATAATAACGGTAGCTTTAAAATATGTAATTACATTTGGGATAAGCAACAGACGTTGTCACATAACGCACCTCGTACAACTAATTGTCTGCGTAACAAAGCGTAACACAATGCTGCAAAACAATTTCCCTACTCTGTAATAGGTATATATTTTCCATCTTAACCCTCTAGTTGTCTTTTTCACTCTCATTGGGGTACGAACGTGAGAAACAAGGTCAACGAGACCCAGCAATATGGGTTACCTTTAGATTCGACCCTCTCACACGTCTCATAAAATGCCTTATGAATTATTAAGAGCAGTAGCTTAGTAGCATGCTTAACTTTATTTTCCTCCATTGCTGTGTTATTGATAAAGATACCTACCTACCTACCTATATGTTTTGTTTATAAGTGTACCCGTTTTTTGTAATATTCTGGTGTTTATTTCTAGATATATATTTCACACTAGCGGCTAACTGACTTCAACCCCGGAAATATTGTATCGCTAATATTATGAATGTGTTATTCCAGTTTTCGAACCATATTTTAATAAATTTCAATCAAAATCCATTCAGAAGTCCTCAAGTTGAAGTATCAAGTAAAGAACATCCATACGTCTATCCTGACAAACATTGACATTTAAAATATTAGTAGGATTAACTGACCTACAATAATTAGTAACAATAATTTCAGTTCTAGTTTGTCGTTTTTTGTATTTGAAAACGTGTTAAAATCATTAAATAATATGTATGCACAAAAGTTGCTCTAAACAAACACTTCTCTTAAAATCACTTAATAAATATTAAATTGTTTACTCAATTCAAAACAAAACTAATTTCTTCAAGAGTTAAAGTATTAGATTAGTAGCACGACTTGGATTTAAGATAAAGTATATATAACTATTGAAATAATGTCAAGGGCATTAATCACATCAAAAGTTAGTAATTCTTCAAAGTTAATGGAATAAACTTGTTTGTTATCAAATTCCAGACACTATAGATTAAGCCAAATGACATTTACAATATTAACTCTGTCTGAGTAATTTATTGAAGTGGGTGGCACATAGCTAAACGTTTTCAAATATTTACGCCTCTAATCATTTACAAATTGCTTATTTTCTTAAATTAAGTTTGAGGTGACTGACTGTCTGGTATTTAATTAAAATTGCTACTATTGAAATAATTTAAACAAAGCCGAAAATTAGCGTTTTTTAGGGTTCCGTAGCCGAATGGCAAAACACGGAACCCTTATAGTTTCGTCAAGTCTCTCTGTCTGTCCATCCGTATGTCACAGCCATTTTATTCTGTAACTATAAGCATCACACTGTTGAAATTTGGTAGGAAGATGTATGTTGTTAACGGCTTACCGATTCTCATACAAAAAATAAAAAATAATGTCATTTAAGGGGGTTCCCATACATGAAACTAAAACCAAAAAAAAATTATTTAGTCAAACCTATGGGTGTGGGGTATCTATGGATAGGTCTTTAAAAATGATATTGAGGTTCTTAAAACCATTTTCTTTTATAGTCTAACGTTTCATAGCTACCCGCTTCCAAATTGGTAAAATGCCCCCCCCCCCCCCCCCATCTAACTTCTAAACCAAGAGAGTGTAAATTTTGAATAAAATATGTAATATAGATCGTAACAAATACTTTTAACGAAAAGTATTTACTTTTTGGTTTGGACGCGATCGAACGAGTAGTTTTTGTAATATAGCATGTTTTCAACAACCGCAAACATAACTTTGTACTTCATACAAACACTATGAAAAACAAAGTTATATTTGCAGTCAACAAAATATTGTGGTATTTTATTAGGTATAAGTAAGTGGATTCCCTAATTCAGTTAAAGTTGGCACGGAACCCTCAGTGCGCGAGTCCGACTCGCACTTGCCCGGTTTTTTTAAACACGGTATACGTTTTAAAATGATTATAAAAAAGTGTCTATTAAAGGACATTAATTTTACCTGTCAGACACTTGTTGTGTGATATGCCTTTTACAAAATATTAACATCCTCTTTTATTACATCATAGTCAGAATAATAACTATTTTGTTGAAAAAAAAATACTATTGACTATACAGGACTATGGGGGAAGCCTATGTTCAGCAGTGGACATCCTTTGGCTGATAATGATGATGACGATGATACAGGACTACGTACTGTCAAAATTGCACTTCAAATTAAACAATCATATTGTTTAGAAAAATTGCGCCAAAATAATATAACGGAAGATTAGCATAGCTATCCAACGCGGCAACGCAGCCAGCATCATAGCATCCGTAAGAAAATGGTTTTATTTTTGAATAGGTAGATTTTAAGTAATTTTTCTATGTTGCATGTCTTAGATTTTTTTGTTTGTTGTTAACAATCTTCATGTATTACCTAATAAGTATTTAATTTTATTTGCACTATTATTACTTATATTATTAATATTGTATTTATTCAAGACAATGTAAGACGATTCATTGACATCAATTTTATTTAACTTTATATGTTTGCAATATATGAATAATTTAATTATTGCATGTCTGCGAGCACCTGAACACACTTGCTACTTACTTTTAGGTGTTATCTTTAGTAACTATATTCTTGCCAAATAAACGCTTAATTTTGAGTTTACCTGTAACTTTTATATCCCACAAAACATACTGAAATATCTCAAATTTAACGTCCTTTTTGAGTCGGTGCACAATGTCAAGCTTACCAACATACCAACAGTCTGTGCTCCGACTCCAAAAGGATTTGTTTCTGCTACATATAAAACATATGCGTTCACTCAAGCTTTTTAGTAAGTTTTTGAAGGCGGGTAAAATTTCTTTTTTTTTTCATATTTTTAGGAATTACTTACATCTCAAAAACTAATTAACGGACTCAGGTGATACGAAAAACATCACGCTATGGCTTCTCGTTTTAAAGAAATCTTGAGACGAAAATACAAGTATACAAACGTGCATACAATTACGAATAGGATATAATAATTATTTATTTGCATAAAACACTGTCGGATGAAACGAAATCTCACCACTACAACCTGCTGATAAATGGACCGTATTGACAAAAAGTTTATATCACCATTTCGTCCTCACGATATGTGTGTGCAAATAAAGATTCCTCCATCGCCAATTGGAGTTGTTTGCACGTACGCACTCCAATCTCAAGCTAATTTTCTCCGTGATACCAGAATACCCTACATTCGTGTACAACCAGCAGCATTTATTACAGTCCTTCGCACGTTAAGGATAAGGTTGGTGATCCTACACCTTCAGAGGTGCTCTGTACGATTTGGGTTATCGTACCTCGCTGCTCACATTCACACTTACAGAATAATCCGTAAGATTGAACGTCACGTTAGATATTAATGTAATTGTACTATGCTCGATTTCATATACCAAACATTTTATTATTTTTGAATGTAAATATTAATTTGGCTTCTTGAGACTCATCAAGTAAATATTATTGCTGGCAACCAATTTTCGTGAAATTTTTTGATAGAATAGGAGACCTGTCAAAGCCAACCCGCAAGAGGTTTCTTTGATTGGCATCTGTCGGTCTTTAAAAGCTACTTTGAAGGAATTTTAATTTCAGCAACAAAGTAGTCCCGCATTTTGTGTATTTTATTTTCAGATGGCAACCAAGTTAATTGAAATTCACATTAAAGAATTTTAGTATCAAAGTTTTGGAAATGAAAATTCAAGGGCTTAAGTAACCGCAGGTTTTTTTTTCAAAGTATTATACCGATACCTCGCAAGTTTTGAATTGATCTTAATGAATTCGCATCGCCGTATCAATGCAATAACCATGAATTTATTAAATGATTCTCATAAATTGGCTGATTGATTGCTCGGACTTTTCCTTAAGCAATTCAACATCCAAGCATCCGATTGCAACGTATTGTTATCGAAAATGTCTCATCCAAGCGTCCGATTTCAACGTAGTGTTATCGAAAATGTCTCACAAAAAAAAACATTAATAAAAGCGGGATTATTCGTTTTCATTTTGTTTTGTGTGTACTTGTTTAATATACAATTAGGGAGGCTAAAAATATAAGGTTATCCAAAGTAAAAAGTATTCATTAAAAAATAGGTTGGTGTTTTCACGTTTTACTTTTGTACTTTTTATAATGATCATGACATTATTATGTCTTAAATCTAGTAAAGACTGCGTTTCAAAGAAAAGAAAACAAAAAAAACATTTGTTTTAAATCATTGCAAAGTTCAATAAAATCTTCAAATGTATTTGTTTGATCGAATACAATTAAATTCTATACCTACGCGTTGGAGACTTAAAAATAGCGTTTTAAGTTAGAAAATCTATTAAGAGTACTCCAAGTTGCCTATCTTACTTAGTTTTTGGTAACATTTATTGTTTCTGACGTTTTGTTTCTTAATTCTAGTACGTTTTAATTAATAAAGCACTAAACATTTGAAATGGATTCCTTTAAGAGAGCGCGGTGAAGCCCAAAAGAAGACTAAATTATGTTTTTTAATGGCTGATTCTTTCAGAGATATGTTATTGTACCTATTGCTATTTTTTTCAATATAAAATAACACAGGTTATTTTTAAACTAGATTACGACTTTCTAGACATGTGTTCATTTCCATACTAGACTGAGTCAAGCGTGGCATGCCTTGAACCTTTGCACATTGCGACTTTTAGCAGCGATTTAGTCGCGCGTTTTGAAAACGCACGAAAGCATCGCTACCCACGCAATTAACAGATTTTATTTGGCACCGATGCTGTCACGCTTTAGCATCGATTTAGAAGCCTGGCTGCATCGCAACTGCTGTCTGCAACTGCATCGATACAAATGCGCGTTAGCATCGCATTTGTATCGATGCTAAAAGTAGCGCAAGTATGTAAAGATTGACATTTTGTGGCTGTATACTCTTTAGAATCATTCGTTTTTTTTTTGCTCCTGCTTAAGCCCACACGCTGTATGTATTTTAAAAAACATTTCTCCGGAACCCAGCAATAATGTCTGATTTCAATTCTTTCTTTGCATAACGTTTTTCATGTTGTCTGTTTTCATTAGTATCAGGCCCAGCCAGGGCCGACTCGTAATGTCTAGGGGCGCGCCTGGGATAAATATGGGACATTTGGGCTGACCTTTTTTCAGGTACGGCATGTTATTATGTATGTAACAATAGAAGGGACGGTGAGACATGTGAGCGATGCCTGTTAAACTAACTTTTGGATTATGATCGACTTGCAATCATATGTTGTTTGAATTGAACTGCCTTACGATGGCTGTGTATACCTGTGATAGAAACTGGGTAGTGAATATCTGCATGGAAAATTAAAAACTCATTAATGTTGTTTTAATAAAAAAGAATATCATTGTGATCAATGGTCTTAATTCAAGACGACTATAACAATTGCCGTCTCACGTATTTTTAATACATTCTCTACACCACATTATATTGAACGTTTCGTGAAGTTTTACTGTAATAAATATATTTAAGTATTGCAAATTGCATTACCATATATATTCAGAATACAAGATCAGACAAGTCAAATTAATATTTAATATCATCGCAATCATATGCTTGAAGGATGCTCGTCAAATAAGGCAAAATTATCATTATCCACGGCCCAACGAACGACGAAATATTTATAAAATTCCTTACTGAATACCACCCCACTCTGATTTGGGATAGCGATACGGTCAGCAGAATTATCGACGATAAATATTGTCGTGAAGCGACAAATGTGGAGAAGTAGAAGAAGGTAAAAGAAAGAGGTAGAAGAGGGAATAGAATTTATATTAAAACAAAAAAAATACAGTACCGAAATATGAAATGAGGTGATGTCTGTATGAATGTAAGTAAAGTGCAGTGGGCGTGAGTAAGTATCTTCAAATCTTCAATAAGTATTGTCCTGGAGGTAGCAAAGGGCGGCGTCGGAGTGCAGGGCCGACACAGCGGAGGTAGCAGCGACGCCGATGTGCAGCGGTGACAGGCGCCGTGAAGAGCAGTGACGCCGATGTGCAGCGGTGACAGGCGCCGTGAAGAGCAGCGACGCCGATGTGCAGCGGTGACAGGCGCCGTGAGGGAGTGACTCACAGCAGTAATGAGGGTAACGGGCACTATATAGAAAATGTTATGATCAGTTGGAGTGCCAGAAGTACTTGGTCTCGGATCCTCTTCCGAGAAGGAGACAGGTCCCTCCCCTAGAGCGAGGAGGTGTTACTGCAGTCAATGGGCTTGGATACTCCTCCGGTGTCCGGTCCCTCCCCTAGCGTGAGGAGGTGTTTCAGTAGTCACCGGCGGTTCTTCAAGACTTCTTGAGGGAAGATGTAGAGTGTTTATATCTTGAAGTATAATAGAACTGTTCGAGCTTAGAACTCGGAATCGAATGAATTGAATGAAAAAAATAAAGGCTTATATAGGGGGCCGGGGCCGTTCAAATTTAGATCGAGGTAGGTTCAAAAATAGAATATGAATACTGGTGGTTTACAGAGGATTAAACCCGAAAAAGTAATAAACTTTGATAGAAGTTGTCAGACTTTGATAGATATTGTCATAACAACCATGTCAATAAACATAAAAATACTGTAAAAAATCAAGCAAATTACGAAAATACAGGAAAACGAATCATCACCCAATGCAAATTAAAGGAAAATTGCAAACAAAGGTAAAACACAACTATTTTTACAGTATTATGTAAAGAAAAGTAGAATAACAGAGCTTTGAAAGTTTGACATTTTTAGATTCACAATAAATATTGTTCAAAAAGGATTAGAAAACATCAATAATCCAAAAATACAGAGTAATAGTAATAAGAAGAGTAGAAAGGCAGGTAATGCCTATACTTAGTTTAATGTCTACAGTACGACTTTTTAGGGAGAAAATACGAACTGCGTTATGGTAGATAGAATCTATGATTAACTCTTATGTTCGTGTTTACAGCAAACGAACCAGCAATCTTTGGATGAAAGCATGGAAAAACAAAGATAATGTGATGAAAATGTTAATGTGGATCCGATGAATACTAAATATATTAAGGTACTCAATTTATTACACATAAAACATGTACAACGGTACAATATGTGAGTGTTGAAATATTATATCGGAATTAGTTAGTGATTTATCAATCTGTCACTTTTGTTAGTCGTGAATCAAATAGTTGTATAAAATAACTGCTTAAAACTAACCAGATATTTGGTCATGACGCCACAATCTGTCCGAATGAGAATGATGAATACGGTCTTTAACAAAGTTATATGCGACTCCACAAATAATTTGCTAAAAAAATATTCAAGTTTCTTATTACGCCGCCTATTAACAACACTCTTTTGTGATTTACCTATTCAGAAAAATGAAACGAAATTGGTCAAGTACCGACATAAATAAACACTGCTAACTGACGTATTCAATTTCTACCACTCGTGAATCCTATTACATACAGCGTCAGTGTAATTAAATTTCATACGATACACGGTACGTCCCAAATCCAGCGTGATGGCTTCGCACTTCCCATTTTTTGTGGGTCGTGTTTGTGTATGTTTGACCTATTTTTAAAATGTTCACTCACGCCCGATTAGATATTCGTGGTGACAAAAAAAAAATGTACATATTTTTTAACCGACTTCAAAAAAGGAGGAGGTTATCAATTCGACTGTATGTTTTTTTTATCATTTTTTTTTTTTTGTATGTATGTTACCTCATATCTCAGTCGTTTGTCGACCGAATCGAAAAATTTTTTCACCTACTTAGAGGGTATACTTTCTAGTTGGTCCCATTTTTTCCATTTTGGGATCTGATGATGGGATCTTGGTGTATTCGAGGGAAACCCTCAAATTTTAAAGGCACGTATAGTGTTTCTTTACTAGAGTGTTAATGTTGACTTGTTGTTACGTCTGATAGTCAACATTTTGTGGGGCTGAGCTGATGGTGGAACTCCTTAACGCCTAGGAGTTCAGTAATAATAATGACGAAACTTATGATAGGTAATTTGTAGCTTCGTAAAAAATAGAATCACAAGGTGCAACTCCCCCCCCCCCTTTTATGTAATCACTAAAAATAAAGAAATAAAATAAACTTTAAAAAAAAGTAAAAACCGACTTCAAAACCAAAATGCACTAAAAAGTCTTAAATAAACTCTTCACCATTGAAAGGAAAGGAATCCGTTTTAGGCAAACAATTTCTTTTTGGAGTCGGTGCCATCTCTTTGACCATCAAGCATCAACTATCACAGCACCGACTCCAAAAAGAAATTGTTTGCCTAAAACGGATTCCTTTCCTTTCAATGGTGAAGAGTTTATTTAAGACTTTTTAGTGCATTTTGGTTTTGAAGTCGGTTTTTACTTTTTTTTGTTATATTATAATAAATCTTTTTTATTTATTTTAGCCCCGGTTTCGTGATTAATAGTTAACTCAATTGATATGGGTTATAGTCCTTAAAATTGTTTGAATAATTAGGATTGGGTGTGCTCTAAACAGAATAAACGTTATGCAATAGTCATTAAAATTTACTGTCAATTAGTTAAGGTATATTTTGTTAAAAACATGAGCAGTCGTAATTATTCACACACTGGTAACGTTGTTTGAATAAAGGTTAAGTTAACTATCGAGCAAGAAATCTTAAAATAGTTTGCTGAAACGCGACTGACTGAAGTGATTTTTATGCACCTAAGTTATGTAAAAAAATCTTCTCCACAATAGAAATATTTCTTTTGAGTATTGAAAGTACTGTAAGCCTTATTAAAAAGCTTTCAACAAGGATTAGAAACTTTTTCACTCGTGCAGCGTTTGTAGTCCAAATGTTTTACGAAAGGAAAGTGAAAAAGAATATGTAATCAATGGATAATGGAACATTGAATAAAGGCAGAGAGCAGACTAAGGCGCAGACGGCCATAAAATATAATGAATTCAGATGTTAATTCAAAAATTAAAGTGCATTGAACCATAGAACAATGTACTATTATATTTACATACATACCTACATTGGCTAGACCGTCGTAATGAGCCCTTTGTGGTATTTGAGCGAAACACATAGATATGCTATTTCGAGCATTCAATGTTAGATTCTATTCTCATTTAAAACTACCTAATTTGATATGCAGCTGTGGGTACTAAGTATCAAACAGAAATAGTCTGCTGCAATCTCATTCATAATGATATCAATGTTGTGTACGTGGGTAGGTATGTATCATCATTTATTTCTAAAAAGGTAATAGAAAAACATAAGCAATAATTATAAATAAATATAAATAAATAAATATTGGACACCAATCACATACATTGCTCTGATTCCAAAGTAAGTAGCCAATGCACTTGTGTTATGGAAATCAGACACAACGGTGGTACCACAACACCCAGACCCGAGACAATATAGAAAAGATCGTTTTCTACATTGACCCGACCGGGAATCGAACCCGGAACCTCACGAGATGGCAACGCTTGGAACCAGCGTGCTAGCCACTCGACCACGGAGGTCGTCAGTCAACTAAATATGTCAATTAAATGTGTACACCAATTTAAAACCTAATCATAAATAAAACCGTGTTTATGAGGCAAAAAGTCTAGAATGCCGGCTGCGTTACGACGTTGGATAGCACAATATTTAATCTTTAAGCGAAAAACAATTCAGCTCTAGATTTGCCAAAATAGAAATTAATTTTGGGGCAATATAGGTAAATTAAACTTTCTTTGGGATTCAATGATGATTATATCAGTACTGTACTGGTTTATTAATTATTTACTTTTCAAAACTTTTTTTAATGGCTGCATATTTGAATATAGGCTTTTCTGATGTCATACGTTGTGACGTTTCCCACTCAAATAGTTGCGTCGGTTAATTCGAAAATAAACACTTTTAGTGATGCGCTCAAATGCCACATCATTTGCTACTGGTGCTCGGTTTTATGAAATCAGATTCATTAACTTGCCATTACCGGATCGCCATTGCTATAAAGGTATACCTGCTATGTATTTATTGTTAAAACAAATTGGTGTGTACGAGTACATATAAAAACACACATATTTATTAATAGTACTCAATATTTCTGGTTTCGCACAAAATGCATTATTGGGTTTAAAATAATGAAGTAATGTACGTATTGATGCGTGTTAAAAATATTTCTGGTGAAATGTGAATTAATTGTGAAAGGATTTTTACTATTAAAACCACCGCAGTACTGAATAACAAAGGATTTAATCAAATAAATGAAATCAGTAAATTATATTCATATGGAAAATGTAAGCACAGTTATTTATTTTGCATTTATGTACAATCATTAAAGCATGATGTTTAATTGAATCTGTTGGTTCCAAAAAGCTTCTTATCTGACATAAAACGTCACTGTACAGTTTCAGTTAACAACATAAAGTTTTAGTAGTTCTGGAACAAACTGTAGCGAGCTAGTTACTTAATTTGCAGTGAAGAAGCGGACTAAGGGGGCAGATTTAACAGAATGATGAGCCTAATAAGCTTTTATATGTGGTTAGATTTTTTATTTTTTATTCTTAGGCCGAGGTAGAGGCCAATATTTGCTTCGTGAGAAGTCTCAACAAGCCGACTGGGGACAAAGCACGAAACAGTTTGTGAGCACTTGGTCTCCAGAATCCAAGCGTTTCTGCCCCAAACGGCTTTTACCTATAGGTACGTTTCGCTGTAACTTTCATATGGGAACAACAAAGATTTGCTCCATATTTTCCCGAATTGTAACTAATGACGCCCGCTAGTTGTTAGGTTTCGAAGCTATCGATCTGTGAAATTATCACTTTCAAATACGTTTGTATCTAATAGAAATTTGTGAATAAAAAAAATGTGTGTACATTATTTTTATAATTGTGGTAAAAGTAAAATGAAGTAAACAATTTGAACGAAAGAAGCAAAGCAAAATTCAAATTTTAACCTTGTTTATCCTAAAACCACCGCGTGAATATAATCCAAACTTGTTTTGTTTTATATCTTCTTCTAGCACTTCTTTTCTTCGTTATTAAACAAATTAATATATGTATATATAAATTTAAAACGTAAAATTTCAAATATTTGTATCATTTTAAAAAACTCGCACATTTTCATTGTGCGGGTTTTTCACGTTTTTAGGGTTCCGTAGCCGAATGGCAAAAAACGAAACCCTTATAGTTTCGTCAAGTCTGTCTGTCTGTCTGTCTGTCCGTCCGTATGTCACAGCCATTTTATTCTGTAACTATAAGCATCACACTGTTGAAATTTGGTAGGAATATGTATCCTGTTAACCGCTTTACGATTATCATATTTAAAAAAAAATGACATTTGAGGGGGGGCTTCCATACATGAAACTAAAACCAAAATTTTTTTTTTAGTCTAACCTATACGTGTGGGGTGTCTATAGATAGGTCTTTTAAAATGACATAGAGGTTCCTTTCACCATTTTCTTTTAAAATCCAACGTTTCATAGCTAGACGCTTCGAAAGTGGTAAAATAGGCGTCCCCCCCCCCCCCATCTAACTTCTGAACTAAGCGAGTGTAAATTTTGAAAAAAATATATAATGTAGATCTTAACAAATACTTTCAACGAAAATTGGTTCGGACGAAATCGAACGGAAGTTTTTGAGATATAGCACATTTTCAACAACCGCAAACATAACTTTGTACTTCATACAAACACTATGAAAAACAAAGTTATATTTGCTGTCAACAAAATATTCTGGTATTTTACTAAGTGGAAGTTAGTGGATTTACTAATTCAGTTAAAGTTGGCACGGAACCCTCAGTGCGCGAGTCCGACTCGCACTTGGCCGGTTTTATTTTTCTTAAAATCAGTAAAAGCGGCAGCAGAGCCTACCGTGCTGCTAGTCGGTGGATTGCTTTAGAAAAATATTATTTGTGAAACTTCTTACCAGTTAAAAGTCTGAAGTAAAATTTTGACATTTTGCGTTCAGAATTTCAATTTTCTGATTTTCTGTTTGAGCAAATAACATTTTTACTCGCGTAGCTATGTTCAATAAATCTTTAAAAATCTATGTAATTTGTTTAGCTTCATTGAAAAATGCTTATCAAGGAAAAAAAAACTCAACGTTGTCTGTCAAAAAGTTTGCTTCAGACTACACCCGCACTGACGTATAACTATTAATAAGTAAATGGGAATGGTACTACTTGTATTTGAATTGCCACATTTCCCTCTAGGTACTCATTTAGGTATTTATAACACATTTATATATATCTTTGTTTTTCTTACCAAGAATTTGTTAAAAAAATAGGTACTTTCACTACTTAAAATAAAGTATACTGTGTGATGAGCTATACTCATCCACTAAAGCTCTAGAGATTCATAAACTTCAACTCGAAATGTAAACCAAGTATAGTGCAATTATTATTTCGGACCTGTGTCGGAAGTCTCGACATAGTTCCCTGAAAAACACCAGGTGGCGCTCGAAAAATGCCGTAACAAAATTAGTGTTTTCGTGTATTTATTGATCGAGAAGAATTTTCTAATGAAGCTTAAAAATTACAAAGATTTTTTAAGATTTATTAAACATACAAGCTACATGAGTTAAAATGATATTTGATGAATTAGAAAATTATAAAATTAAAATTGTCTACGCGAAATGTCAAAAATGTTGCATCAGACTTCGCCCGCTGAAGGACACTCAGTACAACCCTGTGATTTATTATAAAAGGTTCTCAACAAGACTGAAGTTGGAAAGCTGTCTGCACATTTTCGCGGAGGTTTTCGGCAAGTTTCGATCAACTCCTATTAGTACCGAGCTACTTTACTTTATCAATACCTAGCCGAGTGTATTGTGAATTTTATAGTGAGGGATCTTAGTGTCTGATAGTTTGAGAGGTGACGGGCACTAAGCTGATAAAAAAGTTACTTTTTGGGACGAAGCGACAGCGAAGAAGCCGGAAGAAAGTTTTCTCGTTAAGTATGTATTACCTGTACGTCGAAGACATATTATGTATCAATGATTATTTACCTACTCGTATGTGTAACATATAAGCCTTATGAACTGAAAATTATGACCAAAGAATCTGCTAGGAGTATGTCTGTTTTGAGAAGGTATGAAAGTACCGTAATTATTTACGTACTAAATTAGGATTTAAAATACACTTACTATATTTCATTGTATAGAGTTAAAAGAGTATCGGTTACAGTATAAGCTACAGAAATATTTTTAACAATATTCATTCATTTATATGTACATGTTAATTTCTAACATTAACTTGGCAACACACAAATTGTCTAGTTTCGCAGTAAGGAATTTTCTTCTTTGTGTTACGAAGTACCAGGCAACGATTATGACGGGGGCGTCTCACATTAATACTTAAATACATATAACATCCCTGACTCAGGTACAAATGTTCGTGCTCATCACACAAACATTTGTCAATTGCGAATTGACAAATGTTTGTGTGAATCATACTCATTAAAGTACAATATTTATACCAGCTAGTGCCGCAGTTAGCAAAATTTCCAGTCGTACCATGTGTAGAGTGTCTTCAAAGGCATAAATTATGCTCTCTATTTATTTTATAAAGATTATCTGCAAAGTGTTTTACTCGCGCCACAGCTGGCCTCATAAATCTCGATCGGTTGGTATATACGACCCCATGTGGCACCCACCCTACGCCATTTAATATTTATAGCAAATGGACAATTTTACCGAGATGATTTATGAATTCAGGTACGCTGTTTCTACGGCTTCGCAATCAATAGATTTTGTGAATTTCACAAAGACGCGATTTAAAAGCCCTTTGTGTTTCTATTCAAACCTCGTTCTATTCTTTGTTCAAAGGAAATTCAAAACAGATGGGAAGTATCAGTGTTGGTTTAATTAAGCTTTATTAACTTTTAAAAGGGCTGTGGTACTTGGCGGCCTTTGGATGGTTTCTGGTACATTTTTTTAAGAATTCGTAACTGACCAACGAAAATTGCAATATTATTCAAACGAACCATATAACCTACCCAACTATTAAGTTACGTTTTAACCATCTAAGTAAAAGTATAATAATATTTTCAACACACTTGCTCAAAATGACGTTTTTATTCCACCGATTTTTGGCTCATAATCATAGATATTAAACACGCGTGCTTTTTCATTTTATTATTGCACTAGTGCTTTTAGTTTATTAACCCGACCAATTTACATTTGTACCCTAGTACCAAGTCGTAAGTAAGAAGAAGAAGCGATATAATTTAGTCGGGTTATACAATACTTTTATTTTAGCAACAAACAGTATTTATGCGAAAAATAACAGTATCTACATATTTATTTCAATAAATGGTAAATCCAGATTTATTACTAAAAAATAGCTCAAATTCATTTAATATTTTCTGTGATTTGTGTTTTAAACACGAATTATTACATTTTAAATCTTGGCTTTTGGCCGATCTAGTTCGCGCCTAAGCCTTGCGCGCGCAACGGTATCGCGGCAAGAAAAAAAAACAACGCGCCATTTTTCGTAAATAATAATTGTCTGCTGTGACGAAGTTAGGATTAATTATGAAGTTTAATATTAATGAAAATGTCTACTTCAAGTGAAAAAAAAGAAGAAAACCTATTATTAACTCCGCCGGACGTACGCAACGAGGCGAAAAACGCGTGCGAAAGTCTTTGCCATGAAAATCGAGTGAAATGTATTTTTACTGTTTTAATAATTAAAAACTTAGTAAATGAAGAGTCTTTCTTTTTTTCTCGCAAGTGTGTTGAAAAACGTCGTATGAAACACGTGTGCCTGTGACCATTATATACGCGTCTTTCTTATGGCGCACTCGCTTTCGCTCGTGCGCACACAATATCGCCTTGCATATAATGGTCAACTTAGCACACTTGTATCATAATGTACTATTTCAATACACTTGCTCAAAATGACGTTTTTATTCCACCGATTTTTGGGTCATAATCCTAGATATTAAACACGCGTGCTTTTTCAGTATATTATTGCACTAGTGCTTTTAGTTTATTAACCCGACCAATTTACATTTGTACCCTAGTACCAAGTCGTAAGTAAGAAGAAGAAGCGATATAATTTATTCGGGTTATACAATACTTTTATTTTAGCAACAAACAGTATTTATGCGAAAAATAACAGTATCTAGGATATTTATGTCAATCAGTGGTAAATCCAAATTTATTACTAAAAAATAACTCTAATTCATTAAAAAAAATCTATAATTTGTGTTTTAAATACGATTTTTTACATTTTTAATCTTGGCTGTTGGCCGATCTAGTACGTGCCTTAGCCTTGCGCGTGCATCGGTATCGCGGCAAGAAAAAAAACAAAGCGCCATTTTTCGGAAATAATTGTCGGCTGTGACGAAGTTTGGATTAATTGTAAAGTTGAATATTAACGAAAATGTCTACTTCAAGTGAAGAAAATGAATAAAACCTATTATTAACTCCGCTGGACATTCGTAACATGGCGAAAAACGCGTGCGATAGTCTTTTGCCGTCAAAATCGAGTGAATGTATTTTTACTGTTTTAATAATTAAAAATTTAATAAATGAAGACTTTTGTTTTTTCCTCGCAATTGTGGTGAAAAACGTCGTATAAAACACGTGTGCCTGTGACCATAATATACACGGCTTTCTTATGGCGCACTCGCTTTCGCTCGTGCGCACACAATATCGCCTTGTATATAATGGTCAACTTAGCACACTTGTATCATAATGTACTATTATGAAATATATAAACTTTCATGAATTGTAAATTACTAGGTGTTGTATCTTATAGTTTAAAGTCAGCAGTGCAGCATATAACATGCCATCATTTCATGACCTTTAGTAAAAAAGCCCGAAATCACCTGATTTACAGTATTAACTTTTTTATTATTTAGGTTTATCATTAAGTAAGTAAACAAAAAAAAAGATATCAGTAAATATTCTCCGAAAGAAATGAAACAACCGCGACAATATATGCGAAACAAAAGTTCATATTTACGTCCGAAAAAATAATGTTTGTGAACTCCGAACAGTCCCGACGTCCCAGTGCTCTTTCTGTGACACAAAAATATAGCAGTAATATTATGCTAACCGTACCGATGCTACCCACTCGAGAGTAGGGTAACCATGCTTTGAGATATTGCGAGGGTGACGCTCATGATTCGTTAGTTTTTGTAAAGATTTAGTGCTGGCAAAATTATTTTGGGATGATTTTCACGCTTGTTCACTTTGAAAAAATACCCCGTTTTAAGGCTTTGCCGTGATCAAGTAAACGGATATGAAAAGATAAGATATAAACTTAACTTGTGACTCCAAAAATAAATTGATTACCTAAAATTGATTTCTTTCTATTCAATGATCAATGATCAAGAGTTTAATCAAGACTTTTATTTTATTTCTGCATTTTTAGTGATTACAGGAACGGGAGGGGGGGGGGCAAGCGGCACCTTATGCATATGTTCTTTAAAAAACTAAAAATTACCTACCATAAGTTCTGACAGTAAAATCACTGAACTCCTAAGCGTTGAGGAGTGCCACAACAGCTCAGCTCCATACAATGTTGACTGTCAGACGTAACAACACGTCAACATAAAGCTTCTAGTAAAACTAAATAATGACTGCGATATGAGGTAACATAGATACAAAATAAAACATACAGTCGAATTGATAACCTTCTCCCTTTTAAAGACAAGGTTCTTCCGTGTCTTTCCATCAACGCAGTGAATTCTTTGTTGTCTCCTAAGTTTTAGTGAGTTCATAAAGTTCATATGCGCAGCCGTATGTTTACTGATTAATCTTTCACGTTTTCTCTTAAACACCACTTCTCACTATCTTGACGTTTGCAGTTGTTCTAAGGTATTTTCCCACTGCACCGTGCCATACCACAACCGTGCTAGGAAAGTCTCTACCTTGCCCACTGAACGGATTGACAGCGTTCTGTCTCACCGTCATGGAGCGAGAACGTATTTTGCCGGTGCCGCGCCCGACACGCTCCGTCATGCCACACGCTACTGAGTTGATCGGTGACGGTGCTGTCTAGTGGGCAAAGTGCGATTTCTAGCACGGACATGGTACACTACTTCTGGATTGGGCAAAGAGCTTTAGTTAAAAGTACATTTTTTTCTTTTTTTTCTACATTAGTTTGGAGAGGCCCTTGCCTAGCAGGAGTATAATAACGGCAATAAATAGTCTCTTAAGCACTTCAATTAATGGTGTCCCTACTAGGCCGTTGTAGCGCAACAGGCGACCAGCGCAGCGCGAGCCGAGTTCTCAGACCTCTGTGTTAAGCCACGTTTTTAAAACTGTTAAACACTGTCTTTAAAACTTTCACAATCTGTTTGGATAGTAAAAACAAGATATTGAAGATAAAAACGATTTTTAATAAAGATATATATTAATGAAGATTGCATTTATCCCTAGATCTTGATAATTGCTTGGCAACCAGCACGTTGTGTGCCGACCACTCGGATCCGAGTATCTATTTTTCATATAATAATAGAATATATATTTTTTTAAATACCTATACATTTAAAATTGCGGTTTTCTAGTTTTTTTTTCGATAGGTCACTTTAAGTGCTGAACACTAAGACAAAAGCCCAGAGATCTATTTTCGAATCTCCCGCTTGTATATGGCGTGTGATTTTCGTTCGAAAGTGATATACACCTGAATACTCACACAAATTCAGTTTTTTTAATTATCCCTGTGTAGAATCACCTTTTTTCATTCGAAAATTGGTCATTAATTAATAAATTTTACACGCCGTGGTGTCGCGAGTGATCAAATTCTAATCAATGTAATTAAATACGTTAGTTCCAAGGCAACAGATTCTCATTGACTTAAAGCCTTCAGTCGTC
The DNA here is from genome assembly GCA_963924145.1 of Pyrausta purpuralis. Classification (NCBI taxonomy): domain Eukaryota; kingdom Metazoa; phylum Arthropoda; class Insecta; order Lepidoptera; family Crambidae; genus Pyrausta; species Pyrausta purpuralis. The sequence goes on from OZ001664.1 coordinate 13,809,100, forward strand.
GAGTAAACCTACCCAAAGAGCAAGACTAGGTGAGAACAAAAAACCTCTCTGTGAATAAATTCTTTTGTCTCTTAAATGTATTGTACTCGCACGCAGAATACATTTTAATAATACTACGCGCTCGCGGGATCGTAAAACAACGCATATTACCTGTGCTACAAATCTTTCGACGAGATATATTTATTTAAAGCTTGTATAAATCATAAAAGAAGCCATTTTCTAGATCTGAAATCTCCGCAAAGTGCTGGTGTAGATAAGTATAGCAAAGACGTAAAAAACGGGTTGATAACAGTATAAAACTATTAAGGCTTGATTTGACCAACGTGAGATAAGGATTATTCGTCGAATATAATACAAAACGCCTTATTTGAATTTCATGGTCGATTTTATAAGATAAGGCATTTACAACATTTAAAATGACACACAAGTGACATTTTCAAATTAGACGCATTGTTTTTATTCGATTAATATTATTATCAGACGTTAGAAAAATCAGGCCTCTGTTGGATAAATCCTTAGATGAATTAATCTTATCTGACGTTTGTAAAATATGCTCTTAGACAAGTTTTTTAATAGTTCTTTGTTGTTGTTGTTAAACTTTGTGGACAAAGAGAAATACCATCGATACAAATACTTACGCGCATAAAGCCTTCGAATATTCATTCATACCTATTATTTTAGTAGTTTGCTTTTTAAATTAATCTTAAGCTACAGACATGCGATAATTTTGTGACGAATAATTATGAACTTATTCGATTGTTTTGTTAAACTAAGGGGCAAGACCAATTCTATAGCCATTATTTACTTTATGGCAATTCAAGTGTTCAGTCTGTCATTTAATGTTTATTAACAACGATAAAGTCAAGATTCGAACAACAAAAGTTATGACTAATGAAAATTAAATTGCTTTTACTTGATTTGAATGATTCATTACCTTTCGCTTTACTTAAACTACGAGTAGAAAATATGATATTAAAATTGTTAAAGTTTTTTTTTTTGTTTTAAATGAAAATATTTAAAAAAGTAGCTTGATATATAGCGTAGAAAATATTTTTAAGGGAAAATAGAGATTCCTATTTCTCAAACAATGAAAATACTATGGTTTTTAAAACAGCACTCTGACATATCAGTTATCAACGTCATCAATTTCATCATCATTCATCATTCGCGTCTCTCAATCCAACGCCCAAACCTTCTTTTTCTCTAATCTTAAACTTAATTTTAAGCAATAAAAATCTGAATAAAACATTACCTTAATCTCCAATTTTCTCAAAAACTGACGTACAAAAAAAAACTGTTTTTTCTAAAAGTAAGAAAAATGTGCTGTATCAGCCTATCAAATATTATCACTTAAAACGAGATAACCTTATATATAATTGAGTTACATATTGTCAGAATTAATTATAGTGTAGTCGTAATTATTTTTAACGTAGTTATTTATTTATTTAAAAGTTCATGCACAAAAATGTTGTACATATGGCGGTCTTAATTCTAAAAATAAATTTCTACCAGTTAGGTCTGAACAGAGAAAATACAGGAGGTGCAATTAAAGTTATAGAGGCAAGAAGAGAGAAGAGTGAGAAGTAGTAATTGTAGTGTAGCTTTATGTTATTTTCAGGTTTGTCAATAATATTAAAAGAGGAGATCTGTATGTACGTAACATTCGTGCCAATCGAATAAAGTAATATGAACATGTACGACAAGTCAAGCCTGCGTCAAATTAATACAACATTCGTATCAAATTTCTCCGTTTAGTTATTTTGCGCTCCATTTAACACAGATCCTTAGCAAAAATCTCGAAATGAGCGCGCGCCAGGGACAAAGGGCATATTTTTCATAATTTGTTTGAGTTCTCAGCAAAGAATTCCTGGCATTGTGGACAAATGTTCGGAAAACAAGCGTGTTTTACGTATAATGGGTGTTCCTGCGTTCATCTCAGAAAAATATTCTTTTAGCTTCCTACTCAGTGATTCGGTTATAATGGAGTTGTTAAAATAGGGTTATGGTTCGCCAAGATTTGTTTTTTACACTGTTAATGTAAAAAGTTATAATATCACAAAATAAGTTAGTAAATAAAGTACTAAGAAAGTGCAAAAAAAGGGTCTTAGAGATCATTTCTGAAATACTAAATTTAATAAATTTATTTATAAAGTATATAGTTTCGCATAAAAATTAAAAATATTCATAAAAAATACTTTACAGGTCTTTTGAGCTTCGTCTTGGCTGAAACTTATTACTAAAAAACTATATCTAAAACTTACCAAGAAATCAGGAGGCCTCCCGCGTCACAACTACGATACAGCGTCGTAAAATATTCATTCGAATACAGAAACGGATACAAATATTAATTACAAGTTAAGTAGTCAACAGATAACACAGATACGAGTATTCAACAACAGTTTTTTAAATATTTCAAAAGTTACAACAAGTTAACCGCGAGCTCGCATCATTTAGTCGTCCGTAACAACAACAACACCAGGAAAACTGGAAGCGTAGCAAGGAGCGGAGCGAAGGCAGAGCTAAGATTAGGCATCACAGGAGGTTAGAGGTCGAGGACATAGAAGAAGATGAGACGCGCGCGTCGTGGTTCGAGTTGAGATGTGGTGTGGAAGTCTGGATATTCAACAAGTGGTTTGCGTAGGCGGGCGGCGCGGGTAATCGCGAGACCTCTCGGCGGGAAGGTTCACCCGCCAGTGGCGCGAGCTCGAGCTCACTGGTTGCGCGTGTGTGCGTCTCTAGGCCGGCCCGTGCCTTCATTGTTGGCCCTTCCTATGTGTGCGTGAAGGGCAATATGCACGGACGCGTCGGGACACGGTTTAGATCCCTGTGTGCGCCGTGACGCGCCTACAGGTGAGCTGGCCCGGCGGCCCCCAGCCAGCTATCTATACTTTACAATGAAATGCCTCGCTGACTGAATACCTGCGTGCTACATTAGCGAACGCATGTACTCACCCTTTGTTCCATTCTGTATTACTTTACAAACGCCCGAGATATTGTTACTTAGCGCGCTGAAAGTTTCGCCGCGCTTCTGTACATATTTATTTAGTTGCCCACCCCCGTACCCGACGCACATAGTTCGCATTTCGACGTAGCAAATTTTATATTAATTTAGCTTGTTTAATTAAACAGAGGTGGAGTTAATTATATTATTACGCGCCTGTCAGCGGATAAGGCTTTCTGGTTAATAAAGCATAGAATGGGTAATTAGTGAGTTCCTGCTTTAAATATTAAAGGCTTAAAGCTATAGGTCATGTTTAGGCATGATATTACAGTGATATGAAAAATGTAATCAAGCTGTCCTGTTTTTTGTATGAACAACGTTATTTTTATCAATTAACATTATTTAATCATATCTTTATTCTCATCATCTGGCAACACCACGTATAAAACAGTTATAAATTCATCCCCTATGTACATTTTTCGGGTAGATGACATCATGTCGACATCGTGATGTTTACACAACCGACAGGCAATTTAGCTTAGCTACTACTAGAGAGGTGCTACGAAAAACTCGTAGCGTCTGTACTGTAGCAACATGTGCTACGTCGTAGCTACTCAGCTTTAGTATCTCGTGACCGTAGTCGAATCTAATTTGATCTACCTACCATGTTGTAGCTCAGTATCTCGACTATGATGTTTATAAATTTGTTACTTGATAGAAATGACGTAAATGAACTGTACTGAAATAGAAAAGAAAGCATTTCTTAATTAATGATTAATTTAGATAACTTATGTTTTATAAATTAAATAAATTACAGTTTTTAAAAAAATAGTCTATACTTATATTATAAAGCTGAAGAGTTTGTTTGAACGAGCTAATCCAGGAACTACTGGACCGATTTGAAAAAATATTGTTGTGTTGCATAGCTTATTTATCGAGGAAGGCTATAACAAAACAAACTTACACCGCTCAGACGAAGTCGTGGGGGACCGCTATTATTTTCTATATGCGTATAGGTACTTAGTGATTGTGAAAGAGCCACAATGGCTACAAGGGTTACAAACATCTTAGAAGTTAGCGGATAATGACCAAGTCATCCGTAATTCTGTTAGTAGATTAATAATGAATAATGTTCTAATATGTATGTAGATAGTTAAGGAGGCCATATTCCAGCCAGAAATGCTGTTACCTAGTGGATATCTACCCACTTTTTAACGAAAATCGCTTGCACACACGACACAAAAACAGGTAGTTGTTACGAGTCACTTCAATTAAAGACGACGCTATGTACAAAAGATTTTGGCTGTTTAGGTGGTTAGGCGGCGGCGAACTCGAAATACTTACACGTAACGTATGTATTAGATGAATAATTACGCGAAGGCCTGCTCTGCTTCTGCTCTACATAATAACTGGCAATTTGCAGTATTCACATTTGCATCGTAATACCACATGTACCATACAGGGCCCCATATTTTTGAATCTATATTAATTGACATAATTACAGATATTATTATGATTATGATTCATCATCATCATCATTATCAGCTAAAGGATGTCCACTGCTGAACCGATCACTAGCGGTCTGCATCCAGTTTGATCCTGCGATCTTTTTAAGGTCGTCTGTCCATCTTGTTGGTGGACGTCCTACGCTGCGTTTTTGGTCGAAGGGTCCCCAATCTAGAACTTTCCTGCCCCAACGGCCATCAGTACTTCGCGCTATGTGCCCGGCCCACGTATTATGATTTTAATGACTGATTTAAAAACGATAACTGATATTTGTAAGTACTCACGTCTTAAGATATTTCACGTGATTTCCTCCGATATTTCATTCGCTTTCGACCAAAAATCACACGCCATATTCAAGCGAGTAACACGAAAATACGGCCCCTGGACAGGATGCATACTAAGAAAAGATTCGGCACATTTTATATTACGAATTTTACTAAAAATAATTCGGATCCGAAGACCGATGATACTTGTTGTATTGGCAGATTTCGATTATTATAGTAGGCCTACTACGAAAAACTACACTGCCCCCCCCCCCCTCCATTCAGAACCATTCGGTTAAGGATACGGTTACGATTCCATAACTTTCACAATATGTATTAATAAAATTATAATAATGTGGATAAATCCGATGCAACTGTTTTGGTTTGTTCTTTTATTATATTTGTTACCGAACTGACATATCTACATCCGATCAAACTGCGACATTAATAAAAACGGCCAAGTGCGAGTCGGACTCGCACACTAAGGGTTCCGTGCCAACTTTAACTGATTTAGAGATCCATTTACTTTCACTTAGCCAAAATAACACAATATTTTCATAGTATTTGTATGAATAACAAAGTTATGTTTGCGGTTATTGAAAATGTACTCTATCCTAAAAACTACTGATTCAATCTCATATGTATTTTTCTCAAAATTTATACTCGCTTAGGTTAAAAGTTGGATGGGGGGACGCCCATTATATCACTTAGGAAGCGTCTACCTCTCAAAGTTTATACTTTTAGTGAAAATGTTTTTAGAAATCTTAATGTCATTTTACAAGACCTATCCATAGACATCCTACATGCATAGGTTTGACAAAAACAATAGGTTTTAGTTTCATGTAGGTATGCTTTAATATCATTTTTTTGTTTGTTTTTTATACAAGAACCGTAAAGCGGTTAACAAGATACATCTATCTACTTAGTTTCAACTGTGTAATACTAATAGTTTTAGAATATAGTGGCTGTGACATACCCATAAAAAATCGGTAGATAGAAGTTCCTAGCACCATTTTCTCTAAATGTCTAACGTTTGAGAGATGACCCCCCCCCCCCCCCCTATCTAACTTTTATACTAAGCGAGTGTAAATAAATACATTATGTAGATCTTGACAAAGACTTTCAAGGAAAATTGGTTTGAACGAGATCAAACTAGTAGTTTTTAAGATAGAGTACATTTTTAATTACCGCTAACAAAATTTTGATATTCATACAAATACTTAAAAAACAAAGTTATACTACTTGCTTGTTGTCAACAAAATATTGTGGTATTTTAGGTAAGTGGAAGTACGTGGATCTCTAATTTGGACAAAGCTGGCACGGAATCCTTAGTGTGATAATCCGACTTGCACTTGGCTGGTTTTTAGTCAAATTAGCCGAATAAAAAGCGGGGTGTCATAATTTTAATGTATCTGTCTATGCTTTAGTGTATCTGATAATTTTATCCCGACTGTTCTTAGCAATGTTTCATAAATTTTGATCAGCTGTTTGAAAATCATCAGCTCTTTTCTCGCTTTTAGTAGTCAGATCGATTCGAAATTTGATGCCGATGACATTGACAGTACTCGACCGGGAATCGAACCCGGAACCTCACGAGATGGCGACGCATGAAACCAGCGTGCTAGCCACTCGACCACGGAGGTCGTCTATATGGACGGTATCCATGACCCGATCGTTCATTACTTTTTCATTTATCGTACATTATTTGTTATTTTGTATTATTATTGAATTCCTCAAACCAAATATTTTTAGAAATAGGTACCGGTTTAAATTAATCGCTCCAAGATCCTAGTTAAGATTTGTTTTAAATGTTTTAATATCGATGTGGAACGAACAAAAAGAAAGTGCAAAATTAATGAGCACAACAATTGAAAACCCCCATCTTTTTGAAGTCGATTGTACAGATACTAGAATTATCCTATTATATTTACTTATTTATACTTCATATAACCAAAACACTTGTACAAAAGGTGGACTTAATGCAGTTCTATGCCAGTCAAAACTTTAGTTCATGCAAAGAGATGGCAATGGTGCAACGAAAAAAAATGTACCGAAAAAAAAAAAAACAATAAGAAAAAGCAAAAATGAACTAATCTGTAGTAAAAAATAAACCTTCTGGAACTTACACAAAATACATACAATAAATAAAATATACATAAATAATAAACTATATAAAAACATAATATTTTGTTATTTGCAGAAAGAAATCACTTTCTTGACTAAAACATCCTTACGAAACGAGGTAATCAGGATAGTTATATCAAAGAAGACTTACTGGAGTGAGCAGTAAGTCAACTTTTGTCAAAAACTGGCCAAGTGCGAGTCGGACTCGCGCACAAAGGGTTCCGTGCCAATTTTAACTGAATTAGGGAATCCACTTACTTCCACTTAGCTTTAATACTACAGTGTTTTGTTGACAACAAATACTACTATGTTTATAACAGTAATTTTATGAAGAACAAAGTAAAAAGTAGTGTTAAAAGTTACCACTGGTAAGTCGTTTCTCTTCCCTACCAAAGATCTTTATGAATATTGTCAAGTGCTAACGGTAAGACAGTTATTTTTGCTTCAAATTGTTAAAAAACAACACTCTACTGCCAAATTACACTGCCAAGATTTACCGGCGCAGGCTTATCAACGTAGCAAAAGATATTATAGAAAACAGCGGTACAAATGCAGAACTGTGTTTGGAAAAAGATTTTTCAAATTTTTGGGTAGTTACATTTATAATAAAATTAATCGCTACATAAATTAAATATAAATAAATTGGGTCTACCTTGTTTCGCATAATTTTTATTGTCATAATTTTATTTGGCATATCATCAAATAGCATAAACTTCCTTTCGCAGAACATCAATTAGCATTCACTCATTTATCAGACGTTCAAAACGCATAATCGTGTAAGCTAGAATCATCTTTAGGCAGAAATTTAATATCCATAATAGTCTTAAGGCAGAAACATCCTAACGCAGAAAGTTCACAGATAGAATCGTCTTGTGGCATACAATTCGTATATATAGTCATTAATAGGCAGAATCATCCTATCGCAGAGAATTAACAGTCCGAATCGTCTTGTGGCATATTTTGCATATTTAATATTCTCCTATAAACCTTAATTTCTCTGTGTATCCCAAGTAGTTCTATCTCAGCAATACTAACATACAACATGCATGGCAAATCAAACATGCAGCATGCAAGCAAGCATTCAGCATGCAAGCAAGCAAGCAAAGCATGCAGCAAGCAAGCAAGCATACAGCAAGCAAGCATGCAGCAAGCAAGCAAGCAAGCATGAAGCATGCAAGCAAGCATGCAGCATGCAAGCAAGCAACAGCTTGCATGCAGCATGCAACATGCATGGTTTTTGTCACGGCTCCGGCGCTGCGGGGCTCCGGCAGTCCCACGCGAGCTTATCGTCGCAGATGGTTTGCGCTCACCACCGCAGCTTCGGCTTGCTGGCCGGCTTCGCCGGCCAGCCTCAGCCGCGGCGGCGCGCTTTTAAACCACCTGCTCCTCAGCTCGCGGACTGCCTCGCCCCTCCGCGCCTACGCGATTTTGAATTACACTCTAGGGGTAGGGCAAACAAGACTGCGTGGAGTCGGTTTTGCACCGATTCGTTTCTGTCACTAACTTTTGTACAACTTAATGACTTTTTAATTCAATCTTAGGGTAAAATACTATTTAAAAGAAATAGCAATATGCGTAGTGAAATTATTCTAAAGGGAATTCTGCTTTCTTCATAGTATGCCTAGTCAAATTATGCCAAATAAACATTATGCTTAGCGAAAGTATGCAAAGTAAAACTTTGCCAAAGGTAATTATGCCTTATAAATTTCTGCTATCTTAAAAGTATGCCATTGTAAATTCGGGCATATAAATATTCGACCAAACAATAATTATGCTAACAGAAAATTCTGCCTGAATAATATTCGACTAAAGAAAATTATGCCAAGTGTGTTATGCCAAGTGACTTTCGGAGCAAAAAGATTCTGCCAGATAGAGGGAACCCAAATAAATTAAATATTGGACACCGATCACATACATTGCTCTGATCCCAAAGTAAGTAGCCAATGCACTTATGTTATGGAAAATCAGACACAACGGTGGTACCACAACACCCAGACCCGAGACAATATAGAGCTTGAAACCAGCGTGCTAGCCACTCAACCACGGTGGTCGTCAAATATAATATCTCTTGATACTGTTAATACCTACGATTGCAAAGATTTAGTCTCAAAATGGTTAATCAATTTATCGTATGAGGAAACAGAAAAACTAATAAGCTACATAAGCTCAACACAACACACACACACACACACACACGCACGCACGCACGCACGCACGCACGCACGCACGCACGCACACACACACACACACACATAATACATAGTAATTAAATATGTATAAAACGTTACTTGTGCCCTGGGAAGAAAGCTGGCGCTTATAGCACAGGATTTTCCTAATTTAAGTGCCGGCTGCACAGTGTGAATTTGGATTCTAGTACTATATTTTTTTACTAAATTGTTATAGCAAATGTAGTAAATTTTGTATAAATAAATAAATTGTAAATTGTAAAGTTATTATTGCGGTTGTGAAAATGTGCTATATCTCAAAACTACTAGTTCGATTCCGTCCAAACTAATTTTCGTTGAAATTGTTTGTTAAGATCTACATAACATATTTTTTTCAAAATTTACACTCGCTTATTTTAGAAATTTGACGGGGGGCCGCCCATTTTATTTATTTATTTAAAGACTTTATTGCACAAATCATAGTGTACAAAGGTTGACTTAATGCTAAAAGCATTCTCTGCCAGTCAAACTTTTAGGTCATGCAGAGAGATGGCAATGGGTGCAGCGAAAAGAAATTTTGAGAAAATCAACAAATAAGTAATAACTAACTAATATTTATAGTAACAAATAAACGTACTTAAATTACTGCAAATTATTTTGTATTCAATAAATATACTTAAACTTACACAAAATAAGTACCATATATGAAAAATATACATAAATAATACACATAATAAATAAATATTATTTTGTAATTATCTATTCTTTAAGAAAATGTCGGACTTTCCTCTTGAATGATACCTTCGACTCGGCCCTCCTGATATCCAAAGGACGTACGTGGAGCGGTGTGCAGCGTGCCCAGCCGGAGATTGTCGGAGGAACGGAGAGACCGATCGTGAGTTTGGCATAAAAACGGGAACATATCTTTAAGATAAGAAGGCGACGAGGGGTAATTAAGAATAGTATGTAAAATGCAAAGGATTCGAGAGTCTCTACGTTGTCGGATAGGGAGCCAGTTAAGCTGTGATCTAAAACTGGGAACATGGTCATATTTACGAGGGCTGAAGATGAACCTGATGCAATTTACCACTTTGGAAGCGTCTTCTATCTATCAAACGTAATTTTTTAAAAGAAAATGGTTTTAGGAACCTCTCTCCACCTCTCACCAACACCCCACACGCATATACGCATAAAGTGGCACTTTAGGGTTACAAAAACTAACTAATTAAATTGTATACCTATATCCTTTAAAAGATCATTTATAGCATGCAATCTATACCTATTTCCAAATGTATTAATTTACGTAAAGTTTTAACAAAGCTTTAAAAGCAAGTAATTGAAGTGAATACAGTTTCATTTCTCGTCTGCGTTTCCACCAAGTGAGCAGCTCCAGATTTAATTAAATGTATATTCATCATTTAGTTACAGGTTTAAAACAATTGTAGAAACAAGGTTTTCTTTTTGTAATGCGATTGAATGAAAGATATTTCGTTAAATGTGTGCTCACTCAGTCCTCAAAAGCTGTCAGCCATATCTTTATACAGAAATAAGTTGGTCGAGTCATTCATTGTTATTTTTTTTGTTACAGCTCTATCTAATTGGAGCTTGTAATTTCAGTTCGTCAAGTTTCGTAATAAAACATTTACTATTAATTTATTGTGCTCACTCCATCCACACGCTATTGTATTTGTATAAACCAACTGTAGATTTGCATTCCATTGTTTACATTGTATGAATTGGCTAGAAATATGACTATTCAGCATAAAAACAAACCCCTTTTACTGTGCGTTCATGAGTAAAATGGATACCTGGTGCTCACTCCGTCCACCATCGTTAAATACTTAAATCTTTTGTGTTAAGTTAACTTAAAAGAAAGAGTGAACATATGATTTTTTTGTACAAAAATACTATAAAATACACGGCAGTACACAGTTTGATATAACTTTTTACTTTTATACATATACAAAAGGATTTTTTTGGTTTAAATGACATATAATAGGGTGTCTCCACGTGACAATAATAAGAGGACATAAAATAAGACTAAAAATGAGACGGTTTAACCCTTAACCAATTCTCGCGCAATTCGTTTACGAAAAAGTTTACCGATCAAATTTTCTTTGTCAAAGAAATAATAATTTTAAATTTCTCAGCGTCACGATTTCTACTCGTATATATTTAGTTTTTGGTCGTGCAATAGTTTTTTACATGTATCTACATTCTTTCCCTTTTCTTGATCGCAATCGAAGTACCACACGAAAAAAGTTCGATTGCCACGATACTCGGCCTCTAGGCCGCGGAAATCTACTGGAAGAAATTAAGAGTTGCATATAGATAAAGGTTTCGGATAATGCCTTGTTTCATTCCTCATCAACAGAGTTCAGAAAAAATACTTATAATCCTGAAAAATAAATGTGGGAAATAATCCCTGTGCCTGGGTAAGGACTTCCTTTTTTTGTCGCTACATATAATTCTTGTAAATTAATTTAAATTACGTTTATACTGAACGTATACCGAATTCAAAATAAGGAAGTTATTTCGAAGTGTTATAAGTATGAAATACATAGAAATGTCAGGAAAAATACCTAGTATTCAAAAGAAAGTTATTTAATGTTGACATGAAAAAACAGGCAAAAGACGTAGAGTTTCCACAAAACGCTTAGCCCCAACGGGCTTAGGTCATATGTTCGCCGCGTGTTTATTTTCCTTATTTTACAAAGTCCCACAAGAAATTAACAATTATTTTGTAATTCAAATTAAAAAACTGAATATCCAACATACCTAAAAATCGAACGGCGTATCTTACTTCGTTTAGCCATAACCGATAAAAATCACGCACACATTGACCGAAAATCACTTTTCAGTTAAAACTCAAATGGCAGTCAGTGTCACACACGGTCTTATTCTTAACTTCTTTTCTGTTCTAGCTCTTACAAATGTCCGTATTTTACCATTCGGCTATAGAGCTAGTGTTGAAAATGATTATTAAATAGTGAGAAACGGTCATTAACTGTCATAAATGGTAATATTCATTCATATTGATTAAATAACATTTTATCACTTTTTCGGTTGTGGTCAAATTTGGTAGATCACGTGACTTTCGCGCAGGTCCGTAAAACACCGTTCTTTAAATCTTATTTCAACTATATTTACAAAAAACAATAATAAGTAATCAAAACTCATTCACACAACGACACAAAATATGTTTTTTTTTAGCGAAAACTGAGTCAGGAAATTATATTTACGGTTCATCACATGCGGTCAAATTGATTGTATTTGACCGTATTTGACCGGTCATGTATGGTTTATGACAAATGTCACCAGTTAGATATATTCATTTTACATTTATTACACAAAACCTCAAAATTTAAACTAAACCCAAACCCCAGCCCAAACAAAGTACCTATTAAGAACAAAACCTTTTCCTTCAGGCAAGTAAGCAAGGATGACACGCAGCTAGCGTGAACACGTGAAGTTAAGTCAGCCAAGTCCTGCTATTTTATCACGTGTAGACACCCTATTCCATGTCCTTCATACAAAATATGAAACTTTGTTTAAATCTAAAAGTAAAAAGAAATATCAAACTGGGTACTTCCGAATATTTTATAGTATTTTTGTACAAAAAAAACATATGTTCACTCATTCTTTTAAGTTAACTTAGCACAAAAGATTAAAGTATTTAGCGATTGCGGATGGAGTGAGCACCAGACATCCATTTTACTCATGAACGTACAGTAAAAGTGGTTTGTTTTTATGCTGAATAGTCCTATTTCTAGCCAATTCATACAACGTAAACGATGGAATGCGAATCAATAGTTGGTTCATAGAGATACAATAGCGTGTGGATGGAGTGAGCACAATAAATTAATAGTAAATGTTTTATTACGAAACTTGACGAATTGAAATTTCAGGCTCCAATTAAAGAGAGTTGTAACAAAAAAAAGAACACTGAATGACTCGACCAACTTATTTCAGTATAAAGATATGGCTGACAGCTTGTGAGGATTGAGTGAGCACACATTTAACGAAATATCTTTCATTCAATCGCATTACAAAAAGAAAACCTTGTTTCTACAATTGTTTTAAACCTGTAACTAAATGATAAATATACATTTAATTGAATCTGGAGCTGCTCACTTGGTTGAAACGCAGACAAGCAAGTATTTTGGTTGTGGTTTTAAGTATTTAACTCATTATATTTTACACCTTAATCTATTAATTTATTATACCTACTAGCGGTACCCCGCGATTTCACCCGCGCGGTTTGAGTTTGCTTTACTCCCCTGCCGTCGCAGCCTAATAAAGCTTTCCTCAATAAATAAGCTATCCAACACAAACATATTTTTTCAAATCGGTCTAGTAGTTCCTGAGATAAGCGCGTTCGAACAAACACTCTTCAGCTTTATAATAAATACTTGTAGGTATAGATTAATTTAATATGAAGTTAAACTGACTGAAGTAAAGTGTTTGTGTATCATATTTCAAAATAAGGTAATTTCTGAAATATGAAATCTTAATATTATTTATTTATTTAAAAAATCAACATATTTGCTTAAATAATAGTATCTTAAAGCCTATAGCAAATTTATCTAGATACTATATTGTTATAATGTGTACTTTTGTGATTAGTTAGTTATATAAAATACATTAAAATAAAAACATAATTTCATGTATTGCTCATGACTACCATTTCAACAAGTACAAACACTATAACTCAACCAGTTTTACTTCATATCAAATAAATATAATAAACAAATAGATTTAGGTAATAAAATATATTGAAATATAACATGGAACCACATCAAAAATGCATAAGAAATGAAACGGTATTTACACTTTAAATACTCACTTTCAGAGACATGTAAAAAAAACTATACCTACGTAATTTACCATATTTGAATGTAGCTTAAAGTGGGCTACACACGACCCTAAAATCAGACCCGATATCGGGGAAGTGGTGGGGAGGACCCTAGATCGTACCATAGATCGCCTCGTGTATTGGCAAATAGGAAGCCTAATTTTATTATTTTTATATCATTCCAACTACCATTGTCCCGATATCGGGTCCGATTTTAGGGTCGTGTGTAGCCCACTTAAGATTGCTCACTAAATGATACAGTGTGACCAGATTAAATTTTACGAAAATACCGAGGCACCTCAAAAAAATAATGAAATATACCGACTAACATAGGACAAATATACCAATAAAAATACTGATTTTTCTTAACACGTTTTAAATTCCGGAATTTGTTGGGAACAACTAAGCTAAATAACTTTGCTAAAACCTTGACATGCTGCCCGGTCCGGCGGACAGTCCGGATGAATGCAACTAACTAAATATAAACACAGTGTGACCAGATTAAATTTTACGAAAATACCGAGGCACCTCAAAAAAATACTGAAATATACCGACTAACATAGGACAAATATACCAATAAAAATACTGATTTTTCTAAACACGTTTTAAATTCCGGAATTTGTTCCCATTTAGCTAAATAACTTTGCTAAAACCTTGACATGCTGCCCGGTCCGGCGGACAGTCCGGATGAATGCAACAAACTAAATATAAACAACGAAAATCAATTGCGTTCTATTTATACAAATGACAAAAACATCTCCTATTTTGGGGTAATACCCTAATTATCGAAAGAAAGTCCTCAAAGATTAAGTCGAATGCAGAAGAGACAAACATTTGACTTCTTCACTTGAACCGCATTAGACGATTTGATACTAGTAATAAAGTATCTTTTAAGTCTTCCAATCCATACAACTGAAAAATTAAAAACTAGACGTTGTTTTGAAAATTACAGATAAACTAGCGGTCCGTCCCAAATTCTTCCGGGTAGACTGATATCCATGAAACAACGAATTTGAATGTATGCAATCTGAAAATTACGCTCTATCTTATAGTGCAACCGCATTAAAATCGGTCCAGCAGTTGTAAAGTTTTAAGCGAACATACATTCTGCAAGTCTGATTTAATACAATTTATTGATTGATAATTGTAAATGTCGTGTTACAATACTACAACGTCGGCAACGGCCGTCTTTCTTGTCATATCTGTAACTTACTCATCTTTGCTAATAGATAACATGTATAAGTATAAACTAAATCCGGGAATCCGCATTCCGGGGAATTCCGCAAACATTGTCGCAAAGACGATCAGTCACTACGGTGTTACCATAACTTCAACCAAAATATACCCAAAAATACTGACTGCCAGAAACACACCTGATAATATACTGATGTACGGAAAATTCGATAAAATATACTGAAAAAGTATTAAAATACTGAATCTGGTCACACTGATTGGATACATAGAATGACAGCAGTAAGCCTTTCTCATTAGAGAGACGCGCTGCTGTCACTCTTATGTGAAGGCGCACTTTAGTAGGTATCTATGTATCATGAAAGAACTCCATTTTAACCCACATATTGAAAAAAACAGATGGTGGAAGTATCAATTAATGTAAAGGACAAAATACGACTTTTCAGGATCGCCAAAACAAGATTTTTTTTCATTTATACCTCAATATATTTTCATTAGAAGTTAGGATTTAAATGGTTTCTATGGCAAAGTATTTTAGATTTTTCTCTTCTTTCATAACATAAACGCAAAATCTGAGAAAACTTAGTTTAAAAGATAGCATGTCCCTTACATTAAAGAACCGAGCTTGATTGTACCTTACAATGATGGGATTTCACAATATGGAACGTCCTGTATGTTGTAAGGAACATTAACGAATAAATAAACGGTAGTATTATTATTGTAACTAACAATTTTAACATTGAATAATGATGTAAGTCACAAAAATATACAGAGAATATTGGTAATATTGCTTATTTTTTATTTAAATATTATTTTTGAACCCAATGTGTTACCAAAATGTGAAAAATAATATTAACATTTTGGAAACACAGCTCAAAACAGTAATAAAAAAAAAGAACTTCCCTAATCAGTCTCGAATTTATTTCCTATTATGCTCTTTAACTTAAAACATTCTTATAAATAGTGGACTATCTGCTAAGAGCACTATTCTAGGTATTTTTCCACAAAAACTTATATTACAAATTATTTTAAAATGAGAAAAAATACAGCATTTATATGCTGTATTTTTTCTCATTTACAATTGTGATACATGAAAAATCAAGCCTATTTTTATTCAAAATCAGTTATTTTTCTCTTAATATTTAATCATTTTCGGTTCCTGTGAGTTCTAAAACGTATAATATTAACTATTTAGGGCCACTTGCACAGTCGAGTTAAATTTTAATCCAGAGTTAGTCCTTAACCCTGGGTACAATCAGTAAGTTTGCATAATAATATCAAATTAAATTATTGATTTAATCCAGCGTTATGGACTATCTTTGAGCTAAAATTTTACTCTGGACTGTGCAAGTAGCCCTTATTCTTGTGTTTTATGTAAACCATCTTGTGTTTTATATGTATAAGCCATATTCATTTCTTATAATTTTATTAGTTAATAATTCGTTTTCTTAAGAATTATTATTATAGAATAATTTAAAAATTTAGTTTACCTATGTATGAAAAACTGCCGGGGTTAGCATTTGTTATTTAAACAAGTTAAACATTTAATACTTATTCAAACAAAACATTATTTTATATTTTTACACATGTCCAGCAAGCATTCAATCTTCATCAGGCCTACCGTCGATAGATATCATCTTCATTAGTTTCATTCAGGGTATCCTTTACAGGTGTTTTGGAGGTTTAGATATTCAGCATGAAATCTTTTTGGAATTATTCTAGAATCGCAATACTTTTTAAGATCCTTTTATTTTGGAATAGAAATTGGCAACCTTTCTTTATAAAGATATGGTAAATTATCGACATTGCTCTGAATCAAATAACAGCTTGTACTTTCTTCTGGATTTCGATTTGTATTGTCTTACATCTTTTTCTGTTTGTCCCTACTTGTAGTCCTCTTTCCAACAGTTTAAGGTAGAGCCAAATTGCATTATTAAAAAGTCTTACTTTATTTTGTAAGCAGTAAAATAAGTTGACGTCCTTTAAATTATTTGTATCGCCAAAAGTCGTATTTAGATGGTAACTAAAAATACGTAAGGTAAGGGACACTTTTTCAAAGATTTCAAAATTTCAAGTACACCAATCGATAGAGCCTAAAATTCTGAATACGGTGGTACCTATATAACTCATTTTGCGCAACATGTCCCTTACATTAATTCATAATTCCACCATTACAAGCTAAGGAAGTAGTTAACTTTGACCGCCATTAACTTAGCTTTGACATTTCCGACTTACTGCTCTCATTGTTAGGGCGGCAGTGCTCTCTAGCGCTTTTAGCTCGAATTAAAAATATATGTTTGTACTAGACAAAGCAAAATAGCAACTACTTCCAAAATATATTACTAGATGTCGCTTTTAGCTAAGCTAAAGGGCTGGGGCAAACTAGCTCAAATAAGATTTTTTATGTAGCCCAAAACGTTTTTAGCAGAATTAAAATGTAGTCTTCAAAAAATAAATAAAAATGTATCTTGAATATCTTCATGGCTGTAAGGTTGTTTGATAATGATACGTTATTTTGATAAGGTTTATTGCCGCACAATACAATAAAGATATATTAATCTTAACTTCTTATGATGAGCAGTTTTCTCCCATCACTTAATAGCTCTCATAGATGGCGTTGGGATAGCTATATGGTGCATCCAGACCACCTCAGGGCACAGACACTGGCCCTTGCCGGCGCCATGACGCACATGCCCCAGCGGCTTTTTTTTATAGTATCTGATATTATTGACATATTATTATGCCGCCAACTATGCCGGCGGGCAGTGTGGATACACGATAAGGAACAATATTATTAACGTTGGCAGAAAACCATAGACTAAGAAAAATTGCATATGTAAATATTGTAAGATACGTTTACGACTTTAGGATTAATTAAGATAATATTTTTTTGCACTTCTTTAACAAAAGCAGACACTTAGAACCTTATTAACAAGCTCAAAATAACACAACGAGTGATAGAAAGAGGTTTGCTTGGCAATCCTCTACGAGATCGAATCAGCAGAAATAATACGTAGAAGATATTATGTAGAAGAACTACGAGGGTCAAACTGAAAGTTCTTAGAAAATCAAAAACTGATTACATTAGCCAGTTATTAGTTTTATTATATCTTTTCAAAATATTGTCCATTGACGTCAATACACCGCTGCATGCGATGGAACCACTGGGAAAAGCACTTTGCCCACTCGTCCTTAGGGGTCTCTTCAATGGCATCGCGATACGCAGCCACCGCTTCTTCAGCATTCATAAACCGCTTTCCTTTAAGTTTTTCTTTAATTTTTGGAAATAAATAAAAATCACAAGGCGCGAGGTCGGGGCTATACGGCGGGTGACCCAGTAATTCAACGTTTGATGTCGCCAAATAGTCGATCGTTCGCTTGGCGGTGTGCGACGAGGCGTTGTCGTGGTGAAGGAGGATCCTACTGCGAGGTCGTTTCTCTCGAACTTTTTCCAAGACAAGTGGCAAACAATTGGTAGTGTACCATTCTGCAGAAACTGTTTTTTGATCCTCTAACACAATTGTTGCGAAATGACCTATCCTTCCAAAGAACGAGGCCACCATTTTTTTTCCCGCACTTCGATCTCTCTTCACTTTAGTTGGCAACTCCTCGAAAGGAAACACCCACTGAGCAGATTGTCTTTTGGTTTCAGGATCATAACAGTAAATCCAGCTTTCGTCACCTGTTAGTATGTCGAACACAGCATTTGAGTCACCTCCGTTAAATCTTTCAATCATTTTACGGCACCAATCCACACGATGGAGTTTTTGAGCCTTAGTCAAATTATGAGGTATCCACCGGGCGCAAAGCTTCCTGACCGCTAAATGTTCGTGGAGGATTTTGTGCACTTGACTCATACCGATGCCTAAGCTAGTCCGAATCTGCTGATAGGTCACTCTTTTGTCAGTCTCTATCATACGCCGCACAACACAGATGTTATTTTCAGTCGTCGCCGTAGAAGGCCGTCCCTCACGTACATCATCGGTGAGATTAGTGCGACCACGTTTAAACTCATTAAACCAGTTGTAAACAGTCGCACGAGATGGGGCTTCATCGTGAAAGGCCAATCGTAGTCTATCATAACTTTCTTGTTGACTTAAATGACATCGAAAGTCATAAAAAATCATTGCACGAAAATTTTCTCGTGTTAAATTCATGTTGACGTGACACAGACAATTTTCAATTTGCCGCCAAATCGTAAAACAAATGACAAATGAATGAAATATATACTCAGTAATATTGGCAAAGAGTTCTATTTTCAAATTTTAGAATTTTTTTTTATTATATTGTTTATAAGTGGCCAGTTCTAAGAACTTTCAGTTTGACCCTCGTATGGTAACGGACATAGCCCTGAGAATCAGTAAGCTCAAGTGGCAATGGGCAGGGCACATAGTGCGAAGAACTGATGACCATTGGGGCAGAAATGTTCTAGATTAGAGTCACTTTGACCAAAGTAATAACCATGCTGAAGACAAAAAATTTAGGAAATGTTTAATTTCCAGTCTAAAAATACGATTATATATAGGTTCATTTAAAAAAATATGTAGGTAAGATTTGGTTTGCGTACTTGAAAATTATAGTCCTATCAAAACAGATCACTACTTTCTACTGCAAATATCAGCAGTAAAGAAACTTCATATTAAACTGACGACATAATTCTACCCTTTTAATCTCTACTGAATTTTAATAAATTTATTTATTTGTAGGAAACTGAAAATATCGTCAGTAACGCGAATTGTAGACGTAGGCCATAAAAACAATGAGAAATTTAGAACTCCTAGCAAACAGATCTGGCCGTCTTAGTAAATGAAATAACTTTTTGGCCATTATTTAAGTGCAAACCTATAGCAGAGGTTGAATTCTTTTTGCCAACGTAAACACTAAACATTCAACTATATTAACGTGTACTTATGGTAAATGAAGGACTTTATACTGTGAAAATCTTCATAAAACGTAACTATCTAAATTAATCTTAATCCTTGAACCATAATTGGAGTCCTGGAGCACCCCAAAAGGTTTATTTTATTCTTTTGTTTCGTAAGATGCACGTAAACTCTTCGCGTAATTAACTTTGAGGGCACGTTCTGCAAATTGGTTAGGGATGCGGCAATAGCCGGCTTCTGTAGACTTGTGAACGTGTTTAGTCAAGTGCCCCAGCACCCCAGTGTAGTAACAACGTATGATGGATTCCTTACTATGATGTCGTATTGACCACCAAAATTGACAAAAAAAGCCAGAATCATAATTTGTCCAATATTTTTTAAGACTCAAATAACAAAAATGATGTTAAACTTCAAATTCAAACTTTTGTCGTAGTAAAATAAAGGGAGGAGTCTACGCGTTCCATGCAATTCCTATGCGAAAAAGTTCTAACTTTGAGGAGGGACATAAAGGAGAGTATCACGGTGATCCTCCAGTATCCGATGTCTGAACATCATTTTCAGGGTTTTTTTTTTGAAAACAGGAAGCGGTAGAGCTAGATCAGGTGCTAAGTTCAAATTTTCTAGGAAATCCAAGTCAAAGTTTGTCAAAAGCGCTCACAATGATATATTATTTTAAAATGAGAAGCAGATTCGTGATCCCATGACATCAATCGATTTGAATAAAATGTATAATTCTCTCAAGTTTTGGTTTAAACTTAACAAGCTATTTTATATTGGGGTGCCTCGGCACCCCTGTGTAGGAATAAAGTTTACCAGGAAGTGTAGTGTTCTAGGGTAAAGGTCATTGACGCATTTTAAAATATTTACGTATTAACTATTTGTTCATCCATGGTTATCCGCCAACATCAAAACATAAATGAAACTATTCTTTTATAGTCGGTGTATGATGTCAAGCTTTCGTATACACACAGTTAACGCAGATCATGCACGGACCCGAGAAGAATTTGTTTCTCCTTAATAAAAGACAAAGGCGTTATTTTAAGCTCTTCAGTTTTTGTTTTTGAAGACTGTTTTTCCTTTTTTTGTTAAAAGTAAATTCTTAGCTCACTGCAGTGGGCGTACATCACTATTGCTCTTCACGCTGTCAGCCTGACAGCTGTTTAACCCGTCGACATCTCCTATCATCTGTCAGTTCTGCCATGTCGAAGTAAAGCCACATCTATGGCCGCGTAATCTGCGGTTTGTTGCATGTATTTAGTTGTGAATTAATACAACAATAATGAATTCATTTCACCGAGAATACTGAGCTCATTCAGGCGTTGTGCGACAATAGTGATTTCACTCATCTAATATAGTTTCGTGACAATAAAATGCCTTTTGTTAATATCAAGAAGCAATACTTAGCAATCGTGATGTTGGTTTTCGTGTTGTTGTTCTTCTTCAATAGCAAGCCTACTTTCCAGTGCCAGTTCAACCAGGAGGTGCCTACGCTGCTTCCTACAATTTATGGGATTACGCCAACATACGCCAGGCTTGCCCAGAAAGCGGATTTGACAAGGTAAAGTTTTGTGGTTTTATGTCGTGAGTTTTCTGCCCTTGATCCCATCGATTATCTTTCCTCAATGTTTGTCTTACATAGTATTTGGCAATGATTCTGAGAGCAGACGTGATTAATTTAATTAGCTATTGAAGTTCCGTCATTTGTTCGAATTCTTGCATGTGAGCATTGTAAGTAGATTTAAAAAGTTTGCTTGGTATCTAAATAATACGAAAATAAAATTAAAAAGTTTAGATTTAGCTCAAATAATACAAAGAAACCTTCCATTGTCCTCTGAATCTAAAAAAAATATTGATTTCATCTTTCAATCAGAATACTTGCCTTGTAGTTATTGGTACTCACCCTTGCTATTGTTTTTTGGGTTTATTGTAGGTTTGTATAAACTGTACTAGTAATATTATTTTAGTAATTTAAACATTTATTGTTCTTATTAAAACTTACAAGTTTGCTGTAAGTTATTTACTATGTAAAAAATTCACAGGTTATCTCAAACTCTCATGTTAGTGAAAAACTTTCACTGGATCGTAATTGAAGATGCTGAAAAGAAAACAAAACTAGTTGAAAATCTGCTCAAAGAATCTACTCTGAAATATACACACCTCAATGTGAAAACACACAAAGCAAAGCATTCAACGGTAAGTCAAGAACTGTTCTTCATGATTGAATTCTTTATCTTTCTTTCTGATACAGGTGAAAGCACTTTTCACCTGTATCAGAAAGAAAGATAAGTCAAGAACTGTTCTTCATGATTGAATTCCTTATCTTTCTTTCTGATACAGGTGAAAAGTGATGTAATAGTTCCAAATGATGTGTTTCTAAAGATATCAGTATCAAGACTATGAAAGGAAATAAAATAAGAGTAAAACTCTAAGATAGAAATCTTAGAGTTTCATGATTGGCTTCAAAAGTATTTAAACCATACTTGTTTTTGAACTTGAATTCATACTCTAATCATAGAGAAAATAAAATCCAACGTAAAACTATTGCTAATCACATCTCCTTTTTTTTATAATAAGTACTCTAATCATGCATAAATCATTTCATAGTTATTATTAGGCATAGGTTATTATTATTTTATAAAATTTAAAAGATATGCAACTCAGGTACAATAAAAACCAGTTTGACACATACCAATTCTGTTTTTACCACACTTCCATACTCTCACTCAGTTAATACATTATTACATACAAATAAAAGCATATAATTACATATAATAATTTATGATAATTTCAGGTTATAGACATCAATATTTGTATGTTCAAAACTGAGATATACAACTCTACTTGGTATTGTGTATGTTGGAAAATCAAATGTTTATTTAATGTTTATCCTATGAAAGCAATTTTGCAAACTAATATTAGTTAGAAATTTGTTTCTGATGAATAATAGCTTGCTATAATACACTAAACTAAAAGCTATTTAAATATAATCTAGAAATAATTTGGACCTATTATTTTCCTTAGTCTCTAATATCACAGGTATTTTGACATAACAATTGGCTTTAAAGTTTTGTGATAACTGCATTTTTGTTTTTTACGAAATAATCGAATTAATATAATAATAATAGTGTTAAATAATTATAACAAATTTAATATTTTGATGTACCGTTTTCTGATGAAGTTTAATTTTAATTAGTTGTGTTATTTATATGTACTTACACAACTTTGCAGAGTATGACAAATTACCTTAACTGTTTTTCATTTTTATGAAATACTTTATTGACATTGTAACATATTTTTTTTATTATTTAGATCAAATTTATTTTAAAAAAAAAAGAAATCCAAATTTGATAAGTGCCTTTAAATTTTAATGTTTGTTTAATTTATTGATTTAGGATTTAATTTACCAAAGATTAAAAGGATATACACTAATGAATTTATTACAATTTTCCTAAGGACAGACTAAACTTGCCTGTCCAGGAACTATAGAAGTGATTTTCCTACTCATAAATTTTCAGGCGAGCGGTGTTGAGCAAAGAAATGTGGCATTAGATTGGCTCCGGAATCACCTCCAGAAATCAGAAGACAAAAGAGGAGTGGTCTATTTTATGGATGATGACAATACATACTCTTTGAAGGTGTTCGATGAGGTATGTATGTCTTTTTGAGACACAGAAAAACATATGGGCCACTTTGCAAAGTGGTGCTAAAATTAGGGAGTTAATTTAGTTAGACCATCAATACATATGACTTTACAATGGGGTCATGGTCGAAAGCTTTAATAAAATTTCAGATGCCCCATATCAGTCAGTGAGCTATATTGTCAAAAATGGCCCCATTGTGAAAGTTGTACGTATTGATGGTCTCATATACTATAAACTCACCTCACATCTCACCCATATAAATAA
This sequence comes from Pyrausta purpuralis, assembly GCA_963924145.1. NCBI lineage: Eukaryota > Metazoa > Arthropoda > Insecta > Lepidoptera > Crambidae > Pyrausta > Pyrausta purpuralis. The sequence continues at coordinate 13,832,933 of OZ001664.1, forward strand.
CAGTATGTTCATTCATCTATGCTTTAACGCAACTGCACTGACTCAGAAACACAAATGATTAGTGCTTAATATCCTCCCAAACAAGGTAACATTGCCATTTTATTTCCAAGTAATTGAATGATTTATATTTTATTAGGTATTTTCATTCAATTCCTGTTCATGAAACAGGACCATATTTAGTGACACAGTTATCGAATGTATTCAAAATGTTTACTTAATCTATTTCATATTGCATTCTAGCTGTATTGGTGAGTAGTACTAAGTAATGTCTACAAATTAATTTATTTCACAGTTCAATAAACTTCCCTCGAACTCAGGATGTTGTTGTCATATGTCTGTTTATTTTGAGTATCGTTTATTTATTATTATCATAGTTGGACAATGCAACATTACTTTGGTGTTTAATATAAGTTATCATTTTCTTGTGACATAAACAAACAATGAGTTACCTACCAATTTATTGATAAACTTTGCAAATGTTTTAAAGTCCGTTTTTATTTGCTTGGTGAATATTGTAAACAATCATTTTAAAACTTTTTAAATAAAATTTAAATCGATTTAAAAAGGTCTCAGCATTTAACTATGAATGAACTATTTAGATTTTGAGCTTTGTGTTCACCTTATTTTTAAATAAATCATTTCATAGGAATGTCAAGATTGCTTACAATATTCGTCAAGCAAGAGAAAACTGACTTTATTATATGATTGGTGCCAATAAATATGGTACAGTCAAAGCTTAACATAATCTGAAGAATGGCAATAGATGATATCAATTATTGTCTACTTACAAATTATATTTCGCTATAGTACATATAATAAATCCAATAATGTTACTTCAACTAAATTGTTTTCTGTAATCATATTTAAAGATTAAACAAAAGAAGTGGTTGTTTACATTTTTCCCATTATCTCAGGGCAGAACATACGTAAAACATCAAATATACAATTAAATGTAATTTTTGGAGAGATGCATTCTACCTTGGCACCGTTTTGTTGGTACGATAATGCGATATGATTACATACAAGTGAATGTTCCGTACGTTTAATACTATGACCTCGTTGGTCATCCTCGCATAACGTAATCAATCTATAGGATGTGCTCGAAACTTTACAATTGAACTTTAACATAGTAATACTAAAACTAGCAAACTCAACGAACTTTGTTCGATAATGTTGTTATTAAAAATACTGCCCGCTACTGTTATGGCATGAGTAAATACTACTAGCACGAGGGTTCCTCTTGGAAGAGTATAGTTATTGGTCCAGTTTAGAGTCTTGCTAGACTTAGCCAAACGTAAAATGAAATAAGAAACCAAAAATTGCGCACGGCCGGGACTCGAACCAGCATCTTTCTGGCTAACCGGGCTAAATGCTCTTGCAATTGAGCTACGATAGAATGCGTTCTTTTTGCATATTTATTAATATAAAATATGACAAACTTGTAAAGATTCGTAAATGTAGTGTGCAGATTTTTTATATTATTTACTAGCGGTCCCCGCGACTTTGTCTAGGTGTAAACACACTATTTTTATCAATTTTTAGGATTCCGTAGCCGAATGGCAAAAAACGGAACGATTATATAGTTACGTCAAATCTGTCTGTCCGTCCGTATGTCACAGCCACTTTATTATGCAACTATAAGCATCACACTATTGGAGTTGGGTAGGAATATGGATCCTATTAATCGCTTTACGTTTCTTATGCAAAAAATAAAAAAATATACATTAAATGAAAGTAAAACCGTTTTTTTTCTCTAGATAGTCCTAGTCTAAGATAGGTCGTTTAAAATGAAGTTCCTAAAACTATTTTCTTTTAAAGTCTAACGTTGATAGATAGATTCCAAAGTCTTCAAATTGGGGGGGTCTCCTCTAACTTCTAAACTAAGCAAGTGTATTTTCATCAAACGTAAACATAACTTTGTTCTTAATACAAACACTCTGAAAAACTAAATTTATTTGCTGTCAACATAATATTTTGGCTAAGTAAGTGAATCTGTAATTTAGTCAAATATTGTTTTGACTGAAATTGATTAAAATTTATGTAAAATGTGAAAAGGTAGAATCAAGTGAAACTTTAATTAGCTGTAAGACCTTTGTAACCTTGTTTCCATGCACAATAAATATCATTCATTCATTCAGTCAAAGTTGGCACGGAACCCATAGTGTGTGAGTCCGACTCGCACTTAGCCAATTTTTTTACAGATCTACAGATCGTAGAAGGATGTTTACCCTACCTATACCATTCCTCGATAAATAAACAATCGAACACAAAATATTTTTTTAATTCGGACCAGTCGTAGGATGTTTATTTAAGTAGATCTTTAAGTTTTTTAACATGTGCTTATTATGTATGTTACAGATGCGCAAAATCAATAAAGTAGGAGTGTGGCCCGTTGGTATAGTCGGTGGTATGCGTGTCGAGATGCCTGTAGTGAAGAACGGAAAAGTGCACGGATACAACGCGGTGTGGAAACCGTTCAGACCGTTTCCGATTGATATGGCCGGATTCGCAATCAACGCTACGCTGTTCTTGGACGTGCCATCAGCCAAGTTTTCGAGGAAGGTGCAGTCAGGATTTCAGGTTAGTTTTAAGGGAAGACATTTTTGTCTAACGTGTCGTGTCGTGACCCATCAGAACGGAATCGGTATCGTATATTTAGTATGGTAATGTTCATACTAGTGTGATGTGACCTGTCGTGATCGGAGCTGAACGTTTCTGAACTAAATGTGTGAAACCGATTTCGTTCTGACGAGACATGACATGACACGTCAGATAAATATAAATCCACCTTAACTCTGCTAACTGTAACCTAAAAATCCCACGCAAAACGCCCCCTTTAAAAAAACGAAGTTAAATCACAGCTTTGGATGGGAATACATCTAAATCAGCTTGTCCTAGAATTCATCAAATAAAGAAAAAGAACAGGCATGTTTTACACGTTTGGTGCAGTGGTTAGAGGTCCTGACTCCTGGACTACTGAACTAGAGGTCGCGTGTTCGAATCTCGCAAGGGGCATATTTTTGTGTGATGAGCACTAACATTTGGACCTAAGTCAAATATTAAATACAAATAACATCAATAAGTCTATTAAGTAATCTTTTAAGTATTAATGGGTGTTGCCACCTTGGTTTCATGAAAAAAAAATCAACCCAAGAAAAAAAACCTTACCATGAAATCAAGAAAATTGGCGCATATTTATTAGATTCGCACACAACAGTGCCGAAACGTACCGATCCGTAACGTAACGATCAGTGTCAATATAAAAGATATATGACAGTGACGTTCAGAGGCGTTCAATGATCACTCTCACTGACGACTGCGGATAGTGTCGTCCAAAATGTATGCTACAATATCATTATTCACTGACACAGATGGATACGTTACTGATCGGCACGTGTCGGCACTGTTGTGTGCCGATCGGCCTTAACTATTCGCGCCACAGTGACCACAGAAATGTATAAAAAACTATTAAAAATCGCGGCGTATACATTGCAGTGACTCGGATAGTCCTAGTGATGCTCTACGTATGGACTTCAGCTTGACTCTATCTTTTGGGACACCCTGTATAACTGCCTCGGTGGCACAGCGGTTAGAGGGTCGCACTTTAAAGCGACGGCTGCGCCAGAGGTCCCGGGTTCGTTCTCCGGGTCTGGCCAAAATGAGTACCTGTGTTTTTCTGTTTAGAAATTCTCAGGGTAGCCCGGAGTTTCGAAGTTGGCGGTGCTTCACCCCCGTGCCTCGGAAAAGCACGTAAAGCCGTTGTTTCTGCGCCTGACCTCTCTCCGGTCGTGTCAGATTGTTGTTCCATCGGGCTATGAGAGTGAAAGGAATAGAGAGTGCACCTGTGTTTGCGCACACACTTGTGCACTATAATGTGTCCCGCGCAGTCGGTTAGTCGTTGTGAATGGCCACTTTAGTCGAAATCGGCTAGGGGGGACTATATGAGTTGTGCTTTTGATCTGTCCTGCTGTCTCAACATTAGCTTATACAAACTTTTACAGATAAGCTAGTCAAAAGAACGAAAATGGGCCAGTTTGGGATCACATATGCGTCACATTCAGAATTCCTTAAATCCTTCCTTTTAATTTATATCTCACTGACCCCGATCCACTATCGGTTAAAGCTTAAGATAAGGAGGCAGTTAGTCAATTAGCCCGCTATACCGGATTATATTCAATTATGGACTAAAAACAAATGAATATGCAAGCAACACAACAATGGTCTGATTTCGTGGTAAAGAATTTTCTTCCTTGTGTTACGAAGTACTAGACAACGATTATGTTGGGGGCGTTGCCAATAAATACTTCAATACTTATAACATCCGTTCGTGTTGATCACACAAACATTTGCCCCTTGCGGGATTCGAACCCGCGACCACTGGTTCAGTAGTCAGAAGCTCTAAACACCGCAGAAAACGTTTAGTTTAGTTTATTTCATTTATTTTCTTCGTACATCTACCCTTACAGACTAATCCAATTCGATAGATGCGGACATAAGATATTTTTAAACACAATCAAATAAAAATAATTAAAAAAACACAAAATTGCACTCCGGGAGTGCCGGCAGAAGTGAAAACTTGAATATCAACGTTGTGCATTTTTGATTTTTTGGAATAATAATAATAATAAAATATTTATTTATTTCTCTCCACAATAAATTAAGTTATACAATCTTACATCTTAGATTAACATTACAATTAAGAAGTTGAATACAATTTATTGTGGGAGACTGATGTCCAAACTAAGCTCAGAGCTTGTATTTCAGATCATCAGGTCCCCCCCTTGGAAATTTTATATTTAAATCATTAATCGTCTAACATGCATTTTAAAGAACTTAACAAAATAGGGATTCCTAGGAACATATTTATGTTTATGGCCTGTTTCACAATGTCATAATATGTTCTGGTCAGCGTTATTTGTCCAATACTTAACATAAAATTACATTCAATATTTGGAAACAATTGCTGGCCAGTGCCCATTTGTCGATGGTGAAACAGACCCTTTATGCTACTTAATTGCTAAAAACTATGACTACGATGAGTGTGGTTATAAACTATAGTTTTTTTTTTTTCTCTTTTTTTTCTTTTTACAATTATGTATTATCAGTCAAAAAAGCACTCATATACTTATGAAGTTTTTAAGAAGAAATAGCCAGCAATTCTTCAGACTGTTTGTAATTAAGGTTTTGCAACCATTGGAATATTATAACCTTGAGTTTAGCACCGGTTAAGGGAAAAATATTTATTACTCTATTTATTTTATTATAGAGAAAGCCACCAATGAAACAAAAGAATCTATGAGAAAATTTTGTGGAATATATATGAATGCGACGGTCTACCGGATTTTGTCGCCTTGGGAGGGGGGCTGTATCAGAGTCATTTTTATAAGTAAGCAATTTGTGTTGTTTTAGTACAGTTGCCATAATGAATAGTTGGCGAACAGTCAGAACCTTAGCTTGCGTGTATAGTAGAGATGTTGGAAATCTAAAAGGGCGAAAGTATGAGACCTTGAGTATAGCACGCTGTGTTCTTTCAAGGGTAATTAAGTATGATGTTGGTGCACCACCCCAGGTAGTAATGCAGTATGTAATCAATGACTGTACTAGAGAAAAATAGACCGATCTACGTACGTCTTCGCTTGCGACATGCCTGAGAGTCCTAAATATATATACCATTTTACGGAGCTTGCTGTTGAGGGTGTTTAAGTGTTTTTCAAAGCTGAGACGAGCATCAACAATTACGCCCAAGTATTTGACACTTTCGCAGCGTTCAAGTTGTGTACATGAGCATATATTTGCATCGAACCCTTTACAAGAATGGACAACCAAAGAAGTGGATAGGGAACCGGCATGTTGTCTGATTGAAAAAGCGATAAATTTAGTTTTATCGACGTTGAGGGTCAGGGCATTGTTCATTAACCACTGAGTAACAAGGTTCAGCCCACTTTGAGCATGGTTATTTACCTCTTCCCATATTTTTGCTCTAAACAAAAGCACCGTGTCATCCGCGTAAATAATTGTTTTCCCACTGGTCAGCTGGAGCCCCCCCAGGCTGTTGATATAGATAAGAAAGAGAGTTGGTCCCAGCACACTGCCCTGAGGGACTCCATAACTGATTAGGTGTTCATCACTCATGACATCAGCAACCCTAACTCTCTGGGTTCGCTCGCTAAGGTAGCTCTCAAAGAGCTTCAACTGTAAACCTCTTATTCCCATGTTTTCCATTTTGTGTAACAGGATTGGGACAGATACCGTGTCAAAGGCCTTGGCAAGATCTAAGAAGACACCTAAAACCTTATAGCCACTATCCAGATTTTTGACAATGTAATCCGTCAAATCGTGCACCGCATCAGAAGTTGACATGCTACCGCGAAAGCCATATTGGGTAGGAGTTAAAAGGTTAGCCCCTTCAAGGTAGCTGACAAGTCTAAGATTTATAATACGTTCCAGTATTTTAGAACATGAGGATAGTATGGCTATAGGTCTATAGTTTCCGACACAGTCTCTGTCCCCACTTTTATAGATGGGTTGAATTATTGCTTTTTTAAAAGCCCTTGGAAAGCATCCAGTAGCCAAAGCCAGATTACAAATATGGGTCAGTGGTGGGGCTAAAATTTGAATAAACGTTTTTAATAGTTTGTTGGATATATTATCATAGCCAGCTGCACAATTATTGCGTAAAGAAAGAATTAATCTATATACCTCTTGTTCATCAGTATGTAATAGAGCGAAGGAATTTGAGGTTACGTGAATATTTGCTGAATGAGTTTCTTTGAAGTTTACTGTGCTGCTATTAAATTTCTCAGCTAGATTCTTACCAACATTACAAAAATACCTGTTTGCATGATTTAAGGATAGTTTTGGATTTGGAAATAGTTTTAGGAGAGGGGACAGATCCTCTTTTTTCTTTTTTCTGTTTGTCACATCATTTATAGCTTCCCAAAGACGCTTACTATTTTTGCCTGCTACTAATATTTTATTTTTTTCGTACTCATTTTTCATGTTTTTGAGTAATTTATTACAAAAATTACGATATCGAATAAAAGTAGTTTTAAGTATCTCGTTGTCAGGTGTTTGTTTTAGTTTCTTATGTAAGTTATCTTTGTGGCGTATGCAGCGAAGTAGGCCTGGAGTAATCCAAGGCTTTACATTTCTTTTGCGATTTGGAACTTTTACTAGTGTAGTATTAGCATCTAATGTATGAGAAATCCGAGAAACAAAATAGTCAGCAGCTATATGAGCATCCTGAGCGGAATAGACAGGAGTGAAATCGAGATTGGCTATATCAATAGATAATTGTTCATGATTGAGTTTACTTAACGTGGCTTTGGAGTCCGGCCTTTGTTTTGTCTCGGCTAGAAAAAGTAAGACAGTCTCATGATCTGTCAAGGATGAGTATGCTACGCGAGTAGACGCTGGGAAGCTAGTTTTAAGTATTATGTGATCATGACATGCACTAAGTCTAGTGGGTATTGTGTGTGCCGGTAGAAGGCCATGAGATGCCAGCAGATTTAAATAGTTATTTTTACATTTATCATGAAATTGCTCACTTATGTTGATATTAATATCACCTGAGATAATAATATTATGATACCGCGAGATGTTGCTTAAAACTAAATTCAAGGAAGACATAAAGTTTGTCAGATCTTTATAACCTGGAGGTCTGTATATGGCCAGTACGATTGTGTTTTCATCTATTTCAATTTGAAGACAATTTGCATCCCTAAGCCCTGGCTCCTGGACCGCGACTTTCAAATGATTCCGTACATAGGTAACAACACCTTCATTTTGAGTATAGTTTAGAGTAGTTTTGTAGGTTTGGTACCCTTCTATGTCAGGTACAACCGCAGTATCTGGAAGCCAGCACTCAGTCAATGTTATTACATCCCATGCTACTTTAGTTCTCGTAAGTAATGTGTGCAGCCCCGATATGTTTTTATTTATACTTCTGATATTCTGATTTAGTAGTTTGAAGTGCTGATTACAGTTTATATTAGGAGGTATACAATCGTCTAGGTCGCATAGTGATGACTCAGACACTGATAAGTGTTCAAGATTATGAAAGGAATTTAAGATGTTGTTTGTTATCATTGCTATTTATAAGAAGTATTATAAGAAGTAGGTAAAAATAGAATAAAAACAATTGAGTAAGACAATTTTAAAGCATGGAGTCCTAGAGTAGAGTACAATACAGCTTGTATCTGTTAAGTGTATTTTTATAGTGCTGTGTCTCGGTTTACTTGTAAATTCTAGTAACAAGTTAGAACAGTAAGGGATAGTTAGAAATAAAATAAGTAAGAGTAAGTACTACCTGTCTGTCATGCAACAATATAATTTGTTTTTATGTAAATTTATTTAAAGTTAATGCAAATAAAAGAAAAAAATGATTATAATAAGCAAGACATAAAATTAAAAAACTATAAGAGAATAATACGTAGCTAAATTAAATAAGCTTTTGTAGGTCTTCTTCGCTGTTTATTCGAACTGCTGGGTCACTCTCATTTTTCTTAACAAATATCTTACCATGTGACGTCCAAGCGGCTGTAAGAGTCTTGTTTTTTACGTGTTCTCTTGCCAGGAAGTACAAGTAGCCGATTCTCGTTGTTAAATGATCGGATATGTATAGTTGTTTAACCGTTCCGGGTAGCTTAAGATATTGTGTGTTAAGTTGTGGCTCCTTGCACTTTTTCTTCTCTTTATTAAATTCCCTGTATTTTGAGATAGTGCTGACTTTACGGTTTGTGGTAGTGAAGTTCACCACTACGGCTCCTGATTTTTTACGATATAAGTCACGCACTTCAAGGTCCTGCAAAGGACATGTCGGTTCAACAGTCGTGATGATATTTTTAACTATACAGGTAAGTTGTTGTTTAGTCTCAGGTTCACTTTTTGGTATATTCCGTATTTCTATTGATGTCTCTTTAGACTGCAGTTCTAGGGATTCCAATTTATTTTCAAGAGATTGAATTTGCTTTCTGTAGTGAACATTTTCCTGTTCCAGTGAGTCGACCTTGTTTATCAAACTGTCGTATTTAACCGTCATACATTCGACTGAGTTTTTTATCTCCTTATTTTGCTCAATTAGAGTCGTAATTGCATTGGTGAGTAAGTCAAATTTATTCTCCTGCGAGGCCCGCAGCTCATCGATCTTTGTTTCAACAAAGTTACTGGAGGGAGTCTCAGTTTCTTTTCGCTTTAATCTTTTTGTGATATTCAATAGTTCCTCCCCGTCTAAGGTGTTAGGATCTGCAAGGCTTAAATTGGGGTCAGATCCAAAGTGTAGCGATTTGTTTGCATATTGTGGCGGAGTGCGCACCGTCTGAGGCATATTATTTTAGTATTTGTGTAAGTGCCGTGTAGGCCTAAATGATGTTCAAAAAGCCGACGGCAAATAACTCGAGAAGGAAACGAGGCGTGCGTAAGCGCACACGCTTCAAGGACGAGGGGCGGAGCAAGCGGCGCTCAATGTCAAGCGCACGCTCGACATGTATAAGTATCCCTTTTTCGCAGGTAGGTTAGCTCTTTCACACAGTTTACACAGTTGAGGGGTGCACAAGTAAACAGACGTATGTCTCACTTTAAGATGCGTTATCACACTCACTCGCTCATTAAGTTGACTCCTGTGCTTTCTGTGCTCCTGGTATCACTCGCGAATTTACTGGCATTTTACTAATATTAAATATTATTTAAAAAGGTAAAATATGGATTTAGTTGCACACGTCTGATCGCCTCAGAGGTCCGAAGGGGAGGAGGAATAGTTAGGGAATAATTTTAAATGAATTGCTCTTATTATCAATATAAAAGTACTATCATTTTTGTGATAGAATACAATAATAATAATAATAATACAATAATAATAATGATAATAATAATAATAATACAATAATAATAATAATAATATAATATTTTTATAGAATACAATATTTATTTATTGCGCTATCGTACACAAACATTACAATTTATATTATATTAAATTACATTAAAAAGTTTATCTCTCAGAAAAATCAACTTACATCCATAATTTCGCCAACCGTCTTACGGTTTTTCGATCAGCCCACGTGTCCTGACGCGAGTTTCACATTTTTCCCCCATCCCACAAAAGTGCTCAACGCCGCTAAAGAAGTTTTCACTTCAAAAAAATACATATGTTTATCTGAAATTGCCAGAATAAATTAAATCCTAAAAATTCACTTACGGTAATAGATTATGTCAAGTGTCACCCTCTCAAATTCGGCTCGTGAACAAAAGAACAAATCTAGGCCTAACGTGTCGTCTAAACTATCACATGATAGTATCCAGACGAGCTAAAATTGAAATAAGTATAGCAATCATCCATTCTTATTTTCTAAATGGATTCATACTAGAAAAGCTATAGTATTACAGAAAAGACTGCCTACTTTTCTGAGCGTTACCGGTGAAAAATCAATTTCACTGTTTAACGTAATGTTCCCATTATTGTCCAAAGCGTTTCGCATTAGTCGAATTTTATGCTATAAAACAATAACTACCGTGGCTAACATAAAACACACACTAATTATTACAGTCGTTATGTGAACCGATTTTGATACTTTTATGTTTGTTATGGTTCCGCGCAATTTTGTTCACCCGTTTCTGTGGTCCTTTTGGTCGTAGTAAGATGTTTTTAGCCTATACATAGCCTTTCTCGATAAATAAGCTATATAACCTAAAAATCATTTTCCGAATCGGACCAGTATAGTTTCTGAGATAAGTGCGTCAAAAACTCGTCGGTTTTATGATATTAGTATAGATAAGTATTTGGAGTTGTTACAGGTATTGCATAAGTTATTCGTATAGGTTCGTTTATCCTTACCATAACACACTTATTTTTAAATAAACCCTTATCTCTTCCTGTCTGTGTGTGATACCAAACCATATGCCCATAGTCTATGGGTTATTACCACTAAAATGCAAGCTGATATCGTTGTCAAATACTAAACGCCAGATAATAATAAAAATATATTAATATGTGCCTGGAAACACACATATTGTCTTAGTTTCAAAAAAACTACTTTTTTCCCTTGAATACTAGACAACGATAATGACGGGGGCGTCTCCCATAAATACTTAAATACATATAAGCATACATGACTTAGGTACAAATGTATGTTCTTATCACATAAACATTTATCCCTTGCGGGATTCGAACCTACGCCCGCCTGCTTTGTAGTCAGGAGCGCTAACCACTACACCAAACGCGTCGTCAAATTAAATTCTACCAGTCTGTACAGTGAGTTGTCACTACTACGTATAAGTGGGGCAACAAAAGGCTTAAAGAAGCCGAAAACCACGTATTCCCCCTATTTATCCGAACATTTTTTCTCGAAGACATGTAGGCCTGGGAAATGACGCGTTTCTGAAATATTGACAGTCACAATGAGAAAAAAATGAGCGCTTCGTGCGCGTATACATTGCGGCTAATAAATAAATAATTATTCTTAATGCCCAAAAATAAAAGTTATTTCCCAGCGATTGTTTTTATTACAAACAATTTAGTTTGATGTACTGAATGCGACGTTTAACAGGAGTTTTACAGGAGTTACGTTTGTCTCTGCCAAGCCAAAACTGTGTGGAAAATACGACGACAATTAGAACGTATTCCTTGAAATTTGAATTTCGAATATGAAACCGTTTGTATGAGTTGATGACAAGTGGCGTCAATTCATGTTGCACGAGATTTGTTGGATTCGAGGTGTTGGTTCTATACGCTACTAATAGTAGTTAAAAGAGTCTGTATACGTTATTTTTACCTGGCTTTCCACGCCGTATGAACGCTGTTACTGCCTACTGGAAACCTATTCATTAATGTTCTATTGTAGTCTTCTACTATCTAGCGCTTTTATGAATAGACTATCATAATGTCTAACTCGACTTCACGCCTCATTTTATCTCAAATATCACTAAACAAGTTCTACCTATTGATATCGTGTGAAACGGAATCTCCGTCTCTGATTCCCAGAAAAAAAAACTATATATAAAAAGAGATATAATAATTAATAAAATAACGGGATCGTGCGGGGCCGGGGGCAAAATAAAGTTCGCTGGGTCCGCTAGTAATCAAATATGTAAAAATTTAATGGTTTATTTTCTTTATTCCTTCGAGTGGCCTTGTATTAATGGATCGTAAACGTATTGATTTGCTGATTATATTTATGACTTTTTTATAAAGGTTCGCCATGGAGGTCGACAATTTTATTTGGGCATGTCGAGTACTTAATATTAAATTCCTTTTTTTTGCTTATCGAATATTGTTAACAATCTTTACATTCCTCTTTGCTGATATAATATTTTAAAAAAAACATAAATACAAAAATCATCGACAACATAGGTAAATTATCGTTTAACACTGAGATCTTTTTAAATCAGATAATAAATACATTTTTTTCACTGATATTATTTTAAAAGTATTTAAGTTATAAGAGGATTGTTTTCATTATTCGACTAGCAAAGCAAAATGGACTTTATTTTCTTTCTTTCCTTCTTTCTATGATTTCTGAACTTAACTATGCGAGTCGGTATAATTACAGCAATATTTATATATAATATACAGAATGTTGTTTTGGTCAGTGACATCCAACCCAGGGATAATAATATGAGTTATGCTTATTCTAAACAAAATGTTTTCTGTAAATTCTAAGCAAGTTTTATCCCTGAAGACCTCTTCACAACATTAAAAAAAAAACGAATGGGAAAATTCGCACCCTAGCGCGTAGCTAGCTCTTATCTACGAAATGCTAGTAAGCTAAGAAGAGGCTACCTGGTGTTGGTAGTTTTGATTCGATCGCTGTACCGCATAAATATAATGATTTTGTGGGGTTTTTACATTTCAAAAAAAAAATTTTTTTTGGCATCAGAATCGTTTGTACAGCCACCCCTGAGTCGCTCGTCGCTGACCAAAACAACACCCTGTATAAAACTTAATAACTCAAACGCTTTCTTCATTTTTGCAGGAAAGCGAAATACTCAAGTACTTCACGACGAAAGATGAGCTGGAGCCGTTAGCAGAGAATTGCACCAAGGTGTACGTTTGGCACACGCGGACACAGAAACCGTCTATAATCAACGTCAAGAAATTGAAGATGCCAGTCAACCCCGAAGACGACATCGAAGTGTGAACTGGAAATATTCAAAGTACCTGGTAACACAATGTGTATCGTAATTATAACGTCATAAGAGGCATTATAATATCTGTCAATGAACAGATACATGACCTATTGAAATTGGTATCAAATGACTAACAAACGTCTCATGACAGGAGTTCTCTGTCTTGAACTTCCAAATTGGTCTCAAATGAATCACCAAGCGATGGTATTCTCAAATTCTAACATGACATAATGCTCGGAGTTGTAGTAAGTCACAAATCTGCGGAATAAGCCGGTTATCGATTTTATCATATCGATTAAGTGCGTTTTTCGTTGATTGTCCAATGTTGTAAACAAACTTGACATTCCTTTATAACGAAAGATTTGTTTTAAATGAGATAAACACAAAACTTACAACCTACAATTACAATTGTTGAACACTTTTGAGAGCTTTTAAAATCTAATAGTTCATTAATTTAATGCACTGATGTTATTTTTAAAGTTGTTAAAAATATTATTTACAAAATTCGACTAACAAAGAAAAACGTACTGTGCTTACTTTCGAATCGAGATTCTATCTTATTATTTGAACAGTATTGCTTCTAAACTATACTGACGATGAATTAAGTACCAATCGGTCGTACCAATACTTGTGAATTGAGATTATCTTGTTAGTATCGGTAGTTTTTAAGAGGATTGATACTATTGAATCTCAGAATTTAGCTCAATAGTATCGATAAAATATTTACTACTTAGACGACACTTGACTGAAATGAATGGAAATTTGACACACATTAAGAGTTTCTTTGATATGTGTTCCGTAGCGAATGTGTGTGATAATTTCCATTTGCTTTTCGCCTCGAAGCGAATCTACATATTACATGCATTTGCAAAACAAAGGAAAATTTTTATATGTGTAATCATCAGGCAATGAGATTGGACACGGTATTAATAGTGACTTGTCAGCCTATTGGTATTATTTTATGTAGGTATTGTAAAGAATTTGAATTGAACTATAAGTAATTTATACTTATAATGGTAGGCTAATAATATGAATGAATTAATGCCCCATAGAAACTTAAAATTAAACCTAAACAGATGAGATCACATTTGAACAAGCGTTAATCTATAAAAAAGATTTTGACGCTTTGACCAGTGATAAGTTTAATGTTAGCGGTAGATTAAACTTTGGATATAGACTAGTCATGTTTCACAGAGTATTCAATAATGTCAATATTTGAACAAAATCTTAACACATGTACTCTGATTTTTTAATTAGATAGACCAGAATGACAGATTCAATTGAACTTATTTTTTTAAATGTTGCTAGCGTAGTACCAATAGTGTTGTAACAATTCAATTGCACGCGATTATTTAAACTTGTGATATGACTTTCAATAATGAGATTTAATTCATTAGCCTAAATAATACATGTGAAAACATTACATTAAGCTATACGTGAACATAATAATAAAACAGATTATAAAAATCTTTGTAGGAATCATGATTTTTATAAACATAATTTATTCGAATATTTTATAATCGACTAAAACAACAATTGATTGAAAATAAATTTTTCGATTATTTAGGAACAACATCATTATTAAATTTCGAAAAAGTACCCACTAAATGTCATTTTGGTCTATCTAATTAAAAATCAGAGTACAGTTATTGTAAAGAATTGACTGTCACTTCCCGGAGACGCGAAGTAACATTTGCAAAAATGAACTGAATTGACACAAAACGTGGACGGAGGGACGTGACATGTTTGACAGGTCTATTCTTTAGGTAGAGACTGAAAGAAGCGGTTAACCGGTATCGAATAACTAGTGATGTACCGAATTTGCTATTCTATGTAGTTCTGTACCGAGTTCGTTCTTAATCGGACACTGAACGGAGTACTCTGAACTAGTACAGTCGTTCAGTGGAACTAGTTCGGTCTTTTAGTACTGTTAGTTCAATAGTTCACCGAATACTCTGGCATCAGTTGTACGTCGTACACAGCGAATATGGTCGTACGTACGTGTAGTTTGGTACATCTTCTATCACGCTCTGGCACAAGCGTCTGTCTCATTATTTTCCATCACGCTCACGCACGCGCGTTTGTAATCTTCCAACTCATTCTGACACTTGGGAATTATTCGTTCTTACTTGGCGAGCTAAACTGAACTATAGGCATACAAGATTTGCCCTTTAGAACGAGTTATGCACCCCCGGATGAACATGGCCGCCGCGATTGTCAATTGAATGGCCCGCTGCATTTTTTCATAGAACTAAAAAAAAACGATTTATTCTAGCAGAAGGTATTACAAAACTACCTTTCATGTACACCATTGTTATCTTAATTAAATTTAGAATTAACTAAATTCGGACCAAAGATCCAAAATACAAATTGACCAATACACATGGTGTCAATGAATCGCGTCCCAGAACAAAAACTGTCCTGATGCACACATGGTGTGCTTGAACCGCGAGAGGGGTTAAATGAACTATACTAAAGACCGATATGAAAGACCAGTACTGAATAGTTCGTTCTCGTTCACTTGAATGAACTAGTTACTAATCGTACATAGTACATGTACTACACAAGCCTAATTTCATGGAATTGTAATATTTTGCAATCTATATTTATAAAATAAAGTCGTGTTGGTAACACTATTTATAACTCAAGAAAGGCTAACCGATTAGGCTGAAAATTGTTGGGGAGGTCGTTTTGAACCAAGACACGGACGTAGGATACTTTCTATCACTTCTTATTACTGAAGAAAGTGTGATTTTACGTGTCTTAAACCATAAAAAGGAGCTGGGACGAGACAGAGTTTGCTAGAAACGCAAGTTCTTTATAAAGAGTCTTCTGACTCGAGTTGTAAATAAAATTTTGTTTAAAACAATATTGTAGCGTTCGTAAAAGAGTCTTATGAAAATCTGAATTTATTTTAACGAATTTCTCAAATGTTTCAATTCAACATCAAAATTAAGATGACCTGGCACATCACTAGACGGTACCGGTAACCCACCTCTTTATGTCTTTACCCTTACGATAACTGGACAAAAAGTTGTGCACGCAGTTTGATGTGGTATTTTTTTGAAGAAAATAGTGTAAATGGATTTTTCATCTGCCAGCAGAATCTTGCTTTATGGCCTTAACTATTTCGAAAGTATTTTCTAACTTTATCTGCGTATTGTATTGTTAGTTATAGTTAGTGAAAGTTCAATGATAACTTAAAATAAAGTAAGTATGTAAGCTATATTGGGGCAACATCATTTAAAAATCACATCGTGTTTCGTTCAAAGCAAACGTTTGATTTGTCACGTATGCGCCAGTGATTTTAATTAGAAAGTTTAAGATGTTGGTGTCTTTGAAAATACTTAAGGCATCGTTGCAACAATAACATAAGCTAAATACAACATAATACTCGTTTTCTCCTGTACTCAACTGAACAAAATATTAAGTAATGAACTGTGTATAAAGTTAGATTCGACCAACATAGGCTTACTCGTAACTATACGAAATATAATTTTGTTCCTCGATTTTATACTCGAAAAACTCAGTCGTTTTTCGACGTAAATGGTAATAGGAATTATTAAACTTGCATAACAGAACAAATGATTGATATAGGTATCTGGCAAATCGATGCTACACCAAAGCAGTATAGTGTAAAAGTAAAAATGACAACTAAAACAATGTCCTATTACACCGTGGGAAATATTGAGCTGTAGTATGACATAACTCAGACGACTATTTAGTATACTTGAATTAGCTCTTATTAGGTATTAAAGAGTTATTTCAAAATAGAGTAGATTTTAAAATGGAAAATTGATAAACTCTCGGAATACTAGTGATTTATTCTAAGGTTAACTAATTCTCATTTGGTCGAATCTACCCTTATATGGTAATGAAGTGACTTAAATTTTAGCATGTAAGTTAAGCTTAGTATTTTTGACAAGGTTAGGTAACTCAGGGATAATGCAACCACATAATCACGTATAAAATAATTTATAATTAAGTTAGACTGAAAAAACTTGTGCCCGTTTTTTACCAAACATCTTGTGCTCACGTGTCTTAAAGGCACTCGTGCTTGCACTGTCCTGAAACGTTCCGAGATCTCGAGTCCGTGAGCGTTGTCTATGTGTGCGATGCTCGCTTTGTACTTAGTTTGACTTCTGTACTACTATTTTGTACCTCTACCGTACTAATTACATGGTATGAATTTCAAGTTTGCTTGCTGAGAAGCTATTTTTTTATGCACCGAGATCTGGAATTATTTAGTTTTTTGTAAAAGTAACACTTGGCGTAAATTAAGAATACATACAAATGTAACTATGAATATTTTTTTACAGTTACCTATTATTTTCAACTCTGGCTCATGATAGTTTTTTCACTGCTCAGATCTTTTATAATAATTTATTTAATCTTGTAGTATTCTTAATTAAATCTAAATAAAGTTAGTAGGTTAATAGTGGTTATATTTCGTCGTCTAACTTTTTTTAATGGTGAAGAAGATTATTCCATCACAGTTAAAAAAATGACTTCCCCTATAATATACTCCAGTAAACTCAGTATTAGTGGTTTCTCTAATTATATTATTTCTTAGGTAAAATTTTCATATTTTAGTGTATGCTAGTTTTTTAAAAATATTAATAAATGGTATCAATATTATTAAAATTATTATATCTAGTTTTATACTAGTCTTGTATTTTTTTGTTCTTTGACGATTCTTTATTTGTCAACGAACAATGTTTTGTAATCATAATAATTCCAGTTAGTCACAAATTGTTTATTTAGTAATACTTTAATATATTTTCTTAGAGAATATACTTATATTTTATTATGTTAAATGTTTATAGTTAACTTTATTGTACATTTAAATTTGTTGTAAGTTTTTTTTAATACTTTCCACTTGTGTTCGTCGTATTTTTTACACTTATACTTTTTATCTTAGTTTTTACAAATAATGTTTTTAACAGCCTATTTTTGTTTATTTTTTTAAATTGGTAACTCATTGTGTCATCAATAATATACTTTGGTCTGTTTTTATATTTCCTCAACTATCAACGTATTATTTTCAAACATACTGCTTTTTTGTAAAGCTTCAAGCAAACAAACAGTAATAAAATATAACAAGCAGAAAGCAAAACATTTAAAAAATATAGAAAGAGGCCATAGGAAGAGTCGTGTTTTTTATTATTATTCAAGTGATGGGTTTTATTGGACTTTTAACCCCCATGGATATAGATCTAAACCCCAACCATACCTCCCGTGATTAATGGACAGCCCCTTATACGAAGTTTGTCAAAATACATTTATTTGCCTATTTTGATCAATCATCAAAGCTTAAAATAGATAAATAAATTATCATTTATCTTTAATTTTAACGAATCGATATCAATACTTTAATTGATAGCTAATGGTTAAAAAGGCCTAAGATAACAACGATTGTTTGCTTAACAAACTAATTCATCCCGAAATTACTTCAATTAAAAATAGAAAATATTTACGTCTAATCTTAATTATTAAATGTTTGGTATACGATATTGTAGTTGAACTGTTTATTTTTTTTATTTCAGATATGTACTAGTTTTGATGACTTTCTTAGAACAATTCTATGCATAATATTGTAAAACATCATTAAATGTTCAGTGCTCAAAATCAAATCGGTCTATAAATATCTCTTTTTAGTACGTACTTAAGTAGGTTTAAAATATTTAAATGTACATTTCATTAATATATTTGTTTAGGAAACCTTGAGCAATAAGTGAATATTACAATAATTAATTAACTAGTTGTTGATCGTTTGTTTAGAATTTTTAGTTTTTGAAATAAAAACAAGTACTACCTGGTTATTTTTTAGAATAGACCAGTCACTGTTACTTCGTGATGAAAAAATGGCGCGAAAATGAACTGTATTGCCTTAGATCCCTTACACACTGCGACTTTTAGCATCGATGCAGTCGCGCGTTTTGAAAACGAGCTTCATCATCGCGACTCACGCAATCAATCAATTTTATTAGGCATCGATGCAGTCGCGCACTAGCATCGATGCATCGATGCTAACGCTTGTTATAATCGATGCCATCTACTCCATCGCGACTGCATAGATGCCAAAAATAGCGCAAGTGTGTAAAGGTTGACATTTTGCGACTGCATCGATGCTGCATCGCGACTGTATCCCTGCTTAAAGTCGCAGTGCGCAAAGGGTCTAAAACGGACAAATGCGGGTGGATGAGCGGGGAAGCGGAAGAAATGTGACATGTTTGACAGGTCCATTTTTTTAATAACCGGGAAATTCTTATATATAACTGCTTCTACATACATTCGACTATTGTGATGTATTCGTACCATAAAATTATTATCCCTTTGGAATAGAACGACAAAACCGAGATGTCACTAGCAGCAAACTGTGTGATAAAAAGAGATGGGTAGCAGAACCATTTTTGGCAGATGTCAAACAGTTGACCGCCCGACAGAAGCTCGCTGAAAATTACGTGCATTTGATTTTTTATATTTAAAAGTGAAATTGTGTATATTTTGGAGAAATAATGCGTCTGAAACATGGTGACTTGATCGGTGATTGATTGTTATGCATTACAGCGGCACAACCCCATCAAATAATCATTTAACAGGTAGATTAGTCCAAATCGAAGCCTCTTAATATACGACTTATATTTACAAATGCGCTTTAAATTTAAAGTACGCAGTTTGATTATTCTATTCTACAAACGTTAATTTACGTAAAAAATAAAGACAGAATAACACAGGGAATGTATATCGACGAATATTTTGTATAATGAAATAACATCCTAGTTTTACACTAGAGCTGCATGTTCAATATTTTGTGTCGACTGTTTATCATGCAGTAAACTACTATATTTAACTTAGGAACACTGTTATAAATCACCTGATCAAATGGTTATCTCATTTAAAGCTACAAATGTTACTTACTTATGTAAGTTATATCGAGCCTGCGGAAGAATGCCCAGGGGCACACCTAGGGCGATAACCCGCAGCGCCCCCCCTTATATGGCACTGGAGGACACCGACTGGTTTTTAGTGGGTATAACCGCCCGCATCGGGTGGGGGAATCCCACATAACCCTTTGGTCTCCCCCGGGATCAAAGGGTATGCGTAAAGCATTTCCCAGTCGAAAAAAAAAAAAAAAAGGGAATGTATATCGACGAATATTTTGTATAATGAAATAACATTTAGTTTTACACTAGAGCTGCATGTTCAATAATGTGTGTCGACTGTTTATCATGCAGTAAACTACTATATTTAACTTAGGAACATTGTTATAAATCACCTGATCAAAAGGTTATCTCATTTAAACCTACAAATGTTACTTACTAATGTTAGTTACTGACATCTTAAATCGGTTTCGTTTGACAGCTTTTACTTGTCCTTCTATTCCGATAGGAATATTAATTTTATGATTCGTACCTACCCAACTAGCAAAAAGACGTAATGAGATTACGTTTTTACGACTATAGATCGAAAGACACTCGTATGAAAGCTCGCAATTTGTCAAAAAGCCGTATAAAAGTAGCTTTCTAGATATTTTGGCATTCAACGCTTTTTGGTTCTTTAAATATGCTGAGTAAACGTTGACTCGACGAATTCA
This sequence comes from Pyrausta purpuralis, assembly GCA_963924145.1. Lineage (NCBI taxonomy): Eukaryota > Metazoa > Arthropoda > Insecta > Lepidoptera > Crambidae > Pyrausta > Pyrausta purpuralis. Next base: position 13,853,649 of record OZ001664.1, read on the forward strand.
TATCACGTTTACTCGATAACTGTATAAAGATATCTCTCACAGCCTTCATACAACTGTAAGTCTTATGATAGCTTTATGAAAGCGACTGAATTGCTACTTCGTCATTAAATTTGCTTTTATACCACTATCTTTCGATATATCATTATTACAGCATTATTGTGGAATAAAAGCGGTTCATTCAACTAAATAGCATCACGGTTACTTTCATAGCACATACTGTCATATGATTGTTATTTGAGAGGCTTTCTCTCGATTTGAAAATATTAGTTGAGAAAACGCTGTAAACTGAACTATCATAGCCACAAAGATTCTATTAACATTATTTGGAAGCCATCATACAGCGTAATAGTTGTATGAAAATTGAACAAAATCTTTTACAGCACTGCAAACGCCATTTTGTCGGGCATCGTTGATTAAAGTTGAGATAAATGTGTTTAATTGTGTGTTTAATTGAGTGGAGGATTCCGGCGAAAAGAAAACAACATGTATTCAAGATTAAAATTATCTGCGTCAGCATCGGATTTCAATACGGGTGAAGAGGGACCAAAAAATGTCAGGGAGGGTTCCGCAGAAAATATGAATCATGCTTCTAGTGACATATGTGAACCGTCTACTATTTCTCCTTCCGAAAATAGCTCCACTTATCATGGTTCGGATTTAGATAGTAATGACAGTGACAGGCCTAATTTCGAAAACGATGAGCGCAGTAATAATTTAATTCTTACATCAGACAATACAAAGTGAATTGGTTTTGATCCAGTGCTGTTATCAATAACAGTGCGACATGCGTAACATTTCTGCATTATTAAAAAATGTGTTTTCTTCCAAGGCCATTTCGACTTGCTTAGCTGCCTTAAGTCGTCTTTTGTTATGAATTTATCTGTATCTAAGAAGACTACCATTTAGTTGTCACCTCTAAAAAAAACGTCATTGTTAAATATTATGAACTATTATTATTTATGAACTGTAATAAATACACTGACCTATCATACTAAAACTCAATTCAATAAAAATATAGTTAACGATAGATGTTCTAGGTTAATTTGATAGACAAATTTTTCGTTTTTCTGGAGTACCCATTTGCAGTGAGGAACCCTAAACTAACTACAATGGCGCCCTGATTAGTTGTAAAATGGCAACCGGATTGCTATTTTATGACTAAAAGTCGAGTGATTATGCTCTGTAATGGCAATTGTGTGTATTAATGGCGAAATCATTTTAATTATTAAATTAATATTATTTTTAAATCGTTAATAACTAAGAAATCTTGTGGCCCATGGAAATATTATCAATAATGTAAACAATATATACGATAAAGTTAATTTCGCATATGAAAAAGCAAACTTTAAATGGTCATACGCGTAACCTATTTAGATGGATAAAAAACTATATGGCATTTGTGAAAAAACAGTTACACATTTATTTTCTTTTTTCTTTTCACCAACACCAACAATATTAAACACCATTTTGGTTAAGAAATAAGACACGTTGTATGAGAGCAGCTTGGTTGCATTCACACAATCAAAGAGTCGAGTGATTGCAACCACACAGCTTAAATACGACAAATAAATCGAATGAAAGAGCATTTCTCGACTTGAGGAAAGCTAAAGTGTGGAATAAAAGCATACTGATGGCTTTCATGGCACTTTATAACATTCGCGTTGCGAATACTCGATATTCTTTCGATTATTTAGCTATTGCGATGATAATCTTACGATGTTTACAGCATTTAAAGCTGAGAGAAGTGCGCCCAAATCGCGTTGAGAGAACGTGCATAGAGCTTTCATACGACATTTTAAAGATCCATCTTACGACTGATTGCTGCAAGAGAAACGTGCTTACGACATGTTTTTGCTAGTTGGGTATCTATCTCCTTTTCCATTGAAATGATGTTAGTAGGTATGTTCTCAGTACTGTCAAGAAACGTCGATATCTATGTTTAATAAAATTGTCATTCTCGTGCTTAAAATGAATGCTGTCTTTCCATTTATTTTTAACTATTTTTTTCGGACAACGTAGTTATGTAATTATGTAATAGATAAACTATTATTTATTTAAAACGAAGCTAATTCTAAGTATTTTGTAGCAAGATTTTTTAGATAATTGGTAAATGCGATAAGCGGTTGGATAGACCACACTTTGTGATGGATTTTAAATTCTATTGTGTAAATACTTGGGTATGATTAACAATATTGTATGAAAATCTGAGAATAAAACGTTCCAAAGTATAATTTGTATTATTAAAATGGTGTTAAAATAGTAGCCTACTTTAAAAAACTGAACATCACAACACAGTGCCTTAAACTATTAAGAAGTGTTATAACGTATCACCTATTTAGAATTTTCACGGAGTCGAGGTTACACAACGCTCTAAAAACCTGTTTTTCCATGATTTAAAATGTTTCACACGCACTAAGATTTTTAACGTACTTACGACGATCAATGCGAGCCCTCGGAAGGATAATAAAAAACTCGCTTCCATCGCGCAGCATATAAGGTCACTTATAAAAGCACCAAGAGCCAAAATCTTAAAGATCGCTTCGCTTGCGTATAATTTTTAATTGTTTCAGCACTTGAAAAGCATCATGGATTGAAATCAGAAGGCCTCGCGCTCGCTCGCATCGCATATAGATTTTAGTTACTATGAAAAACGTTAATAACCTTGTGCTATCGCTTTATTCGCATATTAATTTTAATCGTTTACGCACTTTAAAAAGCGTCAGCAGTGTCGGAAGTCTTGACATAGCGCCTAGCGACATTGCGCCTGCGCAAGCCCCGCCCCCAATACTATTCACTTTGCCGTCGGCCGGCCGTTGCTCATTTAGGCCTACGCTCCGAGTAAACAAACGCTTGGTATATGCCAAAAGTTCAGCGATCACCACCGCCTAGTGGAGCCTCGGCGGCTTACCTAGCAACACATTGTTCACTGACACATTACGGGTCCGACTCAGAACTAAACCTGTCATCTTCAGGGAATGTAATACAAGATTGCTCATTAAATATCACAAAAAGAGCGAAGCGCAGGCTCGCCGACACTCCAGGGTGCTCGGATGAGTTTATATCAGAGTTCAAACAGATGTTTGAAAAGCTCCAAGCCTCCCAAGAGTCCAAATTTACTGGCTTGCAATCAGCAATTGGTACATTGATTGAACAGAACTCTGAAATTAAAAAGACTATGGATTTAATGTCCACCCAACATGATAGTCTTGTCAACAAGATAGAATTCCTCGAAAAAGATAACCAACAGCAGAAAACTTATATCAGAACATTAGAAACAAGAATCGACAGGCTGGAAAGTGTTTCAAAGTCCACATCAATCGAAGTGCGCAACTTACCTAAGCTCGAAAATGAAAACAAGGAGTCACTTTGTAGCATCATCAAAAATATATCTACAACTATTGGATCCAGCCCCCCGATCCAAGATGTCGAGATCCGTGACATATACCGAACAAAAACCCAAGCTATACTGGTGAACTTCACGACTACAACTAGGAAGGATAATATGGTTCAGAGTTATAAGGCTTATAACAAAATGAAGCGCCAGACTAATCAACATTTACTTGACACTTCGGCTCTCAAGCTACAAGGCCCTAATAAACCGATTTACTTATCGGAGGCCCTCACAAGCAAAGCCAGTCGCGTCTTCTACCGTACCCGAGAGTTGACTAAAACCAATAAAATCGCATCCACCTGGACATCCTATGGCAGGGTCTACATCAAGAGAGAGGAAGGACAACCGCCGATTCGTGTAAACAGTAAAAGTGATATTGATAACCTTTTTTATAATTATGTTATTTTCTCTTCGCGCCCTGAATGTTACGAGGGTCAAACTGAAAGTTCTTAGAACTGGCCACTTATAAACAATATAATAAAAAAAATATTCTAAAATTTGAAAATAGAACTCTTTGCCAATATTACTGAGTATATATTTCATTCATTTGTCATTTGTTTTACGATTTGGCGGCAAATTGAAAATTGTCTGTGTCACGTCAACATGAATTTAACACGAGAAAATTTTCGTGCAATGATTTTTTATGACTTTCGATGTCATTTAAGTCAACAAGAAAGTTATGATAGACTACGATTGGCCTTTCACGATGAAGCCCCATCTCGTGCGACTGTTTACAACTGGTTTAATGAGTTTAAACGTGGTCGCACTAATCTCACTGATGATGTACGTGAGGGACGGCCTTCTACGGCGACGACTGAAAATAACATCTGTGTTGTGCGGCGTATGATAGAGACTGACAAAATAGTGACCTATCAGCAGATTCGGACAAGCTTAGGCATCGGTATGAGTCAAGTGCACAAAATCCTCCACGAACATTTAGCGGTCAGGAAGCTTTGCGCCCGGTGGATACCTCATAATTTGACTAAGGCTCAAAAACTCCATCGTGTGGATTGGTGCCGTAAAATGATTGAAAGATTTAACGGAGGTGACTCAAATGCTGTGTTCGACATACTAACAGGTGACGAAAGCTGGATTTACTGTTATGATCCTGAAACCAAAAGACAATCTGCTCAGTGGGTGTTTCCTTTCGAGGAGTTGCCAACTAAAGTGAAGAGAGATCGAAGTGCGGGAAAAAAAATGGTGGCCTCGTTCTTTGGAAGGATAAGTCATTTCGCAACGATTGTGTTAGAGAATCAAAAACCAGTTTCTGCAGAATGGTACACTACCAATTGTTTGCCACTTGTCTTGGAAAAAGTTCGAGAGAAACGACCTCGCAGTAGGATCCTCCTTCACCACGACAACGCCTCGTCGCACACCGCCAAGCGAACGATCGACTATTTGGCGACATCAAACGTTGAATTACTGGGTCACCCGCCGTATAGCCCCGACCTCGCGCCTTGTGATTTTTATTTATATCCAAAAATTAAAGAAAAACTTAAAGGAAAGCGGTTTATGAATGCTGAAGAAGCGGTGGCTGCGTATCGCGATGCCATTGAAGAGACCCCTAAGGACGAGTGGGCAAAGTGCTTTTCCCAGTGGTTCCATCGCATGCAGCGGTGTATTGACGTCAATGGACAATATTTTGAAAAGATATAATAAAGCTAATAACTGGCTAATGTAATCAGTTTTTGATTTTCTAAGAAATTTCAGTTTGACCCTCGTATCATGTTCTTGTGTGATGAAGATAATCACGATATTTATTGTTATTGTTGTTTTAATGTAACATATAACAGGCTACGTCTTGCTACGCTTTACCTGTATTGTATTCATACACTGTCAATAACTAAGCAAAGCGTACATACATTATTACACGGAATCTCATTGCAATTCCTAATCACTCCTTATATGCTATCGTGTTATTGTTTTTGTACTTGTTTTGTTATGATGATTTTTGTACTAACACACACTCATTTGCGCACACACTCCCTTACTCATAAACACGCTCACGCTCATTTACACACTCTCACACTCACCTACAAACACACTCATAGGTACACTTACTCGCCCACCACATTACACACATTTCATTTTCCCTCTGCCGGGGGGAGGTTACCAGATCACGGTTTTATTCCCATTTTAACCTGTCTGTCACATTCGGTGTTTTCCCCTCGGTCTTTAAAGTTGCCTTGATAAAACCAATTTATAAATCAGGCTCGAAGGGCAGTGTGGACAACTACAGACCTCTATCGTTATTACCTACGTTCTCCAAAATCGCAGAACGAATTATGAACAGTAGGCTGATAGGATTCCTCGAGGATAAAAACCTCCTTTCGTCCTCTCAGTACGGTTTCCGTCGTGGCAGGTCCACCAACGATGCTGTCCATGAGCTGGTGAACTCTATAATAACATCTCTTGATGCTAAACAGAAGTGCCTAGCTGTGTTCCTTGACCTGACCAAGGCATTTGACACTGTGTGTGTCAATCCCTCTTCTGCTGTCTAAGTTGTCGAACGTTGGCGTCCGTGGCATCTCACTTAAACTCTTTGAAGATTACCTTAAGAACAGAATTCAACATGTCAGGATTGATAACTGGACCAGTGCTGAGGCTGATGTCACGCACGGGGTCCCGCAGGGTAGTATACTAGGTGCTACACTCTTTCTAGTATACATAAACGACATGTGCCAACTAGCGCTACCCAATGGAACAATGTTTACCTTTGCTAATGACACTGCTCTTTTCTTTAGTGGTCGATCCTGGCGGGATGCATTTATGTCTGCACAACAAGGACTGAGACTGGTGGGGGAGTGGCTCAGACATAATGCTCTCACACTTAATGTCGCTAAGACTAAGTACGTCCCCTTTGTTTTCCGTTCTGACCAATTGCCGCCCCAGGTGCTGAATTTGTTCGTACATAGCTGTGCTGACGCTGGCATGTGTTCTTGTCCCAGTCTTGCCAGAACTTCTGACATCAAGTACCTTGGCGTTGTCATTGACCAAACGATCTCATTCAAGCCTCACATCAATACACTTGTCGTCAGATTACGTAAACTGGTTTACATTTTTAAAACCCTCAGGCATATAGCAGACCGACGGGTCATTAAAATGGTCTATATTGCTTTATGCCAATCAATCGTAGACTATTGCATATGTGCCTGGGGTGGTTCCGACAAACTAAGTTGATCGAGGGTGAGAGAGCCCAGCGTCTCGTCTTAAAAGTGGCAAGCCGTCCTCGCCTTTACCCCACCTTCGAGCTGTATCAGGACTGGGGTGTCCTTACGATAAGACAGTCGTTTATTCTTCATACTGTTCTTAAAAAACACTCTATGATCTTGTATGACCCTGACCTACTGAAGGATAAACGCAGACAGGGGGCGGTTTGCCCAATAACTTCCTTACTTTCTATTCATTGAATAGCCATTTATGTAAAATTAAACTTACCAACTATCTGTCCTCATTTAATCCCTCAAGCGTATGTGAACGAGACACAATGCAAATTCTATTGTTATGCGGTTGCCTGCTACCGCTCGAGTGTTGAAGCATTAATAATCGTCTACTCGTACATAAAATGTAATCGTATCGGCTTAAGATCTCTTGACACTTAATTTCCCTTGCTTTTCTTTATATCACTTCTAGTAACTTCAACACATAACACCCCCCCCCCCCCCCCACACACACACACGCACGCGCGCGCACGTTCACTTAGTATGTACGATATAACTTGCTACCAATCAATATTGTAATCATATGTGGGTGGGCCTGGTGACCTGTGTTACAGGTTTCTCCGAAACCTATGTCAGGCACCAGTCTCTCACAAATGACAGGATACTTTGTAGCACCAATTGTAATTCCTTATGATTGTCATTTTATGTCCTATTTTTGTGAAGAGAAAATAAATAAATTTGTTGTGTTATTATGTTATAGTTCCCTGTAAAACCACCAGGTGGCGCTCGTAAAATGCTAAGATAAAATGAGTGTTTTCGTGTATTTATCATAAAATTATTATCCCTTTGGAATAGAACGACAAAAGCGAGATGCCACTAGCAGCAAAGTGTGTGATATAAAGAGATGGGTAGCAGACCCATTTTTGTCAGATGTCAAACAGTTGAAAGCCCTGCAGAAGCTCGCTGAAAATTACGTGCATTTGATTTTTTATATTTAAAAGTGAAATTGTGTATATTTTGGAGAAATAATGCGTGTGAAACATGGTGACTTGATCGGTGATTGATTGTTATGCATTACAGCGACATAACCCCAACAAATAATCATTTAACAGGAAGATTAGTCTAAATCGAAGCCTCTTAATATACGACTTATATTTACAAATGCGCTTCAAATTTAAAGTACGCAGTTTGATTATTCTAGTCTACAAACGTTAATTTACGTAAAAAATAAAGACAGAATAACACAGGGAATGTATATCGACGAATATTTTGTATAATGAAATAACATCCTAGTTTTACACTAGAGCTGCATGTTCAATATTTTGTGTCGACTGTTTATCATGCAGTAAACTACTATATTTAACTTAGGAACACTGTTATAAATCACCTGATCAAATGGTTATCTCATTTAAAGCTACAAATGTTACTTGCTTATGTAAGTTACTGACATCTTAAATCGGTTTCGAATGACAGCTTTTACTTGTCCTTCTATTCCGATAGGAATATTAATTTAATGGTATTTATTGATTGAGAAGAATTTTTGAATGAAGCTTAAAAAATACAAATATTTTTTAAGATTAATTAATGATATAGCTACGTAAGTTAAAATGATATTTGATGAATCAGAAAATCATAAAATTGAAATTGTGTACGCGAATGTCAAAAATTTTGCTTCAGACTTCGCCCGCAGGGACCGAAATAAAAATGCTCGCTTCTTTCGCGCATTATTTTTTCCAGTTAGTCTGAAAAACTTCAACAGGCGAGCTTACGCCCTAATTTCGTTCAAGCCTTATTTCATATTAAAAATATCACCGAGGTGGTGTTATCGCAAAAGATACCAAAAATACCTTCCTTAAATTAGCTAGATTTATAGTTCTGTTTACAGAAATTTTCTGTTTTATTTGGTGGTTGACATTTTCAGACAATTAGTAAATACATATTCATTTTAGCTCGTGGATATGGAAATTAATTTGTGCATCATGTTAAAGTTGACTTCGGTCTTCTCCCTTTTATAAAGCGTCAGAAGCCGAATTTTAAAGTGCTCGTTTCGCTAGCGTATAAAAAAGATTACTAATGCATCATCTCAAGCTTTCGTTCATCAATAGTCTACACAGATCATGCACCGACTCGCAAATTAATTTGTTTCTCCTAATCAGAGGGCAAATGTGCTATTTCGAGGTATTTAGTAAGTTTTTTAAGCCGGTTTATCTTCTTAAATTATTATTTTTATTTCATGCTTTTTAGTAATTCTACATACTTATCTCACAAACTACTGGGACAATTTTGATGAAACTTACACTGTATCCTAAGTTATAAGTACATCTGATTGAACTATTCTCGTTTGGAAGCCCTAATAGATCAATATACTCATATACATATTAAAAAAATAAATATGTATATGATGATGAAATCTAACGATATCACATAAATTCAAATCAAATAGAAAACCACCTTTTTTTAAATCGGTAAACATCTTCTTTATTCGCTCTTTATCATCGTTTTATAACTCTAAAGTGTGGTAGGAATCGAAATCTTTGCTATGGCTTTCTTATGGTTTTCAGGTAGGTATTCTGAAAATCGTCAACAGACAAAACCTCGCTTCGCTCGTGCATAATTTGAATTTTTTTTGTACTCTGAAACGCGTTTTATTTGAAACCAAAATCATATCGCTCCACTCGCGCATAAAATGGGTTTCAGTTCCTGTAGATCTAAACGATTTACGTTGAAAAGTGGTTGGGTACAAGAGACCTCGACTGGACATCTTATTTCAGCTGTTGAATAATGAAGTCTACAACGTATCTTCTCACTAACAGACTCCGGCGAGCGGCTATTAAAATGACAAAAGTTGCCGAGTATTTTTCAGCTGAAGCGCTCCTCAGAAGCAACTTCGAAACTTAAATGCAATTTGTTTGACTATGCTCGCGAACCCGAGTGTTGAAACATTATTACGGACGGAGGCAATTTACTTCAACTAAGTAACTTTACGTTATAATGACTTAGTACGTTTTTGTATTTATCTACATAACGATATCCAAGGCGATCGCAAAGTAATAGATCTTCTGGAAACTTTAAATAATGAGCGTCTTAATATTACACTTGAGGTATAACTTAGTTTATTTCAAGGGGCACTAGGAATTAGTAATCCTCCTAACCGCTTATTTTTGCGGATTCCTAAACGAAGGTTATTAATTCAACGTGTACCTATATGTATAGGTATCATTGAAATTGTATAATATTTGTGTAGGTATGTTAATCTATTAATGCTTCCAAAAATTAAAGTAAGTGTGCGTAAGTATGTATGTTTTTCTATTTAAAGCACGTTTGTCCGAAGATTTCTCAAACACGAGAAGTCATAGTAAGAGTTCAATCAGGTTCCTATATTTCAACTTAGGGTAGGTACAGTGTAAGTTTCATCAAAATATGTCCAATGGTTTTTGAGATATGAATGACTAAAAAGAATGAAATAAAAAAAATATCTTCCTACAAAATACCAGTCAGCCACTTAATTAATGCTATATTATGTTCTCAAGCTCTGTTCTAACCTTGGACGTATAAACCACTGGACGCGCAATGACGGCCAATTTTGCTTGTCCCACTTAGCAACGAAGCGGGCTTTTTACCCGACTACGGCAAAGCAAAAGAAGAGTTATGATTTTGACAGGCTATGTATGTATGTTCATCTGTTCCCTCGTAACTTCTAAACTACTTATCAGAATTCGACAAATGACATATCATTAGAAGCGTCTTAATTGTCCGCTGGTTATAGGCTATATTGGGTTTCACAAAATCTAATGTGGCGTCTTTCTGGCCCATAAAATTATTATCAGGAATATTATTTTTATGGTCTGGCCATAAATACCGCTACAATTGAAAATAAGAAAGATATTACATTTGAATTTAGAATCTGTTATTTTTATACGATTGCTGTGTTTTCTAATTTTGGCGCCAATACATTTTATAATATTTTGCGATATTAAAATGGAGTGGGGTGATAAAGAGAACCGAATCGCTGTGATTGCATTACACAAAGTTGGTATGGAGCCAAATCCAATTTTTAAAACTCTCCATACGCTTGGTATTAGTCAAATGTTTGTGTACTGGGCTATCAATAGCTATCATGAGACATCCTCTGTTTGTGACAGAAAAAGATCTAGCCGTCCACGTAGTGTTCGTACGAAAAAGGTGGTCAAAGCAGTAAGGGAAAGAATTCGCAGAAATTCTGTCCGAAAGCAAAATATTTTATGACGGGAGATGAAGATAGCACCCAGAACTATGTCACGTATTTTAAAAGATGACTTATGACTTGAAGCCTATAAGAGACGCACTGGTAATTTTTTAACTGATAATTTAAAAAAGAATAGGGTGGTAAAATCGAAAAAACTACTGAAGCGGTACGTAAAGGGTGGTCACATAAAAAAATTGTTTACGGATGAGAAAATCTTTACAATTGAGCAACATTTTAACAAACAAAATGACTGTATTTATGCTCAAACCTCTAAGGAAGCTTTCGAATTAGTCGGCAGAGTTTAACGTAGGCATTACCCAACTTCAGTGATGGTTTGGTGGGGTGTTAGCTATGAACTAGTGACTGAGCCATATTTTTGTGAAAAAGGTATCAAAACATCGACACAAGTGTATCAAGATACCATTCTTGAGAAGGTAGTTAAGCCCCTTAACAACACCATGTTCAATAACCAAGAATGGTCTTTCCAACAAGCCTCGGCGCCGGGTCATAAAGCTCGGTCCACGCAGTCTTGGTTAGAAGCGAACGTTTCGGACTTCATCAGAGCTGAAGACTGGCTTTCGTCTAGTCCCGATCTTAATCAGCTGGATTATGATTTATGGTCAGTTTTAGAGAGTACGGCTTGCTTTAAACACCATGATAATTTGGAGTCCCTAAAACAATCCATACGATTGGCAGTGAAGAATTTTTCCATGGAAAGAGTGCGTGCTTCTATTGATAACTGGCCTCAACGTTTAAAGGACTGTATTTCAGCCAATGGAGACCACTTCGAATAAGCTTTTATTTTTTAAATTGTTTAATATTTATGTATAAAACTAAGACACTGTAAAAGTAATAAGTATTATTTGCATTAAAAAACATTTTTTTTTCTTTGTGACAATATTTATGGCAAGACTAGGTATATTACTATCATTTGCTTGTGACTTTACCTGTATTCATTCATGGGCTGATTGCATATAATTCACATCTTTTCGTTCAAAGCTTCTTTCCTACTTATTAGAATAAGACAGCTGCAGTACTATTAGAAGGGCCTTGATATTCTGTTGGTTATGCTATAAAGCTTGTCACCAAATTTAGTATTGCGCCCTCTAGCGGACAAAAAGTTATTATGCGCCACAAATACTTTTTAACACCAAAATAGTAAAAATAATAAAAAGTATAAAAACTAATACCCAATTACGACAAAAAACGACGCATAGTTGCAAGTAAATGGACACAGTAGACTCTACCAAGATGCCTTCGTTGTAAATTGACAATAATGTCATACAATACTATTCTGAAGTATGCAATATTCACTATGTAGAGATAAATTTTCATGTTTGGAAAAGCGTAGTCACACGTTACAAATACCTACCTACCGTAACACTTTGACTACGAATACCGATCTCCACAAAACATGACCGAATATGTGTTATCTATTTTGCACCAAGCGTGATTTAAGCCCAACGCAAAAAATCAACTGGTTAATCATCCCATAGGAGGCTTTTAATGGTGCAAGGCTATGTGTACTTACAGCGGGCTATTTCAAAATATCTTAGGAAGTTCTAGTTAGTGTTACTTGGCAGACCGTTCATAGAAAGTGACGTTCTATGTTTCAATTGTTCATTTGATGGTTTATGCTTTAATACCCATAATGTAATTTGGTTTGGTGATAAAAATTAAATATCACTTTACAAAAGATTCGTTCATTCATTCGTTTCACACATGTCGATAAAAATATCGACACTTTATGCACTAAATATCAACAATTGACACGACAAGCTCCCCCGACCCCGCAGAAATTAGTTGATGATGTTTTCATACATTCGCTCTTGCGTTTTTTCACCAGTGGTTAATTTTTCCAAGGTTCTAAGATAGGTTTAGAAATTCCTTGTCACTATCGTAGCTCGAACATGAAATTCTAGCGTGAGATACCGAAATATATTGCTGTGCATGCGCTCTGATATATTAACGTCATTTTCTATGTTTCGCTTCGCAAATTGGCTTTCTCGTTACCAATTTTGTTGGATAAGCGCAATATGTTGGCGATGGTGCATTCGTAATACTGTTTGTTAGCTCTGTCTGGTTATTTCGAGCTTCAGAGCTGAGCTAATTGGAAATATGAATCCTCTAGTTAGTTCCATGATTCTCCGTGATCTGCTAGTAGGGTATTTACAAAAATACATAGGAACGTAGATAGCTATAAAGCACATAAGGTACCTAAGTCATTTAAAGATTCGTTTTAGAAAAATAGAAAGAAAGAAAGAAAGAAAATACTTTATTCGACCGAAATCATTGACAGGAAAAAAAAACATGCAGAAGAAAAAACAGGGCTAAGTATTCGAGTCGAAAAGGCACCCGCTCACTCGAGTCGTGGCAGCAGAACGCATACCACGACGCTGATTTTCAGCGGGTGCCTTTGTGGGTAGAATTAATTATTATAATAATAAAATACAATAAAATTCGAACAAATCCAAAAAATAATCATTACATAAACCATTAGACAAACAAACATAACAAACAAACAAACCAGACAAATGTTAACACAAAAGAATCAAATATATGTAAAAAAAAAGTATACAATTTAAATTAAAGAATTATAATTTACATGTTTTCCGACACTTACTCATCTGTGTTCCCGACAAAGTACGAGGCAAACCGAAGATCATGCCACGCAATCCAGCCACGTACTAGAAGAGGAGACGTGTTTTTGGACACGTTGGCATTGAAGAATTTAGAACTAACTAAACTAAACTAAAAATACTATTTAGGTGGCCTGTAACCGTAATGTAAAAATATATATTTGTTTGCATTTTGGGGTATTTTTTTGCGAAATAGCTTCAACAAATCGGTCTGTTTTTAATTTAGCTAATAACCTACCGTTGGTACCGAGCCTTCTTTGCTACTTTTCAGTGTGTGTCAACTACGCTTTGATTATATACGCACATAAACCAATAGTCATATACATAAACTAAACTGTTACCGAAACAAACAAATTAATTAATTCAGCACAGCCTGTTTGTGTAACCACGCCATTTGCAAAATATTAATTAGATACTGCCTAGTTATAGAAATGTGGCTAATTGTAAACGGATGAACAGTAATCAAATTGTTATTAGAGTCCTTGAAAATAGTTTACGTAATAGGTACTATGCCTGTGTAGCACACCTACTATATAGATATTTGGTTTCACATATTTAGCTCAGTGAATAATTAGTGTTAGATTCTGTGCGGGATGGATTGGAGTGGAGGCCGGAGTGTTGCGGAGTAACGGCGTGGACTGTATTGGTGCGCTGGTACGGTGTCGATGGGTAGCTCCGGTGTGCGGTGTAGCCAATATCCGTAGCACACGTAGACGGTGGTTGGATCGTTGTTACCTACGTCGAGTGGAAGTACTATAAACGGGAGCGGAGTACGGTGGAACGGCAGCGGAGTCGGTTCTGTACGGTATCCAAACGTTGAGGTCGATCGGTGTCCTTGGTCGTGCAGAGGCCGTCGATATTCTATATTTACAATTCTATTGCTGTAGGTAATTAATCCGGAGTCGCCTTGAGCTCTTCTTCGTTTGTTAATGCTCGCTAAGTATCCAGAGAACTGAATCAAGGAACTGTACTATGAGAACTGAATATGAGAACTGTACTATGAGAACTGAATATGAGAACTGTACTAGAGAACTGAATGCAGGAGCGGCCGAACGCTCGGCTTTTATACCCGGCGCGACGTCTATCTACTATTTTCTAGAAAACTCGCGCGCCGCCGCGTCCTTAGGGATGCGATAGAAGTTTCAGTGTAGTTCGCGGTTATATTTTGCCAGTCGATATTAGTCCTTATATTGCGAGACATAAGGTTTATTTGCGGCGGTTGGCTGACGGCGGAGTCTGGAACGTGCCGCGTGTTTACTGCAATTTATGTCACGCGAAAGTGGGCTTTTCCAATAAGGCGCGAGGCTTGTATTTGGCTGCGGTGGTTGCGGATTCTCGAAAGTGTCTATTGTATTGCGGCGCCCGCGCTCCCTATTGCTATCGTATAACTATAGTACACTGATTATTTAATATTTTTCGGTATTTCGCGCGGTCTATTAAAGTCGTCCTGTACAGATTCTATCTTTTTAAGTTAAGAAAGCAGCACCCCAACATACAACTAGGTATGTAAAACTGTACCTATATAGATAGAAAAAGGAATAGAAGAAAGTAAGAAGAAATGAAGACGTAAAATAAGAACTAAGCTATAACGTCACGCATAATGACGTATCCATAAGAGACCACAAATTTCGCAAGCTCAGACTGTCAGCACGTTAGCTCAATTGGTAGAGCGTTTGGCCCGGTTAGCCAGAAAGTTGCTGGTTCAAGTCCCGCCCGTGCGCAAATTTTTGGTTTCTTATTTCATCTTTACGAATATAAGAACTAGCTTATACTTAAAAGCTTTAAGTAATGGATAAATTAAATGTCTTATCAGAATGTTAAAAAAAATGGAATCCAGATACCTATAGAATAAAGTAACGACAAGAGCCGCAGGAATAATATTTATTCATATAAAGTTTTTTTGCAATTATTTCAAAATTTGCGCTTACGCAAAACCCTCAAGAAGCAAGAATCTCGATCACCTTCCGAGCTGAGTCTATTGACGATCGATTCTCTCTACGTGAAATAAGTACCGCCATAATGATAGTACTTATATGCGAAGATAATACTAGTCTTAAGGAGAATAAATTGACAATAAAGTAATTACTTCCTTTAGAAACTGAACACATAATTTCCATTGATGTTGCCACTTTTTGGGCGCAGAAAGTTTTAATTGCCCTTGACTCGAGAAGAAGAAGAAGATGATGGTATGTAGGTACCTAATTCAAAATACAACCAACTTTATAGGCGCACCTACTAAATTGTCATTTCTTACTTTAACACTTATTTGCCATTTATGCAAGCCTTTACGAATATTATATCGAAGTTTATTACTCTGTTAAAAATTACTGAGTTAAAAAAATAAATACAATTATGCACCAGACAACACGCCAATTATCGTGGTTTCGAAGTAAGGAATTTTCTTACTCGGGTATACCACCTGACATCGATTATGACTTGGGTGTCTCCCATAAATACTTAAATACATCTTAAAATATATGACTTAGGTACAAATGTTTGTGCTCATCACACAAAAATTTCCCCTTGCGGAATTCGAACCTGCGACGGCCGGAAAAGAAGTCAGCATTAACTACTATACCAATCGCGTGGTTAAATCAATGATAAGTCCTCTTTAAATCCGTTACGTACAATTCTTAAACAAACTGCATTAACCGAACAAACTCCAAAGCGCGAAACCTTTTGTACCTCAGATGGTTCCATTAACATATAAATTAATTTCCTAATAAATAAGTTTTGTTGGGCTGCGTACTCTAATGAATTTCGATTGGTCGTTTCGTTACAGAGAAAATTGGTTTATAGATGCCGCATTTGGCGCGCCATCTATAAGCGTGTCAATATTTTAATTATTCCTTATTTTCTGGTTGCCTACGGTATACTCCGACCTGCTGCTGCCACGAATAATGCTGAATTGGTGTCTTTTTGACTCAAGTGAACCTTCCTACTTTTAGTCTATTTGTCTTGCCAATTTTAACTCTTATGAATTTTATTTAATTTGGTCGAATAAATTAATTTCCTTTATTCATAAGGTAACGTAATGTAGTAGTTAATGCTATATGCACGGATAAGACGTACTAGTCTAATGATAATAAATAAAATAACAAAATAGTAATTACTTCCTTAAGAAACTGAACACATAATTTTACGCTTGTGGACGATTACTTACTTTCCTTCTTATTAGCATAATATTACAGCTTACGAAAACAAACAGTAGGTTGACGATGCTAGAATATTGTAAACAATCCTGACATTACTTTTTAACGAAATAATTCGTTTTAAAATAAAATAAATATAAAACTCTCTACCTAGAGATGTTATTCACCGTTGAACACTCAGATCCTTTTGAATCAAACAGTTAATTAGTTTTTTTACCTGATATTAATTCGAAAGTTATAAAAAGATTGCTTACAATAGTAGAAAAGCAAAGAAAAACGGCCTTTACCAAGTTTATGTTTGATTTGAATGGTATGAGTTTTAAGAATCAAATAGCAAAAGGTAAGCCTTCATAGGGAAAGGACATCTATTAGTCTAACTTTTCTGTTAAACGTAAATCACTAGAGAGTTATTTGGAGGCATTTTAATTAATTTGAGCTTCTACTGATTATGCCGCTGGTTGGGCCAACGAGTTGAAAGCTGATTCGATTTGTGTTAACATATCGGCCAATTTTATGCTAGTTTAAATTTTGAATAGCCAGTGCTCAAATTGTTTCTAAAAGCTTTTAATTTACTCATTTATAATTAATGTCTACTCTCTAGATTGTCAAGAGCTAACTTAAAGTACTTAATTAATCAAGTATGCCACTTTATTTATTTATTTTAAACACTTTTAAAGCGCACAATTAAAAGGTACATATGGCGGACTTAATACTAAAAAAACTACTAGTCAACCATAGGTCTATTCAGAGAAAATGCTGGCGGCGCGAAGGAAGTGACAGAGAGGCATAATAAAGAGCTTGACGATTAAAACTACAATTGGTATTTAAAACAAAAAATAAAGATACATACTATTTATTACTTTACTTTACTTATTATTACTCCCTCAGATTAATTTTCTCCTTTTTTCATGAAACTTCTAATTAATTTTTATTTTGAAGATGGCGATATTTTCCAAACCAATAATTTTAGATTTCCATGCCCTCAACACCAATAACCTAATTCTTTCACAAGCATCTAAAATAGCAGCACGGTCATAACTATGTTTTCATTTCTGGCACGAGTATGGAATATTGATTGGAAAAAGCAGCTTTTCCATACAAATGACACGACAGCAGTTTCTACGTTATTTATTTACAAGTAACTCGCCCTTACCTCACAAGATGTTGCATCAGACCAAATGAATTATAACCTTTTCACGAATTCAAGGGTCACGTTACAGCGATAGATCAGATTCGCATTCCCTTGCACTTAGTATGCACGTTGCATAGTTCCGTGATGAGTTCTCTTGTTCGAGCTTACAATCCACTCGTTACTGCTACTAATAAACGGAGTCGAGGGTTCTGTCGTGCTTTATATTAGAAAATGAATCATTGATTGAGGATACGCTGTCTGGGAAAAGTCGTGAAATTAATTATCGCTAATTTGTTTCTTAAATTTAGTGAGATCTATGACCCTTTACACACTGCGACTTTTATTCATTCATTTATTTATTTCGACCAACAAAGGATCAAATTGTTAGTTACAAAAGAGACTTAACGTAATGTTAGTATACAAAGACAGTAAGACACAATACTTAAAAAATACATTTTTGATAGCACAACAGGTCAGACTGTCACGACGTGAACCATGCTGCAGTGGTTCAAGTAGTGACAATCCAACCTGTCGGCGAATGCATTTAGGACGCCGCTAGAGCTAGCCCTTACCCTGCGCACTAAGGACGTACACCGCTTTCGCATGACTGTGTAAAAACAGTCCACCCTCGCGTCAGCAAACATTCCAGATGCACTGCAGTGGCGAGGCAACCCCATCAGCATCCTAAAAGCATTATTGTACTGCACCCGTAGTAGTTTTAGCAGCGATGTAGTCGTGATGTTTGCGCGTGTTAGCATCGATGCAGTCGCAAAATGTCAACCATTACACACCGTGTTACTTTTAGCATCGATACAGTCGAGATGAAGAAGCTGTAAACTGTCAAATTGTGTCCTTTATTTTGGCGAATGCATCGATACCAACGCGCGTTACCATAGATGCAGAAGCGCGACTGCATTGATGCTAACGTGCGTTAGTATCGATGCAAAATAAATCTGTTCATAGCGTGAGTCCCGATGCTGAAGTGCGTTTTCAAAACTCGCGACTGTATCGATGCTAAAAGTCGCAGTGTGTAAGGGGTCTATTCTCTCTCGGTCTAGTTACACGGTTATAACTATCAAGTATAACTAAGGTACATAATGATCATACCATCACATGATCATGATCATCAATATCATTGCAAATGTCAACAATAGTAAGTACGAGTAGGTTTCTCCTACCTATATTTACCTGCCTCCTGCTACGGTATTTTTATTGAATAACCAATTATATTGTCTTCTTTAATTCAGCCATACAATGGAGCTAACCATAACACTGGTCCCTGATTCGAAGCTTAAATAAAAACCGACTTCAAAACCAAAATGCACTAAAAAGTCTAAACTCTTGAACATTGAAAGGAAAGGAATCCATTTTAGGGAAACAATTTCTTTTTGGAGTCGGTGCTGCGACAGGTGAGGCTGAATTTTCAAAGTGATGGCACCGACTCTAAAAAGAAATTGTTTTCCTAAAATGGATTCCTTTCCTTTCAATGTTCAAGAGTTTATTTAAGACTTTTTAGTGCATTTTGGTTTTGAAGTCGGTTTTTACTTTTTAAAGTTAATTTTATTTCTTCATTTTTAGAGTTTACAAAAGAGGGGGGGGGGGGGGGAAGTTGCACCTTATGACTACGGTCTTTAAGAAGCTGCAAACTACCTATCATATGTTCTGTCATTATAATTACTGAACTCCTAAGCGTTAAGGAGTTCTACCATCAGCTCAGCCCCACAAGATATAGACTATCAGACGTAACAAAACGTCAACATTAAGGTTTTAGTAAAACAACACTACACGTGCCTTTAAAATTTGAGGGTTTCCCTCGATTACACCAAGATCCCATCTTCAGATCCCAAATCGGCAACAATGGGACCAACTAGAAGGTACACCCTCTAAGTAGGCGAAAAAAATTTTCGAATCGGTTGACTAACGACTGAGATATGAGGTAACAAACATACAAAAAAAAAAAAAACATACAGTCGAATTGATAACCTCCTCGGTTAATAACCATCACGTTTAGTATTTTTGAATCACTCGCGTAAAGATGACGTGTGATATTCATTGATTTTTGTCAGATTTTTGTACTAAAAACAGACGAAATCCAAACGATTGTGCTTAAAAAAGGATAAGTCAATTTTGTTAAGTACTTATCTTATTTATATTTTGCGTGATTTTAGTTCGATTTCTAACGAAAATCACACGCCGTATTCAAGTGAGTGATTCAAAAATAGAGCTCCAGAGCTCTTGACTACTATGCCAGCCGTAGCGAGTTCGAATCCCACAAGAGGCAAATATTTGTGTGATGACCACGAAGATTTGTACCTAGGCCATGGATGTTTATATGTATTTAAATATTAAGAGAGACGCCTCCGTCATAATCGTTGTCTAGTATTCGTAACAAAACGAAGAAAATTCCTTACTTCGAAACCACGACAATTGGAGTGTTGTCTGGCGCCTATTAATTATTATTATGTTCACCACCATCAAATTTAAGTCACTTAAAAGACACTGATACTTTCTCACTTTTTTTTTGTTTTTTTTACAAGCCTGAAGTATCCCACTGCTGAGCAAAGACCTCCCTGCCCTATTAATTCCACTCTTCGCAGTCTTAGGCATCTGTTTTCCAGTCTTTATTGAAAGAGTCTTTGCTCGTCACGCCACCGTTTTCTGGGACTATATGATTGCCTTGTTGAAATTGCGATGCTCTAATAACACTACTTAATTCTAGGATGTTAACTTTCCTACACGTCAACTCCAGAACACCTTACAAACCACTTACGTGTGTAGTCCCAATGTCGGCAATGAACAAACATTTCCGTGACAACTTTTATCGCATTTTTTCGGTGCGCTAATTCAATCTCGCTTCATCCGGGGGAGAGTCAAGTTAGTTTTCAAGCTAATCAATCAGTGTCCACTCGCTTACTGCCCAATTTTGGGGGAATGCATTGGATTTTTATAAAATTGACGCAAATACATGTTGCCTGTCTCTACAGGAAGGTGCTTGTTACGTATCGCAATTTTATCTCAATAAACTATACATACTTCGCATTCCATTCATTCATATTTGAACTTCACGAACAAGAAGGTACAGATAAGCTATTCAAAGGGAAAAGTTAATCAACAACCAATATTAATCAATAATTTGTGTGATTTTCATATAAATTTTAATACTTTCTCCCCATGAATATTATCTTGTCCCAATAATTATAACTTTCTATCCCATATCTTATGCAAACATGTCGATGGAAGCGTCCTCCGAGCCCCCGCTATGCAAATTATTATCTGCGAAAAAGGTACATGCACGGGGGAACAGTAATTTGAATAAATATTATTTCGCCACATATTTTATGTATGAACACCCGTCGAGCCGCGTAGGGCTAACAGAGAATGTTCTAGAAGAACCAGTTCACTTAACAATGTTTTTTGTAATAATTGTGTCAGAAGTCTTTCAGGTGGCTTAAGTATCTAAGCATATTTTAAAGCTGAAAAGTTTATTTTTTGTTTTTTTGATCGCGCTAATCTCAGAAACTACCGGACCGATTAGAAAAAATGTTTTCTTGTTACATAGCTTATTTATTGAGGAATACTTTATGAAACATCACGCTGCGACGCTAGGAGAGGAAGCAAACTGAAAACTACATGTCACTAGTGTTATATAGAAATACTTACTACATTTATATCATAAAACAAGAAATATGCAAAGACATATTTTTCTATGGCAATAAATATTTTCACAAAAAATCGGTTTGTCGCATTCAGTCAGTTATGTTACTGTTGTCTATTGTTTTCGTTACAAGTCGCTAATCTTTACTTGGAGTTTATGTCGTGTTCATTACAGTGTACCTACATACGAGCTAAGTGTCAAAAGAATAAGGTGTACTTACACTTACACATGTTGGATTACTTACTGCTGGGTTAAATCTTTATTACTATAAACTGACAGAGATATAATGATGATTTAATCTACGATTAGCGCAATCCTGGGTTAAATCACCAACAAAGTCGGCCTTATATTGTTATGTTTTTAACCTGGCTGCTTTCTATTAGCTGTGATGTGAGCTTAATGTGAAAATCTCATGAAACGGTCCGTATTATGAATTGTTATGAAGGTGTTATCCGTTTAGGTAATAGCCTGCTATGGAGGCAAAAGGGATACTAATATTTATTTTGTTTATTACAGTTTAGTTTAAAACGGTAACGGTGTTAAAGTTTAATATTGTGTGTTGAATATTAGTATCCTTATTGACTATTTTACTTATTGTTTAATATTAGTATTATCAAACAAACACTATGCAAAAAAAAGTTATATTTGCTGTCAACAATATATTGTGGTATTTTGGCTAAGTGGTAATAAGAGGATCCCAAATTCAGTTAAAGTTGGCACGGAACCCTCAGTGCGCAAGTCAGACTCGCACTTGGCCGGTTTTTTAAGCAAATCTTGTCGTTATTAATAACTACATAATAACTTAATTAAAGCTTTCGACAAAGTTGAATTCTATTAGCGCCAGTTAGCTAGCTGCCAAGATATTAGAAATAATCAGCTTTTTCTTTTCAGTGTGTTATATTTTTAACAGAACATTAAATAGTACTAGTCATAGTTTGAAAAATACTATCATCCCGAACATAACTTTGTTTTAATAGAATTCATAACGTGGAATCTATATTATTAACGCTTTTGCAGTTAAATGGCATCTGAAGCACGTTCGTTTCGCTCCATTAGTGCTGTTCGCACGTCGAATTGGCACGTAAGTTCTTATTTCTACGTGCTAGCTCGAAGAATGTGTGAATGCACGGAATATCTTTTAATAAAACTATTTGAAATTAAAAATATTTAACTAGTTTCTAGTGATAGGACGTCGACGATAAGATGGACAGATAAACCAGTAAGGATCACACGATAACACTGGATGTAGATCGATTGCAACCGGTCGCTGTGAAAAACTTTGGGGGAAGCCTTTGTTCAGCAGCGCAGTGGACGTCCCCTTGCTAAAAATGATGATGATGATGGTGAACTAGTTTATTACTATTTGATTAGAATTCTCACAGACAATTTTTAGCCAGAAATTCGCGATGATATTGTTTCCATTGCAACTTATTATTTACCTATGAGCGCAATGGTTTTTAGTTTTTCAACAGTTTTACAACAACATTAACTAAATTGACCGTGTTGTATGTCTCTGTGTGATTGCATGGTACGGCTAGGTGCGATCAAAGTTTTTGCGGCATAAATGCCCTCTATCGCGATTATATATATAGGATAGGATAGATGCCTATCCATCCTAAACGTAATTTATATAGATTTGGCAACAATATGGGATAATTGTCTTAAAATTTAGAGGTCCGCAAAAATCGCCAATACTCTGGAAATATCAAATATAATATTTATTCCTTTCGTAAATTTGAAGATAATAAACAAAAGTAGATATAAAGTTATTTCAAAAAGTGGGGCAACTATCCGGTTTTACCCAATCGCACTAGGGTATCTATCACGGCTTTCCCTATGTTTCGAAGAAAATATACCCTAAACAAACGTCAGAATGGCTATTTTACTAACTATAAGTTAAGTTATTTTCCTCTTTACAACACACGCAGTCGTAATTATACAACCGCTGGTAACAATATTTTACCATTACAATCGATGAATAAATTTAGCCTAAATGTCGTTACCAGCGGTTAAATAATAACGTTTTGAAGAAAAAATACCGTAACTAATGGTCATTAGGAACCCTTACACACTGAGACTTTTAGCGTCGAACTCAGAAAACTTATCTCACCACAGCCCAACTGTACAAATGGGAAGTGGTGTGCTTTGATAAATTTTCAATCCCAGCGGTTTTCTATCTTGGAGTCGGCAAATTAACTATCCGCCTGGAAACGAATCCGGTCGAATGAATTAAGCGTGGCTAACACTAGCTCAAACAGGTTGATATTCCTAAAACTTGCGATGTAAAAAGCTGTTCCTTCTGCTTTTGCCGAGAATCCAAGGCTTCACTGATTTGTTCTGATAGCCTGTACCAGCTGTAGATCTTAGCAAAAGGATTTGCAGCGCAGGGTAGCAAGCTGTGAATTAAGGCCTTCCTTTGCAAATAGTAATTACGTAAATACCTAGTCTTGCCATAAATATTGTCACAAAGAAAAAAAAATATTTTAATGCAAACAATATTTATTACTTTTACAGTGTGTTAGTTTTATATATAAATATAAAACAATTTTAAATATAAAAATCTTATTCGTAGTGGTCTCCATTGGCGACAATATAGTTCTTTAAACGTTGAGGCCAGTTATCAATAGAAGCACGCACTCTTTCCATGGGAAAATTCTTAACTGCCAATCGTATGGATTGTTTTAGGGACTCCAAATTATCATCGCGTTTAGAGCAAGCCGTACTCTCTAAAACTGACCATAAATCATAATCCAGCGGATTAAGATCGGGACTAGACGACGGCCAGTTTTCAGCTCTGATGAAGTCCGAAACGTTCGCTTCTAACCAAGACTGCGTGGACCGAGCTTTATGACCCGGCGCCGAGTCTTGTTGGAAAGACCATGCTTGCTTATTGAACATGGTGTTGTTAAGGGGCTTAACAAACTTCTCAAGAATGGTATCTTGATACACTTGTGCCGATGTTTTGATACCTTTTTACAAAAATATGGCTCAGTCACTCCTTCATAACTAACACTCCACCAAACCATCACTAAAGTCG
Source organism: Pyrausta purpuralis (assembly GCA_963924145.1). Classification (NCBI taxonomy): domain Eukaryota; kingdom Metazoa; phylum Arthropoda; class Insecta; order Lepidoptera; family Crambidae; genus Pyrausta; species Pyrausta purpuralis. The sequence continues at coordinate 13,878,041 of OZ001664.1, forward strand.
GGTAATGCCAACGTTGCACTCTGCCGAATAATAAGGAAGCTTTCTTAGAGGTTTGAGCATAAATACGGTCATTTTGTTTATTGCTCAATTGTAAAGATTTTCTCATCCGTAAACATTTTTTTTCTGTGTCCTCCCTTTGCGTACCGCTTCAGTAGTTTTTTAGATTTTACCACCCTATTCTTTTGTAATTTATGAGTTAAAAAATGACCAGTGCGTCTCTTATAGGCTGCAAGTCCTAAGTCATCTTTTAAAATTCGCAACATGGTTCTGGGTACTATCTTCATCTCCCTAGATAAAATCTTTTGCTTTCGGACAGGATTTCTACGCATTCTTTCCCTTACTGCTTTGATCACCGTTTTCGTACGAACACTACGTGGACGGCCAGATCTTTTTCTGTCGCAAACAGAGGAGGTCTCATTGTACCTATTGATAGCCCAGTACACAAACATTTGACAAATGCCAAGCGTATATGGAGAGTTTTAAAAATTGCATTTGGCTCCATACCAACTTTGTGTAATGCAATCACAGCGATTCGGTTCTCTTTATCAACCCACTCCATTTTAATATCGCAAAATATTATAAAATTTACTGTCGCCAAAATTAGGAAACACAATGAGCAATCGTATAAAAATGACAGATTCCAAATTCAAATGTAATATCTTTCTTATTTTTAATTGTAACAGTATTTATGACCAGACTGTGTAAATAGTGATATAACAAAATTGGCATTCATCTTAGCTTCGTGTTGGTAAAAACGAGTATTCGAGGCAATATTATCATCAAATTTAAAAGCTAGACTCTGGTCAATGGACTTTTTTTCTTAAATAAATTTCCTCTTACCTTCCACACCGCAGTTTAAGACTCGAGGCTTTCGCGCCTTTTAGTGCCTAGTCAAAAGCCTTCCCTGAAATATTTTCTCTTCAGCCTTCTCTCAACACTGGTGTTGCTGCAGCAACCCAACATTATTGTAGCTTTTTATAAAGAAGCCCTTCCGACCAGACTCCATTCATTCTGGTAATCCTGCTGAAGTTTGGTCATGGACTGCTTATTCATATGAACATATTTGCAGCTAATTACCATATCTGGCATCTAGTGGCCGTTCACTATCCGCCACCTGTGCAAGCGTAGTCATTGTCTTATCAATGTTAATAAAATGAATCTCAGATGTGTTCAAATAACTGCAATTGCCATTCTTCCTTAAATTTTGACGACCTCCGTGGTGTAGTGGCTAAGCACGCGTCAAGGAGTCGCCGCGCCGCTCCGAGGTCCCGGGTTCGATTCCCGGTCGGGACAATAAAGAAATAAAAAAAAACTATGTTGTCTCTGGTCTGGGTGTTTGGGTACCACCGTTGTCTGATTTCCATAACACAAGTGCATTAACTACTTTCTTTGCGATTAGAGCAATGTATGTGATTAGTGTTTATTTTACAAAAACATATTTTCTACTTACTTATATCATAACCTACTACCTCAGAATTTGTTTAGATTTTTGTTTTTACATTAGCAATATCTAGATTTGCTCATCTGTTTGCACTGTACTAATACCAGCTAACATCCAGCGGGTTTCTGTCGGAGTCTTTTGTTAGGAAACCATTCGGTGACGTAATCAGGAGCTGGGACGGAGCTCCTGAAATGGCAATGATGTTACAAGATTTGGAACAGCGATAGAGTTTAAATTAGCTTGTGTTCTAGGAACACGCGATAGACATTATTTGTTAGGTGAAGCTTGTTCCAGGACATGTGGTAAGTTAGTGCATGCTCTATTTATAAATGTAAATATTGTGTTGTATAATGCTAGGTAAACAATGTTTATGTTTATTAAGTTTACAGAGCTATTTAATTACACTGTAAGGCAATCGTTGATTAAAGTAGGTAGTGTTTATTTATTAAAGTTTTTGAATTTTGAAACCATGAATGTAAAAAAAAAACTGTTAAATGTAGCCTCTTTGGAAACTAAATCTGTTAGTATAAATGGGTTATTGTTGAATTTCTACATTTATGGCACGATCATGATGCTTTATAGGTCGGTCGATACTTAAACAAGTTTCAAAATCAAGACACTAAATAAAAGTAAATTTAAAAAAAAAATAAGTTAATCATTCACCAGCTTATCATGAAACATGGCTAAGAACACTAGGAAAAAAAATATCTATGACATAAAAAAAAACTAAACGAAAGTCAGTTCATCCGTTTGGGAGCTACGATACGACAAACAGATAGACACAGTTAGGAATGTTAAACTTATAACACATAAAATAACGATAAATCCAAAATTATTAGTAGCGCTATAGACTGTCCTGAAATGTTAAGTAAATTTAAAGTGACCGTTCCCATTCGTGATCCGCGTCTTGGCCGCAAGATTACTTCATTGACCAGCGGGCGAAGTCTGATGCAAAATTTTTAAGTTGAAATTTATAAAATTATTTTGCTTTAAATTTCCGCGAAGCTACGCCGGCGCAGGCAACTAACTACACGAACCGTCACCGCGTTTAGTATTAGTTCAGGCAAATGCAGGATGCACCACCCGCCCTCCCTCAATACGCATGCGGCACAGCTGATGCAATTAATAGTACCCAACACCAACGTGCAAAAAACCTCGACGCGTTTCGCCACTACACGTGGCATCCTCAGGAGATGTTGTCGCCTCGGCGGAGCACGGACGACTGAACTGTGTCGACTGGCGAACAGGCCTTTTATACTTTCCGTCCACTAATGAGGTGATGTAATCGTTGTCACGGAAATTTGAAAATGAAGTTAATCCGTTGGTAGTTGACGGTTATTATTAATAGATTGTTGATTTGAAAATATATTTAGAAGTGGAGAGGCGGTATAACTGACCTGTTCGTTCAACAATGTAAGCGTATTATCTTTATTATGTTTTATTATTTCTAATTGTTCCAAAACGGATAGTTTCAAGCCTTTTTCACAAGTATGAAGGACAGAAAATGTATGATTATCAGGAATACTATGTCCTGAATCTAAAAGATGTTTGGCGAAATGAGACCTCTCAGGATGGTTGTTTCGGTAAGCGGAAATATGTTCTTTATAACGTATTGATACAAAATATCCGCGTAGCTTTTAAAACTAATAATTCTTTAAGATTAGTTTGTAACGGAAAAGATAAGCTTGATAAACACCAAAAATCTGGTGTTTATAAGCTTAACTGTAGTGCATGTAACGCCATTTATGTAGGTCAGACCGGCCGTAGCTTCAACACACGTTATAAAGAACATATTTCCGCTTACCGAAACAACCATCCTGAGAGGTCTCATTTCGCCAAACATCTTTTAGATTCAGGACATAGTATTCCTGATAATCATACTTTTTCTGTCCTTCATACTTGTGAAAAAGGCTTGAAACTATCCGTTTTGGAACAATTAGAAATAATAAAACATAATAAAGATAATACGCTTACATTGTTGAACGAACAGGTCAGTTATACCGCCTCTCCACTTCTAAATATATTTTCAAATCAACAATCTATTAATAATAACCGTCAACTACCAACGGATTAACTTCATTTTCAAATTTCCGTGACAACGATTACATCACCTCATTAGTGGACGGAAAGTATAAAAGGCCTGTTCGCCAGTCGACACAGTTCAGTCGTCCGTGCTCCGCCGAGGCGACAACATCTCCTGAGGATGCCACGTGTAGTGGCGAAACGCGTCGAGGTTTTTTGCACGTTGGTGTTGGGTACTATTAATTGCATCAGCTGTGCCGCATGCGTATTGAGGGAGGGCGGGTGGTGCATCCTGCATTTGCCTGAACTAATACTAAACGCGGTGACGGTTCGTGTAGTTAGTTGCCTGCGCCGGCGTAGCTTCGCGGAAATTTAAAGCAAAATAATTTTATAAATTTCAACTTAATAATGGATTTCCGCAAAGTAACGCCTGATTCCATTAATTATGCAAAATTTTTGACATTTCGCGTAGACAATTTCAATTTCATGCTTTTCTCATTCATCAAATATCATTTTAACTTATGTAGCTTGTATGTTGAATAATCTTGAAAAATATTTGTAATTTTTAAGCTTCTTTCGAAAATTCTTCTCAATGAATAAATACACGAAAACACTAATTTTGTTTTAGCATTTTTCAAGCGCCACCTGGTGGTTTTACAGGGAACTATGTCGAGACTTCCGACACAGGCCACACCGGAGAACAGTATTTGGCTCAAATTCTCTAATTTCTAGAATTAGTAAAGTTGTCAATGAATTTGGTGAAGTAATAGATATATTCTGCGACCTACCTACAAGCTCCGTCGTACTTTGCGAGATCATTTTTTATAATGTTTCGTTTGAATATTTGGTTGGTTTAAAGTATTATTGTAATAGTGCCTGTCTTATTGTTAGATTAATATTAATTCACAAAGCTGATGTTGTTACTTGCATGTTGTGTCTGCCTGTTATTATTTGTACTTTTCAGTTCTTTTTTGTTGTTATACAATTAAAATCATTGAATGATACAAATGTTGGTGGATCAATAAAATAAAATAAACTACCATTAATAAGGTATGTTTAGCGTTTTATTGATTTCCCTACAAGTAAATATCTAATCTGGATTACTTTATTGTGTTATTCCGTGTTTCATGTTTTACTGCCACTCTTTAAATTAATTCTTTTTTTACTTTGAAATGACTAAGTTAACTAATTAATGGTAGAATTTTCCAATTGGAAGTCCATTGCAAAGGAGTCTAAAACAATTTCCAAGCCTTCGCAGAAATTTCAAAGAAACTGTTTTAAAAGAAGAGTCATTACGGATGATTTCGCCGAAACTTATTTCGAAGTTTCTTTCGTAATTCCTTCGACGGACAAAGATAATAATTGAACTGCTCAATTTAAACTTCGGACTGGACGAATCCCAACCAGAAATATCATTTCCAATTAGGCAACTTAGTCCGCAACATTCGAGTTCTGATTGTAAACTAGTCTTAAGAAACCTTTTTATAACTTTGGTAAGCAATTAGTTTGTCGATTAGACGGTGGTAACAAATACAAGCAAAACGTTTCCACTTCCAATTAGGTACTTACTTAGTTTTAAAAAATAATACCCTTTTATAACACAGGACGTATAGTATCTACTATCTATTATGTTCCAACTCATAGAAACACGTACGTAGTATAATCAAGGAGTAGGTACTTACTTCTTTAAAAGTACTCCCTAGAAGATGGAATCTGATTAAACACTTAAACATAAATAAATCTACGCAAATAGTCGTCATGTGACACAGTTTGAGAACTTTGAAACAAGAAGATAGGTGAAATCTGAAAGTTTATATTACTATCTTTGTATTACTTTTTCGATATTTCAATTTCATTTTTCCTGTGATGACAAATGCAATGGATTACTTTTTGGAGTGAGAGAGATTGGAGTCGGCGCGGTTGGCACGACTCCGTGACGTATTGAGCAAACGTGTGTTGGCCCAGAACAAGGATTTCACACCCCATATCATACCAATCAATTTATCGCAATACCGGCGACAGAAGCTGCAGTTGACTGAGACTTAACTGTTAATATGTTGGACTATTTTATTTGGTTTTCCAATTTCAAATATAGTTTTCTGTAGTTCAGAAGAAGAAGAAAATAAGTAGTGTCACACTTTGCTATCCTCATTACTATCTCTATATTCTTCGTTATGTCTGGTGGTATTTTAACATATATTAAACAATATAGCGCTTCAGTAAGCTACGCATCAGATGGCATCAGTCTACCCGTGACCACGAACGCTGTAAAGTGTTCTAAACGTCAGGATATTTTTCATATACATATTATTTCCAGTACGGAGTATTCGCATAAACTATTATTAGGTATTTATTGATGAATATATTTATTACTTTGGATAGCCATTAGCCGACGTCCATTAATCAATCATTTATTTGCTAAGAATACAATTACAAAATTTGATCTTAAAATCATGGTAGACGTGGGGGATGAACGTTCATAGTATTTACCTCATTCCTAATTTAAATATATTCTTATTATCCAGTTTCTACCCCCCACATTTTCGGCTGCTTTCTATTATTAATTTCAAAATTGATCCTGTTTACACGAAACGAAATAAAAACGTTTCAAAGTGATGTTTATGACAGTCTTATACATATCATACCGAAGAATGCATACGGCATTGCATAATGAAAATAATAGAATTTTAACTTCATTTATTTTTATCTAATTTTACTGCTTGTTATATTACCAGAGACTTCTTGCGACTTCGCCCGTGTAAGGTTAGGACTTCGCAAAAAATCTTCATCCCGCTTTGACGGATAAAAAAAGTATAATCAAAAATACAACAATGGAAGTACACTTCACATATTATCTGAACAATTCTTATTACTAGATTTAACGCAGTAAGCAAGTTGTTCGAGCCTCAACAATTTACCCGACGATTACCTTATAATGTTCGCCTTTACTTATGTGTAACTAGGTAGTTATTTAATTATATAAATTAAAAACTGCTTTGGTTTATCTAACAACATTTTTCTGTGGGTAGCCTATTATTAGCCTTATATCTGTAAAAATCTTTTTGTTAATACTCATGTAAACGCTGTTGGTTTTTATATAAATGAAATAAAAAGAGATCTCAGATACTTATGCGTCAACTTGTACTTACATAGTAATATTCACACATTTGCCTAGGTTCCTGCAATCAGATCAGACTGGGACCTCTTAAGGCGAAACTGGCGCACAATAAGATCCCACAGGATATTGCGAGTCACGTGGCGCGGATATGAGGACCATAGAGCGGGTCGGGATATTTCACTGAAGGTTATTAAAATAAAAGATATTTCGCCAAACCGAATAATACATACATAGGTTAGTTGAAAGGGAATTACACCATCAACTAATTAGGTAGATTAAGATCTTCACGTACGGGATTCATATTCTAGGAATTTTGTGTCTCTTCATCTATACTAATATTATAAAGCTGAAGATTGTTTGCTTGTTTGAACGCGCTTATCTCAGGAACTACAGTCCGTTCTTCTTTACAAGTCGAATATTGTAAACAATCGCGACATTCCTTTTTGACGTTTGATTAATTTTTAAATGAGATAAACACAAAAAATACAACTTACATGGATAAATCATGGTTTTAAACTGAGATCCTTACAAATTAAATAGTTTATGAATTTTCTTCTCTGAAATTACTTTGAAAGTTATGAAAAGATTGTTATGATTTTTGACGTAATCTGAGTGTTTTTTTTAAAGTCAAATAGATGCTTTTATTGCTGGAAGCGAAAAGTATATTGAGCTTGTGTGCATAGGTTGGTTAATTATGTACATTATGTTTTTCTCTGCCTATGCAGTTTTTTTTACGCCTTTAACTCAAAATCTGATAGGTAATTAACAATACTAGTTGTTGTTTCTTTTTTCAATAGATATCCGCAGGGTACCGCTGAGGTCCATTAATTCAATCCTAGTTATGCCGAGCCAGATAAATGAATCCGGAGAAAGCCATTTGATCCCAAGAAAAGTTAGTGGCCACTGGTTACGCTCATCCTTTGCGCTCAAAGGCGTAGTTTGACATTTTGCGGCTAAAGTCACAGATATTGTTCTACTTATGACTTACTAGAAGCGAAATTTGTGGGCCGGTTTTAAGCACTAGATAAGGAATTGGATATTTCTGTCAACAGTATATCGGATAAAAGTAGAACATAGCCAACGAAGATCATTGATTAAAATTATTACTAACAATAACATTTAGTTTTATTTGCTTAAATGTATAACTGACTGCCTGAAACTAGTTGATATTTTCAAATTCATATCTTCGATTTATACAGCATAACATTTTCTAGCTAGTCTGGAGTAAGTAGTTAGTAAAATTTCCAAAATGAATTGCATAAAATTTTCTCACATCTACAAGATATGACCAAGACCCAATAAGGGACGAGTACCTGAAGAAATATTTTCAGTTTGAATAAAATTAAAATCCAGCACACAGTGCTTTTGATTAAGGGAGGATATTCATTTAAAAGCACTGTGTTAAAATTGTAGAATAGTTCTTACATTCTTCACCGTCCATTTGCTCGTGGCTATGACTCATTAGTCATGCTATTGCTACCGTCAGGTTTTAAACTTCTAGGATAATCGAATTCTGCGTCCCAACGGTCTAGTCTAGCGTTTTGTGCTTTGATTATCTACATTGAAGATATAGCACACCATAAAAATAAGTTTAAACTTGGTAGGTACTGTCGAAATCACCACCGCCATCCTAAGAGCCAAAATTGCTTGCATTCCGGTAGCTTTTTGTTGTGAGTCGTGTGTGCAAGCGATTTTAGTTTGAAAGTTGAAAGGCGGCTGGGACCACGATAAATCTGAGTAGCTAAATCTTTTTTTTATGTATTAACATTTATTTAATTACATTAAGCCAACAATAATACATACATTCAATAAACTGATTTCAACTAAATTACATTTAAAATAAATTAAACACATTTAACGTCAAAAAATAATTCAGCAACAAGGATTGTCAACAAAAACCTATAACAGAAGAAATAATATAGTAGGTACATTAGGACCCAACCCGCAACCTAGTCGATTCAAAGTTCCCCATTATGTTCGCTGCATTGCCGCGTTGAATGGCGAATATTTCCCTTCTCTCTCAAAAATCCTTTTAAATGTGAGCAACGAAATTTTGTGCTCTTCATGCTTTATAACTGACGTAAGTTAAAGTACCGTGTAGATGATATTCCACTGTTGCGAACTAAGCGCTTCGCGACATCCTTTATAATGCGCACAGCCAAAGAGTGGAACTCGTTGCCTGCATCAGTGTTCCCAAGGGAATATAACCCAAAAACTTTTAAAAACAGAGTGAACAACAGACTTCTTCTGGGTGAGCTCGCTCCATCGTCGACGCTGTCTAAGCCCAATAAGATGTGCCTACATCAGAGAGTCAAGAGCAAACCTATTTCGAATAAAATAAAAAGTGCATATAACTTAACTGTATAAATACAAAATTATGTGCAACATTCGATCCTTACTTCATCGAAATGCGGGTGTCAACTTCGTGCAGTAACTGTCACCTTATTATTGCAAAAAACCGTTCCAAATACCGATTGTAAACAGTTGATTTATTGTAAACTGTTTTGTCAACCGAACTTCATATATTATTGAATAAACTGAAATCACTGGGCAAAGTGAAGTGACCTATTCACTTTATTCTTCATATCAGTACCAAAAATGGCATAAATGCTAAGCCTTGTCTAAAACCTTTATATTAATCGTAATGTGTATTCGCAAAACCCCAAAAGATAGGATCACCTAATTTGGAGACAACCAGAAATGATTATATCTCTTGCTAATCTTTTACAATATTACATTGACATATCCATAAATGTAATTGCTCGTAGATTTACTTCACTATCCACTGAGTGCGAGTTTGTTTAGAATGTTCCACTGCCCGTTTTGTTTTGTCAAAGCATTTGTAACGATTTGCGTACCGAACAAACAAAACGGTGCTCTTTAGTTTCCTATTTATGTTTTTGACAATGTTAGCGAGCTAAAAACGAGAATGGTCCTTATTCCAACAGAATAAGACGCAAATTGTATAATAATTAGTGTCTAAATCTGGCATTTGTGTGCATTTATTTGTGATCCCACTTCTGCAGTGAACACAAACCCAGGCTTTCAAACTGTTTGGAACCACATTTGAAACAGTGAGAATTTATTTTTTTTATTACGAAAGAGTAGTTTCCGCTTTGCGTATTTGAACATATGAGCGGAAATAGAAATAGGATTCTTGAGTTAAATGTAGACTTTGGTCAATTTTTCCTATTTTAAAATTAATCTTTGATAACTAGGCAACTATTATGGTTACTAACCACTTTCTTCTAGCAGGTGTGTGAGTTTTGTACACAAATAAGGGTCGATTTTACCAACGTCATATAAGTTTTTTCCCACTGAATAAGTATAAAATGACCGATTATAAAAATACATTAATATAAATGATTATTGACAAATCGGTGACGTTTTCAAATTATGCGTATTGTATTTTATTCGACGAATATTCCGTATCTGACGTTAAATCAAGCCTTAGTTATCTATGATAGCTTTTGAATATGCTAAACACTTACAATGTTATTTTTAGTGTTATAATTTACCTTTTTAATATTTTCCACTATTTGTAAATAATGTAGAGTACCTTTGATTGGAATTTGGAAGTTAGCTATATAATATTGTTGCTGTTAGGCACGCTGATGTCGGTCGCCCACCAGCCATATAAATCTGGCTATGTTTTTTTTTTTTTTTTTTTTTGCCTGTCTCGATGTTCGATTGTCCGTGCGCTGTAATCTAAGCACAGCTATTGTTCATTGATAGTAGGTACTTTTTCGAATGATATATAATATTCACTGTCAGCATTTAGCCTTACAACTATTATACTAATTGTAACTTAAGGAAAACCTAGTATTGGCTTACTATTTATGAGCACATTGTAAATTAGTATATGTAATTTTAGCTGTTGGTTTTCTTGAATAAATAAACAAATAAACATTATAAAAACGTATTTTTCTTTGAATTTTCTTCAAAAAGACTTCATTCTGTTAAGCAGCTTTCAATGCTAAAATACCATAAAGCGTAAATTACTTTATGGATTTACACGACACCATTCTTGAGAACAGAAACACGTTATAAGTACAATGAGTTAGAAAATCTTGTGTTAAATACTTTAACTACCAGGTACTTTGTTTTAATTTCAATGATTGGCGGACTTAACGCTATAAATATACTCAATATTATATGGAGTTCAGCATATTATCCAGTTAAAATATGAAGGTAAACATAGTCAAAAGACAACTTTAGGCGAACCAATATTTTTTTATCTATGGTTGATAAAAGGTCAAAAAAAAACTTAAGGGGCTCCCCGAATTTTTAACGCGCACACTAGCGCCACTTTAGTAGAAAAATCATAACTCGTTAAATAAAAGACCAATCTAAAATCTGATTGATGCGATTGTAGCTCTGGTAATCTGAGCTAGAATTGTGTAAAGCAATCGTATTCATTTGACAGTTCATAACGTACGGTTTGATCTGTCAAACCCTTTGTTCTTTGCCGTTTGACAGATCATATCGTACGTTTTGAATTGTCAAATGAATACGATTGCTTTACACAATCGCACCCCTGAGCTGGAATTGTGTAAAGCAATCGTATTCATTTGACAGTTCAAAACGTACGGTATGATCTGTCAAACGGCAAAGAACAAAGCGTTTCACAGATCATACCGTACGTTATGAACTGTCAAATGAATACGATTGCTTTACATAATTCCACCACTGGTTTAGATACAATGTTTGAGATCAATAAAACAGAGTTATCTGCAGTTACAGTTAGAAAACTGCCAAAAATGGCCATATTTAGCAGTTTTTCTAACTCTAACTACAGTAAACTATTTTTGAAACAATTTAAACATACTCAATAAACTATAGAATCTGTACTATAATCGTGTCTACCAGATTTTTGATTGTTTTTGTATTTAAGGAGTAATAATTATTTTAAATAGAGTGGTGCTAGTGTGTGCGTCAAAAATTCGGGGAGCCCCTTACACTGCTTCTAAAAACCCATTATTAGGACTAAAACGGAGAAAGAAACTCATTTGAAAACCGTAAAGGATGTGCTACGAACTTACCTATACTGTTGCTGTCTGTTATGAACAGAATTATTTTAATAATTTTCCTTCTAGTTTTTAGTTATTGTTTAAGTTATAAAGTACCCGGCTGAACTTAAAATAGTTATTAGAACCTTTTCCTCAATGTAACAAATACTTTTCTGAAAACTTCATTAATATTGCATGCAAACAAACTTACATACAGCCATTAAAGTCAAACTAAGAACCGTATTTTTTAAAGTCGGTTTAAAGTGTTGTTACATTGATATTTTTGAAGTTAACTGTACCTGTCTTCTTACGGTGTTTACGTTTACACGTCCTCGTCTAAATTAATCATGACAGGCGTATTTTGGCGGCACATTTCTTCCGCTCCCGTAAAAGACGTGGAAGTAAATAAATCAGTCATTTTAATTAAAGTGTTAAAGCTATAATTTATTCGAGGAGAGGACACCTCAGTAATTAGTGTGCACCGCACCTCTCCAGTGATTTATGATGAAAAAAAAAGCATTCCAAGCGAGAAGATAGTCGGACAATAAAATTCCAACTCGCGAAATTCAGAACGCTTTCCGGAGCTTTGTGGATTAATTCAGAAATCCTTATAACGATGAAAATTTCCATGGTAGCCTCTTTGTGATTACCTTAGTTTGATATTGAGGTTGACCAAGATTGAAATCGTTAGATAGCTTTTTACCTCTTGCTAGAGGTACTACAGTCTGTTCTTCTTAGCTTGTCCAATATTGTAAACAATCTTTTTTACGAAGTTATTCATTTTAAAAAAAAAAGAACACAAAAATCACAACCACATAAGTAATTTATTGTTGAACATTGATATCTTTTTAAATTAAATAGATAATTATTTTTATTAACTGATATTATTTAAAAAAATAAAAGATTTTTATTGTTGATTTAATAATAATAATACGATATAGTGTAATTAATTTAAATGTAAACGAAAATAGTACCTCCGTTATTGTTTGAATTATTGCATGATATTTGTTAATGGATAAATAGGCCAAACATAAAATGTTCAAACCTGTGAATCAACCCCATTTTAACTCAAATAAATGATTCTCTATTATCTTTAAACATAACGAAATGAATTGCCCATAATTGAATTTTTCAGACTTTTTATTATAAAATCTGCTTCACAATGTCCTAATAAGCTCCGGTTAGTGTTTTATGTCCAATACTTAATAAGTACAAAATATGTTCCATACTTGAATGAGTTACTCGTATAAGTTCTTCTATGTCTATGGTGAAACAAGCCCCGAGGTTTATATTGAAAAACAAGGTAGGTAATGGGGTAGAGTTATTTGCTTACTTTTCGAATTGAATACATGTTTTACGAATGCTCCCTGTATTCTCTAAGACATCAAGCGACACGTCATAATCACGTACCAAGCAAGTTGTGATGATCGCAGAATCAAACTGGATGCAGATCGCTTGTGATCGGTCGCTGTGAAAAGCCGTTAGGGAGGCCTGTATTCAACAGTGGACATCCTTTGGCTGATTTTGATGTTAAACAGGATAGGTATGCATTGACCCTACTTTGGAAATCACATGCCAACAAAGTAACTTTGCAAATTTACCTGCATTTTTTTTTTCGGTACTAACTACCTATGTACCATGACGTGTTAAAAGTTAGTTTGCTGGAATACCCAAACCTTCTACCAAGTGGCACTTCCCACGGTTAACAGCCATTCCACGGATTTATAGGCTTCGACTGAATGGCCCAGGTGCCAATAATAGCTGGCCGTTCCGACAAAACTACGGGATTAAATGTTGCACTTGTTTTTGCGAATAACAATTGGGAATGCGTGTGTAAATCTCTGAAGTGACGGTTTGGGGATAGTGACGCAGTGCTGCAGGTGTATCGGTCTTCCTCATTCTAGATTTTGTATCTGCTACAATCACATTTTCTTATGGTCTTTATATATGTGGCAATTACTTCGGTAAATACTTACCCATATTTTTTTCTCTAACATGAAATTATTATGACTAACATGACAAATTATTATAATTTTTCCGCCCAGAGGATGATATATAGAAGTTTTCTAAAACAGTTTTTATTTCAAAACCATTTTCTGGATTTCTAAAGGTTTTAAAAAGCTGTCATATTTATACGAATAAAAACCATGAAGTATGAAAGCTCCAAAAATATAAAAACACATCTTTCTCTTCCACAGTGACAGTCTTCTTGATTCACAGTTCCAAGAAGTTAGTCATCTGAAAGAGGGGGTAGATATAAATTGGACAACAGAGGACACGTAGCATAGAGTTGAGTCACGGTTGCACGACACAGCGTCGCCTTTGAATGATTACAGGCGCAGACATGTGTTTTAACAGTTCATCATTGCGAATTTCCTTAAAATGTTTTTAAAATTTTAACAGAGAAGATGGTTGAAAAATTCCACCATCAAGTGCTATCGAAGACCCAAGCGAATCCACTCACTGCAGGGATAGGAACGTTAATTAGTATTAATGAGTGATAAAATTTCTTCAAAACTCTGTAAAAGACAAATAACATCTTAGTCTACCCGTGACCACGAACGCTGTAATCGTATATAAAAGGAAATAAATATACGCGAAAAATATCTGTAAATAGTGGATCATTCCATGAATTCGGAACTGACCTACATGATGTGTAATAAAGAGTTATCTTATTATATCATCTACTTAAGAATTTATTTCTCTCCCTCAGGAACCTTTTTTACCCTACTTACTTCTACTTCAATGACGATCCTGACTTTTTGGATTTATTGATTTTGGGTTAGTCGTAAACTAAGAATTGGTCAAAGGAAGATAATCGTCGAGTAAAAAAAAATAGAGTAAAATTGTTTATTAGGCATCAACTTCGTAAGATATAAAGCGCTACGTAAGACTCCTTACACACTGCGACTTTTAGCACCGATGCAGTCGTGTGCAGCATCGCTTTTGCATCGATGCTAACGCGCGACTGCATCGATGCACGTAGGTCGCACGGCAGCCGCGCTGCTGCCAATTTCATACATAAAATGACAGCAGTAAGCCTGTCATATTAGAGAGACGTGCTACTGTCGCTCTAATGTGAAGGCGCACAGAGTCAATTTTGACAAGTGAAGTTTTCTTGTACGTGTCATCTATTTAGTTACATTATCTGTGTATTCAGTATTCATACCTGGATCAAATGCCCGACACACAGTCTGCATTTAAATTAACTTATAATTTCGCAAAGGCATATTGAATTTGAAGGAGACAGCATGGAAATAGTGGAAAGATTATGAATATATTAGTTTTCTGTTGGAATGTGCTCGGTCTGTATTCCTCGGTCTGTTCATTAGGGAAATCAAATTTTCTTTTGCAAGTTAGATAGGGTTTCGAGCGATAATATACATTAAATCTTTTGATTATATCCTCATAAAGATAAGTGACTAGAGTATTAAAAATTAGATTGCTTTTATCATTACAAACATTGTACACCTTTTGAAAAGAGGCATTGACAATAGTGACTGAGTTTGTTGCGCAGCTTCTTCTCAGCAATAGCCCACAGTTTTCCCAAAGCAGTGTTGCGGTTTATATTGGGACGTGTAAAAGTGCCCCTTGTGGGTCAACATGACATTTTGACTTTTCTATGACTTTTACACAAGTAAACATACTTTGGTTATACTTATAGTAGATTTACTTTACAATTAATGAAATGCTGTTTAATAAAATGGTACTGTAACTTCCAAGAAACTTATTAGTATCGTAAAACAGCTGTGCCACGAATATTTATCTAACAGCCCGTTCTTTTCATCTCGGTATAAATATACAAGGTTCGTAGATATGATATTATGAAAGAATCACATTTTCCCTGAACGTACTTCAAACGTTTAATATCAAGGATACAGGTGTACACTCAAATTTAGTAACTTTCAGGTAACGGAAATTTGAGAGATAAAATAATTTTGTGGAATGTTTATGTTGGACTTTAGTTAGATCGATAAATATGAGGCGTTCAAACAACTTTTCACAGCTGTAAATACTACAAACAACCAAAGTAAACTTATTCAAATTCCAAACATGTAACTTATAATGAATATCGAATGATCTTATTCTGTTACTGTAACTGAAATATCTTTAAAGTCTGTGATGCCGTGAAAGATTCCCTCGATATTAATTTTAAATATTGAAATCACTTTGCGTTCCGATCTATGAGATATTACTAGAATTGGTAATGAATCGATTGAATTATTCATCTGTTTTCGTGGTTATTAGTTTTCGAATTTTCACAAATGATTTAAAATAAATAATTTATTGCGACGGTTGCGTACATATTTAAACTTAGTAGTACAATTGCAACATTAATTGTACAAATGATTTTTGATTTGATTTGATTTCTGCTTCATATTCGGTAACGTATCTACAACGGCTTTTAAAGTTAGATCTGTTTAAACTCTTCTTTCGATATTTTACCATATTTCTGTATTTATTATTGGCATCACACACAATATGCCCTTAACTATATTGTATCAATCAATCTTAATAATAGTGAAATCAAAATTGGACCCCAATCTCATACATCGCTCTAATCCGAAGTAAGTACCTACTAAATGCACTTATGTTGGAAATGTAAATCAGACACAACGGCGGTACCAAAACACCCAGACCCGAGACAATATATAAAATTGTGACTTTTACATTGACTCGACGGGGAATCGAACCCAGGACTTTGTTGCGGCGACGCCATGCTACCTAGCGTGCTTAGCCACTACACCCAGGAGGTCAACGATTTTTATCCTTCCCTAAAATGAGGATGAACATTTTAAATGGGACATGTTGTATTTTTTTCCTGGTAAAAAAATAATTATGCAACGTCGTTGTTAGGATGAGAATGAGGTTCTTATGGTGCACAGTCACGGAACTTAGAGGCTCAGCTTTTAGCCTCGAGTACTCGGAAATAATACGAAAAAACATACACTTAACAATTTTAAACTTTAATGTAACGCTAGATGGAATAAGAGATTCTTTGGCAATAAAAATAAAAGCTATCACAAGACGTAGCCTTATAACATCTAATTAAGAAACAATATATAAAAGTACAAGAATAATGTAAAGTAAACGTCATAATTGCATAGTGACTATGCTAAACTATTATATTTTATAAAATATAATTATAAATATAAATTGCATTATATTTTATAATTATAAATAATTTATCTGATTGTACATTTGTCTGGATTTGAACATGAGATATTTACACTAAATACATCATACTCAGGCGATCAGGAGATATTTAAAAATATATATTTAAAGGCATTGAAATTGTTGTAAACAATGTTAACATATGCTAAGATATCATACTTATTTTGTCTCTTATACAAAAACACAAAGTACTTTAATTTCTAACTACTGATTTTGCAAACATATAATAACTATACCGAAGTTATACAAGGTCAAATCTTATTAAGTGATAATATTTTAACTTTGTCTTCGTGTGCGTCATAGAAACAGTGCACTATAAATATTTTTTTGGAAAATCGAGATTATTTATTTTCTTATTTTCTCTAACAAAGTTTTTTTTTTAAAACAGCACCCTGTCAACTTTAAAAGTTATCTACGTCATTAGCATCACCTTTTTCATTTCAGTGCCCAATCCTTCTTTTTCTCTAATCTTAACCTTAATTAATGAAAAATCAGTATCTGCAAAAAATAATTACCTTAGTCTCTAACTTTCTCATAAAATAGCGTTTAAAAACCTAAAGTGTTTCCTCCAAAAAAATATTCATTTGTTTTGTTGAATTGACCCGTTAAATATATATTTAAATTAATTCTTATTTTTACTTTGAAATGTCCAAGTTAACTAATTAATGGTAGAATTTTCCAATTGGAAGTCCATTGCAAAGGAGTCTAAAACAATTTTCAAGCCCTGGCAGAAATTTCAAAGAAACTGTTTTAAAAGAAGAGTCATTACGGATGATTTCGCCGAAACTTATTTCAAAGTTTCTTTCGTAATTCCTTCGACGGACAAAGATAATAATTGAACTGCTCAATTTTAACTTCGGACTGGACGAATCCCAACCAGAAATATTATTTCCAATTAGGCAACTTAGTCCGCAACATTCGAGTTCTGATTGTAAACTAGTCTTAAGAAACCTTTTTATAATTTTCGTAAGCAATTAGTTTGTCGATTAGACGGTGGTAACAAATACAAGCAAAACGTTTCCACTTCCAATTAGGTACTTACTTAGTTTTAAAAAATAATACCCTTTTATAACACAGGACGTATAGTATCTACTATCTATTATTTTTCAACTCATTGAAACACGTACGTAGTATAATCAAGGAGTAGGTACTTACTTCTTTAGAAGTACTCCCTAGAAGATGGAATCTGATTAAACCCTTAAACATAAATAAATCTACGCAAATAGTCGTCATGTGACACAGTTTGAGAACTTTGAAACAAGAAGATAGGTGAAATCTGAAAGTTTATATTACTATCTTTGTATTACTTTTTCGATATTTCAATTTTATTTTGCCTGTGATGACAAATGCAATGGATTACTTTTTGGAGTGAGAGAGATTGGAGTCGGCGCGGTTGGCACGACTCCGTGACGTATTGAGCAAACGTGTGTTGGCCCAGAACAAGGATTTCACACCTAATATCATACCAAGCAATTTATCGCGATACCGACGACAGAGCTGCAGTTGACTGAGACTTAACTGTTAATATGTTGGACTATTTTATTTGGTTTTCCAATTTCAAATACAGTTTTCTGTAGTTCAGAAGAAGAAGAAAATTAGAAAGTGTCACACTTTGCTATGCTCATTACTACCTCTATATTCTACGTTATGTCTGGTGGTATTTTAACATATATTAAACAATATAGCGCTTCAGTACGCTACTCATCAGATAGCATCAGTCTACCCGTGACCACGAACGCTGTAAAGTGTTCTAAACGTCAGGATATTTTTCATATACATATTATTTCCAATACGTAGTGTTACACGATGATTCCCGATCCTAGTCTGCCCCACATATTTACTTAGTTCTGCAATAGTAGACTTATGCACTAAACCACATACTCACTGTGTGTGACTTATGTAACCCCACTGTATTCACTAAATTACACATTCTCTTCGTCATATTATGTTCAATACATCATAATTTATACACCTATCTAGATGTCAAACCTATTTATCGTTTGTTATGGAAATGCCGGAAGTGTCCACCATGTTGAATGTAACTCGGCTATGATATAAGATTATTTCGGATTAATCTTTAGATTATCCTATTATTATAGTAATATTTTATTAATTGTAAATTGATTATTTGAAGATTATTGGGACACTTATTAGATTTTTATGTTTGCCGTATAACAAATTGTTCATTTTGCCGCCAAAAGGAAGTTGACTCTGATTGGTTGGTGGTTAGATTTATTTCAAATATTGTAACTATTAAAATAATAATCTAAAGGGCTTACAGAATTCAGTACGATGAATAATTAAATAATTAATGAATTTATATATTTAATTAGCAGATTGTTTATCCCTACAAGTAAATATTCTAATATGGAAACGGATGTCGTCCCCACTGTTTTATATAGTTGTTCAGGGTTTTAGATTTATATAAAAGCGAGCTGCGTGCCCAGAAGAGGGCTCTGTTTGTACTTACTCTCACTTTGTGCCCTATCTTTGTGCTATTTTGTTGGAATAAAACTATTGGAGAAGAACCTGGAGATTTGTACTACGTGTTTATTATTCAAGCACCCCACACGCGGTCACAGTAGTATTCGCATAAACTTCAAATAGTACATTATGATACAAGTGTGCTAAGTTGACCATTATATACAAGGCGATATTGTGTGCGCACGAGCGCAAGCGAGTGCGCCATAAGAAAGCCGCGTATATAATGGTCACAGGCACACGTGTTCCATACGACGTTTTTCAACACACTTGCGAGGAAAAAACAAGACTCTTCATTTACTAAGTTTTTAATTATTAAAACAGTAAAAATACATTTCACTTGATTTTGATGGCAAAGACTTTCGCACGCGTTTTTCGCCTTGTTACGTATGTCCGGCGGGGTTAATAATAGGTTTTCTTCATTTTCTTCACTTGAAGTAGACATTTTCATCAATATTAAACTCCATTATTAATCCAAACTTCGTCACAGCCGACAATTATTATTTACGAAAAATGGCGCGTTGTTTTTTTTTCTTGCCGCGACGATACCGATGCGCGCGCAAGGCTTAGGCGCGAACTAGATCGGCCAAAAGCCAAGATTAAAAATGTGTTTAAAACACAAATCTCATAAAATGTTAAATGAATTTGAGCTATTTTTTAGTAATAAATCTGGATTTACCATTTATTGAAATAAATATGTAGATACTGTTATTTTTCGCATTAATACTGTTTGTTGCTAAAATAAAAGTATTGTATAACCCGAATAAATTAAATCGCTTATTCTTCTTACTTACGACTTGGTACTAGGGTACAAATGTAAATTGGTCGGGTTAATACGATACGATACGATATACGATACGATACGAAGTACTATTCAGCCAGGATCAAAGCCTGATCCGGTAAAACCGGCACACCAAATAGCACGATTTTTAGAAGGAGGGACACGCTCCGGGATGGGAGAGGAGACCGACTAGCCGGAGCCTATCGGCCACAACCACCAAGATATGCATCGAGTGTGGTCTAGGAATATTGGGAGAAAGACGGGTATCATAAGAGGGCTGAGCGTTGATGAGGTGGGCAATCTGCCTTTGTGGATACGCGTAGGAGTCTTCTTGATCTTCTTTGGTCCTTTTGATTCGGTTATAAGGTCGATGCACTGCTTCGGTACATATGTTTTGCACTTAATAAGTATTTTTCATATGTTGGTGCATTCCACTTACGTCAATGTTTGGCTGGCGTCCTTTTAAAGCTAGGCCCACTCTAGCTTCTTCTTTAGCTTCTTTTTTTTTGCTCAAGGTTCTTCTTTGACTTTGGTCATTATAACTGTCGTACGCTTATAGCTTGAATGGCTCTCCTAACGTTGCCCATCAAAGTACTCATTTGCTCGTAGCTCACTGCGCTCCGATGTTGATTGAAGTTGGTGTCTTCCGCTAATAGCTTGTTACGCTCTCTCGACGTAGATCATTGTAAATGTCATCAGTGTTCAGCTCACTGCAGTTTTTCAACGTAGACCATTATAGATATCGCCAGTTTTGAGCTCGCTACACTCCCTCAGCGTAGACCAATGAAGCTGTCGTCAGTTTTTAGCTCGTTGCGCTCCTTCACCATTGTAGTTGGCGTCAATTTTTATCTCCCTGCGCCCTCTTAACGTTGACTATTGTAGATGTCGCCATTTTATTGCTCGCTGCGCTTCCTCAACGTTGACCATTGTAGCTGTCGTCAATTGTTCTCTAGCTGCAATCCCTCAACGTAGACCAATGTAACTCTTGTCAGTTTTCATTCAGCTCGTTGGGCCCCCTCAACGTAGACCATTGAAGTTATCGTAATTTTTTAGCACGTTACGCTCCCTCAATGTTGACTATTGTATATAACGCCATACTATAGCTCGCTGTGCTTCCTCGTAGAACAATATAGCTGTCGACAGTTTTCAGCTCGCTGCGCTCTTTCAACGTGGACCATGGTAGCTGTCGTCAGTTTTTAGCTCGTTGTGCTCTCTCTACGTTGATCATTGTTAATGTCGTCCGCTTATAGCGGCGTTGACCATAATAGCTGTCGTCCACTTATAGGTCACTGCGCTTAATTAAAGTTGATCATTGAAGCTGTCTTCGGCTTATGGCTCGCGGGCGCTCTAACGTTGATCATTGTAGTTCACTTTGCTCCACTGCTGTTAATGATGTTGCTGGTGCCCAATCCTAGTCTATTAGGTTTAGCCAGCTTGTGCTTCCCTTTCTTAAGCACCTGCTTCAGCTTGTTTTTTTTTGTTTTTTGTTTGTTGAGTTGCCAGAAACCTATTGCTTGATGATCACTGATCACACAATAAATCACAATAAATCAGCTCACACAGCACATATAAAAGAAACCACTAGCACAAGAAGCGACACACATTTTACACATAGACACACATAATAAAAACACGATTTCGTTGTTACACTGATACATTGTTGTTTTCTGCAATTTAGGATTGCATTTTACACCTTTATTTGATTCTGCAGATTTAATGACGACTTTACTTGCTATGTTAAGATGTCCTTAAACAACCTAAAAGTAATATCAAATTAGTGCAAAACATTCCAATCTCGACAGCAGTTTATATTTAGGTAGGGACAGGCGCTAATAAGATTGAAAAATAATATTGTTTCGCGAAAAAAATAAATTTTATTAACATACTTTACCTTAAGATATTACACGCGTCTAAAGAAGCTTTTATGACAGATGCCAAGCAATCTTTTTGACCTTAGGTAATATTATTTACGCGAAAAAAATAAATTTTATTTATATATTTTACCTATAGATATTACACGCGCCTAAAGGAGCTTTTATGACAGATGCCAAGCAATCTTATTGGCCTTAGGTGCTACTATGTTCTCTTTGAAAAAAGAATGGAAAAATTAAAAACAAAGATACTTAAACGGTGCAGTATGTGTTCGTTGTGATTTAAAAGACTTTTTGAAATGTTTTAAAGTCGCTTTTTAGGTGTGTTACTGGCAATTTTTATTGGACTGATATTCCGCCGCTTAGAAAGTTTCTCAGGCTTTTAACAATATACATTTTTTGCTTCTTGTCCCGTTGATTTTTTGTTCATGGCCAGATTCCATGCACATGTTGGACACTGCTGTACAAAACTATTTGTGCGAGTAATTTCTAACCCAAATACGACGAGATAGTGAAAAGGAGGTATTGTTCTTTAAAAAAAAATGTAACCTTTGTTTTATGGTACGTTACAAACATTACAAACATTGTCACCCCTTTAAAAATAATAAAAACTTTGTCTAACAATACAAGGAAGGTATTGTGTTATGGCTATAAAAAAATGAATGGCTATTAACTTATGTAAGGTCGTAGAAACTTGATCGAGTTCCATGTTGCATAGGTATAAGATAGTAGTATAACATAATATTTTTTGTGATTTCCTATACTACTACGATGACTCCTTATGATTACGGGGTTTTAATGTATTAGCGGCAAGGGGACAGGTTAAAGTTGTATCAACAATTATTTGAGAGCTCCTAGCATCCTTATAAAATATTCTCAATTTTCTTTGTTATTGAAGTTATTTCTTTGTATTCATAAAGATGAATTAAGAAACCAAAAAATTGCCCGGTTTGCCAAAAGGTTGCTGGTTCAAGTCCCGCCCGTGTGCAATTTTTTGGTTTCTTAATTCATCTTTATGAATATAAAATATGACACTGTGAGTGTTAAAAACATTCTAAAGCGTTATTTCTTTGGCTAAACTGTTTTAATGTTTTTCTTATACTTAAATGAGTATTTACTTACCTAGACTTAGGTTTATTTACGATTTTATATGAAATTTTTGAATTCATGATCATGAAAAACAAAATATCAAATTAACTGCGGATGTTACTTTTTTTGGCCATCGTTTTGTGATAAATTATTAGAGTCAGGTTTTGAGTTTTGAAAATTATGAGTGTGACATATTTTTCGGGAGTATTTAGTTAGATGTTTGTTTGAGTTAAATTCTAAAACCTTTAATAATGAATGTGGTGTGGAATTTAATCTACAATATGGATGGATCTCACCGAATTTGTGTCACTATGTGGCTTAGGCGTGCGGATTTTTTTCCTGGAGTTCGATCTGGATCAGTAGTTGGCCTCTATGTTTGAGGACGAAGCTGGACACGTTCCTTACTGCACTCTCACGCCTGATGAGGCTCACCATTAAACTCACGCACACACTTTAACACCACACTGGCCCTGCCGGGCTATTATATACTAGTCTGGTTTGCTTCTGAGTCCCGCCTAAAACACCAGGTGTTTATCTACGAAGACTATTATTTACCTTAATAAAGCGTTTCAATAGAGCATATAGTCTTTCTTAATAAAATATTATTTTGTTTACAAGATTTTACACACGGATTCAATTTGACGCGATTCACAGTACCAGCACCCATTTATTACTAAGAACATTCACACTAATCACACTGAAATTAACGCGATTCATTACGTTATCCGCGTCGGATTTAACGCGATTCGCAATGATTCTAACGCCGATCACTATAGAATTAAAAGAGAGCTACGAAATTATTTAATTACTTAAACCCGGTATTTTTAACAGACTAACGCCGATCACTATACAATTAACGTGATTCGGTAAGACACTTTCAAAACACAGACAAAAAGGACTGGTGGAAGTTAAAAAAAAGAGCTATGAAATTATTAAATCACTTAAACCCGGTACTTTTTAACATAAATTACACCTTTCGAAAATAGCGTTCACGCGTTTGAGTCCAACAAACAGTTGTCAGTTAATTCACCACTACACATTTACTAAGAATCACTTCGCGGCTTTAATTAATTATTATCACTCTGTATTAAAATAACACTCAAATTACTGAGAGACGATTCGTTGTAAAGCTGCCCTTGCGCGCGCGTCGGGCACTCAAACAATAGATTTTTTTGGGTCTGCCGGCGGCTTGCGCAACACATGCAGGACACGACCACTCGCAACGGCTGCCCAAAAGGTCCTCTCAATGTAAATTGGTCGGGTTAATAAACTAAAAGCACTAGTGCAATAATATAATAAAAAAGCACGCGTGTTTAATATCTATGATTAGTTTGATTGAATATATTAATAACTCTGGATAGCTATTAGCCGACGTCCATCAAGCAATCATTTATTTGCTAAGAATACAATTACAAAATTTGATCTTAAAATCATGGTAGACGCGGGGGATGAACGTTCATAGTATTTACCCTATTCCTAATTTTAATATATTCTTATTATCCAGTTTCTACCCCCCCCCCCATTTTCGGCTGCTTTCTATTGTTAATTTCAATGATCCTTTTAACGCACAACGAAATTATAACGTTTCAAAGTGATGTTTATGACAGTCTTATACATGTCATACAGAGCGTATGCATTGCTTAATGAAAATCTCTTTAATTGAACTCTTTGAATGAACTTCTTTTCAATGCGTGCAGCTAGGGAGTGGAACTCGCTGCCTGCTAAAGTCTTCCCTCAGGAATATGACCTAAAAACCTTTAAAGCAAGAGTGAATAGGTTGCTACTAAGCAGTTATGCACCACCCTAGACCTCATCTACACCTGACATCAGGTGAGATCGAGGTCAAATATCTGCTTAGCTTCGAATAAAAAAATAAAAAAAATAATTTTAACTTGATTTATTTTTATCTGTATTTACTGTTTGTTATATTACCAGAGACTCTTTGCGACTTCGCCCGTGTAAGGTTAGGACTTCGCAAAAAATCTTCATCCCGCTTTGACGAATAAAAAAAAAGTATAATCAAATATACAACAATGGAAGTACACTTCACATATTATCGTAAAATTCTTATTAGTAGATTTAACGCAGTAAGCAAGTTGTTCAAGCCTTAACAATTTACCGGACGATTACCTAATAATGTTCGCCTTTACCTTTGTGTAACTAGGTTGTTAATTAATTATAGAAATTAAACTCTACTTTGGTTTATTTAACAACATTTTTCTGTGGGTAGCCTATTATTAGCTTTAATATCTGTAAAAATCTTTATGTTAATACACATGTAAACGTTGTTGGTTTTTATATAAATAAATAAAAAAAAGAGATCTCAGATTCTTATGCGTCAACTAAGTACACTTACATAGTTATATTCACACATTTGCCTAGGTTCCTGCAATCAGATCAGACTGGGTCCTCTTAAGGCGAAACTGGCGCACAATAAGATCCCACAGGATATTGCGAGTCACGTGGCGCGGATATGAGGACCATAGAGCGGGTCGGGATATTTCACTGAAGGTTATTAAAATAAAATCTATTTCGCTAAAGTGAATAAAACATGCCTAAGTTAGTTGAAAGGGACTTACACCATCAACAAGTTAGCTAGATACGTACCTACTTATCTTCACGTTCGGGATTCATATTCTAGGAAATTTGTGTCTCTTTATCTATACTAATATTATAAAGCTGAAGATTTGTTTGTTTGCTTGTTTGAACGCGCTCATCGTAGGAACTACTGGACCAATTGTAAAAATTTTTTTTTTTGGATAGCTTATTTATCGAGGAAGGCAGGCAGTTTTATAAATAAAATGACGAAATCTGAATGTTTTTTGAGGTCACATAGATAGATAGGTATATAATTATGTACATTATGTATTTCTCTGCTAATACAGTTTTTTATGCGTCTTTTACTCAAAAACTGATAATTTACAATCCTAGTTGTTGTTTCTTTTTTTAACAGATTTCTGCAGGGTACAGCTTAATTCCATTCATTCAATCCTAGTTATTCCGAGCCAGATAAATGAATTCGGGGCAAGCCATTTGAGCCCAAGAAAAGTTGGTGGCCACTGGTTACGCTTATCCTTTGCGCTTAGAGGCGTAGTTTGACGTTTTGCGGCCGGCGAAAGTCACAGAATTGTTCTACTTATTACATACTAGAAGTGAAAATTGTACGCCGGTTTTAAGCACTAGATAAGGAATCAGATATTTCGGTCAACTGTTTATCAGATAAAAGTAGAACATAGCCAACGAAGATCATTGATTAAAATCATTATTACTCTACAACAATTACATTTAGTTTTATTTACTTAAATGTATAACTGACTGCCTGAAACTAGTTGATATTTTCAAATTAATATCTTCGATTTATACAGCATTACATTTTCTAGCTAGTGTGGAGTAAGTAGTTAGTAAAATTTCCAAAATGACTTGCATAAAATTTTCTCACATCTACAAGATATGACCAATACCCAATAAGGGACGAGTACCTGAAGAAATACTTTCAGTTTGAATAAAATTTAAATCCAGCACACAGTGTTTTTGATTGAGGGAGGATATTCAGTTAAAAGCATCATCATCCTCATCATTATCAACCAAAGGACGTCCACTGCTGAACATAGGCCTCCCCCACGGCTTTCCACAGCGACCGATCACTAGCGGTCTGCATCCAGTTTGATCCTGCGATCTTTTTAAGGTCGTCTGTCCATCTTGTTGGTGGACGTCCTACGCTGCGTCTCTGGTTGAAGGGTCTCCAATCTAGAACTTTCCTGCCCCAACGGCTATCAGTTAAAAGCACTGTGTTAAATTTGTAGAATAGTTCTTACATTCTACACCGTCCATTTGCTCGTGGCTATGACTCATTAGTCATGCTATTCCTACCGTCAGGTTTTAAACTTCTAGGATAATCGAATTCTGCGTCCCCACGGTCTAGTCTAGCGTTTTGTGCTTTGATTATCTCCATTGAAGATATAGCGCACCATAAAAATAAGTTTAAACTTGGTAGGTACTGTCGAAATACCCTAAGAGCCAAAATCGCTTGCAGTTCCGGTAGCTTTTTGTTGTGAGTCGTGTGTGCAAGTGATTTCAGTTTGAAAGCGGAAAGGCGGCTGAGATCTCAAAAAAATCTGAGTAGCTAAATCTTTTTTTTAATGTATTAACATTTATTTAATTGCATTAAGCCAACAATAATACTTACATTCAATAAACTTATTTCAACTAAATTACATTAAAAAAATATTTAACACATTTAACGTCAAAAAAATATTCAGCAATAAGGATTGTCAACAAAAACCTTAAACAGAAGAAATAATTTAGTAGGTACATTAGGACCCAACCCGCAACCTAGTCGATTCAAAGTTCCCCATTATGTTCGCTGCATTGCCGCGTTGAATGGCAATGGAGACCTGCTGAACTAACCAGGAACCAGAGCGGGGATCATTCCCCTTCTCTCTCAAAAATCCTTCATGTGACAGCAACAAAAATTCGTGCCCATCATGCTTTATAACTGACGTAAGTTAAAGTGCATAGAACTTAATTGTCAGTTATAAATACAAAATTATGTGCAACATTCGATCCTTGCTTCATCGAATTGCGGGTGTCAACTTCGTGCAGTAACTGTCACCTTAATATTGCAAAAAACCGTACCAAATACCGATTGTAATCAGTTGATTCATTGTAAACTGTATTTTTAACCGAACTTCATACATAATTAAATAAACAGAAATCACTGGGCAAAGTAAAGTGACCTATTCACTTTATTCTTTGTGTCAGTACCAAAAATGGCATAAATGCTAAGCCTTGTCTAAAACCATTATATTAATCGTAATATGTATTCGCAAAACTCGAGATCCCAAAAGATAGGATCACCTTATTTGGAGACAACCAGAAATGATTATATCTCTTGCTAGTCTTTTATAATATTACGGTGACATATCCATAAATGTAATTGCTCGTAGATTTACTTCACTATCCACTGAGTGCGAGTCTGTTTAGAATGTTCCACTGCCCGTTTTGTTTTGTCAAAGCATTTGTAACGATTTGCGTACCGAACAAACAAAACGGTGCTCTTTAGTTTCCTATTTATGTTTTTGACAATGTTAGCGAGCTAAAAACGAGAATGGTCTTTATTCCAACAGTATAAGACGCAAATTGTATAATAATTAGTGTCTAAATCTGGCATTTGTGTGCATTTATTTGTGATCCCACTTCTGCAGTGAACACAAACCCAGGCTTTCAAACTGTTTGGAACCACATTTGAAACAATGAGAATTTAATTTTGTTATTACTAAAGAGGAGCTTCCGCTTTGCATATTTGAAGTTATGAGCGGAATTAGAAATACAGAAAAGAAATAAAGATTCCTGAGTTAAATGTAGAGTTTGGTCAATTTTACCTATTTTAAAATTAATCTTTGATAACTAGGCAACTATTATGGTTACTAACCACTTTCTTCTAGCAGGTGTGTGAGTTTTGTACACAAATGAGGGTCGATTTTACCAACGTCATATAAGTTTTTTCCCACTGAATAAGTATAAAATGACCGATTATAAAAATACATTAATATAAATGATTATTGACAAATCGGTGACGTTTTCAAATTATGCGTATTGTATTTTATTCGACGAATATTCCGTATCTGACGTTAAATCAAGCCTTAGTTATCTATGATAGCTTTTGAATATGCTAAACACTTACAATGTTATTTTTAGTGTTATAATTTACCTTTTTAATATTTTCCACTATTTGTAAATAATGTAGAGTACCTTTGATTGGAATTTGGAAGTTAGCTATATAATATTGTTGCTGTTAGGCACGCTGATGTCGGTCGCCCACCAGCCATATAAATCTGGCTATGTTTTTTTTTTTTTTTTTTTTTTTGCCTGTCTCGATGTTCGATTGTCCGTGCGCTGTAATCTAAGCACAGCTATTGTTCATTGATAGTAGGTACTTTTTCGAATGATATATAATATTCACTGTCAGCATTTAGCCTTACAACTATTATACTAATTGTAACTTAAGGAAAACCTAGTATTGGCTTACTATTTATGAGCACATTGTAAATTAGTATATGTAATTTTAGCTGTTGGTTTTCTTGAATAAATAAACAAATAAACATTATAAAAACGTATTTTTCTTTGAATTTTCTTCAAAAAGACTTCATTCTGTTAAGCAGCTTTCAATGCTAAAATACCATAAAGCGTAAATTACTTTATGGATTTACACGACACCATTCTTGAGAACAGAAACACGTTATAAGTACAATGAGTTAGAAAATCTTGTGTTAAATACTTTAACTACCAGGTACTTTGTTTTAATTTCAATGATTGGCGGACTTAACGCTATAAATATACTCAATATTATATGGAGTTCAGCATATTATCCAGTTAAAATATGAAGGTAAACATAGTCAAAAGACAACTTTAGGCGAACCAATATTTTTTTATCTATGGTTGATAAAAGGTCAAAAAAAAACTTAAGGGGCTCCCCGAATTTTTAACGCGCACACTAGCGCCACTTTAGTAGAAAAATCATAACTCGTTAAATAAAAGACCAATCTAAAATCTGATTGATGCGATTGTAGCTCTGGTAATCTGAGCTAGAATTGTGTAAAGCAATCGTATTCATTTGACAGTTCATAACGTACGGTTTGATCTGTCAAACCCTTTGTTCTTTGCCGTTTGACAGATCATATCGTACGTTTTGAATTGTCAAATGAATACGATTGCTTTACACAATCGCACCCCTGAGCTGGAATTGTGTAAAGCAATCGTATTCATTTGACAGTTCAAAACGTACGGTATGATCTGTCAAACGGCAAAGAACAAAGCGTTTCACAGATCATACCGTACGTTATGAACTGTCAAATGAATACGATTGCTTTACATAATTCCACCACTGGTTTAGATACAATGTTTGAGATCAATAAAACAGAGTTATCTGCAGTTACAGTTAGAAAACTGCCAAAAATGGCCATATTTAGCAGTTTTTCTAACTCTAACTACAGTAAACTATTTTTGAAACAATTTAAACATACTCAATAAACTATAGAATCTGTACTATAATCGTGTCTACCAGATTTTTGATTGTTTTTGTATTTAAGGAGTAATAATTATTTTAAATAGAGTGGTGCTAGTGTGTGCGTCAAAAATTCGGGGAGCCCCTTACACTGCTTCTAAAAACCCATTATTAGGACTAAAACGGAGAAAGAAACTCATTTGAAAACCGTAAAGGATGTGCTACGAACTTACCTATACTGTTGCTGTCTGTTATGAACAGAATAATTTTAATAATTTTCCTTCTAGTTTTTAGTTATTGTTTAAGTTATAAAGTACCCGGCTGAACTTAAAATAGTTATTAGAACCTTTTCCTCAATGTAACAAATACTTTTCTGAAAACTGCATAAAAATCGCATGCAAACAAACTTACATACAGGCATTAAAGTCAAACTAAGAAGCGTATTTTTTAAAGTCGGTTTAAAGTGTTGTTACATAGATATTTTTGAAGTTAACTGTACCTGTCTTCTTACGGTGTTTACGTTTACACGTCCTCGTCTAAATTAATCATGACAGGCGTATTTTGGCGGCTCATTTCTTCCGCTCCCGTAAAAGACGTGAAGTAAATAAATCAGTCATTTTAATTAAAGTGTTAAAGCTATAATTTATTCGAGGAGAGGACACCTCAGTAATTAGTGTGCACCGCACCTCCCCAGTGATTTATGATGAAAAAAAAAGCATTCCAAGCGAGAAGATAGTCGGACAATAAAATTCCAACTCGCGAAATTCAGAACGCTTTCCGGAGCTTTGTGGATTAATTCAGAAATCCTTATAACGATGAAAATTTCCATGGTAGCCTCTTTGTGATTACCTTAGTTTGATATTGAGGTTGACTAAGATTGAAATCGTTAGATAGCTTTCTACCTCTTGCTAGAGGTACTACAGTCTGTTCTTCTTAGCTTGTCCAATATTGTAAACAATATTTTTTACGAAGTATTTCATTTTAAAATAAGATGAACACAAAAATCACAACCACATAAGTAATTTATTGTTGAACATTGATATCTTTTTAAATTAAAAAGATAATTATTTTTATTAACTGATATTATAAAAAAAAAAAAGATTTTTATTGTTGATTTAATAATAATAATACGATATAGTGTAATTAATTTAAATGTAAACGAAAATAGTACCTACGTTATTGTTTGAATTATTGCATGATATTTGTTAATGGATAAATAGGCCAAACATAAAATGTTCAAACCTGTGAACCAACCCCATTTTAACTCAAATAAATGATTCTCTATTATCTTTAAACATAACGAAATGAATTGCCCATAATTGAATTTTTCAGACTTTTTATTATAAAATCTGCTTCACAATGTCCTAATAAGCTCCGGTTAGTGTTTTATGTCCAATACTTAATACAAAATATGTTACATACTTGAATGAGTAATTCGTATAAGTTCTTCTATGTCTATGGTGAAACAAGCTCCGAGGTTTATATTGAAAAACAAGGTAGGTAATGGGGTAGAGTTATTTGCTTACTTTTCGAATTGAAAAGATGTTTTACGAATGCTCCCTGTATTCTCTAAGACATCAAGCGACACGTCATAATCACGTACCAAACAAGTTGTGATGATCGCAGAATCAAACTGGATGCAGATCGCTTGTGATCGGTCGCTGTGAAAAGCCGTTAGGGAGGCCTGTATTCAACAGTGGACATCCTTTGGCTGATTTTGATGTTAAACAGGATAGGTATGCATTGACCCTACATTATTTTTCGGTACTAACTAATGGTACATAGTTAGTACCAAACGTGAAAAGTGACCGACGTGTTAAAAGTTAGTTTGCTAGACTACCCAAACCTTCTACCAAGTGGCACTTCCCACGGTTAACAGCCATTCCACGGATTTATAGGCTTCGACTGAATGGCCCAGGTGCCAATAATAGCTGGCCGTTCCGACAAAACTACGGGATTAAATGTTGCACTTGTTTTTGCGAATGACAATTGGGAATGCGTGTGTAAATCTCTGAAGTGACGGTTTGGGGATAGTGACGCAGTGCTGCAGGTGTATCGGTCTTCCTCATTCTAGATTTTGTATCTGCTACCATCACATTTTCTTATGGTCTTTATATATGTGGCAATTACTTCGGTAAATACTTACCCATATTTTTTTCTCTAACATGAAATTACTATGACTGACATGACAAATTATTATAATTTTGACGCCCAGAGGATGCTATATAGAAGTTTTCTAAAACAGATTTCTAAAGGTTTTAAAAAGCTGTCATATTTATACGAATAAAAACCATGAAGTGTGAAAGCTCCAAAAATATAAAAACACATCTTTCTCTTCCACAGTAGCAGTCTTCTTGATTCACAGTTCCAAGAAGTTAGTCATCTGAAAGAGGGGGTAGATATAAATTGGACAACAGAAGACACGTAGCATAGAGTTGAGTCACGGTTGCACGACACAGCGTCGCCTTTGAATGGATACAGGCGCAGACATGTGTTTAAACAGTTCATCATTGCGAATTTCCTTAAAATGTTTTTAAAATTTTAACAGAGAAGATGGTTGAAAAATTCCACCATCAAGTGCTATCGAAGACCCAAGCAAGACCACTCACTGCAAGGATAGGAACGTTAATTAGTATTAATGAGTGATAACATTTCTTCAAAACTCTGTAAAAGACAAATAACATCTTAGTCTACCCGTGACCACGAACGCTGTAATCGTATATAAAAGTAAATAAATATACTCGAAAAATATCTGTCAATAGTGGATCATTCCATAAATTCGTAACTGACCTACATGATGTGTAATAAAGAGTTATCTTATTATATCATCTACTTAAGAATTTATTTCTTTCACTCAGCAAAGTCACCTTTTTACCCTACTTACTTCTACCTCGATGAAATATTGATTCAGGGTGAGTCGTAAACTAAGGATTTGTCAAATGAAGCTAAACGTTGAGTACAGAAGAAATTAAGTAAAGTTGTTTATTAGGCATCAACTTCGAAGACACTGCGACTTTTAGCATCGATGCAGTCGCGTGCAGCATAGTCTCAGAGCGCTTTCACACTTAGGCGACTTCAGCAGTGTGACGGTCGCGCGGCACTCGCGCTGCTGTCAATTTCATACATAAAATGACAGCAGTAAGCCTGTCATATTAGAGAGACGTGCTACTGTCGCTCTAATGTGAAGGTGCACAGAGACAATTTTGACAAGTGAAGTTTTCATGTACGTGTCATCTATATAGTTACATTATCTGTGTATTCAGGATTCATAACTGGATCAAACGCCCGACACACAGTCTGCATTTAAATTAACTTATAATAATTTCGCAAAGGCATATTGAATTTGAAAGAGACAGCATGGAAATAGTGGAAAGATTATGAATATATTAGTTTTCTGCAGGAATATGCTATTCCTCGGTCCTGTTCATTAGGGAAATCAAATTTTCTTTATGCAAGTTAGATAGGGTTTCGAGCAAGTAACATAGGATAATATACATTGAATCTTTTGATTATATCCTCGTAAAGATAAGTGACTAGAGTGTTAAAAATTAGATTGATTTTATCTTGTTAAAAATTAGATTGCTTATACCTTTTGAAAAGAGGCATTGACAATAGTGACTGAGTTTATTGCGCAGCTTCTTCTCAGCAATAGCCCACAGTTGTCCCAAAGCAGTGTTACGGTTTATATTGGGACGTGTAAAAGTGCCCCTAGTGGGTCAACATGACATTTTGACTTTTCTATGACTTTTACACAAGTATACATACTTTGGTTATACTTATAGTACATGTACTTTACAATTAATGAAATGCTGTTTAATAAAATGGTACTGTAACTTCCAAGAAACTTATTAGTATCGTAAAACAGCTGTGCCACGAATATTTATCTAACAGCCCGTTCTTTTCATCTCGGTATAAATATACAAGGTTCGTAGATATGATATTATGAAAGAATTACATTTTCCCTGAACGTACTTCAAACGTTTAATATCAAGGATACAGGTGTACACTCAAATTTAGTGACTTTCAGGTAACGGAAATTTGAGAGCTAAAATAATTTTGTGGAATGTTTATGTTGGACTTTAGTTAGACCGATAAATATGAGGCGTTCAAACAACTTTTCACAGCTGTAAATACTACAAACAACCAAAGTAAACTTATTCAAATTCCAAACATTTAACTTATAATGAATATCGAAAGATCTTATTCTGTTACTGTAACTGAAATATCTTTAAAGTCTGTGATGCCGTGAAAGATTCCCTCGATATTAATTTTAAATATTGAAATCACTTTGCGTTCCGATCTATGAGATATTACTAGAATTGGTAATGAATGGATTGAATTATTCATCTGTTTTCGTGGTTATTAGTTTTCGAATTTTCACAAATGATTTCAAATAAATAATTTATTGCGACGGTTGCGTACACATTTAAACTTAGTAGTACAATTGCAACATTAATTGTACAAATGATTTGATTTGATTTCTGCTTCATATTCGGTAACGTATCTACAACGGCTTTTAAAGTTAGATCTGTTTAAACTCGTCTTTCGATATTTAACCATATTTCTGTATTTATTGTTGGCATCACACACAATATGCCCTTAACTATAGTGTCTCAATCAATCTTAATAATGGTGAAATCAAAATTGGACCCCAATCTCATACATCGCTCTAATCCAAAGTAAGTACCAAATGCACTTATGTTGGAAATGTAAATCAGACACAACGGTGGTACCAAAACACCCAGACCCGAGACAATATAGAAAATTATGACTTTACATTGACCCGACCCGGAATCGAACCCGGGACTTTGGAGCGGCGACGCCATGCTACCCAGCGTGCTAAGCCACTACACCAAGGAGGTCAACGATTTTTATCCTTCACTAAAATGAGGATGAACATTTTAAATGGGACATGTTGTTTTTTCTGGTAAAAAAATAATTATGCAACGTCGTTGTTAGGATGAGAATGAGGTTCTTATGGTGCACAGTCACGAAACTTAGAGGCTCAGCTTTTAGCCTAGAGTAGTCGGAAATAAAACGAAAAAACATTCACTTAACAATTTTAAACTTTAATGTAACGCTAGATGGAATAAGAGATTCTTTGGCAATAAAAATAAAAGCTATCACAAGACGTAGCCTTATAACATCTATTTAAGAAACAATATAAAAAAGTACAAGAATAATGTAAAGTAAACGTCATAATTACATAGTGACTATGCTAAACTATTTTAAATAATTTATCTGATTGTACATTTGTCTGGATTTGAACATGAGATATTTACACTAAATACGTAATAAAATTTTAAATATCTCCTCCTCTCCTCCTGAACGCCTGAGGTTCAGGACATATTTAAAAATATATTTAAACACTTTGGAATTGTTATAAACAATGTTAACATATGCTAAGATATCATGCTTATTTTGTCTCTTGTGTTGTAATCTATCAAAAACACAAAGTACTTTCATTTCTAAAAAGAAAAAAAGACTACTATACAGAAGTTAGTTATATGTTTGTAAAATGAGTAGTAAATTAGCAGCACATTAAAATCTTTTTTTTTTAAATTCCTTCTATGAAATGTCAGTGAGATGTAACTGCAGGGTACAGTACCGTTACCATGAGTTTACAACGGTTTTACTCGATAGCAACGACGTAAAAAAAGACTATGGAAAATTGCACAGCGTCTCTAGCGCTCACAAAAATAAAACATACAAAAAGTTACGTCGTCGCTAGCGAGTAAAACCGTAGTCGCTATCGAGTAAACTCATGGTAACGGTACAGAAAGAAAATTACAAGGTAAGTTGCTGTCCAATAAACCACAGCAGTACAAGACAAGATTATTACGCCATTTATTTATAAAATTATGAATAGTACAGGCTCACAAGCAATACAAAATGCACATCAAACATATCCAGTTGAAACATTTACGTCGAAAACGATCTATTAGCGATATCAAAAGGCACATAGAGAATTCAGTATTCTATTTCACATCATTACTATCTGGGGCCCTATCTTTGAATCACTCGCCACAATATTTTTATTGGTTTTCTAAGGAAAATAAATGAAAACTTGCTAAAAACTCATAAAGTTATTATTTTTCACTACTCTACTGAGTGATGGATTATTGATTAATAAATAAGAGTTAATAGTTGCTTTTTCGCTGCACCCAATACCATCACTCTGCATGACCTAAAGGTTTGACTGGTAGAGAATGCTTTTAGAATTAGTTCCACCTTTGTGCAATAAAGTCTTTAAATAAATCAAAAGAGAGAAAATCTTGTTTCTACTCGCGTTTATCTTTTGCGTGATTTTTGTATTTTGATCGCAAATCGCTCGGAATATTGATGCAAGTGATTCCTAAATAGAGCTTCTTTATCGTCATAATTTAAACGGCGGAATGTCTTCCTGTGATTATTCCAGTGGTTTTATTGTACTCAAACTCTCTGGGCCTATTGTCCGAGGCATCCACTTCACGGCTGTCTTTCAAAAGGCCTTTTTTGTCCCTGAAATCAATGGAATTCTCGTCATTTTGAGACAAAGATCTTTGAAGTTTTCGTCTTTTCTTTTTTGTTGTTGACTGTACTTAGAATGTAAGTATGAGTGGTTGGAGTGGAAAGGTAAATTTTTGACTTGGAAAAGAACAGCCAAAATACAGTAAA
The DNA here is from genome assembly GCA_963924145.1 of Pyrausta purpuralis. Taxonomy (NCBI): domain Eukaryota; kingdom Metazoa; phylum Arthropoda; class Insecta; order Lepidoptera; family Crambidae; genus Pyrausta; species Pyrausta purpuralis. The sequence continues at coordinate 13,914,688 of OZ001664.1, forward strand.
TAATTTGACAATTTCAATCGTGACTGCATCGATGGTAAAATTAGCGCAGTGCGTGAAGGTTGACAGTTTGCGACTGCATGGATATTGCATTGCGAGTGCATCGATGCTAAAAGTAGTAGTAGTGTGTAAGGGGTCTTAGAAGCTCTAACTAACATAGCATAGCTATGCTTAGGAGATAATTATGATTACCGTCTCATCTCATAGAAAGTTAGATACCTGAGAATATTATTCTAAACTTCATCTTACCGAGTCCGCAAGCTCTCCTCGACTTTACTCTTCTTCTTTTTCTTTATACAACAGCTGGCAATGATCCCTTGCCGTCTCCACAACAATAACAGAAGGTCCAATAGCAATAGACATAGAAACACTACCACTACGGCTATTCCTATGATAGCGCCCGCTGAGAGCAGAGGCGCTGCTGCGATTGTCTCCACTAGAAGAATGCAGATCATTGAACAAAATTTAATAGTTAGATTCGAAGAAATTGAAAGATACGAATGATAATAAACTATAATTATAGTTTAAAAAAACTTAAAAAACACGCTTTAATAGCTAACCGAACTAAAAAGTAGAAAATAATTTTTAACTACAAAGAGTTAGAGAATAATTCAATTTAGAGTAAAAAGCGTGGGTTTTTTAGTTTTTTAAAACTATAATTTATTTTTCATTTTTTAGTTCGATGTTTCCATTAATTATTTGCGGACATGCGACACGCGATAGCTCTATCTTTCTTACTCCCTTACAGAGGATCCACGAAAAACTGTTATTAAATTATTGCATTGTCATCGGTCCTTGATACGTGTGCAAAATTTCAAATTAATCAAACTTCTGGAAATCGGTCAAATTTATGCGCAAAGATTCCATTACATACATACATACATACATACCTAGATACAACCCAAGGTAATAAAAGCGTGGTAAAAATGCACAGTAGTAAAAGAAACTCATAACATAAGTAACAATGAAAATGATATTAAAAATTAAACCGCCTCCAAAAAACTGACTGAAAAGATTGAAATAACGCATTTTCCCTCTAGACCTCTTGGAGTCGGTGCATGATGCGTGCACTCGTAGACTTTTGATGCACGTAAGCTTTAGTTCATGCTCCAACTCCAAACGAACTTGGTTCTCCAAAGTAGAGGCAAAATGCGTTATTTTAAATTGTGTGCGATGGGTTTTTAGTCTGTTTTATTTATTTTTATTTCATATTTTTTAGTTATTTACGCATATCTTAAAAACAACAGCAGGGCGATTCAGAACCATTCGATATGACATTCGGTTTGGGTTTGGGAAAGATTTTTTAAATTTTCTATTCAGGACAACCCAATCCGGACAACATTTTCCCAAACCCAAGACGGAACCGAAGATGACGTCACATCGTTCGATTACAGAGATTTTCATATACCGATCATTGTTTGACATTTCTTGCGTCACAGTATTTTCTCTCTGGTGCCCGTTTTCTTTGAAAAATTGCTCAGAAATTAACATTCGGATGTGTTGTTACCCGTAAAGTGAGTATTTATTTGTATTCAAACTTCTAATTAGTCAATATATTATACAACCCTAGAGCTATGGCAGGACCTCCAGTACTTGCTTACATACAAATCAACGAAATAAAATGTGTATAAATAGTCTTTCTTTTAAAACCTGTTGGACGTGGCAAAATTCATACCGTCACGTCCCTGTAAATTCTGCCATTGCCATTTCTATTTGGGTTTACGGGGAATCATGGAAGGAGAAATAGTAAGACGTAGGCGCCGGCGACGGGAGCAGAATCCCCGCATGTGTATTTTGAAACATCTGCGGGACACCTTAAATCCTTTTAATTCGACGGTTGGTGTTTACACCAGAAAATACCTATATAGATTAACTCAAGATTATATGGTTTTATCCTAAACCTCTGAAATAAAACAGTTTACGTCTTGAAGAAACAAAATATTTAAAGTATAACCTGAGATAAGGCTATATTATCGTTGAACTACATAATTACTTCACCAAACTATTAGTTGACTCATTACCACTTATTTTCACATCTTTGTTTTCCCAATCCTAATCCTAACGTGGATGTCGGAGCAATTCAGTATAATATTGGGTTTGGGTTTCGATTACAGAAACGGCTTCGGTTGTTTCATTTACGAAGCCTTTAAATAAATAAAAATATTACATCATTTAATGAATATAATATATAATATATATTTAATTTGTGTGTCCTATATTGCTACAATATACTTTGTGAGAACAATGTTCTTGATATGTGATTAAATAAGCTCAGAGTAAGGGTTAAAATGAAATTAAATAATTTTGTATATTTATATTTTAATGCCTACCTTATAAATGCACTATACCAGTCAAATATTGGGTACATTTCAGTTTTCAGTTTCCGTGCTACAAACTTCTTGTTCGCTTTGCTTGGTTCCCAATTTCTGACAAATGTCTGTTTCTAGAGCGATGACAGCGATTTTCGACGAAATCGGAACACGATCATACATTGTCAAAAACGTGATAATATGTCACATTTCATAGCGATCATAACAAATTGTGTAGGACTTATATGTAAATAAACTATATTTCAATAGAGAGAACTTAATTTCCAGAGTAGGTACTATATTATTTGCCTAAATCAATAGCTTTGTAATTTGACATGATTGAGAGAAAGTGATCAATACAGAACCATAGGTACAATGTCTAAATTGGGATTACTTATTATCTTTCTTTTTGTTAGGAACCTATAGTATTTACTGAGGAAGAGGATGAGAGATGGTATTGTCAACTCTTGGATCGCTGTACTTTGCTTAGTTATTTGGATTGTCTTTTAAACTCTTCAGCAAACAACATTCAAACTTCCTAGCATTTGTAGCATCGAAGTGAAGTGTGCTTAAAATAAACTGCAGACCAGTGAAATACGATAGTTTTATAATATTTTAATATAAGTTACCAACATTGGATACTATAACTATGATGTATGAAAAAAAATCTTGTACAAAAGATAATTTGTTTAATTTTTGTTAAGTAATTTATCACCCTTTATTTTCAAGGTTTCCAAATAATTTATTTGAACTTTCGACTCGACTTTCTTACGGTCTATGTTATGAACAATTAGAGCACAGCACATGTCCTGAATGATAAGATATTTCCACTGGAGCACACAGTTTCGTAGGAACTTGATTGTCCTGCAGAATGTTAATAAAATAACTGTACTGTCCACCGCGTCCTGTTGACAAAAACCTTTTACAAGTTATCCTGGCATCCTCTGTATTGCTAAAAGATGCTGTGTATTATAGAGTAACACTTTTTTTTGTATTTCGTCGACACGGATGTCGATGTTATTTTTCGTGTTTGGTAAACGCACTGCACCTATTTATGTTTGTAGCAACTCATTATATTCACATAGCGAAGAAACACACCTAGATAGGTCAATAATCATTTTTATCTGGATTTTCCGATATAAACGGGTGCTACAGGGCACCCGATTAACTTTGACACAAAATACCGTGACGTTCGGCAACAAATGTCAGAAAAAATTGTTCTGAATAGCGTCAATAACTAAAACTACGCTGTAATCTCTGTAATCGAACGATAATGACGTCATCAATAAATAAATTCTTCATAATTATTAATTAAAACCATTTAGAATTTATTACTGGTCACTCAAAGGGCCTATATTTAAAATGTTCGCTATATCACTTATAATTGTGAAATATTTTTAGTTGCAGGCTCCATAAATGCAACAACTGAAACCGGTGTTGTAATCGAAATCGATTTCTATGTTGTTCTGAATTGCTCCGAAAACACATGTTGGGTTTGGGATTAGGAATCGTATGCCGAAGGTTGGGTTTGGAACCCAACGGTTCTGAATCGCCCTGCTGATCCGACTTCGATAAAACTTATACTGTACCCTCAGTTAATATATACTAATAGAAGTAAAAAGAGTCATCTCGCATTGACCTCTTTTTTTTCTAGGAATCCGCAGACAAACATACAAATTTCTAAATTCATTTAAAAAAAAACTCCCACGTACGCACATACAAATCATCATCATTATCAAATTACAACAATATCCGATACATCTACATTGAATTGATTACCTTCTTTTTATGGTCAGTAAAAATTTGTAGTAGGTTAGCGCGATTAAGGGAGCTAACTTATTACTTACATTTCGTATTTTAAGGGTGTAGTATGACAATAATGTACGAGCTATGATTCTATGTTATCTTGGTTTTGAAGGGTCACGCATTAGTAAATAATGAACACGAGATGGTACGATCTTTTCCACTACAATCCCAAAAACTAACATCAACGGTATTTGAATACACCCATAAAAATCGTCCTTTTCATAACGAATACCAAATTAGAAATATTATCAAAAAGTTGAAAATCGATTTCCAACGAAAACCGATTTATAAGTTTTGGTAGAGTCAGTCAAGGGCAAAACTTATTTTGCTTTCTAATTCTTCTCAAAGTAGGAGTGCTGAAGCTTTTTTATTATTATTCATTCCATAATGGCAGGCTTTAGCTTAAAAAATGGTTAAAAATATATTCGAATGAAATTCTCAAATATCTTGTGAAACTACTTAAAACACTTACAGTGTCATATTTTATATTCATAAAGATGAAATAAGAAACCAAAAACTTGCGCACGGGCGGTACTTGAACCAGCAACCTCTTGGCTGACCGGGCAAAACACTCTTACCAATTGAGCTACCGTGCTGTTCGTCCAACGTTGCGAAATTTTTGGTCTCTTTATGAGTACGTCATTGCGTGACTGTCATTGTCATTAGGCCATCTGTTTCATAAACACACAGCTAGATGGCGCTAAGCGTCACGCAATGACGTACCTACTCATGCCACAAACCACAAATTTCGTAAGGTCGGACGAACAGCATGGTAGCTCAATTGATAAGAGCGTTTGGCCCGGTCAGCCAAGAGGTGGCTGGTTCAAATCCCGCCCGTGCGCAAATTTTTGGTTTCTTGTTTCATCTTTATGAATATTTAAAACAAATTTTGAAAGTTTCTTAAAAAAAGAACTAAAATGCTATTTAAAATCGCTGTAACTCTTACTAAAACATGATTTTAAATACTGTGTTGTCATCATACATCAATGACCTATTATCCTATTTTGGAATTTGTTTATAAGTGGTACTCGATAGGAACCAAACCATTTTTATGAGTGTAAACAAATACCGCTGGTATTAGTTTTTGGGATTAGATTCATGTACGATAAGATGGACAAACCATGCATGATTGCAGTGAATCCTGGTAGCTCACTACCGGTCGCTGTGAAAAACCGTGGGGGAGGCCCATTTTCAGAAGTGGACGTCGTTTGGCTGATAATGATGATGATGACGTATGTCCGATAGATACTCACCTTCCATCAATACTGTCAAATTCGCAGGTGCGGAATAACCCATGTAATTGTGCGCGAATACTTCTATCGAAAAGGTGATGTTATAATCCAGCAATTGATTGTTTATTTTCAGTTCTGTGTTTGGTTCTATTCTCTCCTCCATACACGAATCTTCTTGATCCACCTGTGTGTAAGAAACATAAATTTTCATTGTACAAAAGGAGGAGATATGAGAGCATTTTGTAAGGAATATATAGGAAAATAAATGTTCGCAAGCATTTCGTCAGTATATCATAAAAATGGAAATTTCCTAGACCATTAAAAGTGGTTGTTTTAGTGTCGTGAGATTTTTTATAATACTTTAAAACTGATCTTTAAGTAATTATCTCCCTGGTTCAGGGATGTGTGTGTGTGCATTGGTAAATATTCATAGCGATCTAATAATCCAAGGAAAACGCTGCAAGTATGCCGACAGAAAGTGTTTTACACATAATATAATGTTAGTCCCCTTATATGAAGTAGGTACGAGTATGATAAAGTTATCAAATCAAAGTGGAATTTGCGTTGTCTATACCGCTTTCGCAGACCAATGCGTTCTGCGGTCAAGCAATTCGCAGCTAAGCGATTGTTGAATCTAAAATTCAAATTATGCAAGATTCATTTTAAACCTGAATTATATAACGATATCACAACTTTTTTATAGTCTGACTGTAACATATTTCTATCAATCTTGGTTAAGTAAAAACAATTTCCAAATTTACATTTTTTGGTGATGTGTGTAAGTAGCATAAACTATAGTGGTTTAAGACACTAATTGATACCCTTCTGAATCATTATTTCTGAGGAAACTACTTCGTAAGGTATGTTACACAAATTAAATCTAGGCTGCTAATATGTAGACTCACACTATCATTTGTAAACAGTGGTTTCGGTAACGAACAATCAATTTAATATCAACCAGCCAATTATGTTCTAATTTAATTAATCACATCCGACTATAGATACACCAAAATCACATACATTAGCTGTTGATAATATGGGGCTAACAACAGACAGTGTGATTTATTAACATCCTGAGCTACTATTTACCAGTTTATTATGCTGTCATAAATACTCGTATTATTTCAATCAGTACCTAGGTATTACTGTAGTGACATCTATGAATTTCTGCTATCACTACTTATCATGGCAACACGCTGACATGACTAAATGGCGCTGTGATCGAAGTATAGAGACTGAACCGCGACATTTAAGATTTTGGTCGAACCTAACTACATAATAATAAACCGCGACCACTGGTTAAGTTGTCAAGAGTGCCAAGCACTGAACCAAACACGTCGTCAAAAAAGATTTTAGATGTTGAAAATACTTACCAGACAATATCTAACTTTGTAGAAGTCAACGGGAGCTCCATTGGTTTCAGCTGGCAGCCATGAGATCATTTGGTTTAAAGCTGTTATATTGACTAGATCACCATCTGATATTGCATCCCATAATGGTGAACTTGGTACAGTCCTAAAATTAAAACAGTAAAAGTCACTTTCATTACTTCGTTTACTATCAAGAAAATAACAAAGCTCATCATAAGTTATGGAGATAAATTTTGCATTGTTTCTGAGCCCAATGTGTGTTAATATAAAAAGTAAAAAAAGGTATCATTAAACTTACGGCTCAAGGGTCCAAAACTCCATCGTCCATGACCAAGGCCCCTTACCAACTTCGTTCAGAGCAGCAAACCTAATTGTATACGTCGTATTTGGTTCCAGATTCTCAATAGTGAACGGTCTGTCTATAGCCCAAGTTCTGTTCATGTGGATGTCTGTGATGTTGGCGTTTGATTCCTTGTCGTATTCGGCTGTGTAGCCATGTATATCTGGTCCTTCTACTGTGTCTGGTCCTCTGAGATCGAAAGTCACGAATGTGTGCCCTATTGCCAGTACTGTAGCCTGAAATTCGTTAACAGAATAAGATGGGGCCTTTACTTTACTTAAAATTACCCGATCACATGGAAAAGCATTCGATCCACTACTGAATGCTGTCATTAAGACACTATTTTCAATTTGGTCGTTTAAAAGTTTAACACGGTGCTAAGCACATGCTACGCCTGGCTCGTATTGCACTTTTGTATTGAAAATACTTTGATTATTTTCTGTAGTGTGAAAATTGCTTACATTCTTAATAGCATCAGGAACAAATCCTTCCTTGAAAGTGATAATCTTCATGCTCTCGCCCAAGGGATTAATGGCTTTGCACTCGTACACCCCAAACGGGAACGGGTCCACAGACACATTGACGTTTATGTACGTATCTCCATTTAAGTTGACTGGTTCTAGGAGTTTGTTGATTTCCACTTGCTCCGATGTTGATATTTCATTGCCTTGATACCTGTTGGATAAAGGAAAAGTAAGGGGACAGTGTGGTACTGATCATTTTTTTTGCTGGAAATTGTATTCAAAAGTAGGAACATTAAAATTACGCTTACAATACCATGATTGGAGTTGTTCTTAAGTGATTATTTCAGTTTTGGTATTAAGATGTATGTAAAGGATTTGAAATGGTGGTATTATGCACGTGGATATATTCTTTTGTATTGCTATAATTTTAACAATGACGACCTCCATAGTGTAGTATCTAAGTACGCTGGTTTCAAGGCGTCGCCGCTCCGAAGTCCCGGGTTCGATTCCCGGTCGGGTCAATATTGAAATCAAAATTTTCCATACCTATTGTCTCGGGTCTGGATGTTGTGGTACCACCGTTGTGTCTGATTTCCATAACACAAGTGCATTAGCTACTTACTTTGGGATCAGAGCAATGTATGTGATTGGTGTTTAATATTTATTCCATTCATATTTATTTATTTACAAGTGCAAATGAATTAGATTCTTGAAAATAACGAAGATTTCTAATATGAAATCTTGAAGAACTTCTGCCAGAGTGGTCCAGAATTTTACATCATAACAACTCACCTCCACGTCAAAACAGAAGGCGGGTTGCTCTCGTGTGCACAGCTCAAATTAACCTCGTGTCCCGGCCAGCCCCACACCACCTCAGCTACAGAGTCGAATGATGGCTTGAATTCCACCGATAGATACATGAGTCCGATTTCAAAGTCCACTGAAAACATACAAATGTGTCTTATTCTTCGAGTTTCAAGAATTTTCACAGAAATTTTATATTTTTATGAGAGTTCCTACTTCAGTCGATTGGATTTGATTAATCAGTTTAGGTTGATCTCATCAGAGTACTAAATGCAACAACCATAAAAAATAAGCAATATGTGCCGTAAACTATTGTATCATTGTTTCGTATAACTTGTTTCTAAAAAGTAAAAGTAACGCAGACTCAACAGTTGGGTTGCACAAGAAAAATAAGGACTTATATTCACCTTCATTGCTAGCATTACAAGCGTAGATCCCCATATCAGACTTGTCGACTTTGATGAATTCCAAATTGGGAATGTAATCATTGTCATATAATTCACTGAAATCAAATATGTTGATAATATACAGGAAACTTTATAAGTCGATAAGACAAAATTCACTAATGAGAAGTAGATTTCTAGGTCAAAATAATTCAGCCTGCTTTTTATGAAAATTGCTAACTGTTTCCGAATTCATCGGAGTGGCTTACTTCAAATCTGGATCCTTGTCGACGAATATTATAGAGATGTTTGGAACTGGTCGTCCTTCCGCATTACACACTAGTTGGACTGTGGATCCTTCTTTAGCCGTTATGTTTTCAAACGAAGTGATGACTGGAGGGACTAGAACCTGAGATAAGGAAGAAAAAGCTCCTTCAGATCCATTAAATAAAAATGATGAGCGACCAATCAAGTAAGATGACATTAATTTAATGTTTATAAAATAGCTCATCGTCTATCCAAAGCATAAGAATGATAACCATGTACATAAAAAAATACTAGTTCAACATATACCTAGAATTTATATTGCTATGAAGAAATCAACAGTTAAAAATACATATTATGCATTAGTACCTGTATGTCAATAGTTTTAGTGTCAACCCCAGCGTTACTCTGTGCTAAACACTCGTAGGTTCCATGGTCTTCCGGCAGAATGCTCTCGAATACGATTGCGTTGGTATGCTGCTTCCATCGTGGTTTTTCTGTTAGTGGCTTAAATAAAACAAAAAATAAAATGTTTCATGAAAGTCTGCCAGTGAAAGTGGAATAGTAAAATTTACTTCAGGTACCTATGTATCTTAACGGGGTGTAGGTATCTCTCACAATCTATCGCGCTCATGTAAATTCAAATATTCTGTTTTGGACTCTTTTTCTGAACGTTTTTAAGCCAAGGGTTAATTTAATTAAACTATTTACTAGACTGTAAAATTGTTGTTTATTTTACTAGATTCAAGATCATTAAAACAGTACAACAAACAGCTTCACGTAAGATTCTATAAGCTTTCCAACCGCAGTGAATGATTGTGCCATAAAAGCTGTTTCGCTAAGTAACAGTGTATAGCAAACAATGCATCGCAATTATATTGCCCATTAACCCAAAAACACGAACGCTGAATTAAATGTCATGCGTCAACGATTAAACACTGTTTATATGACTCCTGAATCGCAATAGCTGACGAAGTTATTAATAATTATATGGTTGCATTATTTACAGAGTTGACAATAACTCCATTCTGATTTTCGGAAAGTAACCGTTTTATGTTAGTAAAAAGTTCTATAAAATGAAATTGAGATTATTTTGATTTCGGAAAGTTACTGTTTCGTACGAGTGTATAAGTTCCTCTTCGATTGAAGGATTTGAAAGCATGTTTGCTTTTTTCAAAAGTCATCTCTGAAAAATATGAGCTACCGGCTTTAAATCAGCGTGTAGCTTGTAATAAAAGCAAAAAATCTAATCAATCATTCTACAGAGTAAAAGTAGTTACCTTGACCTAGTCATAGTACTATATAATGCTTTAACTCAGAGATATAGAACTCCAGAGCTAAAACCAAATCAAATATTTATTTACCAGAATACACAAGAGTATGCAAGTTACAAACTGCAGATCTTAATCATCACTTTGACCATCAAGCATCAACTATCACAGCACCGACTCCAAAAAGAAATTGTTTGCCTAAAACGGATTCCTTTCATTTCAATGGTGAAGCGTTTATTTAAGACTATTTAGTGTATTTTGGTTTTGAAGTCGGTTTTTACTTTTTTTAAAAGTTTATTTTATTTCTTCATTTTTAGTGATTACCTAAGAGGGCCCCCCTCATGATTCTATTTTTTTAAGAAGCTACAAATTACCTATCATAAGTTCCGTCATTATAATTACTGAACTAAGCGTAAAGGAGTTCCACCATCAGCTCAGCCCCACAAGATGTTGACTATCAGACGTAACAACACGTCAACATTAAGATTCTAGTAAAGAAACAAAGTGCAAATATTAATTATCATTTTTTTCCAGTTGAACTTGTTTACCACTTTTAAATCCCTAATCACTCGTTGTAGTAAATAACAATATCAAATTTTATGAATAGACACATTTGATTGCGATACATTGATGGTTCGATGTATTTTATTAGTAAATATCGATAAATTTATTTTTCATTACAATAAATTTAACCTATTTGGAAGGTAATTACTGGTTACTTAAAGGGCTTATACTATATTTTGCTCCTATTATAAGCCAAACTACTGGATAGACGGTAACGTTATCACCTAGGCTACCACCGTTTTGCCCTTTAAGTCAGGATCGTTTCCATTTCGTGTCGCCATTATGTGTTGCGTGAGCAAGCGATTTCCGTTCGAAAATGGTATGGTGGTTGGTGGAGACCTCGACCGTTACTTCTGAAGCATGGAATCAATCTCTCTTATAAATTACAAATTTTGAATTAGCGAGCACTTTATACTTACTTCACCAATCTTCTTCCAAATGTATTCTGGGTGAGGTATACCGTCTGCAATGCATTCTAGTACCAATCTAACGTGAACTTCAACCGATGTTTCTGGTACTGCTATGATTTTTTCTATCACTGGCTTCGTTATTATCTGAAATCCCAACATTATATTATTTACCTGACTTCATAGGTAAAGAAAAGTTAGCCTGTAAACATCACACTGCTAGGAAAGGCTCCACCACAAGTATAAAATGGTACGATTCATACCCCATTACGCAGGGTCAATGAAATTTGTTTGCAAGGCAAGCGACCAACTGCTTAAGGTGCCTTCAGAAGCACGGTGATGCTCGTGACAAACGTCACTTAAAGCCTGTTATTATTTACTAGTCCAATATTGTAAGCAATTTTGACATCCTTTTTAACGAAATAATTCTTTTTAAAATAAGATTAACACAAAACCCACACCCTTAGGTCATTCATTTTGGGCTAAGCACGCTGGGTTTCTAGGCGTCGCCGCTTGGAGGTCCGGTCGGATCTATGTAGTAATCAAAACTTTCTACATTCTCTCGGGTCTGGTCTTACTTTGGGATCAGAGCAATAAATGTGATCGGTCATCGGTGTCCAATATTACATTATATTATAATTATTGTTGGACATTCATTTAAAAAACAGACTATATAGAGCCGAAGTGGTCACCAGTCCTAACACAATCGTAGCCAGCTTATCTTCAGTACCACGTGCTACGAGTAACTCTTGACGAAAAAAAAGTGAAAAGCTAAAAAGGAATTGAAAGCTTCACCAACATTAATTAAGTCTACAAATGTGATGAAAATTATAGTAATTTTTAGCAGTTTATTAAGTATTGAAACGTTAAAAAGCATCATTTACCTCTACGTGAATATTCGTGTCCACTTCGTCGAACGTTTTTCTATCCAGAACAGTACAGCTGTAGGTGCCCTTATCTTCATCTTCAACATTGTTTATGTAAAGCCCTTCAGGCACGATGGTATATTTCTCATTATTTGTTATCTACAATAAAAGGGAACGTAATTAACAGTGGCGAAATTCATCCTACGCATCAGTCCAAAACATTATCCCAAAACAAGCTAATGTATCGTTGGTGTAACACCTGCACAAAAAAAAGAAAAAATAACTGAAAATATTTATCAATAGTTAGTGATGGCTATTGAACATAACGGCTTTATTAGCCATCGTTTTTTTATTGTATTTTTGTATAGTTGGCCTCTGTCGCTTTACCACTTTTAAACGAAAATCTTGCAAATACGACACCAAAAAGTTTATTAATGTTTCGCCACTAATTAAAATTCTCTGCAATACCAAGCGGTCGACTGATAGAGAATTTCAAAAAGGCATTAGGTTCGCCAATTGTACAATTTACAGTGCAATAAAGTTTAAATAAAACAGTTCAAACATGACGCAAGGTGCAAGCGATTGTGGCTCTTAAGGTGGTAAGGCAACGGTGATTTTAATGGAACACTAACCTTCTTTAGTCTGTCACCAACATCCTTATGCCAACTGACGATGTGTTCGGAATTAGGTTCCGAGTACACCTCGCATCGAATGAGAGACCGGTTTCCCAGGAGAATGAACTGATTCACAGGAGGATTTATCGTTATTGGATCTGTTGAACATAGAATATTCTATTAGTCATTATTATGTTTTCACATTTAAATTAAAGATGCAGCTTACGATATAGATATTACAAAAGCTGTGATTACGACTAAGATATACTTAATCCTTTTAAAAAAAGGTATCCTTAATTTTAAAACTCTAATCTTGATTTTGAGTAGGTACATTATTCTTTCTTTACCAACGTTAAAAGTATATACAAGACCCTTTACACACTGCGACTTTGAGCAGCGATGGATGTTATCAAATTATGTACTAAATTTGGCGACTGCATCGATAATAATACGCGTTACCATCGATGCAGTCGCGCTTCTGTATGGATACTAACGCGCGACTGCATCGATGCTAAATTAAATTAGTTCATTGCGTAAGTCACGATGCTGAAACGCGTTTTCAAAACGTGCGATTGCATTAATGCAAAAAGTCGCAGGGTATAAGGGGTTTACAATCATAAAATTAGACAATTTAAATAACGTGATAAATGTAGATTTAAGTTAGTACTTTTTATGTCGCAAAAATTCTTACCATATGCTCGAAAGTGATAAGTCTGCGTGTACACAGTTCCTTCGTAGTTGGTTTGGCATTTGTATTTTCCCGATACTCTCTTGCTCATATAAGGGAAGTGTAGATTGACGCTGTTGTTCTGCTGTATTGTATATACGCTCTGTTCTGTACCTGGTCTTATGAAAACAGTGTTAGATTAAACATCGAGCTACAATTTTCCTAAGCAACAGTAAATTTTTTTCAGGCGTCAGAAACACAATCAATCAAGGCTATAGGTAGGGCATCTATCACGCAAAACTGGTGGCCTTTGGGGCAAAGAAGTCCTAAATTGGATCCCCTTTGACCAAAGGCGTGGAACGTTCACCGAGAAGATGGACAGAAGACCATACAGATCACAAGATCACACTAGATGCATACTACGCGCAACCGTGCAGTGTAAATTCGTAGTAGGGGTGGCCTATGCTCAGCAGTGGACATCCTTTGGCTGACAACTTTGATGATGAATCAAGGTAAGACATTTCAACCAGACCTATTTTCTAAAGATTTGTCTGCTATAAACATTCTAAGATGGCACAATCGAGCCTAATGTAAAAGATTTCAAGTTTTTAGTTTTAAAAATATCCATTAGTAATGAATTTCTATAACTTAATAATATATGATACCCACCGCTGCTCCCCGATCACATTATCTTGGACGTCCAACCACCTTATACTTTTCGTGTCATATCCCGGGGCGATGCAAGCACACTCAATATAGTACGAAGTGCCTGTCTTCACCAAATTTTCTGGGTATTCTTTTGAATAGTCGAAACAAGCCTGGGACTCTGCAAAGAAAAATAATATGTCAGAACGATAGGTATACTACTGTTACATTGAAGACAAAAATTTCGCACTTCAATAATATTGGTAGCCATAAAAAAATACATTTATTTTGTATGTACCAAATCGTTGGTATGTTTTTAAAAATATTTTTTTAATAAAGTAAGTATTTGTACCTTTTGTAAAACTTGTTAATATTAACAAATATGATAAATATATCTAAAATGAGATCTTCTTTTTAGATTTTATCCTAAGTATTTCATAATAATCGCCTCCTACAAAGTTAAGGCGAAAATGTAAATAATGTGGGGAAAATCGATTAAACCAAACACCTCAAGTCTGTGATGGCACATCAAACATTAATTTCGAATGCCAAGTACAAAATTGGGAGAGCTTTTTTCGGATCCTATTAAAGTTCTACGAAACTCGGTCGAAAGTGAAAGACACGATCTGAGGCAATGCAAGGGTATTAGACGCTCGACCGACTTACCCTTTATCACATAAGCTTTTGATTTCAAAAAGTTTTATGAGAGTTGAGTATTTTACGTAGGGTCAATTATTTCAACTATGAGCGTTACAAGTTGCTGTTGAAGACGCGGCCTATTTTCAGGCTATTAATTATGATGACGATTAAAAATAGGTATGAGAGTTTATTTAACGGTCAATGAGCGAAATATTTTCCAAAAAAACGGCTAAGTGCGAGTCGGACTCGCGCACTGAGGGTTCGGTGCAAATTTTAACTAAATTAGGAAATCCACTTACTTCCACTTAGCTGAAGTACCACAATATTTTGTTGACAGCAAATATGTCATGTTTGTTTTTTATAGTGTTTGTATGAAGAACAAAGCTATGTTTGCGGATGTTGAAAATATGCTATTTCCCGTTGAAAGTATTTGTTAAGATCTACATTATATATAGTTTTTTCAAAATTCACCCTCGAAAAAAAAACGGTTAGTCTATGTATGGGAGCCCCTCCTTAAATACCATTATTTTTATTTTATGTATAAGAATCGAAAAGCGGTTAAAAAGATACATTATTCAACTAAATTTCAACAGTGTGATGAATATAGTTTCAGAATAAAGTGGCTGTGACATACGGACGGACAGACATACAGACAGACAGACTTGACGAAACTTTATTGGTTCCGTTTTTTGCCGTTCGTCTACTAAACCCTAAAAACAAACTATTACATTCCAGAAGTTAAACTATGACGTAATTCTAAAGTTATCCAAGGTTCAAATCAGAGTTTAATTCAATTGCTGTTAAAGCCTGTGTTTTTGAATTCATTAACTGAAATATGATCCTGACCAAAAAGAGAGTAAAATAATTGTTGCTTTATGGCATAAAATGTGTGATGCAGGCACTTTAAAAGTTTTGAAATGAGTAATTCTTAAGAATAAAATGTCAAAATGTTGTATAAAGTGTATGGTAGTTTATAATAGGAAATCCGATATTTCCGGCAAAATCGCGAGAGACTGCTAGTTCTTAAACAGCTGGACCTCAAGCAAAGTGTGTGATATCATCACCGCTATTTTCGCTAAGATGACGGATTTCAGGACGTTGTTCTAACGAACTGTGTGGTGTACTGAATAAATATAATGTATGTCGCGAATTAAACTACTTTAGTGGGCCGCAAGGTCGAAATTATTAACTGTTACGATGTGCGTTTGTTTTGCATCATGTCAAATGGAACACTGAATAAACGGTGTTAGCATTTTATTTTAGTAGATTACTAGCTGTCCCAGCGAAAACGTTTTGCCCTGTCCCGTCTCGCACTAGCCTCCTAGAAAAAAATTTCTTAGTCACCTCCCCACCAATTTTCAGCCAAATTAGTTCAGCCTATTTTGAGTTTTAAATAATGTAACGAATACGATTTTCTTATAGATATTATATGTATATTGGGTGTCAAAACTTTAATACAAATAATAAATTTGCAACAATGTATAGGGTTTAAGTATTTATATAAACGTTTGTGAGTTCACGTATTCAAAGGCGAATTTAAATTACAATAACAATACAAGGTTATCAGGCACGTATATCAGTATTCTATTCTATTTTTAGATCCAAACTAGCATTAGATAAGTTAGTGCTGAATTTTTAATTTAATCTTATTATTACAAAATAACTGAAATTAGTATAGAATTAAGAGACAATAAAAGTGGAATATATGTATAAGTTATTTGGGTAAGCCAACAATGGAGAGAATTAAATAACTCATAATGAAGATGTTATTTTACTAATTTATACTACCTAAGTAAAGTCCTACTCATTACGTATTATAGACGCTATAATTTGGTTTGTTACGTATGTATGCATAAACATTATGCATTAGTGTATAGGAATGTACTCGTATCAACTCCATTGGGTATTAAAAGGAAATATTTTCATTTTATTATAATGTTAAAGAGGAACAAAAACACTCAGCACAATAAGTGTTCTCGTAAAAATCGTGAGTCTAGGGGAAACATCCCCTTGAAATATCGGTTCGTTAGGAAAAGTATCGGGGAGGCGATTTAATGTTATTTCTCCCCAGTGCCAGAATTATCACATGGAAAACATGTGGGGAGGCCCACGTTTGGTTTTATGGCCAATCTATACTGGGATATAGAATAAGAAACCATAACTGAACCTACTGATGAGTATTGAATTAGAATTTGTGATCGTTTTGCTGCTACGAACATATATTGTTGTCGAAACATCAGTTACACCAAATACACTAACGAAACGTAAAAGCCCTATAAAATACAACGTGTTCTTTTTGTTTTCCCAAAAAATAAACATATCTCAAACTGATATTCAGTTTGAGTTATATCTTTATTTTTTTTTAAAAAAAAGGTCGTGTGAAAAGATTTATCGAAAGTTTGCATTTTCTTCTATTTTTTCAAAATAATTCAATAACCATCTTGCACTCTGTGTGTCCTACGCGCGCCTATTCACAGTAGTACCATAAAATTAATATTCCTATCGGAATAGAAGGACAAGTAAAAGCTGTCAAACGAAACCGATTTAAGATGTCAGTAACTAACATAAGTAAGTAACATTTGTAGCTTTAAATGAGATAACCTTTCGATCAGGTGATTGATAACAATGTTGCTAAGTTAAATATAGTAGTTTACTGCATGATAAACAGTCGACACAAAATATTGAACATGCAGCTCTAGTGTAAAACTAAATGTTATTTCATTATACAAAATATTCGTTGATACACATTCCCTGTGTTATTTTGTCTTTATTTTTTACGTAAATTAACGTTTGTAGAATAGAATAATCAAACTGCGTACTTTAAATTTGAAGCGCATTGGTAAATATAAGTCGTATATTAAGAGGCCTCGATTTGGACTAATCTGCCTGTTAAATGATTATTTGTTAGGGTTATGCCGCTGTAATGCATAACAATCAATCACCGATCAAGTCACCATGTTTCAGACGCATTATTTCTCCAAAATATACACAATTTCACTTTTAAATATAAAAAATCAAATGCACGTAATTTTCAGCGAGCTTCTGCAGGGCAGTCAACTATTTGACATCTGACAAAAATGGTTTTGCTACCCATCTCTTTTTATCACACAGTTTGCTGCTAGTGACATCTCGCTTTTGTCGTTCTATTCCAAAGGTATAATAATTTTATGAGTAGTACGAGGTTAGCGACGTAGCGTGTGCTTTGTCGCGCGTATCATTATTTTATAAATATGTATATTATTTATTCATATTATTCTTTATTTGTTTTTATATAATTATTTTTTTATACAGATATATTTCTATTCCACTTATTCAGCTCTTCATTTTCTTTTTCTTTTCTTTTTATGCACAAAATACCCCTTCCTATAAAATCATAATTTCTTTACTTAAAGGTTGTCTGGAAAAGATCGCTTATAACGATAAGACCGTCTAAATTGTACATTTCTTTAAAACGAATTTGTAAATCAATTTATGTAATGTGCAGTAAAGAGTTATCCATCTTTCTTTTACTTATACTTTGTAAAACCCTAGGTTTAATTTTCCGGAAAACGAAAAGGACACAAAAATATGCTAGCATCTTCGCATAATATCTGTGTACATTATCAGATATAACTTTCCTTTGAATCTTATCAAACTAAAGAGTCATTTTCGTAGAAACCATTAGAAGGAGCATACCAGACGTTAATAAGTAGAGCCATCTACTTTAACTGAAGTTAGTCGTCCGTTAGCGAAATTTTAAACTGCTATTGCAATATTATACTGGCTATTTTATTTTTATTCGGAGAGGCTAATACATGTTATTGCAAAGACGTTACTCTTCCTATTAATAACTACCATTTCCTTATAAACAGCGCTTAAGGAACAATTTAAGTGATATGGACACTTATAATATAGTGACACGTATAAGTTACTGTTCTTAATCAACGTCCATCAAAATAAAACCAAAATAGATGTGGGTATGAATAAGCGTCGACTCATGAAACCACATTTTTAAAATAGGGTTGAATTTTATAATAAACTAGACTTAATGTAATTTGGTTACTTTTTTCTCGTATGCCGTATAGTGTTTTTATAGCCTTCCCCGATAAATTAGTTTTCCAAACACAAAACAAGTAAAAAATATATTTTTCTGGTTCCGTAGCTGAATGGAAAAATACGGAACCCTTTAAGTTTCATCAAGTGTGTCTCTCTGTCTGCCTGTCCGTCCGTACGTCAAAGCCTATTTTGAAAATTTGAAAACATTGTGAAACTATATATTTGCATTACACAGTTGAAACTTGGTAGGTAGGTGTATACTGTTTACAGCTTTACGATTCTCATACAAAGAAAAACTAAATTTAAGGGAAGGCTCATATACGAGTACATCTTACTATTTTTTTTTGTTTGAGAAACCAATGCTATTTATAGGTAGTTTTTGAGATAAAGCACAACAACCGCAAATATAATTTTGTTCTTCATATAATCACTATGAAAAAAACAAAGTTATATTTGCTGTTAACAAAATATTGTGGTATTTTGGCATTAAGTAGAAGTAAGAGGATCCCTAATTCAGTTTAAGTTCGCACGGAACCCTCAGTGTGCGAGTCCGACTCGCACTTGGCTGGTTTTTTGTGTCTGGTGCATTTATCAAAAGCGACTCCTTAAAAAAGTCTAGCTTATACAGAATATAGAAGTCAGCAAAACAAAATGTGCTGATGTGATGATAAGTATAATTTACACCATACATTAACAGTCACAGAGTTTATTATGAAAGGGTATATGTATGTTTGGATTACCGTCACCTATTTAGAAAATGTAAAGTTCTACCTCTGGCTTGCATGTATATAAGAGTCGTCTGTGTTTTTGTCAAAGCCCACCCGGTTAACTTCAAAAAACGCAGTGAGGTAATATCCCGTCAAAAGAGGGAAAAGTTTAAAAATTTACTTTATCAACCCCGTTGTAATAAAGTAATATATAAGAAAAATATTTGTAATATGTGTATAGTTATATATAACAACTTACCCGAGAAACTAAAAAAAACTTGAAGGAAATGTATTTAAGCAAAAGATGATTGACTGGTTATTACAAGAGAATTTTTATAGTGTACAAGATTATTTTAATAATTTTGATAAATAATGTTTTATAGTTTAATATCTTTTATAAATATATATAATGTTACATTTAATGACTTAACATTCATGACATTGTTAATTAAATTTCATGACATCTTTATTACAATTTTGACATTATTTGATAAATCAATATAAACGGACTTATTTGTTAATTTGTTAAAATGATTATTAATATTTGCACGCCTGCATGCAGGCTGAATACAATTACTGCCTATTTTTAAGATCTGCAGTTTGTAATTTGCATACTTTTGTGTATTCTGGCAAATAAATGATTGATTTGATTTGATTTGATTTATTTATTCATACGAGTATGTTAAACGGGGGGGAAGGAGAGGCAATTTAATTAAAGACATGTTAATTTCAAGACACCGACTCGCCTGAGACAAGCTGCTGTCATGTTCAGGCTCAATTTGTGGTCGCCTTTGTGATTCCTGGTTCTCAGTTCAATACAGTTCTAGGTATGAACCTACCTGATTTACTTTGATAGATAATTTATAGCAGGACGATTGCTCCTACTCCTCTCCTCCTAGTAGTGGATTTCATAGGACGGTTACCATTGTGAATGGATTCTTTGGGTGTGAATCATGAACCTTGACTAATAAAGATAGGGAGAGACTGGAATCGTTAGAGATGTGGTGCTGGAGGAGGATGGAGAGAATCAGCTGGACGGAAAAAACAAATGAGGAAGTTTTAAACATAAGGAAAAGAGAAAACTAATAAAAACAATTGGGAGTTGAAGAGGGAGAATGTTGGGGCACTTGATACGACTCGACTGTTTCATTAAAATGATAATAGAGAGAAGAATAGAAAGAAGAAGGAAGAGAGAAAGACCAATAATAAGTTATATGTATTAATTGAAGCAGAAGTGGAATGTTGCTTCGTATCAAGAGGTATACGAAGATAATGGCTGAAGAGCGTAAACAATGGAAATGGCTCCACCGACAAGAGCTTAGTTCTTAAACTACTGATGATGATGAATAATTGTGACTTAACTATGTCACAGGTTTCGTTTGTCGTAATCTTTAAATAAGTAGCTACTATTAATTATTGAAACTTTTACTTGTTATCTATACTAATATTATAAAGCTGAAGAGTTTGTTTGTTTGTTTGTTTGAACGCGCTAATCTCAAAAACTACTGGCCCGATTTGAAAAATTATTTTTACGTTGGATAGTCCATTTATCGAGGAAGGCTCTAGGCTATATAACATAAAGATACGACTCATAAGACCACAGCAGAAATCAAAAATGTTGCGAAAACGGGAGAAAGATATTCCTTTTGAGAGCTTCCGCTGCATACGCTGCGGAAACCGCTTAAGTTACACAAAAATTATAAATGACAAGATTGTTCAGCATTAAGAGTTCTATAATAAAGTCCGCGACAGCATATGTTTATATTTTATGGTTGACTTACTACAACCTTTTTTATGTTAATAAATTTGTAAAAAAATAATCCATTATTTTTAGAGGTGTATTATACACACAGGTATATATTCTTATCAAAATAAATACATTCATCATTACGAGCATTTCATTTAGAACCAAGTTGCCATGTATATCATTTGATTTCAATAAATATCTTAGGAGCTATGACAGTTTTAACATAACTCCGCACCAAAATAATGTTCACAGCTTAAGTACAACGTGCGCTTGCGCTAATCTATACTAATATTATAAAGCTGAAGAGTTTGTTTGTTTATTTGTTTGTTTGTTTGAACGCGCTAATCTCAGAAACTACTGGCCCGATTTGAAAAATTATTTTTATGTTGGATAGTCCATTTATCGAGGAAGGCTTTAAGCTATAAAACATAAAGATACGACTCACAAAACCACAGCAGCAATGAAAAATGTTGCGAAAACGGGAGAAAGATATTCCTTTTGAGAGCTTCCGCTGCATACGCTGCGGAAACCGCTTAAGTTACGCAAAAATCATGTATGACAAGATTGTTCAGCATTGAAAGTTCTATAATAAAGTCCGTGGCATCATATGTCTATCTTTTATGGTTGACTTACTACAACCTTTTTTATGTTAATAAATTTGTAAAAAAAATAATGCATTATTTTTAGAGGTGTATTATACACACAGGTATTTATTCTTATCAAAATAAATACATTCATCATCACGAGCAATTCATTTAGAACGAAGTTGCCCTTAATATCATTTGATTCCAATAAATATCTTAGGAGCTATCACAGTTTTAACATAACTCCGCACCAAAATAATGTTCACAGCTTAAGTACAACGTGCGCTTGCGCTAATCTATACTAATATTATAAAGCTGAAGAGTTTGTTTGTTTATTTGTTTGTTTGTTTGAACGCGCTAATCTCAGAAACTACTGGCCCGATTTGAAAAAATATTTTTATGTTGGATAGTCCATTTATCGAGGAAGGCTTTAAGCTATAAAACATAAAGATACGACTCACAAAACCACAGCAGCAATGAAAAATGTTGCGAAAACGGGAGAAAGATATTTCTTTTGAGAGCTTCCGCTGCGTACGCTGCGGAAACCGCTTAAGTTACACAAAAATCATGTATCACAAGATTGTTCAGCATTAAGAGTTCTATAATAAAGTCCGCGACAGCATACGTCTATCTTTTATGGTTGACTTACTACAACCTTTTTTATGTTAATAAATTTGTAAAAAAATAATGCATTATTTTTAGAGGTGTATTATACACACAGGTATTTATTCTTATCAAAATAAATACATTCATCATCACGAGCATTTCATTTAGAACAAAGTTGCCCTTTATATCATTTGATTCCAATAAATATCTTAGGAGCTATCACAGTTTTAACATACGAGTATCTCCGCACCAAAATAATGTTCGCAGCTTAAGTACAACGTGCGCTTGCGCTAATTGAACGCGCTTATCTCAGGAACTGCTGAACCGATTTGAAAAAATATTTCTGTGATAGATAGCTTATTTATTGAGAAAGGCTTAAGGATATAAAATATCACGCTGCGAAGGGAGGGGAGGGAGCAAACTCAAAACGCGCGGACGAAGTCGCGGGGGACCGCTATATATTATAAAGCTGAAGAGTTTGTTTCTTTGAACGCGCTTATCTCAGGAACTGATGGACCGATTTGAAAAAATATTTCTGTGTTGGATAGCTTATTTATCGAGAAATGCTTTAGAATATAAAACATGACGCTGCGACGGGAGGGGAGGGAGCAAACTCAAAACGCGCGGACGAAGTCGCGGGGGACCGCTAGTATATTATAAAGCTGAAGAGTTTGTTTGTTTGAACGCGCTTATCTCAGGAACTGCTAGACCGATTTGAAAAAATATTTCTGAATTAGATAGCTTATTTATCAAGAAAGGCTTTGGGATATAAAACATGACGCTGCGACGGGAGGGGAGGGAGCAAACTCAAAACGCGCGGACGAAGTCGCGGGGGACCGCTAGTATTTTAATTAAATGACTGGCATCACCGATATATCTTTTGGAGGGGATTTTTCTCATACGGAAAGATAGCGCATTCTACCATTTGGCGTCTAGCTGAGATATAGTTGTGACTACCCCAGGATGTTGAAGACAAAAGTATTTAAGAAGCCAGTATCCAGTTTTATTATTTATAAACCTTTAAAACTTACTTCAGGCACTAGTTACACAAAAAGAGTCCTAACATTTGTGAGAGACTAGTCTCTCACAAATGTTAGGACCTACTATACATAACTGTAAATTTAACCTTGATATGCTTATAATTCTTATTTGTGACGAGGACATTTTATTTATGTAAGTACGTTAGTACACTGCTTTAAAAATACTGACACGTAAAGAAATAACAAGTCTCTCTCTCTCTCTATTTTAGTCACTTTTCTAAAGTTGGATTGATTATTATAGCCTTTAGACCCTTTACACACTGCGACTTTTAGCATCGATGCAGTCACGCGATTTGAAACGCAGTTGTAAAAAGGCGCTTCAGCATCGAGAGTCACGCAATGAACAGATTTATTTGAGCATCAATGCAGTCGCACGTTAGCATCAATGCAGAAGCGCGACTGCATCGATGCTAACGCGCGTTAGTATTGATACAGTCGGCAATATTCAGTACATAATTTGACTAGTTTCTGCATCGCGACTGCATCGATACTAATGCGCGTTAGCATCGCAACTGGCGCAATTAACTTCAATTTAGCATTGATGCAGTCACGCGTTATTATCGATGCAGTGGCCAAAATACAGTACATAATTAGTCAATTTCCAGCTTCTGTATCGCGCCTGCATCGATGCTTAAGGTAGCGCAGTGTGTAAAGGTTGACAGTTGCGACTGCATCAATGCAGCATCACGTTAACATCACGACTGCATCGATGCTAAATATCGCAGTGTGTAAGGGGTCTTTAACCTGTTATCTTGTCAATTAATGATTTTTATTGGAATTTGTGTGCAAAAACCAAATATGGTCATTTTAATCACGGTTTAATGCCATTTTTTTATCGTAAATGTTAAATTTTTCTTATTTAATTTTTTACTGTGATCAATTCCTTAACGACGTGTGTAATTGCTTAGCATTCGATGTAGAAAAAAACATAATTGTGGTTTGAAGTTGAGGTTTAAATATTTTCTAGAACCATTATACATATATGCCTACCTACCACAACACCTATGGTTTTTATATAAAAAAAACTCATTATTAAGCTATTAATAATTCCTTAATAGTGTGTGTTGCCTTGAGGCGGAGATGGTTCGACATCATTACATGCTAGTTAGTGCTTGAGCCAACATAATTATGCCAAGTAAACACAATTAGGGTTCCGCGAGAAGACACTCAAGATGGTTGTTTTGGTATGAGTGTTTTTTTTTGTTATCCTCAAGACATCGCACTTTCATTTAAAACAATATACAGAACATTAAATTGTGGAGTACATTAATTTAGGAGGTTTAAAAGGAAATAACTTTTGACAAATAAATAAATAATAAATATTGGACACCAATCACATACATTGCTCTGATCCCAAACTAAGTAACTAATGCACTGTGTTATGGAAATCAGACACAACGATGATACCACAACACCCAGACCCGAGACAATATAGAAAATTTTGATTTCCATATTGACGCGACCGGGAATCGAACCCGGGACCTCAGAGCGGCGACGCCTTGGAACCCAGCGTGCTTGGCCACTACATCACGGAGGTCGTCAAATGTTGCAAAGTAAAGTATCAGTTATAAAGTTTATTGACAATTTGATTTAATAAGATCTCAGTGATTAACGATGAACATTGCGAGTTTAATAACATCGTTAACTTTGAAAAAAGGGTTTTATTACAACCTTAATTTAATTTATTTAAAAAAAAAACATGGCGTTTTGCTTCCAGAATGATAGTAGTTGATGCAGTGTCAATTACAAAATTTTATTATTTAACGCGATGAATAAGACAATATCCTGTACAAGATTTCTTATGCAGCCCAGACGCGGTTCATTATGTCATTATCCAATTGAATAAATTCGGAGCTTGAACCAATGGTAATACGGACAAAGTTGAGGATGAACGGTATAATGTATAGTGGCCAGCACATCCGGTTAGCCACTTTTGTTGCAAACTAGCTCTTATTACAACTGGGTAAGATACCGCAGTGTTTACCTTGACGTGCTGTTGTCCGTACTTTGGAGAGGTTTTCTGTTTGAATTGTCTGTTCCAAATTAATTGCCAAGTCTAATAGACTTTTAATTTTGTGCTTGGTTGTAGCAAATATTGAGCATGTGTATGTTTGTCATAACCAATAAACCATTTTGAGTCTAATTTAGTTAAGGTAGAGTCTACGCTTTATCATATAAAATTACGATAACACCAGCAGCTGCAAAATGCAACATAGAGTCCATTTTTCTTGGCTTAACTGTTGTTAACAATATTAATGATTTCCTTTAAAATAAGATAACACTAAACTCACAACCTTTTTACGTAACTTAGCATTCAGATGGTTTAAAATTGAATATTTAATTAGTTTTTCACTGATCTTATTTCAAAAGTAATTAAAAGTTGTTTTATACAATATTCACCAATCAAAGGAAAACGTATTCTGTACCTAGTTAAATAAAGGACTTTGAAATGTAATCCTTAACATAATTAACTATTTTATCAAATTAATGCCTTAAATATATCATATTTTTTTACTGTGTTCAAATTACACGAATGGTATGTTATTGGTTTGAAAAATATAGGTAGTTAGGTACCTTGTGTAATTTGAATACATTTATATTTCAGGAACTTGAATTATTACTTTGACTATAACTAAAGGTAGATCTATAAAATGTATATTTCACCTTCATACTGTAAAATCTGTGTGATAACAATCTAATGGTTCTAAATCCGTTATATTATAATCTGTCTATTAATTGTAAACTGTACCGAAGTTTATCCATTATAATGTTAACTGAAATGACAAATCACTGGAAATAGCGGTGGGTCAGGTTAGGTGATGTTTATCCTTCGTGTTGGGTTGACATGTAAGTACCAATAAAAGCGTAAATTCTAAACAGTATCGAGCTTGTTCACAATAAATCGACAGATAACAATCTACCGGATTTAAAACGCAGGTCGTAATATCGCAGTTTTTACAATATCTACATACTGGCACTAGTCTTGTACTAAAGATTCATACACTTTCACCACCGCATACCAAGCAACAGATTGTACCGTCCTATTTGTCGCACCATGACATCAATGAGGGAACAATTTTAGGAATTGGTACCACTCTAACGAGCTCAAATGGTTGGTGGCACGCTTCATTGCTGCTGGATGCGTGTCTCGTGTCCATGCTATGCTTTTTAATAACAGTTATGGCTTTTAGACAGAGAGACAATGGCCGAAGACTGGCCAGTATTCGAAATCAAATTAAGTATTATTAAATTTTTGGAGTGGCATATAAAGCTGGCATAAAAAAAACACCGAAACCAAAAAGTCGAACCGACATTGAATTACAATTTTTTTTAACAGTTTTTACGGCTTTGGACGAGAACTACTATAACAAGCTTATGGAACTGACACCAAAATCAAATCTTGTGCACAATGAATTGACGCCACTTGTCATTAACTCATACGAATGGTTTCATAATCGTAATTCAAAATTCAGGGAAAACGTCATTATCTTTTCCTCATATTTGCAACTCATTTTTGAAGTGAAAACTTCTTTAGCGGCGTTGAGCACTTTTGTGGGATGGGGGAGAAATGTGAAACTCGCGTCAGGACACGTGGGCTGATCGAAAAACCGTAAGACGGTTGGCGAAATTATGGATGTAAGTTGATTTTTCTGAGAGATAAACTTTTTAATGTAATTTAATATAATATAAATTGTAATGTTGAAAAATTGTTGTGTACGATAGCGCAATAAATAAATATTGTATTCTATAAAAATATTATATTATTATTATTATTATTATTATTATTGTATTCTATCACAAAAATGATAGTACTTTTATATTGATACTAAGAGCAATTCATTCAAAATTATTCCCTAACTATTCCAAAAAATCAAAAATGCACAACGTTGATATTCAAGTTTTCACTTCTGCCGGCACTCCCGGAGTGCAATTTTTTTTCTTGACATACCTTCTCTATATACGTAGTAATAACAACTCACTGCAGACATGGGAATGGCTGTGACTTCCAATGGTATACTATCTCAATAATATTATAATCTTGAATTGACAATAAACTCACTGCCTTATTGTATGTGCTCAACAATTGCACGCAATGTTTTAATTATAAATAATTATGTACGACTTAACAATTGCCATCAAATAAATAACAATGTTTCTTGATGATTTAGAGGAAACGCTGTGGGAACTGTCACGGTAATCAACTATAGAAAACACTGAAAAAAAAATGGCTATTAGTTGAATTGTTAACACATCCTACTACAACGACTATATCTATAAGTTTGTTAATGTATCTTTAGGTGTAATGTTGACAAATATGTTCCGACGCATGAATGAAGTCTTGTATTAAAAACCTGAGATGTAGTATTTATGTCAAAAATTTAAATCCAGTACCCGGATTGTCTCTATTTGAAAGAAATGGATTTTAAAATTCACATTTTATTTTAATGAATAGTTACAATATGCCGCCCCAAACCACAAAATACAAGTAAACTTCACCCCACGGCCTTTTTAGTGGTACACCAAAATATCCTGTCAAAGGGCAATCGGCTGCATCAATCAATAATGAATCCATACGAAGGCGGGATGATTGCTCTGCGGTAAGCAAGAAGCCATAGAAAAAGGCATTCAGAATTTTGATCAGAGTGGTAGTACTATATTGATTAATAGAAGTAATTCTTATTAGTTCTATCTGGTTTTATTCTTATAAAACCAGCCTGCAAGACCCCCAAGGTAGCTTCTGTGGAAATCAATATGCTTATAATAATCAATAGGAATGATCAAATTATTTGCACTAATCCAATTTCTAAGAAATAATAAGGTTAAGTGTAATGTCTTCCTTTGTATTTTTGCGTAAAAAATCAAAATATAGGTATTTAGTACTTACATGACCTTCACAATGTCCAAATAAAGGTGCATCTTGAATAAAATAAATTTTCCTCCCCGTTTTTTAAATCATCTAGGTAGAGCTAGATTAACTAGCATTCAGCTATAATAATTTTAGCTGCATTAAGATTTCTGCATAAAATGAATGTAATGACAAACATGGATAAAATCAAAGCAACTTTAATGTAAAATAAACAAGCGATACCTACTCATCGTAACGACATTGTTATATTTCACGATTATCACGGTTTTTGTACTGATAGACTCTATCACCTTGACTTGTCTTGCTATTGAGTGTTAGAAACGCATTTATAACTGAAATAACCATGAGATGTAAACATTTAATGTACACTTAATGGCAATAAAGGAATTTGAATTTGAATTTATATAATAGGTTGTGATTATGGTTGGTTTTGGCTTTGGCTTATGCTTAAGGCTCTTTTATATATTTTTGTTAATCTGAGTAATGCACGGGTTTGCTCATGTATCAATTAAAGATCGACCTACTTCTTACGTAAATGAAATTAAAGAAAATTATATGTGCCTAAAACACGGTTTAAGGTGGCTTTAAAAGTAATTTTATGTACTTATGTTTTACCATGGCGTAGTGTCAAATTTTGTCAGTTTTAATATTAAATAACGTAACGTGTTCTGTATTTTTTGCGTTTCCTCTTGACTCCAGACCAAGCCAGGTGTGACTAAGGCGCGAAGATAGAACAAGCTAGCCTAGAAGACACCTGTTCGCTCTAACTTTGAATGGATTCTGATTGTATTCAGGAAAGGTAATAACATCAACGCGAGCAGAGTGGCATTATTGAATTGCCAAAAAATACTGATCTTTCTTTTCAAATGAATTCGGGCCTTATTGCCTACGTATCAACTCAGAATTTGGAAGAGATCTAGTACCGTGTTCTTTTTAATTAGTTTCCCTAGCTCCTGGCCTATACGGGATGAGCGTGTATCTAAAACCATTACGTAACTAAGTTGCTTTGTTCCCGGCGCGGGCGCCGTTCTGAGACTAAACAAACCGCTACCAAGATTTATTGGTTCATTATTCTGCCATAACAGCTGTTATTGAGTACAAGTGTTTGTAATTAATATTTCAATAGGTTTTTAGTTTATTGTGTTGTTTATGTTTTGTTCATAATTATGTAGGTTCATATACAGTAAACGAGCGTTTAACAAGGATGATAAACAGTCTGTGTGAGGTCACAGTTTAGCTAAAGCTAGAAGGTATTTATGTTACAAAAATGTCACTTTTAAAAAGTAACTTTGTCAGACAAGGAGTGGCACCCTGTGTCAGAACAATCCCGCAACATTCATGACGGCACGAAGCCTACACATTTAAAAAAAAACTATTGCAAAATTCAACAGACTTGCCAATGTGTCGGTGGCCGAATGGTATAGGCATGCGCTCAAATAGCGTAAGACACAGGGTTCCATTCCTTGTCTGACACAGTTACTTTTAACAAGTACAATGATGTTATTAAGTTTCTTTAGTGACAAAACACTGTAAATACAAAAATATAATTATAAGGTATTTATGTCCAAAAAAATATTTAAGTGCTTAATTGGTTTTTTTGTGAAAGTTTTTACAGGTCTGTATTGTGTGGTGAGGCTTGATTGACTAGTTTTTTTGCTCTCGATAAAATACTTACAATAAAAACCTTTTGCTAGATACACAATAAAAAAAAATTAACTAACAAAAAGTATGTATCCTATTTCTAGGTTTAAGAAGTTACAAAAGATACGTCATCATAAATCAATAGATACGTCAAAATATATTATTAATTACAGTAATAAAATAATGCGTTTTACAGAATTTAAACAATATACATATTGTTGTAAAGAATAACGACTAATCCAAATTTAGTATAACTTTTTAGTTTTATTTTTAAAGCTAAAACATTTGAACGAAATACTTTATAACTCACGTTTCATCGCCAGAACAGCAACAACCAACATAAAAAAATCTCGCTTCATGATTATCAATTTCGATTTACGCCAAAAACACTGGCACAAAATGTTATTCAAAAGTGTTCAGCGTTGTCCATGCTACTTTCCCGCCTTTTTCATTCAAATGCGTTCGAAATTCGAATGTAGAGCGTTCCGAAACACCACAGAAGCGTCCTAATTGATTTGGGTATTTTTTTAAACGCGGCCGCGGCAAAGGCGTGTTGCCAGCACCAGTCACTCGTTAACTGTATGTTCCGAAACGGGACGCACTGTGGACTGTAAACATCACGCTTATTTTTAGAGGTCTCCATAATAGAGAGGAATGTCGTTTTATGGTGCAGCAACTTGGCTGTATAGAACAACGCCTTTGCGCTAGCGTTCACCGCAGGTAATTACCAATTCAAGTAATTCGGCTGAGAGCTAACACGTGCAATTTGACTAAATTAACATAAGTTTACTATGATTAGATACGTTTTACCTTTGGTGTGAAAACGGCACCTCTGTAGTTGGTCTTCTAACTTTGGCTTTTACAGTTTGTTTTCAAAACTTCAAAATCCTAATCAATTCAATGTTCATATTTGTGATATTGTTGGAAATTGATAATATTAGAGAATGTTGATATATAAAGGCTTCCAAACACGTGTGTAAAATTTTATAAAGTATGTTTGTTCCCAAATTTTCTCAAAAACAAGAAGCCATAGCGAAAGGATTTAATTTTAGCTCGATTAGGTTTTTTACAACTTAGGGTACAGTGTGGGCATTTCTTCAGAAAGTGTTCTTCGCGCCACCTTCGTGGCGAAAATTTATACTGATATTATTCAGATGAAAAAAATACTGCTTTAAAAAAACTATCAAACTGTAACATAATCTGTTAGAATCCTGAAAATCGGTTCATTATTCATGTAGATATTTAATATTGAAATTTCGTAAGCCACGAAAGTTACTCACCGTGACACGAAAGTTACGCAGCGTCTTTTTGGATAGATAATTCGGTAATAAAAGTATAAATTACTTGAAATATTATATATGTATGAGACAAATAGTCATGTGGTTAGGTATTACATATATGTATTTTTAATCATTCATGATGACACTAACATATAGTTTGTTACCTTCGACATTGCTACTATGTACCAAATTATTTATGAGTATCCGATATTTCGACACTGTTGCAAGTGCCATGATCACAGCGTAGGTACCTAAAACTGTTGCGAGTGAGCTGTTATTTGCAGACTTAATGGTCTACAATCCTTATAAGCCTTTTATTGTACTCATTTTCGGTATCACTGATCTCAAATTCACTGTTTACTCGCATTTGTTCTCGGCACACAACACTGACAGTATTTGTCAGCGATTGGATACTTTGTTAAATTTTACGGTTTCACTCATTCGAAGCAATGGTATTTTGACATTCGACAATTTAAAGCCATACTTACGATCGAATTTTTTGTATTTTGTAATTTAATCACTTCCTTGACCTATTTTGGTAAGTAGTCGCATTCTGTCGAAATTATCTGAGATTATAAAGGTAAGGGTAAGCTAAGGTACATAGTAGCAAATCTGTAGCAATCAATTCTTTACCCTCCAAAGTAGTGCCTCAAATTACATATAGGTAACCCTGCGTTTTAGTAGTTAGATATTTGCCGGCTATTATCAACTCATTTTAGGTAGGCTCAGTTATATTAGTTATATAGGGTAGGTCCTTTATAAACTTTACAAGCAATAAATTAGTCTTCCAGATATTTTTCTTGCCTGGAGTGAGACTATTTAGACTACTAGTTGCTGGATCATAGCTGTAAGAGCGTTCTAAATATGTCATTTTCTTATCCAATAAAGAATTGAACTATTTCTTTAGAATCTTTGAAAATAAACACCAGATGTCACGCGCTTATTGTCGAACCTTGGATGTTATAGTATCATTGTTAATTGTAGTTTTTTTCCCGTAAAGCAAACTCATGATTTGCAGTCTTTATCTAGTAGCCTCAAAGTAGACTCTTTTATCGGTCTAGTGGACAAATTTCCAGCTTTAGACCAGGCTCAAATTTTAGCCATGCCACTTGTTTGAATAAATTAAGACGACTGGCATAACTGCCATCATTCTCATTTGTGGCAAAGAATTATTTTCAAGGTTTGCTTTTGTGATATTCATTATTTTCTCATATAAACTACACAAATTGGGCTAATTACGAATAATGCACGCAAATAATTAATTAATGAGTATGCTTTATAGAGTAACATATTGTGATTACTTTATCTAATTAGTATATAGATTAGGCAATTCAAAGCCGAATGAAAATCAAGATTTAAGATGTCATGTTCTATACATTTTTCTAGTAAGCTACATTATTTCTATAAATCAAATCTGTGCCTCTGGAAACTGTATAAGTAGAAGAATTCTAGTTTGAAACGTTAAGGCGGTTATTTTAACTGTATTTACAAACCATAAAATATAAATTCTAGTGAGATCAGTACACTTTGACAACCTTTCGTGGTATGATTTGTAACTTTCATGGGCAATTTACCACGAAAGTTGTGCCACGCAAGTGACGAAAATTTTACATTTTCAGAAATATTAAATTAAGTAAATAACATTTATGTAATCTAATCAGCTCAAATGAATCTTGACTATGAGTTTCATGATTCAATAGTAGACATTTATTCCCAACGTTGACTTATAATCTTAAAACATTACCCATGAAGGGTCACATGAACTAGGGTCTGAAGAAAAAAAATAAAAATCAAGGAGCTGTATTAGCTATATCATAGCTATGAGATATTTATTTGTCTACTATTAGTAATTTGACAGGTCTGAAGTTTCTGCGGACCTATGGTTTGTGTCGATAGGTTGAACCTTTTTGAAATTATGAGCAATTATGTGTCACATTTTCGAAAATGGTAAAATCGAGTGACCGACACAAAATTAAGTATGTTAAATTTAAATCTAAAGACGGATTTTTTCCCCCTCGATATAACGAATCCTGACTTAGTATCCAATTTTTAAAAATATGTTATGTTAATATAATGTTAAAGCCCAACAAGATAGAAGTGTTTAAACTGAGCGCCAACTCGGTGTGACGCGCGAAGAACAGCAGTTTTACTCCCGATTCCGATAGTAAAATATTTTTTCCTACAAAACTACAAACATAATAACACATTTTAAAGTGAATTCATAGAGTTAGATACATGATAAAACATACAAAATTTATTCGTTTATTAAACATTAAATAAATTTGGAATTACGAGGGTCAAACTGAAAGTTCTTAGAACTGGCCACTTATAAACAATATAATAAAAAAAAATCTAAAATTTAAAAATAGAACTCTTTGCCAATATTACTGAGTATATATTTCATTCATTTGTCATTTGTTTTACGATTTGGCGGCAAATTGAAAATTGTCTGTGTCACGTCAACATGAATTTAACACGAGAAAATTTTCGTGCAATGATTTTTTATGACTTTCGATGTCATTTAAGTCAACAAGAAAGTTATGATAGACTACGATTGGCCTTTCACGATGAAGCCCCATCTCGTGCGACTGTTTACAACTGGTTTAATGAGTTTAAACGTGGTCGCACTAATCTCACTGATGATGTACGTGAGGGACGGCCTTCTACGGCGACGACTGAAAATAACATCTGTGTTGTGCGGCGTATGATAGAGACTGACAAAATAAACTTTAAAAAAAAGTAAAAACCGACTTCAAAACCAAAATGCACTAAAAAGTCTTAAATAAACTCTTCACCATTGAAAGGAAAGGAATCCGTTTTAGGCAAACAATTTCTTTTTGGAGTCGGTGCCATCACTTTGACCATCAAGCATCAACTATCACAGCACCGACTCCAAAAAGAAATTGTTTGCCTAAAACGGATTCCTTTCCTTTCAATGGTGAAGAGTTTATTTAAGACTTTTTAGTGCATTTTGGTTTTGAAGTCGGTTTTTACTTTTTTTTAAAGTTTATTTTATTTCTTTATTTTTAGTGATTACATAAAGGGGGGGGGGGAGTTGCACCTTGTGATTTTATTTTTTACGAAGCTACAAATTAACTATCATAAGTTTCGTCACTATTATTACTGAACTCCTAGGCGTTAAGGAGTTCCACCATCAGCTCAGCCCCACAAAATGTTGACTATCAGACGTAACAACACGTCAACATTAAGATTCTAGTAAAGAAACACTATACATGCCTTTAAAATTTGAGGGTTTCCCTCGAATACACCAAGATCCCATCATCATATCCCAAAATGAAAAAAATGGGACCAACTAGAAGGTATACCCTCTAAGTAGGTGAAAAAATTTTTCGATTCGGTCGACAAACGACTGAGATATGAGGTAACATACATACAAAAAAAAAATAATGATAAAAAAAAAAACATACAGTCGAATTGATAACCTCCTCCTTTTTTGAAGTCGGTTAAAAAGAGTGACCTATCAGCAGATTCGGACAAGCTTAGGCATCGGTATGAGTCAAGTGCACAAAATCCTCCACGAACATTTAGCGGTCAGGAAGCTTTGCGCCCGGTGGATACCTCATAATTTGACTA
The DNA here is from genome assembly GCA_963924145.1 of Pyrausta purpuralis. NCBI lineage: Eukaryota > Metazoa > Arthropoda > Insecta > Lepidoptera > Crambidae > Pyrausta > Pyrausta purpuralis. The sequence goes on from OZ001664.1 coordinate 13,949,431, forward strand.
AGGCTCAAAAACTCCATCGTGTGGATTGGCGCCGTAAAATGATTGAAAGATTTAACGGAGGTGACTCAAATGCTGTGTTCGACATACTAACAGGTGACGAAAGCTGGATTTACTGTTATGATCCTGAAACCAAAAGACAATCTGCTCAGTGGGTGTTTCCTTTCGAGGAGTTACCAACTAAAGTGAAGAGAGATCGAAGTGCGGGAAAAAAAATGGTGGCCTCGTTCTTTGGAAGGATAGGTCATTTCGCAACAATTGTGTTAGAGGATCAAAAAACAGTTTCTGCAGAATGGTACACTACCAATTGTTTGCCACTTGTCTTGGAAAAAGTTCGAGAGAAACGACCTCGCAGTAGGATCCTCCTTCACCACGACAACGCCTCGTCGCACACCGCCAAGCGAACGATCGACTATTTGGCGACATCAAACGTTGAATTACTGGGTCACCCGCCGTATAGCCCCGACCTCGCGCCTTGTGATTTTTATTTATTTCCAAAAATTAAAGAAAAACTTAAAGGAAAGCGGTTTATGAATGCTGAAGAAGCGGTGGCTGCGTATCGCGATGCCATTGAAGAGACCCCTAAGGACGAGTGGGCAAAGTGCTTTTCCCAGTGGTTCCATCGCATGCAGCGGTGTATTGACGTCAATGGACAATATTTTGAAAAGATATAATAAAACTAATAACTGGCTAATGTAATCAGTTTTTGATTTTCTAAGAACTTTCAGTTTGACCCTCGTACAAACGTGTGACCATCAAAAACGGTGCTCAAATAATGGCCCAGTGTAAGTTTTTTCAAGATCAGTCCAATTGTTATTGAGTCCAGTAGTCCACAATTATAATTTAAAAATTGGACCACCTTCAAAAATCTGAATAAAAGCTAAAAATAACGCATTTGCCCTCTACTTAGGAGAAATTTGGTTACCTACACCAATCAACTCCAAATGAGTTTGTTTGTTGCACCGACTCCAAATGAGTTTGTTTCTCCTAAGTAGAGGGCAAATGCGTTATTTTAAGCTTATTACGTAAATTTTTCTCCCTTGTTGTACCCACTTCAGTATCCGTTGGGAACTCAACTCTCGAAGTTGTCGACGAGTATTTCTACCTGGGACGTCCAACTTTGAGAAAGAGGTCAATCGACGAATCCAACTCGGCTGGGCAGCGTTCGGGAAATCGCAAGAGTCTTCTCATCTTAACTACCTCAGTGTCTGAAGGCGAAAGATTTCAACCAGTGTGTGTTACCAGTGATGACATACGGTTCCAAAACATGGTCTCTAACTATGGGCCTTATAAAGAAGCCCAAAATCACACAAAGAGCGATGGAGAGGGCTATCCTGGGTGCTTCTCTACGTGATCGAATCAGAAATGAAGAGATAGGTAGAAGAACTAAGGTAACGGACATAGCCGTGAGAATCAGTGAGCTCAAGTGGCAATGGGCAGGGCACATAGCGCGAAGAACTGATGGCCGTTGGGGCAGGAAAGTTCTAGATTGGAGACCCTTCGACCAAAGACGCAGCGTAGGACGTTCACCAACAAGGTGGACAGATGACGTTGTAAATATCGCAGGATCAAACTGGATGCAGACTGCTAGTGATCGGTCGCTTTGGAAAGCCGTGGGGGTGGCCTATGTTCAGCAGATGATAATGATGATGATGAGGTAAATTTTTAAGATGGTTTTATTTTTAAAATATATTTTCGAGTCAGGATCCAAGGTTACTACTTTTTTAATGATGCCAACATTATATTTGAGATTCTCATCACTTTTTGATTTCCTACGAGATAAATGTTAAGTCATGTAAAACAACATACTTTGTTTTTTTTTTATCTTAAACTTACTAGATCATTCTAACATTAAGTGGTTGTTAAAATAATTTATGATCCATCTTTACAAAATGGTGGAGGCGTATTGTTCTTTATCTATCTACTTAATTTTTATTCACTTTTAATGTGATGTTATTTTTAATTTTTTCATTGTCCGTTACCCTTCTTAAAATCAAAGGGGAGATTTGCCAAATATTAGGTATGTGGTCCACTATCTATCAAAGAGCTATTTATAATTTTATTTAAATGAAGAAAAAGTCAATGGGTATGTTTAATTTTTAATACTTATACTATTACAAAATACCTAAGTCACGGATGTTAATACCTATGTTTTTATGGGAGACGCCCCCGTCATAATCATTGTCAGGCCAAGGAAGAAAATTCCTAAGCTTGAAACCACGACCTTTGGTGTGTTGTCTGGCGCATATTTTTAGGGTTCCGTAGCCGAATGGCAAAAAACGGAACCCTCATTAGGGTTCGGTAGCCGAATGGCAAAAAACGGAACCCTTATAGTTTCGTCAAGTCTGTCTGTCTGTCTGTCCGTCCGTATGTCAGCCATTTTATTCTGTAACTATAAGCATCACACCGTTGAAATTTGGTAGGAAGATGTATCCTGTTAACCGCTTTACGATTCTTATATAAAAACTAAAAAATAATCATTTAATTGGGGGCTCCTATACATGAAACTCCAACAAAAAAAGTCAAACCTATGCGTGTGGGGTACCTATGGTACCTAGGTCTTTTAAAATGACATAGAGGTTCTTCAAACAATTTTCTTTTAAAGTCTAACGTTTCATAGCTAAACGTTTCCAAAGTGGTAAAATGGGCGTCCCTCCCAATCTAATTTCTTAACAAAGCGAGTGTAAATTTTGAAAAAAATACATAATGTAGATCTTCATAAATACTTTCAACGAAAATAGGTTCGGACGGGATCCTATAAGAAGTTTTTGAGATATAGCACATTCTCAACAACCGCAAACATAACTTTGTACTTCATACAAACACTATGAAAAACAAAGTTATATTTGCTGTCAACAAAATATTTTGGTATTTTATTTATTTATTTAAAGACTTTATTGCACAAATCATAGTGTACAAAGGTGGACTTAATGCTCAAAGCATTCTCTGCCAGTCAAACCTTTAGGTCATGCAAAGAGATGGCAATGGGTGCAGCGAAAAGAAATTATAAGAAAACCAACAAAATAGTAACAGTTGCTAATATTTATAGTAACAAATAAACGTACTTTAATTGCTGTAAATTATTTTATATTCAATAAATATACTTAAACTTACACAAAATAAATACAATATATAAAAAAATATACATAAATAATACACATAATAAATAAGTATTATTTTGCAATTATCTGTTCTTTAAGAAATTGTCGGACTTTCCTCTTGAATGATACCTTCGACTCAGCCCTCCTGACATCCAAAGGAAGAGAGTTCCATAGTCGTGTCGCCGTTACTGAAAATGACTTGGAGACGTACGTGGAGCGGTGTGCCAGTGTGCCTAGCCGGAGATTATCGGAGGAACGGAGAGACCGATCGTGAGTTTGGCATAAAAACGGGAACATATCTTTAAGATAAGAAGGCGACGAGGGGTTATTAAGAATAGCATGTAAAATGCAAAGGATTCGAGAGTCTCTACGTTGACGGATAGGGAGCCAGTTAAGCTGTGCTCTAAAACTGGAGACATGGTCATAATTACGGAGGCCGAAGATGAACCTGATGCAATTGTTGAGGAGACGTTCAAGCTTGTCGATAAGGGCTTTAGTAAGATTGGTGCGGCAAGAGTCTGCGTAGTCTATGATAGGGATGACAAGAGTTTGCATAAGCAGAAGCTTCGTCTTAAATGGGAGAAAGAATTTAAAGCGGTAGAGACTTCTCAGACAGACTTATTTTACTAAGTGGAAGTAAGTGGATTCCCTAATTCAGTTACCTAAAGTTGGCACGGAACCCTCAGTGCACGAGTCCGACTCGCACTTGGCCGGTTTTATTTATTTATTATAACGTAGTGGTATTTTTACCAGTAATATGTTATAGCATTATATTGCTTTGAAAGCTCTGCAATATCTACAATTTAGTGTAAGTATTTACACGCGTACTGTCGAGGTCCCACTCGTCTTACTACCTTAAGAGTTAAAACGTCTTGAATCTCTTGTCATATTTTGTGTGAAATAATATATTGATTTAAATTTAATATATTAATTAATAGATTGTTATACTAGGGGAGAATGTGACCCATTTGCTTTCACCCGTGTTAAACATACTATTTTTCATTTCCACTGTGGGGAAAAATTAATAAATTTAGCTGTGTGATTGTTATGCGATGATGAGATATTATGTTGTTTGGCGGGAGATGAAACCTCAAGTTTTTACATCACATATCAGTTTGTTTACTGTTGTAATACGAGGGTCAAACTGAAAGTTCTTAGAAAATCAACAACTGATTACATTAGCCAGTTATCAGTTTTATTATATCTTTTCAAAATATTGTCCATTGACGTCAATACACCGCTGCATGCGATGGAACCACTGGGAAAAGCACTTTGCCCACTCGTCCTTAGGGGTCTCTTCAATGGCATCGCGATACGCAGCCACCGCTTCTTCAGCATTCATAAACCGCTTTCCTTTAAGTTTTTCTTTAATTTTTGGAAATAAATAAAAATCACAAGGCGCGAGGTCGGGGCTATACGGCGGGTGACCCAGTAATTCAACGTTTGATGTCGCCAAATAGTCGATCGTTCGCTTGGCGGTGTGCGACGAGGCGTTGTCGTGGTGAAGGAGGATCCTACTGCGAGGTCGTTTCTCTCGAACTTTTTCCAAGACAAGTGGCAAACAATTGGTAGTGTACCATTCTGCAAAAACTGTTTTTTGATCCTCTAACACAATTGTTGCGAAATGACCTATCCTTCCAAAGAACGAGGCCACCATTTTTTTCCCGCACTTCGATCTCTCTTCACTTTAGTTGGCAACTCCTCGAAAGGAAACACTCACTGAGCAGATTGTCTTTTGGTTTCAGGATCATAACAGTAAATCCAGCTTTCGTCACCTGTTAGTATGTCGGAGACAGCATTTGAGTCACCTCCGTTAAATCTTTCAATCATTTTACGGCACCAATCCACACGATGGAGTTTTTGAGCCTTAGTCAAATTATGAGGTATCCACCGGGCGCAAAGCTTCCTGACCGCTAAATGTTCGTGGAGGATTTTGTGCACTTGACTCATACCGATGCCTAAGCTTGTCCGAATCTGCTGATAGGTCACTCTTTTGTCAGTCTCTATCATACACCGCACAACACAGATGTTATTTTCAGTCGTCGCCGTAGAAGGCCGTCCCTCACGTACATCATCAGTGAGATTAGTGCGACCACGTTTAAACTCATTAAACCAGTTGTAAACAGTCGCACGAGATGGGGCTTCATCGTGAAAGGCCAATCGTAGTCTATCATAACTTTCTTGTTGACTTAAATGACATCGAAAGTCATAAAAAATCATTGCACGAAAATTTTCTCGTGTTAAATTCATGTTGACGTGACACAGACAATTTTCAATTTGCCGCCAAATCGTAAAACAAATGACAAATGAATGAAATATATACTCAGTAATATTGGCAAAGAGTTCTATTTTCAAATTTTAGAATTTTTTTTTTATTATATTGTTTATAAGTGGCCAGTTCTAAGAACTTTCAGTTTGACCCTCGTACATAAAACACACGATTAGAAGAACAGTAACGGCACGGAAGACAACAGAGTACATAATACCTGTACGATATCAAGTATATCAAATTATTTAAAAAAAAATTGATCGACCTTAACCTTGTCACCAAAACTACCACAGGTTATGTCAAATTCCAGGTTCAATTTTCCTCTAGGAGATAATTCCAGCTAAAGGTGGGTGTCAGTAAGAAGATTAATGAACAACAAAATCGCGACAAGTCGCCTCCGCCTGCTTAATAATCTGTGAATTAATCGATCAACCTAAAAAAATATATTGTCAACGACAAGCAAAATGTAACAATTTAAAAAGAAAAAAGTGTCACTATGTATGGCGGGCAACCGAATATTTTATGTGTAGAGTTTAAATTGTTAAAAATTAGACCAACAGTATTATTCTAAATCAGTGACCATAATAAACACGCTTTTAATGTTAAGGTAATCTCAAAAATATGGAAAGCTTTTTATTTAAAAAATATGATGTGACTTAATTATCTTAACTCCGTGTCTGATCGTAGCAATAAAAACTAAATTACTTTCCACCCTAGGGATGGAAAAGCTATTTTCCACCCGTCTATCTTCACATGAAAGTATAATTATCCGAAAAGAAGAAATGAAAACGATTTTACTTTGATATTAGTTATATGGGCATCAGGGTGCTCAAGTATTTGTTTAGAATAATAAAAATAATAATCCCCCGAGCCGATTTAGACCACATTGGGGGGCGGTTTGGCGCGGGATACATTATAGTGCACAAGTGTGTGCGCAAACACAGGTGCACTCTCTATTCCTCTCACTCTCATAGCTCGATGGGGCAGCAATCTAACACGACCGGAGAGAGATCAGGCGCAGGACCAAGGACACGGGGGTGTAAAGCCGCCAACTGCCATACTCCAGGCTACGCTAAGAATTTCTGAACAGAAAGACTGTACCGTTGTACATGTTTTATGTGTAATAAATTGAGTACCTTAATATATTTAGTATTCATCGGATCCACATTAACATTTTCATCACATTATCTTTGTTTTTCCATGCTTTCATCCAAAGATTGCTGGTTCGTTTGCTGTAAACACGAACTTAAGAGTTAATCATAGATTCTATCTACCATAACGCAGTTCGTATTTTCTCCCTAAAAAGTCGTACTGTAGACATTAAACTATAGGCATTACCTGCCTTTCTACTCTTCTTATTACTATTACTCTGTATTTTTGGATTATTGATGTTTTCTAATCCTTTTTGAACAATATTTATTGTGAATCTAAAAATGTCAAACTTTCAAAGCTCTGTTATTCTACTTTTCTGTACATAATACTGTAAAAATAGCTGTGTTTTACCTTTGTTTGCAATTTTCCTTTAATTTGCATTGGGTGATGATTCATTTTCCTGTTTATTTATATATATTGCTTGATTTCTGAAATATTTTTATCTTTATTGACATGGTTGTTATGACAATATCTTTCAAAGTCTGACAACTTCTATCAAAGTTTATTACTTTTTCGGGTTTAATCCTCTGTAAACCACCAGTATTCATGTTCTATTTTTGAACCTACCTCGATCTAAATTTGAACGGCCCCGGCCCCCTATATAAGCATTAATTTTTTTCATTCATTTCATTCGATTCCGAGTTCTAAGCTCGAACAGTTCTATTATACTCCAATAAATAAATACTCTACATCTTCCCTCAAGAAGTCTTGAAGAACCGCCGGTGACTACTGAAACACCTCCTCACGCTAGGGGAGGGACCGGACACCGGAGGAGTATCCAAGCACATTGACTGCAGTAACACCTCCTCGCTCTAGGGGAGGGACCTGTCTCCTTCTCGGAAGAGGATCCGAGACCAAGTACTTCTGGCACTCCAACTGATCATATCATTTTCTATATAGTGCCCGTTACCCTCATTACTGCACATCGGCGTCTCTGCTCTTCACGGCGCCTGTCACCGCTGCACATCGGCGTCACTGCTCTTCACGGCGCCTGTCACCGCTGCACATCGGCGTCACTGCTCTTCACAGCGCCTGTCACCGCTGCACATCGGCGTCGCTGCTACCTCCGCTGTGTCGGCCCTGCACTCCGACGCCGCCCTTTGCTGCCCCAGGACAATACTTTTTGAAGATTTGAAGATACTTACTCACGCCCACTGCACTTTACTTACATTCATACAGACATCACCTCATCTCATTTTTCGGTACTGTATTCTTTTTGTTGTAATATAAATTCTATTCCCTCTTCTACCTCTTTCTTTTACCTTCTTCTACTTCTCCACATTTGTCGCTTCACGACAAGACCCAGGTATATAGTTTTGGTCCGACCCGGGGATCAAACCCGGTACCTCTGGCGCAGCCGTCGCTTTAAGGTGCGACCCTCTTACCGCTGCGCCACCGAGGCAGTTTTTTAAAATCTACTATAATTCACCACACCATCATTCATGGTATTTTGAATAGCTCAGCTATCGCTTACTTAATAGATAGACATCATCCCTAAGTTAGGCTGATGAAACAGCAACGTGTTTTGTCTCCCCGCTTAAATAAATCGCGTCTTATTACTAAAAGAACGGCATTAAAAGGCAAGGGTTGGGAGAGCTGCGTTGCTTAATCGTCTGTTTGAACGCATTAATGGATTAATCGAGATGCGATGCTTGCTAAGTAAACGGTAAGCCTAAGCTTGAATTTGCAAATTTGTTGTTTGATTGTGCATTCATTGTTCTAAAACAAAGCTGTCTTTCAACTCCATCGCTGCCCGTGATTAGAGAATTACTTTACTGTATCTAAAGAAAATTATTTCCCGTTTCAGCACATTTTGTGATAAGATAATGTTTTTTAATAGGTACGTAGGTATGTAAAACAAAATGTGTATAATTTGACTGCTGTTACGAAAATTGGCCACCCAGAAAATAAATGAATAAGAAGAATACCGTGTCAGCCCGGGTGGTTGTTTTTCATTCCATCAATATCGCGTAGGCATACCAGTGGCCAACATACCGAACACAAATTCGTATGATATTTTGTAAAACCACTTGTTTGATTAGTAAAATAATAACGTCATATACGAGTATCACTACTAGTCTTCTATTGCGAAACGAACCAGCGACATAAGGATTATTAACGAACACTCAGCATGAAAACGTAAAAATTGCTTTTGACAAAGGAAACTGTAGAAATCTGGATAATAATGCCCACTTTACTATGGACGATTCTTTTATATTTGCTTATTTTGTTTGTCTGCAAAACTCCTTGTCAAATGTTTGTCTGCTGCTTAAGGTGTTTACCCACAATCACGGGTGACCAAAAGGATACTAAACTGAAAGGGAAATTGTTTTCCCTCCAGCTTTGCCTGATTTCCCCGAATTATCCGCTTTTACCTTTATTCGGAATGTTATTACTGGTAAAAAAGAGTCCTCAACACACTTATACATTATTTACATGCGACTAAAATACGTAAGAAGTGGAAATCCTGAATTAATACTAATGAGTACTACTTTGAACATGTAAAGGTGTTTTTATGGGACCGATTCTTCTGTTTATAAAATACCGACTGAAAAAAATGTAAGTAAGAAAAAGTTAAGTGATTCTGGTGCTCCACCCCCTAGGATAAATACATTATGTTATATTTTTTCAAACACCGATGACATCATGTGGGACGCGATAGCAATTTAAAGGCTATTTTTGGAGGTTAAATAAATCAACCCGAGCGCCATTCGTTCAATATTATGCTGCCCTTTTTACTAATTTTAAATTATACTTAGTTAATACGAATTTTATTTTGGTTGGATTCAACCTAACAGGCTAATACGCACGTAACTATACGAAAGATAATTTTGTTTTAAGAATTACTGAACTCGCATAACCGAAAAAAATGATTGAATTGTATGATTTATCCGGCAAATCAATGCTAAATCAAAGTGGTATGGTGTGAGAGTAAAAATCCTGTCAACTAAACAATGCCATATTATACCGTGGGATGTCGTCGACCTAACAAAAGTTTTGAACTTGACAAAACATACTGACATATGACATAAATCATATGGCAAGCGGACGTCATGACTCATGAAGTTAATGACTTCTTCGTTATATTTTAATTTGCTCTTATTTCACGCAACACGGTGGGTATGTCGTGGCCAAATCGCTGAATTGATCATTTCATGAAATGGTTGACCATTTCGTGAAGTGTTCACGTTTCATGAAGTTGCCAACTAATGGTAACCAAATTGTTAAACGATAAACGTTTAGCGATTTGGTCACCCACGTTTGACCATATCGTGAAAGTAGGGTAAACATAAAATATTTAATGAAAACTTAGAACAATTTTGTTACGTACTTGTTTATTTTTAGTTGTTTAAATTTACTATGGAATATTGAAATAAATTTAAAATAATTATTACAAACTTACTTAATCTAAAAAGACACATGGACGAACGCGCTCACACGCACTGAACCACACGTGACATCTTAGGCGCGCACTAGAGTTGTATAGGTATCTCAAGTTTTTGGTAGGAATGTTTCTTTACCTGAGTCTTAATCACATACTTACTAATTAGGTAACTCTTATATTATTTATAAAAAATATACGTAACATAACATTAACTAATGTTGAAAAAAAAGGTAGGTACATAAGTAAGTTTAATAACGAATTATTCTCGTTTTTGCTGTGAGAAAATACGTCTTCGCTTACAAGGGCCGCCATCTTGACACATACAAAGCGCTTAGGCGCTTTCAGCGCCTCTACCGGTAGTCAATGAAACAATTTCACGATATGATCGATTAGGATTGATTATTTCATGAAATAGCAGTGTGTCCAGCTGGCCCTATCGTCAAACAATTTCTTATCATTGATCTGGCCTGGGCACATCATGATATGGCCAATGGACAGTGAAATATTTAATGAAATGCAACCATTTCATTAAATGGCCGATCATTTCATGAAATGGGCAATTCCACGATGCGGCTACGACAGGTATAAGAGTAACTTTCGTATTAACGTGTTACTCTAGCTAGAACATGGTAAAATGTAAAATTGATACACTCTCAGAGAATTAGCGATTTATGCTTAGGCTAACATTGATTCTCGTTTGGTCGAATTTACTCTAAGTCGATGAATCTGCTCGTGAGAACGTACCCGTATCTACCTTTGAGATTAATCATTTCCTGGCAGTAAGCAATATTTGCGCTGAATAACTGAAGTAAGTAATTATTGGAAATATTAGGAGAGTGCTTTTTATTATCTTTTTGCCTTATTGTTCCGAATACGTAGCGTAATAATGAGAAATCAATTTAATCCAAGGTTTTTTAACGACTCTCAGAGATTTCAATTAGAATAATTAAAATGTGAGTGTGGCATTATAGCTCAAACGAACGAGTACCTTATATTCAAGAATTTGATGGATGACTTTGTATTATTTAAAATCCTTAAGCAAACAAATCTCATAAAAATATATAAACATATCTCATAAATGTTATAGTAGTTTAGGCTGCTTGTTTTGGTTTTCTATAAATTCTATATCCGACTTTACTCAATACTTTTTTTACGAGGCTATTCTTCATGGAAGGCACGAAAAAAATTGCTTGCGTTTACGACAAATGGCTCATGGTCGTGAAAAGTACCTATATTGAAAAATAAGCGCGAATATTTGATATAGAAGATTTTTCCTTTAAGCTTATTGAAAGAATACTTAAGCAGTTTGATACCATCAAAACAGATCCTATCAAGGTTTTAAGATGTTTGAGTACGTATTCACTTTGAGATTTTTTGTTACATGTTTTTCCAATGTTTTCTTACATCGTATTATGTAAATGGTATTTTATGGGGGTATTTAGAAAATCGATTTTTATTTCTTTTGAAAAGTATTTTTGATTTTTAAGCTTTGTTCACTTAATATTTAAGAGAGAAAATAATCATGTAAAACTGAAATTTTAAAAGTTGTGGATTTTGTTGTAATAATAAAAACACGTCTCTCACGTAAGTTTGATGACTTCCAGCCTCCCGAACAAGCCGGATTCCGATGAGGCTATAGCGTTAAAGACCACATCCATATGCTTAGGAAAATTAAACATAAGTTCGAGGAGTATAATATGCTTATATGCTTAGCGTTTGTGGACTATATGAAGGCCTTTGATCCTATCGAAACTTGAGCGGTGCTCCGGTCTCTTCAGCGGTGCTACTTAGACTTTATATATATAGAGGTATTAAAGTGTCTGTATAACAACGCCACCATGTCAGTCCGAGTACAGGAAGAGATTACAAGGGCGAGACCACTGCAAGAAGGTGTAAGACAGGGAGAAGTTATATCTCTGAAACTGTTTACAGCGGCATCGAAAGACGCTTTTAAACTCAAGAAACCATTCAGCTAAGAAATGGAAAGGATTCGGCATCAACGTCAATGACGAGTACACACCTCCGTGTGATGACACCTCTGCTTTGCCAATGATATAGTCGTTGTGGAAAAGATGCTGGACGACTCTGGCACTATGCTCGAAGACATTGACTGAGTCTTCCAACAAGTGGGTCTTAAAATAAATATGGAAAAGATGAAAATCATGTCGATCTCCCTTGTTGTAACCACATCAGTATCTGTTAGGAACACAATTCTCGAAGTTGTCGACGAGTATCTACCTGGGACAAGTAATCCAAATAGGTAGGCCCAACTTTGAGAAAGAGGTCAATCGACGAATCGGACTCGGCTGGACCGCGTTCGTTCGGAAATTGCGCAAGAGCGTTTTCTCGTCTCAATCATCTCAGTGTTTGAAGACGAAAGTCTTCAACTACTGTGTGTTACATACCAGTGATGACATATGATCCGAAACATAGTATGTTACTATGAGCCCTATAAGGAAGCTATAAACTTACACAGCGAGCAATGGAGAGGGCTATAAATTCTCTACGAGATCGAATAAAAAATGAGGAGATACGTAGGTAACGGACATAGCCCTGAGAATCAGTAAGCTCAAGTGGCAATGGCCTGGGTACATAGCGCAAAGAACAGATGTCCGTTGGGCAAAAAGGTCTGCATTGGAGACCCTTCGACCACAGACGCAGCGTAGAACGTTCGCCGACTAGACGGATGACCTTGTAAAGATTGCTGGACCAAACTAGATACAGACCGCTTGTGATCGATCACTGTGAAAAACTGTAGGGGAGGCCTATGTTCAGCAGTGGACGTTCTTAGGCTGAAAATGATGATGAATCATCTCCATAACATGTATCTACAACGTTCGTCAAAGTATATATAATATATGTTAGATATTTTGGTATAATATATGTATGAATTATTGATGTATTCATTTTATTGCATAAAACTAAGTACGTATCTATTATTTATGTAGACAGTTTTTATACATATATTTTTTTTCTTTGTCGCACCGCCCACAATCATTTCTGCTTAGCCCAAAGGCATGACTGGTAGAAAACGCCATATAGCGTTTAGTCCACCTTTTGTACAAAATTTTATAATTGTGCAATAAAGTATAAATAAATAAAAACAATGTTTATCAAATGGAAAGAGCAAAAATATACTAACAACTAAGCTCCAAAGAAAACGTTTACACTAAAAATGAAAAACGTTTCCACGATTTCTACGAACGTTCGCTCCAACTTGTATTCTCATTACAACCGTAAAGTCTGTGGAAGCCGAATTCGATTAAACGAACAATTGTCCTGCAAAATGAGGGTTCGACCTTCACCGTGTTATTACTTCGGGAATCAATTTAGTTCGCGCGCTGATTAAATTTTAAATGTCGCAGCCAACTACTAGTAATATCTCTAACCGACATCTGCGCTGGCGGTTACCGAACGCCGTGCTATGGACGGCTAGGGCTGCCTGTTTTATTTAAACACTTCATGCACAAACAAAGGGTACATATGGCGGGCTTAATGCTAAAAGCATTCTCTACCAGTCAACCATAGATCTATACAGAGTAAATGCTGGCGGCGCGAAGGAAGTGATAAAAGGGCAAGAGTGAGAGCTTGACTGCGATTCGGAAGGGTTAAAACTACAACTGCCTGTTGTCACAGCATTGCATTGCAGCTTCATCTTTTGGTTCCTGTGTTCAAGCGATAAAATAAAAGGACACCAATCATTAACATTACTCTGATCTCAAAGTAAGTAGCTAATGCACTTGTCTTATGGACAGACACAACGATGGTACCACAATACCCAGACCCGTGACAATATAGAAAATTTTGATTTCTATATTGACCCGACCGGGAATCGAATCCGGGATCTCGAAGCAGCGACGTCTTGAAACCCAGCGTGCTGAACCACTACAGCACGGAGGTCGTCTATTACTTACATTTGAAAGTAGTATGGCGACAGAAACTTGGTTTATCCACAACAAATCAATGATTGATATAGACAAATAAATACCTTTATTCTCAATTAATTTTAATTCAAAATTAAATGAATCGTAAGAAGTAACATCTGACTACAAATACTGCAAAAAACATAAGCTAATACCTAACAATTAGCAGGTTAACTTTTTTAAAACTATTTATATTAATAATCAAATCATACCTATTTCTTATAGCTCAAGATATTCCTTAACAATTTTCTGATTCCATGCTAATTTGAGTTTACACTCCCAAAACTGGCAACCCTAGGGACACATTAAGCTCCGTTCGAGATTATAACTTTGTTACGGCGGAACTTTCAGCCGATAGTTACCGATGTCAAATAGATACGGGCTTACACCTGCGTTCTGAGAACAATAACGAGAGGCCATTTAAAAATAATGCTATTGCAAGGAAATTGAATGAACAACAGTGGACATTGAACTCTTGGATTGCGAAATATGCATGTATTTGTTAATGTGGTTGTGATGGGTGTGCACTGTACGTACATTTTTGACTGAAAAACTTATCAAAAGGCTATGCATGTTATTTATAACATCTGATGAGAGCATAGTTAAATTAGAATAAAATCAATAAAACTAATGTAATTTTAAATTCGCTTGTTTATACAAAAGACGCACCCAAAGATGCACGAAGAATGTTATCATTATGAATACTCATTTTGTATTTGTTTTATATTATACATCTATATGTATAATATAAAACAAATACATACAGCCTATGCTGTTGTCTTGTTCGGCGACAAGCGACTCAGGGGTGGCTGTACAAACGAACTGATGCCAATTTTTTTTTATGGAAAAAAAACAAAAAATAAATTTCTTAATAGCTTAGTGAGCGAGTCAAAACTACCAACACCTAGTTGCCTCTTCGTAGCTTACTTGCTACGGCGTAATATTTCGTAGATAGGCGCGAAAAACGCGCGAAGGTGCGAGTATCCTCATTCGTGTTGAGTTTTTTTTAATGTTGGTAAAAGGTTTTCTTTTATAAATCTTGCAAATAATTTAAAGAAAATATTTTTGTAGAACAAGCATAACTCATATTATCATCCTGAGTTGGATGTCACGGACCAAAACAACACCCTGTATTGTTTACTAGCGGTCCCCCGCGACTTCGTCCGCGCGTTTTAAGTTTGCTCCCTCCCCTCCCGTCGCAGCGTCATGTTTTATATCCTAAAGCCTTTCTCGATAAATAAGTTATCCAACACAGAAATATTTTTTCAAATCGGTCCAGCAGTTCCTGAGATAAGCGCGTTCAAATAAACAAACTCTTCAGCTTTATAATATACTAGCGGTCCCCCGCGGCTTCGTCCGCGCGTTTTGAGTTTGCTCTCTCCCCTCCCGTCGCAGTGTGATGTTTTATATCGTAAAACCTTTCTCTTTCAACACAAAAATATTTTTTCAAATCGGTCCAGCAGTTCCTAAGATAAGCGCGTTCAAACAAACAAACTCTTCAGCTTTATAATATATTAGCGCAAGCGCACGTTCAAGCGCACGTTGTACTTAAGCTGCGAACATTATTTGGTGCGGAGTTATGTTAAAACTGTGATAGCTCCTAAGATATTTATTGAATTTAAATGATATAAAGGGCAACTTTGTTCTAAATGAAATGCTCCTGATGATAAATGTATTTGTTTTGATAAGAATAAATACCTGTGTGTATAATACACCTCTAAAAATAATGCATTATTTTTTTACAAATTTATTAACATAAAAAAGGTTGTAGTAAGTCAACCATAAAAGATAGACATATGCTGTCGCGGACTTTATTATAGAACTCTTAATGCTGAACAATCCTGTCATACATGATTTTTGTGTAACTTAAGCGGTTTCCGCAGCGTAAGCAGCGGAAGCTCTCAAAAGGAATATCTTACTCCCGTTTTCGCAACATTTTTCATTGCTGCTGTGGTCTTATGAGTCGTATCTTTATGTTATATAGCCTAAAGCCTTCCTCGATAAATGGACTATTCAACGTAAAAAAGATTTTTCAAATCGGGCTAGTAGTTTTTGAGATTAGCGCGTTCAAACAAACAAACAAACAAACAAACTCTTCAGCTTTATAATATTAGTATAGATTAGCGCAAGCGCACGTTGTACTTAAGCTGCGAACATTATTTTGGTGCGGAGTTATGTTAAAACTGTGATAGCTCCTAAGATATTTATTGAAATCAAATGATATAAAGGGCAACTTGGTTCTAAATGACATGCTCGTGATGATGAATCTATTTATTTTGATAATAATAAATACTTGTGTGTATAATACACCTCTAAAAATAATGCATTATTTTTTTACAAATTTATTAACATAAAAGGTTGTAGTAAGTCAACCATAAAAGATAGACATATGCTGTCGCGGACTTTATTATAGAACTCTTAATGCTGAACAATCCTGTCCTACATGATTTTTGTGTAACTTAAGCGGTTTCCGCAGCGTATGCAGCGGAAGCTGTCAAAAGGAATATCTTTCTCCCGTTTTCGCAACATTTTTCATTTCTGCTGTGGTCTTATGAGTTGTATCTTTATGTTATATAGCCTAAAGCCTTCCTCGATAAATGGACTATCCAACGTAAAAATAATTTTTCAAATCGGGCCAGTAGTTTTTGAGATTAGCGCGTTCAAACAAACAAACAAACAAACTCTTCAGCTTTATAATATTAGTTTAGATGTTTATTTTTTGTATGAAGAAAATGTACCTTTAAAATAATAGTAACTTATTTTTTTCTTATCTGTCATACCGCCTCAATATTTTCTGCTAAGTCCAGGCATGACTAGTAGAGGATGCCATAAGGCATTAAGTCCACCTTTTCTTCAAAATGGTGTGTGTATGTGTCCACCTTTTGTGCAGTAAAGTATAAATATTTAAATAATTACGGTAATACAAAATGTAGCTCTCTAGTTAGGCATCGATATAAACATCCATGACTTAGGTAC
Source organism: Pyrausta purpuralis (assembly GCA_963924145.1). Taxonomy (NCBI): domain Eukaryota; kingdom Metazoa; phylum Arthropoda; class Insecta; order Lepidoptera; family Crambidae; genus Pyrausta; species Pyrausta purpuralis. The sequence goes on from OZ001664.1 coordinate 13,966,234, forward strand.
AAAATGTTCGTGCTCATCACACAAATATTTGTCCCTTGCGAGATTCGAACCCGTTACGGCCGGCGTATTAGCTAACTACTTCAAAAAAAAGTCGTCGTATATTGTTGATGTTGTTTGGCTGTACTTTGCATTATTTATTTATTTAGAGACAGTCTTTGAAAACCGGGTTTTTATAACGATATCAAAGTCTACTAAACAGTTGTAAGCTAGAGCTTTCAATAAAGTGCGAATATTATAAAAATGTAAAGCAAACATTTTCGATATCCGCGCGAATTCGATTTGCGTTCGGCTCAGCAGGAAAAGCGTGTTCCAGATATTTCAGTTTGCTACTTGGCGTTTTCCGTCCACTTACACAATATTATTGACGTTGCCAGTTTTACTAGAAATGCTCGCTGAGATTTTTATGTTTTGCGCATCAGATTTTGTCAGATAACAGGAAAAACTGTATTGCATATATATTGTTTCAAGTCAAGAACATGGTCGTATCATGACTTCTAAGTCAGAGCTTCTGCACCGAGGCCACTACGTTATTTCTTTTTACACAATCTGTGAAATGCATATTCACACTAAACACAAACCTGCACGCACACACACACACACACGCACACACACACACGCGCACACTCATTTAAGGATGAGCATATATTTTGTTTTAATATTACTTATTTAAAATCATACTACTTACTTACGACGATCTAATCTTTAATATTGATCTTAATATGTATTCGCTAAACTTGAGCCACCTGAAACTCCAAAAGACAGGATCACTTATATGGGGACTACCAGCAATCCTTTTAATTAAGTAATTTTAATTTCAAACTTGTTATAAAATATAGTGCTACTGAGCTCTTTTATTCTTATTCTTATTTACCTGCTTTTAGATAATGCTTATTTCTGGTGTAGCTAGTTAATAGCACCAAAACATAAATAAATAAAGTAATCAGAATCAAGAAAATTTTGTTCATAAATCTTACACACGCTGCTCCGTAGGTATAACAACGTCATACTTATATTAATCAAAGTAAGTCAAGAGCCTGTCATTACCGAAAAACAAAAAGATTCGCACCAATAAACCATTATTTACATACCTTTTATTTACTCCCCATTACGCGACCCCACGCAAAAAATGCAAAAGTGTTCCTTTGTTCCCGGAATAATAACCATTGGCTGATTGATTGATGTACTGAAAAATGACACGTTTCGAAAAATCGAACCGCCATTTTGTGGACCGCGAAACACAAAATGGCTTTTAGATTAAAAGCGGAACGCACTTGATGAACATGACCGGCCTTTAGGGAGGGTGTCCTGTGGGAATGTAATAGACTCATTGATAATGCACATCGGTTATTATTTTTGATACACATCTGTATACTGGTATTCTGTTCAAAATGGTAGAAACTATGGTAACAAACCTCAGAATACTACGGAGATGAACGCAAAATATACTTTACAGTTTAGTCTTTCACCTATCTATGTGCTAGACTAGAAACTCACTTTTGTTCTACCTTGAATTTTTATCTTTCTTTTTTACGAGTAACTAAATAACAACTTTTAATTTCAGGATAGGCCAGAAGTCTAGCCAGACAATCAGGTGGCAATCGTATTTTTTGTGTTTTCGTGTATCGATTAATTGAGAAGAATATTTTATTTTGGCTTATAAATTACAAATATATTTTAACATTGATAAAACATATAGCTACGCAAGTTTAAAGAATAAACATCAGTGTAAATATACTCTTATAAAGAGTGGCAATAATTACTAAGATTACGAGCTTATACGCAAGCTACCTGTATCCAGATGCAACTAAATAAAATCTAGTTAACAGCTTCCTCATGCAAGCTGAAATTCTTGCATATTTATTAATTTCCAACTGGCACGAACTGCTATTACCATAGGAACTTGTTAACAGCGTGTCATAGTTATTGTGCAACCGACACGAGGGGACGCTGGGCACAGATGGTTCACTTATATTACCACGGAAGAACTAGCTATATCGGTAATCAATACAAATATTACTCAGTGTACGAGATTCGCTGCATTTGTAACATGTGTTTAACTTTCAGTATTTTGCTTGGTGTCTTGAATATTTTATTCACTTGAAACGTTTCTGTGTTTGAAGGTAATAATTTGTGCATATGCTGATAATGAGACTTATCACCTTAATCAGCCAAAAGACGTCTACTGCTGATCATAGGCAGAACTACGGCTTTCCACAGCGGCCAATCACAATGAGATTCTTTAAACGATGATTGCGGCTAACAAATTTGAACCAATGATTTTGACACTTTTTATTCAAACTCCGATTTCCTACTTTTTTATCAGTAAGTCAACAAAACAAACCTTTAAAACCGATGACTTTTTTTGTCCTATAATATTAGAAAGTATCTTAGGCATGTCTCTGATAGAAAACTTTTAATACAGATTAACAAAACCTTGGTGCAATCTGTCATCTCCTATTGTTTACCCATCTGGGGTGGATCTCACAAAACCAAAATTATCCAACTAGACCGCGCCTAAAGATGCCTTTTTAAAGTCTTACTTCTAGAAAGATATATTTACTGTACCGTGAAAGTCTATGAAGACTGTAACGCTTACTGGGTGACAGCTAAATATATTTTTTTCATCATAATCATTTTTATTTGCATCAAACATGGTATAAATAGATCTTTGTTACATAATTTGAGTCACATGTTAGGCTACAGGAATAGCATACAAATATGAAAAAAAAAAGAATACAATTCACATCCATTAATTTCAGTTGAAATGTTTTAATATATTATTATTACAGCCTTATGTGTTAAATGTCAAAATGAGAAAAAGAAAATCAATATTATGAGGTTTTATACTCCATCTAATATAATAAGTCAATATTATAAGGTTTCGGTGTATAAATAAATATATAATAAATAAATATTGGACACCAATCACATATATTACTCTGATCCCAAAGTAAGTAGCTAATGCACTTGTGTTATGGAAATCAGACACACCGGTGGTACTACAACACCCAAACCCCATGAAAATATAGAAAGTTTTGATTTCTACATTAACCCGACCGGGAACCGAACTCGGAACCTCGGAGCGGAGACGCCTTGAAACCCGGCGTACTTAGCCATTATACACCACGGAGATCGTCAAATAGTCAGTCGATTGTATCTTAAAAAAACATAAAAACAAAACTCCTACCCTCCGATTCAGAACCATTCAGCTACGGATTCAGTTACGATTAGGTAACTTTTACAAATTAATAAAATTATAGTAACGTGGAATGATCCGATGCATAATGATTTAAAAATATTTTGATCTTCATTATATTTTTTACCGAACTGACGCTTCGACATCTGATCATACTTCGACTTTAAAAATGATTAGAAAATATAGTCGAGAACCAAGCCGAATGTATTATTGAACGTTCTGATTGTCCCTGCTGATCTGATTATTAATGCAAAACGTAACCCGTATAATGTTATTCCAAATTTAAACACCCACACAAATTTTTCACGGTACCAATTTCATTTTAAATCAATTAGATAACAAGGAAAATAGAATACTGCGTATTAATAACATGTCATTTAATGAAACTAAGAAAATATAATCGACTGGTCGAGGCGGAGGGACTTTACTGAAACTGAAAAAGTACTAAATTTTGAACTTAGATTCTGAATAAGCTGTGCGGTGATTTCTCTTGTTTTTTAGATATTTTTGATTTGATTATTGATCAGATTTTTTATTAATTTATTAATAGCTGCTAGCTACTAAGTCAACAATATTGTATACTAGATTTTAGACTAAGTGTTTAATATCTTAAATGCATAAGGCTTATTTTTACGGAAATGTCACATGTTTATAAAATAAAATAAAAAATTTTGTAAATATTGTTTTTTTGTTGTTCAATTCAACACCAAAACCTTACTTGGCTTGAGTTTCGTTCGTTATATTTAATTCGCATGTGAATTATCCAATTCATATATCCTGAATCACTGCACCGACTAGCATTACAAATGCAGTCAACAAAGTATCTTTATCGTCACTTACATTGAACGCTTGGATGCGACGCGGCGCGTGACAAATCCGGTCTACGTCCAACCGAGCTGAGCACACCCTATGTAATCCAATACAATTGTTATGTATCACACGATAAGTTACGAGGTGTGAAAGTGGAAAACACTGAAAATAAGGATAATAGAGATTAAGAAGCCTTTTATTTTACAGCCTGAACAAGTATATTTTATTTCTGGTTAGCTTTATGTCTGAGAAGCGCAGGCAGTTGTCGGTTGAGAGGCTCGTATATCATAAATTGTAAAAACTTATGTATGTAATACTTATAAGAGCTACTGAATATACCTTGGCAAATATTTCAATAGGGCAGGCTGGAGCCATTTTTGATCACTCGTTTGAATACGGCGAGTAATTCAACGTTCGAAAACAAGTAAAAAATCTTACGAAATATAGATTTGAGCACGTACAAAATTGTGCTCTTTGAAATGAGGATCTTTTTTCAAATCCCTTCCGTGTGGATTTCAACCCTTTATCACTTAAAAAATGGGCTTTAATTAATGAATATCACTAGCCACTTTGACACGAGTAATTTAAAAATAGGTTCCCAGGTAATATCTAATTGGAAAGCGACATTAACGGCACCACTCTAGCTCCAGCTCTCGGCATCCAATTAAGTAGTATTTAATGAGCCTACAACTGTCTAGCTCATAGAAAAAATGAATAAGGTTAGAATGGCCCCGGTCAGTGCGGCAGCGAGCTTAATTGTAGGCATATGCCTGCATTGAGCCGTAGCTACTTCAGTCGCGTGACAAGAGCGTTGCATTATTTTTTGTCAAAAATGCCGTCTTTTGCTATAATTACTTGAAGAGCGTGAAGCCAGGTCATAAAAAATAAGAGAGAAAGTGTATTTTTTTACCGGTGAGTAATAATATGTAGTTATTTCGACATTATTTGCAAAAAACACTTTTTAATTATGATATTTCAAATGATAGCGGTTTTCTTGCACTAAGTTCAAAAAAAATATTCATTGATGACTGTCCACGCATATTTGTAACAAATCTGCTATCTTAACTCGCAATGTATCGCGTCCAATTTGCTTTGTTCGCTTGTATACGCATCACTAGGGATGTAGCTCACAGCACAGTAAAATTATCGATAAATGTTAATTTCCCTACTGATGTATTAAAAGACAAAAATAAGTTTTGTTTATTAATTATTTGAAACATTATAATGATTAAATAAATAAAATAAAGTTGAAGAGTTTATATGTTGGAACGCGCTTATCTCAGGAACTACTAAAGCTATTTGAAAAAAAAAGTAATATATTCTAATTCGTGCTACTATAATAACGTATTCCTGCAATAAAAATATAACTCAGCAAAAACGCACTGCTTAATCCTCAACTTTTCTACTTTCGCTGTTATTATCTTCGATTTTAATTTATCGTTTGGTCTATTTATTTGTAAAATAGGTTACGACAATTCACAGTTTAAAATCGATATGTGTTCAATACTCTTTCACAAGTTCTACATTGGTTTACTGTCAACAATCTACTCCCTTCGGCAGTGATACCGAAGTTAAACAACTTACGGCGCGAATGTGTTTTAATGAGTGACCATACCGACCATATTTGAGTGACCTAAACGACGAGCATCTCCGTGCTTCATGAAGCACGTTAAGCTAGTAAGCTAGTATCGGTTGATATTTCTTACAGCATCTAAAAGTATTCGGTATTAATTTTAACATAATTTCGAAATCTCGTTTTCCTACAAAAACTTAAAAAGAAAATTTCCTTAAAAATGATTGACTTTTGGAAAGTATATTCTGGGATCAAGATTGTCCCAATGAGCTCCCCCATCAACTCTTAAAAGGATCCGGTCATATTATCAATAACCCTGCATACCAATATTTTTGTAAGAGTTATTTGTAGTCACCTATACACTTATTGTGAGTTTGTGTATAATTTTGTAATTTAACAAACCTCTGCAAAGCCCCTTGGTGATGTGATTTAAATGCGAACAAAAGCACTGTAAGGTTAACTGTTGTATCATGCAGCTGTACATTTCTTTAACTTAACCACCATACTAACTTGGGTCATATTTATTTATTTAAAACTTGCACATGCACAAAACATAAAATTGTACTGTATTGTTATACAAAGAATGATTTAATTCTACTAAAAGAACTATTTTTAGAAACTACTTTAATGTTTAAAGGTATAAGTTACTCTATTTCAAGTAACGTTTAGCAACTCATTTTTTTCTTCTTTTTTTTTACCGAAAGGCAATAGTAGTACCCTTTGTTGCGATCAAATGAGCTATTTAATTATCCAAATTATTTCAAACTTAAATCCTACATGTTTATTTACAAAGAGAAACAACATTACGTCGGTAAATGAATTTATAATAATCGACCTTTACCACATCACTAGTATTTTGACATAAAAGGACGAACGTATCTGAATGATTATTGGAGGTTTCACCGCTAGAAGCTCTGTGATTGGTAGTTGGTTTCAAGTACTAATTACACCAATCACAGAGCTCCTAGCGGAAATTGTGATTGGTTTGTGATATTGGTGCGTTAATTCATTGATTGGTACTTTTATCACTGCAGCAACAGCACGGTAACTGCCACCGGCGACAATGGTTCCCATACAAACGAACGATCAAAACCATTCTAACCTTATTCATTTTTTCTATGGTCTAGCTGTTGACATGTTCACAAAACTTTCAAAACCAACATATCACACTGCAAAATCCTCTCTTTTCCAGAGTAATATAATTGATTAAACCAGAAAATGCAATTGATGACCAACACCAAACGAATCGCGCCGTATTCCCAATATCTTCAGTTCGGCAACTAAAGCTATTTCATCAGATATTCAGCTCGCGCGCACAAATCACTGTCAGCTTGCAGCTGCGCTCTTATATCCATTCTTGTAGCAAATTTTACAAGTTCGACACTAGCATAAATACGGAGTAACGTCGTGAAACTTTGCGCCGAATGCCTCACGCTACGGTGCGCAAAGTTAGCTGAAATAAGCGAGCTTACAAAAATTTTAAACTATGAATTAGAGTCTGGAAACTGCCGTTTTAATGCTCGGTTAGGTACTTTTTAGGGTTCTGTAGGCCAACAAGGATCCCTTATAGTTTCGCCATGTCCGTCTGTCCGTCCGTAGTCCAGCGCAGAGACTTAAGGTGCTAGAAAACTAATTTTGTATAGATATGTATTATAATCTCTCCGCCAAAGTGGTAAAAGAAATAATTGAAAAAAAAAATTGAGGTGCCTCTCATACAATTAACGTGGGGATGTTTTTTTCCCTGGCCAAACCTATTTATTGTGTAAGATATCGTTAAATTGATCTTTTAAAATGATTGTGAGTTATCTAAGATACATTTTCAATAAATTGGCTTATTTCGTTAACATGCAGTTTTAAAAGGCAAGATTTTGTTAGATTCCAATGTCCCCACCCTCTCCCAACTAAACGGCAGTAGGTGCATACGTGTAAAAAATCACAACACTAGTATAAACAATGAATTTAAAAGAAAATCTATTACTGCTATGATAAGTAAACAAATGACAGAGTTGTGGTACATGAACTTAAAGCAAAATATTTTCCATGTACATTTTTGTTTATATTTTTTTTTAATTTTTCCTCCAAAACGCGTCAAGATATGAAACTATAACTGTATTTAAATATTGGTATTGATTGTCTGTTATAGCTGTAAAAAAGTGAAATTTGTGAGTCATTGTTATCAACAGAAGCAACCAGTTTTGTCTCAAAATTTCGAGTGTTTTGTTGTTTGAAGAGAATCAAATTCTTATTATAAGGCAATCTTTATCATGGTTTACAGGTGATTTTTATGGTCATAAAAGTGTTTACATTCTTAGTAGGTAAGGAAACCTTCGCGTGCTAGTTTGACTCGCACTTGTTCCTAGTTTTTTCTGATTATTTTTAGAGACTTGATCGCTTAGTGATCATGTCGCGTAATTTTAATTAAAACAATGCTTTTGCTGACAAGTCTAAACAATTCTTTAGTATTTAACGAAATGATTTGGCTAAAAATATTTTTATTGTTTGAAAATAAAATTGTCTACTGGTTCAGTTTCTAACATAGTGTAAAATATAATAGAAAGCCAATTATTTCAGTATAGTTCAGACCCTTTTACTTGTTGAAGTATTTCTCACCAAAGTCTTTTCAATAATTTAACATCAAACAAGTCTGGCTTTCTTAAGTTTTCTGCACAACTTAACGCAAAAAAAAACTGAGTAATGTAACGCCTAGATATCATTACTCCAATTTAAAAGGGTTCTTTCAAAAGAATTTTCCTCGTAATATCAAATTAATATAGAAACCTTTTCCAAATGACTTGTAAAACAAAACCTGTTTTGGAAGCCGCAAAAACGCTACGCTCATTAATTTCTTGGGACGAAAATAAAGCGACAAAAATAGAGCACTGAGTGATGGGATTTTTTTGTGTTGTCTCCGCAAATTAATCACTTCCCATCTGGCTTTGTAGTTTAAGAACTATTTAGCTCTAGGGAAGTTGCTAAGGTTCCTGATGATCACTTTTTAGTTGCAGCGAAGTGTTGCACTATCAAAGCTGTTTTCATAATTAAAGTTTGTGAGTCATTACCGGCTTTAATCTTTGATGTTTCCTAGTTTGAAGCGGGTCTTTACAACTTAGATTTTACGAACTTGGTAGCAATAAAGTGAGCACAGTTGATGAGTCAATCTGTTAATTTGTTAATTCTACAAGTATAGAATAAAATAAACTTCTATAGGCAAAATGTAATGCATCTTACACCATCTTAACCTAATGCTCATTTTTATACATAGGTTGTCAGCTATATCATGGTTCTACAAGTTTCTCATAGTAAAATTCTCCAAACGACTAGAATTTGGAAAAGCTTGATTTCGTTTCCAAGTTACCAACCAAAGACAGTTCATTTATTTCCGTCTACTCGTAGTTCTTATTCTTACGCGATAGCGTCCAACCAAGTCGTAGCGTTGGAAAGAATGTGGGTAGTCATTAAATTTTAGTATTTAAAATCCAGTCGGCTTAATATTTTTGGTAAAATATTTTTAAAGTTATTTAAATACTACAACATAGATTTAATACCTTTTTATGTAAATACCAAAAAGTAAATACATTTTTTATTAAATGTCGTTATACTAAATATTGGACACCAATCACATACATTGCTCTGATCCTAAAGTAAGCCACTGCAATTGTGTTATGGAAATCAGACAACGGTGGTACCACAACACCCAGACCCGAGACAGTATAGAAAATTATGATGTCTACATTGACCCGACCGGGAATCGAACCCGGGACCTCGGAGTCAACGCCTTGAAACTCAGCGTGCTAGCCACTACACCACGAAGGATGTCATTTTAATATTATTATTGCGATAACGTCCTTTATGAAGGTATTTTTTAACCTAATTGTGGCATTAAACGGCATTTTCGCGGAAGTCTACGTGATAACACGAACAACACAAAGTAGCGTGATAATTTAATGTATTTGTAACTGCGTATTATTTATAATCAAAATAAAAGCGAGGGAAAATGTAGGGACTACTACTACTACGACAGAGTGCGAGAACCATTTCAGCGGTGCCGCTCACTTTGGCCCGGTGTTTACGGCGATGTCTCTTTCTGACGTCATTTTATATACAGCACTCGGACCTGAGTGCTTGAAAATAAAACTCCACCGACAAGAGCCTAGCTATTAAATAATTAGATGTATGTTAGTCTGTAAGGTATTCATTTTACAGGCTGTAACATTCTCTGTTGCCTGAAATAAATGATTATTATAATTATTGTACTAACTTCACTTAAATACCAAACCTTGTTATAAAAATCATTGGACATACTCATTGTATCATACTCCTGGACAACAAGTATAACAAAGAAGTTCAGTTCAATTATTCGCATAACAATATTACATTACCTAGGGATCTATTCCAATAGGTATATTTGATCTAATTACCTACGGGCTGTTGGGACCTTTAATCTCAGACGGTAATTAGTCGATGTATTTAAATTATAAATTACATTATTTAGCTTAGCTTGTAAGCTTATATTTAAACAATGATACTGTCCTGCATTTCGGAAGAAGTTATCTAAGACTACTAACACTCTGCGACTTTTAATATCGATGCTAAAAGTCGCAGTGTGCAAAGGGTCAAAGGCTTATCGTTTTCTCAGTACTGGTAATATGAAAGTCACCCGTGCGGATTTCAATATCTCATTGATATTTTTTTGGATACCACGTCCTCATTTTGTATTGAGAAAACGCTTTCAAGTAACATTATTTCTGAAAATACGTATTTACTGTTTGTTTTCATGACCTTAAAATATAACATACTGATAATTACTGCTACATAAAACCAATGCCTTAAGTATAATCCAATCATTTTGACATGATAATAAAAATAACTAACCAATTATAATTGTGTAATTTTAATATATTCCGTTTTATACACATACAGGAACCTTATTTTTTAAACACTTGCTTGGGTATGGCGTTTAATTTTCATTCGAAATTATTAAAAAATCACACGAAATATAGACTTGAGTACTAAAAAAAATGAACTTGCTATTTTCAAATCCCTTTCGGGTGGATTTCAAATTTTCATTCGATAATAGGACTTAAATTAAAGAATATCACACGCCATCTTGACGCGAGTGACTTAAAAATATTGCCACTGGTACGAGTGTTATGGTCATGTTGATATAACTGAGCTTTAAACAAAAACAGTCACGAACAACGTCACCTGCAACTTGTCTTTACTCCACCCACCCTATTTTGTAGGGGGATGGGCTAGAAAGGGAGCAGAGATTATTCTTATTATCATGCAAGTCATCGGAAGAGGACCATAAATCTCAGAAATACCCACTTTATCCCATCTCATCATCTCCGATTTCTAATGATTGTGATATCGATCTTTGTTGCATTATACAAGAATAGTGGAGGGATTCTAGTGTTTTTGAATCTTGGTCCTTTTTTAAATGCATTCGTCTCACTATGACGTATATGATTATGTGTGCAAAGACAGGCTGCATTAATATTTGATTTATTTTTGTATGCCAACATATAGAAATAAAGTTAAATTAAACGCTATCTGCTGTTGACCAATATACAGTTAGAAATGCTGTTTAGAAAAATTGCGCCAAAATTAAATTCTTTAACAGCCAATAATAAAGCTGGCTGGTTCCTAGCCCAAAGGATCAGCATAGCTATCCAACGCGGCAACGCAGCCAGCATCATAGCCTCCTTGCCGCAAGGAAATGGTTTCGTTTTTGAATAGGTATTAATATTAAGTTATTTTTTTATGTTGCATGTCTTAGTTTAATTTTTTCTTGTTTGTTAGTCACAAGTTTGCTACATCAATTACATTAAAATTATATTACAATTAAATTAATACCATGTTAGAATTCCGCTTTTGTTTAGATACTTCAAGATCCTAGCCGGTATCTATTAATAAAGTTTGTTTGCTAATACTAAGGATATTTTATGCTACAAACTAGGTAATTACAGTTTTATTATTGCTACAGAAAGCTTATACTTCTGCAACGCTACGAAACTACGAATGTAGCCGTCACTAGCTACGAAAAAGTTATAAAAGTAAGTAGTTTTGAACCCCCGACGCAAAAAGAGAGGGATGTTAAAAGTTTAACGTGTTTGTTTGTGTACCTGTCCGTGGTGTCGTAGCTCCAAACTGACGAACATTTTCGTTTAGTCTTTTTGCCAAGTTCTATGAAATCTGTTCAGATGTTTGAAAATCATTAGGTCTTTTCTGGTTTCTTGTTGTCCGATCGATTCGAAAATTGGTACCGTGTTATTTCAATGATATTAAAGTAAGGTAAGGCAACCATGACCTGCAGGGCGATTCAGAACGTTCGATAAGCCATTCGGCTTGGGTTTCGGCTAGACATTCTATTTATTTTTAAATCAATGTCGCAGTTTTATCGGATGTCAATATGTTTGTTCGGTAACAAATATAATAAAAAAACAAAATAAAATAGGTGCAACAGATAAATCCACGTTATTATAATTTTATGAATATGTGAAAGTTATCAAATCGTAACCAAATCCGTAATCGAATGATTCTGAATCGGGGGGCTAGAAAGTTTGTTAGTTTTAAAGGTTTATTTTTGTGTCTTAAACAATGAAAATAAATTTTCATTGTATTATTACGGCCGAAATCCAGTTCATCAAAAGTTGCAAACGAACGAGGTAAATAGATTTCGCACTTAGCCGAAAAGCAATTAGATTAGTCCTCGAAGCCACTACAAATTGATTTATTTGTTGGATCAAATTCGCGTGTTTGATCGACGTCCGCTGATGCGCGTTTGCGTCATCGGTGACGGTTTTCACTCGGAATCAAATAAATATTGATTGATACGTGATAGTGATGTGCTGATTTATTTAAAATTACTGTAAAGCGAGTATTAAAAGGTTTGAACGTTGCTACATTACGTTTATGCTATGTCTCAAATACCGCTTTGTAGCCATACTCTTATGATATTATAGACGACCTCTGTGGTCGAGTGGCTAGCACGCTGGTTTTAAGCGTCGCCATCACGTGAGGTTCCAGGTTCGATTCTCGGTCGGGTCAATGTAGGAAACGATCTTTTATATATTGTCTCGGGTCTGGGTGCTGTGGTACCACCGTTGTTTCCGATTTTCATAACACAAGTGCTTTAGCTACTTAGCTTGGGATCGGAGCAATGTATGTGATAATGAGAAATATTTATTTGTTTATTTATTAATGGTTATTTTATGAATGGTCGTGTCACTGTCACTGTACCATAAGAAAAGTGTGCAAAAGTGAACTGTATTGACAAGAAACGGACGGGCGCGGGTAGGTGAGCGGGGAAGCGGGAGGAACGTCACCATCACCTTCTTATCTTTAAGGATATGTTCTCTTTCCTGTGTCAAACTCACGATCGCTCTCTCCGTTCTTCCGAAGATCTCCGGCTAGGCATTCTGGCTCATCGCTCCTCATACCAGCCAAGTCGTTTACAGTAACGGCCACACGGTTGTGGAATACACTTCCTCTAGAAATTAGGAGGTCAGAGACGAAATTGTCTTTCAAGAACAAACTGCGTAAGTTTCTGGCTGCATAATTGTGAAACTTGTAAAATATATAAGTATGTATATTTTTAAGTTATTTATGTTTTTGATTGTTATGGATATAATATATATTATACTTATGTTTATATCGTTTATAATGCTCAATGTTAATAATGGTATGTATATAATATTATTGTATTTATATCATATTATATTGTTGCTTGCTTGTTTTTTTTTTTTTAAGTGATATCTTTCTACGTTCTCCTGCACCCTTCAATTTTTATCTGCATGACCTAAAGGTACGACTGGGAGAGAATGCTTTTACCACCTTTTGTACACTGTTATTTGTGCAATAAAGTTTTTAAATAAATAAATAAAACGTGCCATGTTTGACAGTTCCAATCTTTTAATCACCTGAGAACCTCAAATAAGAGGAGAACAATGAGAAATAGTCACATACAGGTACTATTTTTTAAATATTTAATAGGTAAAACCTACGCAAATGGCTACGATTGCTTACATCAACGCTACGAAGCTACGAATGTGGCTGTCACGTACTAGGAAGTTATGTGCCTGAATACTTTATACTTGTAGTATATACCAGCCTAAATTTGAACTGCTAGATGCCCATTTATAATACGATATTAATAATACTTGACCAGGCAGAAATAAACATAAATTTATTTGCCCATCTCTAGCCTGAACGATTTGTAGTAGCGACTGCCGAACGCTAGCAATTATTTTAATCAGTATGAGTTATGAGAAATCACCATTACCAACAGTTGGTTACTGGTATTTTTTTTTTACTATTTTTACCACACGAAGAAGACGTAATTTTTTAACGCATGTGATTAATCATTCAATTAATAGCCATACAATAAATTTATGTCCTTGAATAAACAAAAATATCTAAGACGACATAATTACTTCTAAAAAACTGATTTTGATTTAATAGACGTCCACTTTGAAAATAAATTAATAAATACCATATACCTTATTATTTTCAAGTTTTCGATTTTATTAAATCAATATATTGTATGCAACGTGTTATTAAAATAATATAAAAAAACTGCTTTTAAAACAATAAAACTGTTTGAATATCATTAAAATTTAAGAGATGATTTCGACCCCAGTCAAGAATTGTTTTGAGGAGAATAACATGAATGTTTAGGCTATTTAAAAAGTCTCGCTGTTACTAGGGGCTCTTTTTTAAATCACTCGCCTCAACATAGCGTACAAATGATTTTCGTATTAGAACCGGATATAATCCACACAAAAATGATTTCAAGAAGTACTTGCTCCAGTATCAATATTGAAATATTTTACGTGATTTTCGTTGATTTTCAATAGATTATTGAACGAAAATCACTCGTTAAATTTACGCGAGTAATTCAAAAAGCTCCAGCATTACTGAGGCACCAGTTAATCTTTGTCTGCTTCGCAATGGTTGAAGTATCATGCACATCAGTAGCATTAGAAGTTGATAGGGAAATTCAGCAGTGAAAATCGTGGCCTAATCAGCATTTGATGACCATGCCATTCATGCCATGACTTACAAAATCGATTCTTACTAACTAAAGTTATATTATTTACAAACTAAACCTAAATTATATTTTTGTGGCCATCTAAGTCCAGCTAAGTAATCCACGTTTCAACCAATTAACATAACACCTCAATACAATCCCGCGTCCACAATTTGACGACTAGAGAGGGGAAATAATCCCAGCACCGATTAGGCCGTTGTCGTGCATTAGGCGGACGCGGGATTACCCAGGATTAGCAACTCTTCCTGATGAGGAATTGTTAAGCTTTTATAAACTGAGATTAGGCTGGGGTTTGATAGGGTTTGGACGTGCTTTTTTAGTGTAGACGGATGGACAAAAGGTAAATAGTTTGGAGAACCTAAGTAATCAAAGCTTAAACTTTATTAAACAAAAATATTTTGTGCAAAAGCTGAAGTTATCGCCATTGTCTTTTTTTTTCATTATTTATTTAAATAATTTATTTCACCGTTCATGATGTACAAAGGTGGACTTAATGTTAAAATAATTCTGTGCCAGTCAAACCTTTAGGTCATGCAGAGAGATGGAAATAAGTGAAGCGAAAATATCTAACAGAAAAAAAGAAATTAAAAAGCAACAATTAACTTATATTTGTAGTCAAAAATAAATCTACTTAAATTACATATATTCCAAATCTTATTTTAACTTACACAAAACAAATACAAAATACAATTATATACATATCGATAAAAAATATAAACTAATAATATACAATTATCTATTCTTTAAGAAATTGTCTCAAAGAATCCTCGGTCCTCCTGATATCCAAGGGCAGAGAGTTCTATTAGTATTTAAAATAAATAAATATATATCTTTTATCTTTGTATCTTCATCATTTTTATTAGATAGAGACAGTGATCTTGTAATTAGCATACACAAGTATGTTAATTCCATACATTTGAATGAATCTTTGAAATCGTAGCATGTGAACTAGCCGGTGACAGTGTTTAGTATACGATAATTTGCCAGCGTTAACAACAAGGATAATGACTTAAGTATACAAAACTTGATACGATGCTTTTATTTATAATGTCAGTCAGTAGGTGTGTTTAATGGCATGTTAGAAGTGGAAAACACGACCGATTGATGTCCTACCAATTAGTTTTTACTTGACCTATTCAATAAATCATAGGGTGCATGCATTTTATGTGAAATGAAGTTCGATCGTAGGTAATTAACTGCCATTACAGGTTTTGTATTTTTGTTGAATTTTTATTTCAATTAACATGCTCTTAAATCTTGTCGGTCCGAATTCCTCTTCAATATATCTTTGCAATGCTGAACACCATTTTTAAACAGTCCTTATCAGAACCTTATTTTTTGAAGTCTCTAAAAAATATTTACATCACGGAAATGAGCAAAGTCGCTAAGTACCAAATGTCAGTAACCTAAGGGTTGGTACGAGAGGCGTCGCGACGTCGCGACTCGGTGGCGCGCCGATGAGTCACGGATACACCCTGCCTCGGATGCTGTGGACGTGGTCCATTGCCTTTTAATAGATTGGGTTAAATTAATTTTGAAGATTTAAAAATAACAACCAGCATTGCTTGATTGACGTGAAATTCTGCAATAAGCAGATTTCTCCAATCACTTTATAGCCGTTATTAAATGTCGCTATGATAGCTTTAGGGTATTTTTTTTACGTTAGTGAAAAAAACGTAAGTAAGTAAGCAAGTAAAGAAATTAAAATGCATTAATTAGGTTACTTATTTTATGACATCATAAAGAAATTTAATTAGTAAAGGTTCACATTAATATTCATTTACTGTTTATTATTTATCTTGGCGAAAAGCCCTCTGCTTTACATAAACAAAGTTTAGAAAGTTATTTTCTAAAGTGTCGCTAGCGCCATCTCTCGATGATATAAGCATCTTATTACAAAAACTGCTTAATGAGTGCAATCATTGTTTTTAACCGACTTCAAAAAAGGAGCAGGTTATCAATTGGACTGTATGTTTTTTTTTGAAGCTATGTTACCTCATATCACAGTCATTAGTCGACCGATTAGAAATTATTTTTCGCCTACTTAGAGTGTATACCTTCTAGTTGGTCCCATTTTTGCCAAATCGGGATCTGAGAAAAAAAAATGCGAGCGATATAAATGCACATACAGGGTGACTTTTTAGAAACGTAATACAATTAACAATGTGCACTTATATCGCTCGCATTTTTTTTTCTCAGATCCCGATTTGGCAAAAATGGGACCAACTAGAAGGTATACACTCTAAGTAGGCGAAAAATAATTTTTATTTTTAAAAATAATACATTTTGACTGCGCGCCAATTGAACTTTTGTATGGAACAGCTGATTATTTTTTCTCGATTTCACTATTGCCTCCATAGTAAAAGTTGTTCATATTCATCAGTGGAGTCTTTACACAAAATATCGGTACTGATAAAAAAGTCACCCTGTATAGTGTAAAGGCACATATAGTGTTTTTTTACCAGAATCTTAATGTTGACGTGTTGTTTCGTCTGATAGTCTACATCTTGTGGAGCTAAGCTGACGGTGGAACTCCTTAACGGTTAGGAGTTCAGTAATGATAATGACAGAACTTATGAAAGGTAATTTGTAGCTTCTTAAAGAATAGAGCCATAAGGTGCAACCCCCCCCCCCCCCTCTCCGACAAAGAAAGAATTAAGAAATAAAATTAACTTTAAAAAAAAGTAAAAACCGTCTTCAAAACCAAAATGCACTAATAAGTCTACTAAAATAAACTGTTGACCCTTGAAAGGAAGGGAAGCCATTTTAGGCAAGCAATTTCTTTTTGGAGTCGGTGCCAACACTGACCATCAAGCATCAACTTTTAGAGCACCGACTCCAAAACGAAAACGTTTGCCTAAAATGGCTTCCTTTTCTTTTAAAGGTCAAAAGTTTATTACAGACTTTTTTTTAACTCTGTTGTAAATACCATCTTAATGAGAAACGTCAGACTTTACTTGTGTACAAATAAAATATAGGTCTTTTGGTTCTGTGGATATGAAAAGATGGTGCAACAAACCTATACTTAATTATCTATCTAAGATTTGTGATTCATAAGCTCTACAAACAAGTAGGTATTACTGTATTTGCTAACTGCTTTTGTGAAAAGCAGATACATTTGCAAACTTTTTTAAAGAAGAATCAACTAATTAAATGATATGGCTTCGAATATTTATAGTTTAATTTATAAATGAAAAAAAAATGAGAGCGATATAAGTGCACATTGTTAATTGTATTACGTTTCTGTCTGGTAAAATAAAAATCTCACAACAACTACATAAAAATATTTGAATCCCATGATATTCCCCTACTGTCACAAAAACGACTGACTGATTGACGGCCGGTAATGGATCGACTCGATTTAAATAATCAACATCATTTGAAATTCACCCGGTAACTTAACACCGTTTAAAAATCACTTGAAATTAATACGAAGCTTTTCCAGTGCCTTTGAGCGATTACGTAACGCGATAGTTATCGCATTGAAATGGTTTGAGACGTCGTCAAGTAGGTATTTGAAACTTCGCACTCAAAAAAAATTTGGACAATGCATTTCACTACGAAGACAAACAATCTAAAGTCGTTTTGTGTCACATTGTTGACAAATATCACTGATCACATGTAGTCTTTTAAATAGCTTCACATTTTAGCGTTTTAAGCATAAAGATGAAAATAAGATATCAAATCTTACTGGCCGTCAACAGCTGTAGTAAACAGCTCTGTCAGGGGCTCTACTTTAGTCAAGTGGCAAATGATAAGACTTGTTCGGAGTTGCAAACAAGACGACAATCATTGTCTTAATTTAGAATAGCATCGCTATCGTTTGCTGGTTACATAATACACCTACCATTCTATTTGACTGTATAATTTATGTCCATGGTTTACTTAATGGTATTAAAAATCCATTTCAGTAATTTAACTTTAAAACTGTCTATTGGGAGTTAGGCACTAAATGAAAAAGAAAGTAAAACAATTTTCTAAAATGGCATGGTAGTTTAACACGAAAAACATAACAGGAACGGAAGGTAACGAACTAGCTATTTCTAAGGATTGCTAGAAAATACAAAAAATACAATAATTGTGAAATCTTTCATCATTCATCATGATTATGTCAGAAATGTTTAAATAAAAGTTAAATATGTTTGCAAAGTTATGAAGATATGCACTTATAATAATTTCATAGAGTTGGAGACTTTTTAAAAGTGTCTTTAGGTCGTGGGTTACCTATATATATTATAAATGTATCGCATTTGTGTGTAAATGAATCATTAAATAATACCTCCGGATGTGTCTAGTTTCTTTGCAGACAGTCATTCTGTTTCTTTGACATAAATAAAGAGGTCTAGAAATAGCCTTGAAACGTTATTTGACTAACGCACTGACAAGGCCAGATAATGAAAAGCTTACGCACAATATGCGTGCGCTTTCTTTGCATTGTTTTCAGAGAAATACTACAAGAAGTAATATTTTGAAATTTAACTTATTACTTTATAATTAAGGTGCTCGTAGCGCAATAGTAGCAGCGCTTTGCTAGAGATATCGATGCGAAGCAACCTACGGCGCGGTCATGTTTGGATAGGTGACCATTCCGACCACATAAGTGACGCACATGACGAGCACCTCCGTGCTTCGGAAGGCACGTTAAGCCGTTGGTCCCGGCTAATATCGGTTGATATTAGTCGTAAGGCAAGGCCTTTGCCCAACAGTGGAATGTTACAGGCTAACTTTACTTTTTACTTTTTTTTACTTTATAATTATCTGAAATGTCATATTATAAAACAATATGGAAGTTGATGTCTGCAAATGCGCCAATGAACCGAAAAACTTTATAGCGCGCTTGTCATTCATTGAAGATTTCAGGGAATATGACACAAATGACTTATTACATACAGCTATTGTGAACCAAAAATACAATGATAACATAATACAATGATAAAAAACTTGCTTATAAAACAATCATTCCTTACTTCAGCATAAAAGATTGAAACTCGATCAATCAGCCATTGGTTTTCATTCAACCCTTCCACTACTAGTTAAGTGCTTACTCAGCGCAAATTAAATGCTTCAGGGACATTTATCACTGTGTTTTTATCAAAGTGGCATCTGAAAAAAGAGAGGAATCGCTGTTCTAGCTCTAAAGAGTTGTGTCATTGGTGCTATGCTGATTGTATTACAACGTGTCACATTAATTTTGGATGCATCCTATGTACGAAATTGTAATTTCCTAGCTTGTATTTATACTGGATGTTGCCGTTAAAATTAGTAAAAGCCTCCATGTGAAAAACTTCGTAAAAACTTTACGTGCCCAACTTCTAGTAAGGGTGTAAATATGTGGAAGAATATAAATTCCGTGTGTATTGTAAGTATTATCCAGCTGCCTGTCCAAATATCAAAATTCTCTTTGTCCCTCTGTGCTGCTATTTGCTTTGTGCTCGCGTCAACAATGCGCTGCCTAAACTAAGATAGGTACTTAGTTAATTCTGTTTTTCTTGCACATGAATGTGTACCTGACGCGCTTTGAGAATATATTTTGCAATGAAAATTGCGTTAACATTTTAAGGTTGATTTTCGTTTTCCGCTGGGTGAGCTGATGATATTATATGCTCTGACAGCGAGGCTTAAGGAGGAAGGCTACAAAGAAGATTGCACTCAAGCATAAATATGTTACTTCAGTTCATTTTATGAGCAGAAAAAGGTTTTTCATCCAAAAACAAGAAAAAAAAATCTAAGAAATGCAACATAAAAAAGAACTTAAATCTAAGTATTCAAAATGAAACCATTTCCTTGCGGCAAGGAGGCTGTGATACTGGCTGTGGCTGTAACAGAATTTAATTTGTGCGCAATTTTTCTAAACAGCAATTTAGCAGAGGGTCTCCTTTTTATCCTACTTTCAAACGCAGTTTTAATTTAAGCCTAACATTGATCGATTACGAATTTGATCTCAAAGAGTCTTACTGCAGGTGTCATTATGTTATTGAAATAACCTCAATTAAAATAAGATCACGTCTAAGTCACTTGAAATAGTAACACGCAAAATGGCAAAGCGTAGCGCTGCGTGCATAGCAAATACTCGTAAACACAGGTAAGGCGGTAATTGTAGACCGACATGCTAAATTAACTAATGTCACAGGACACCGCCATACGCATTTGTATTACTGAACATACTCCATTAGACCAATAAAGCGAACTGGGCGATATAGTGCCATTTCTGCATCGTTTGATATCCGTACGACGAAGTGCTTAAAAAGTAGGTAGCACGGTCAAGCTATAAGGCTGTTGTATACACCGTTAGTGCACCAAAACATTCGCATGCGACATGCGAAAATCTCATAGGCTGCAGTCTTGTCGGCATCGTTCGGCAGTTTCGCTGCCGCATGTTACTGCGTTGGTGCCATAAAATTATTATCCCTTTGGAATAGAACGACAAAAGCGAGATGTCACAAGCAGCAAACTGTGTGATAAAAATAGATGGGTAGCAGAACCATTTTTGGCAGATGTCAAACAGTTGACCACCTCGCAGAAGCTCGCTGAAAATTACGTGCATTTGATTTTTTATATTTAAAAGTGAAATTGTGTATATTTTGGAGAAATAATGCGTCTGAAACATAGTGACTTGATCGGAGATTGATTTTTATGCATTACAGCGGCATAACCCCAACAAATAATCATTTCATACCTCAACACCCGAGCGGTCGCATGCGACCGCATAACAATAGAATACCTATTGTGTCTCGTTCACATACGCTTGAGGGATTAACAGGTAGATTAGTCCAAATCGAAGCCTCTTAATATACGACTTATATTTACCAATGCGCTTCAAATTTAAAGTACGTAGTTTGATTTTTCTATTCTACAAACGTTAATTTACGTAAAAAATAAAGACAGAATAACACAGGGAATGTATATCGACGAATATTTTTGTATAATGAAATAATATTTAGTTTTACACTAGAGCTGCATGTTCAATATTTTGTGTCGACTGTTTATCATGCAGTAAACTACTATATTTAACTTAGGAACATTGTTATAAATCACCTGATCGAAAGGTTATCTCATTTAAAGCTACAAATGTTACTTACTTATGTTAGTTACTGACATCTTAAATCGGTTTCGTTTGACAGCTTTTACTTGTCCTTCTATTCCGATAGGAATATTAATTTAATGGTTGGTGCACTAACGGCGCCTTAAATTAGCTATTGTTAATAATGACACTCTTACAGATTACAGAATCCTAAACCAAATTTTCAAAGTGACTTACTATACCCATAATAAAAACATCGTCGATTGTACCGTATGGTGAAGAGTTAAATGAGATGCAATGAAGCAGTATCTATTACATCGCCACTTATACAGGTTGGACCAAACAGTACATTTGAAAAAAAAAACGGTCCAGTAGTTTTTGAGAGGAAATAATAATAAGATTTTAAGTAAGTTTTTTCGATAGCGGTTAATTTTTATTTTTATTTTCAAACCGATTTTGACGAAACTTTCACTGTACCCTAAGTAAACCATACCTGATTGAACTAAAAAACAATTATCTCGCTTTCGTGAAATCCAGAGACAAACATACATACACTTTCGACACGAAATTTCGCACACGTGTCAGAAAACCTTAATAGATCAACATACTAAAATTTTATTAAATTCTGACGATATCACATAAAGCAGGTCGAATTGATAGCCTCTCTTTTTTGGAGTAGGTGAAAATTATTTTCCAAATATACCCTATGTATGTAAGCCGTTTTGGCATCAGTATCGTTTGTACAACCACCCCTGGAAGCGGGCGTCACTAACCAAAACAAACTCCTGAATAATTAATGGAATCAGGCGTTACTTTGTGGAAACCCATTATTAAGTTGAAATTTATGAAATTATTTTGCTTTAAATTTCCGCGAAGCCACGCCGGCGCAGGCAACTAACTACACGAACCGTCACCGCGTTTAGTATTAGTTCAGGCAAATGCAGGATGCACCACCCGCCCTCCCTCAATACGCATGCGGCACAGCTGATGCAATTAATAGTACCCAACACCAACGTGCAAAAAACCTCAGGTTTTTTAAAATTTAAAGGAAAATAATTTCATAAATTTCAACTTAAACTCCTGAATAATAGTGCCCCTTAAGCGATTTCCACTACAGTGACCAGACATAACAATAAACCGACTGCACATTATAATACACAAGTGTGTGCGCAAACACAGATTCACTCTCTATTCCTTTCACTCTCATAGCCGATGAGACAGCAATCAGACACGACTGGAGAGAGCTCAGGCGCAGGACCAACGGCTTTACGTGCTTTCCCTGGGACCGGGGGTGAAACACTGCCATCTTCCAAGCGCCGGGTTCCCCTGAGAATTATTGAACAGAAAAACTTAGGTTCAAATTCCTCTGATGCAGCCGTCGCTTAAAAATGGGACCATCTAAACACTGCGCCACCGAAGCAGTTAATTCATAATTATGTAATAATATATACCTATATAGAATTATAGTCACAAAGTGCTTTGATCTATGATAAGAGCGCTGTTAGGATTACGACCCTATCAATAAGACTTTATGGAAGTACATTTTTTTCAACAAATTTAGTAAAACCTCTTAGCTCCAGATGTGCAAGGTATGATTCGGGAAAAAATCTATACATTACATAATCATATGACATTTTGCGAATAATTAGATAAAACGTCCCTAGTATGTTGAGATAAAGTTGTATATTGTAGGAGGTTGCAAATGACTCTTCACTTTATGCTAATATCTCTCATGTGAAACCACAATCAAAGGTACTATTAATTATCATTTCATTTCCGCAATGTAATAATATTTGGTATAACAATTCGTGCATTTGATATGTGACAGGCTTTACCTTCGGCAATCACACACGGTGAAGGCAGTGACACACTTAACGGAGCGTTGGTTAGACATGTTATTACTTGATGGTTTGATTAAACGACTGATCCCAAATTGTGTAACTCTTGCTCAATTAACACACACGTGTACCGCATTTTGTATTACTGTAGCATCTGTTGCGTACTGACTTATTTATTAATGACAATCTTCGTTATCAATATGAATGTGGATGAAAGAATGTGATTATTTTACTCTCGTCATCATCATCTAAAACCATAAAATTATTATCCCTTTGGAATAGAACGACAAAAGTGAGATGTCACTAGCAGCAAACTGTGTGATAAAAAGAGATGGGTAGCAGAACCATTTTTGTCAGAAGTCAAACAGTTGACCGCCCTGCAGAAGCTCGCTGAAAATTACTTGTTAATTTTTTATATTAAAAAGTGAAATTGTGTATATTTTGGAGAAATAATGCGTCTGAAACATGGTAACTTGATCGGTGATTGAATTTTATGCATTACAGCGGCATAACCCCAACAAATAATCATTTAACAGGTAGATTAGTCCAAATCGAAGCCTCTTAACGCATAAACACCGAAGCGGTCGCATGCGACCGCATAACAATAGAATATCCATTGTGTCTCGTTTACACATGCTTGAGGGATTAATATACGACTTATATTTACCAATGCGCTTCAAATTTAAAGTAGGTACGCAGTTTGATTATTCTATTCTACAAACGTTAATTAACGCAAAAAATAAAGATAGAATAACACAGGGAATGTATATCGACGAATATTTTGTATAATGAAATAACATTAGTTTTACACTAGAGCTGCATGTTCAATATTTTGTGTCGACTGTTTATCATGCAGTAAACTACTATATTTAACTTAGGAACATTGTTATAAATCACCTGATCGAAAGGTTATCTCATTTTAAGCTACAAATGTCACCTACCTAAGTTAGTTACTGACATCTTAAATCGGTTTCGTTTGACAGCTTTTACTTGTCCTTCTATTCCGATAGGAATATTAATTGTATGTCTAAAAGACCTACCAATTTGTGAATTTCTAGAAACAAAAACTAACCTGAACTACTATGAAAATCGAAATTACTCAATACGATTATCGTTTCGCGAATTCGAAGCATTTCGTAGTAAGGATTGCACACGTAAAACACTTCGGATTCGCCTTCTACGGCGGACTTCGTTTTACGTAGTGGCCCTCAGATTTGTATTAAATACTTAGCTCATAGTACGTACCACGTAGTGGCACCCGTGTAAGTTATTAAATATTTGTTTTGACGCGATTCCGGACATGGTCACATCTCTCCGTAAAAAGGGATGCCCAATCCCACTCCTAGCTGCTAATTCTCAGTAGTAAGTAGTGCATACAACCCAAACAAGTGAAAACCCAATATATATCAAAACCACCTTAACACACACGCACAAATGCATAAATTGTGTGAAACTGCACTTTCGTTTCTCTAACGAGCTGATGAGGCAATAAACGGGGGTGGCTGAAAAAATAAAAGCATTCCGTGATTGTCCCGCTGGTCCCCGTTGCCCCTTTCTGGCCCCTTTTGCCCCCTACTGATATACGACGGCAGTGACCCTCTAATTGTGACCCAGCCACACCACAATGTCCCCACCTTTTGAGTTGTTGATTGGAGCGAGTGCAATTGTTTTCAATTTCCAAAAACACGGGTTAACCTAACTTCTGTGCGTAAATTTTGTAAGTGAATTGAAAAAAAAATAAGCTTTTAGTAATTTTTGCGGGAAAGGTTTTATAAATAAATAAATATAAATATTGGACACCAATCACATACATTGCCCTGATCCCAAAGTAAGTAGCTAATTGTACTTGTGTTATGGAAATCAGAGACAACGGTAGTACCACAACACCCAGACCCTAGACAATATAGAAAATATTGATTACTATATTTATCCGACTGGGAATCGAATCCGGGACCTCGGAGCGGCGACGCCTTGAAACCAGCGTGCTTAGCCACTACACCACGGAGGTCGTGCGCGAATATTTGGTTTCTTATTTCATCTTTATGAATATAAAATATGACACTGTGAGTGTTAAAAGCATTCTAAATCATTAGATAGCAAAGCGTAATCAATTTCCAAGTTGAATTTATTCTGTAAAGAATAACTGCTTGGGCCCTTTGTTTCATAAACAGACGGTTAGATGGCGCTAAGCGTCACGCAATGACGTATCCATAAGAGATCACAAATTTCGCAAGGTCGGACTGACAGCACGGTAGCTCAATTGGTAGAGCGTTTGGCCCGGTCAGCCAAGAGGTTGCTGGTTTAAGTCCTGCCCGTGCGCAAATTTTTGGTTTCTTATTTCATCTTTATGAATATAGGTACTTGTTTCATATGAGTTGTATGGTAAAGGTTAACTTTAAACCTTAACACATCAACTCAGCATTGGTAGAAATGACTATTTTTACAAACCCAAGGACCTCTAATCTCCGACCTTCAATAGGAAGTTCTTTGGTTTCCTTTTCAAAATCTATTGCAAAATAATGTTCAACATTGATTGACCTTGTTAAATGTCTGATGTTAGCTCCACTCATGCATTATATTGTAATCTCAAAGTGTAATTTGGATCTACTCATGACACTTAGTAATCTCAACATGTAATAAATCACAGCTGTTCCCTGTAACGCGTTGAGCAAGGCCATTGACTAATTTGCTGGCCATTAACATGCGATAATAAGCAATTACTTGTCAATTACTCCATACAACAATATAACAAATCGAGATAATACAATTGGTGAATTGATAAACAATGCAGCAATGTTGCGGAGAGAGTACTTTCATGGGTGACTTGGGAGCAATTACAATCAATTTCAGCATGCAAAATAAATAAGTAATAAATTTTGTACCTTTGTTATGTCATAAAATGTCTACATAATCAATTATGTATATAATAAATCTTTATATGGCACATACGATTTAAAACTATCAACGGAACTTCATATTTATGTACAAGGAGCAGGGTCCTTATTTTTTAATCACTCGCGTGAATACGGCGTGAAATTACCTTTGATTAATGCTCGATTTTCGAATGATAATCACTTACCAGACAGCTCAGTAAGTTTTGAAAATCTACGGAAATAATAAGAAATATTATTATTTTAAACCACTAAACACAAACGGTTCCATCCAATAGACAAGAGCAGCGAAAGGGTACTTCTTAAAGAACAATTTAATTTAAATCCAAATCAATTGGTATGCGCCCAGCGGTTGTCAAATCAGCGACGGGTTAAAATTCAAGTCTCGTCTCTCACAACCCTTTGCTCTCAGTTCATTTCTTTCGCCAGCAAAATCGTGATTTTATTCCCTCTGTGTAAACGCAATAAGAGATCAATGAAACAAAACAGAAAAAGCTTAACATAGGCTTCAGTCAGACGAGAAGGTATAATGAAGATGAAAAATGATGGCAATATTTTTCTGAGTGTTTTATCGATAAGTAGCTTCGTAGAAAGATGAAACACTTGAAAGAATAATATACGAGTGAAATGCATTGACGGTCTCGAATAATATCATACATTGATATTACATTATTGATTTCTCTGTTTCCTAGAAGCTTATACTTATATTATCGAACATGTAAAGGAGAAGATCGAGATATTTCTGTAAGGCTGTATATTTTGTAGTCAATTTAAAACAATTCTTTTTAAGCGTGATCAGGTGGTAACTTTCTAAATCACTCACTTGAATATGGCGTGTGATTAAAAATTAAGTTCGATAACTAATTAATAATCAATGAAAATCACGCAAAATATAGATGTTGGTACTCACAAAATTTAGTTATCTTTTTCCAAATCACTTTCGCGTGAAATCATACTAATTTTCATTGGAAAATCGGACATTAATCAATGAATATCACACGCCATCTTATCCGGTCCGGGTTTAATCCGGTCTTACGCTAGAAAAAAAAACAATTAATTTATTGTGACCATCTCGCTGCTTTAACAGTTAATTTACCAAAAAGCTTCGATAAAATCGCCAGTTCGTCGCTAAAAAGGCAACCCTTGCAAAAATAACATCGCCCGATGTTCAGTTATCGGTCGGGTTGTCCAGATCTTGTTTCCCGTTTGTAACAGCGGCGACCGCTTTCCAAATTAATTATGAAGGGCGGTTGGCGGGATTATTACGTAACTTAATTGCTTTCGATGTATATATAGGTATGTATAATAGTAGTATAATCGTTGGATGTATAGATAGAAATGAGCTGGAAATGAGAATGATGTTAATTTATTATTAACATAATAAATTATATTGAAGTAAGCTATGGGTCTTAAATGGAGACACAGATTTTTAATAACTCAATAAAAAAAAAACGGCCAAGTGCGAGTTGGACTCGCGCACTGAGGGTTCCGTGCCAACTTTAACTGAATTAGGGAATCGACTTACCACTTTGGAAGCGTCTAGCTATGAAACATTAGACTTTAAAAGAAAATGGCTTTTGGAACATCTATGTCATTTTAAAAGACCTATCCATAAACAACCCCCACGCATAGGTTTAACTTAAAAAAAAATAAGTTTCATGTATGGGAAGCCCCCCCTTAAATATCATTATTTTTATTTTTTTGTATGAGAATCGTAAAACGGTTAACAGGATACATCTTCCTACCAAATTTCAACAGTGTAAAGCTTTTATTTACAGAATAAAGCGGCTGTGACAAACGGACGAACAGACAGACAGACAGACAGACTTGACGAAACTATAAGGGTTCCGTTTTTTGCCATTTAGTTACGGAACCCTAAAAATATACTATGGCAAATCATTTTAAATAATAATCAAATAAAGCCAATATGTTATGACAACTACCGACATGATAATCAAAACGTTGCTAAAATATCGGTGTAAACTTGATGGCAACTGTCAGGAAAACGTTAAAAACTTCAATGTAAGCGCTTACTATAATTTTACAGCTAAAACGGGCACGCTTTATTTGAAGCGCGGATGGAAATCGCTCTCTTTATCAATTGTTTGCTTTATGTTATGTAATACCTCTGCGGATTGAAACCCTTCGACGTCAGCTGCACTCGCAATTGTTTCGCCGTGTGTTGAAAGGGTATTTTGTGTCCCAGACCCGGTACAATTTTAGAGAAGTCTGGTTGACTCGATTAATGGAATTGGCTATCTCCATTTTGATGATATACTCAGTTTTAATAAACATTATGACGAGTCTGGGCCCCAATTGTTTAATCACTCGCGTCAAGATAGAGCGTTTTATTCATTGATTAGTGTCCTATTTTCCAAGGAAAATTGGTACATATTCCACACGGAATTGATTTAAAAAAAGAAATCCTGTGAGTACTAACGTGTATATGTCACGCTATTATCATATTTTTTTTATTCGTTTTTTCACGAATTTCATACGCCATATTCAGTGAGGGATTATTTTATTTTATTTTATTTTTATTAAAAAAGGTACACCAACAGTTTACATATTGTACACACTTAACTAAAGTGACATTGACAGTGTTTGCCATCTTATATGTAGACCTATTAAAGGCGTACACAGCATTGTAGTAAAAAGAACAACAATAAACAAGTTAAGTCAATTAGACTTAAATACAATCAGGAAGTTATGGTTATAAGAAATAATTGAAAATAAGTTAGTTAAACAAGTTTATAAACAATCTATATCTGGAATTAAAGACAATAACTTTGCATAGTGCAACCATACTGAAAACAATAGTTTTATAACGTATTACTCATTCAGCAGCTCAGAGAGCTTCTTCTTAAACTTAGGCAAGGTATCGTGGAAAATTTCTAGATTCTTAGTGCAAAAATCGTTATATTGAGAGCAACATCTGACGAGAGAAACATGACATGCATTGAGCATGGATTACAAAAATAGGGTCCCTGATGTTGTACTAAAGAGAGACAAAGTTCATAATCTTTGTGATGTTTCACGGATATGTGCCAATTTGATTGAATGACTAAAAGTTTTTGATTAAATATAACATTACAAAATTCAAAAGAAAATGCATTTTGAAGGCTTAAGATAAAACTTTTCCATTGTGTTGCGCACGAATAAAATTCTGAAGCATTTACATAAATGGTAATGTTTCATGTCACTTATGTACACTTTATCGGTGCTGTCTGGGTTTTTTACCTTTTTTGGGTTACTCTTACATTATATTACACATACAAGGTGTTTCAAAACAACGAGTAAAGATTGAAAGGAGTTACTCAGAATCAGTAACTGAACAACTTTCTCCTAGAAACATGGGTCGAAATATGCCAAAAATTAATTGACTCTCCATAGAAATAAGACGGGTCACATGACCGATTTAGTATGGGAAGTCAAATTATTTTTGGCGTTATTCGACCTATGTTTATACGAGAAAGATGTTCAGTTACTGATTCTGAGTAGGTCTCTTCATTATTTACTCGTTGTTTTGAAACACCTTGTATATTTACTGCATTGGCATTGCTGCAGCAAATATTTTATAAATAGTAGCTAAGTAATTGAAGCATCACGTTGTTGCAACTTTATATCAAAGTTCGAAAAAATATACACAGTTCAATTACATGTCATGTAATGATGACTTAAACTGACTCATTTCAACTCACAGGCCGAAATATTGTATGGAAATTCATTTCACCGCGTGAGCTGTCATGAGATTTGAATTTGGAATACGCGCTCGTATGCAGGCGAGGCCGAGCTGGCCGTACGGGATACTTTGAAAATCGAACTGGCCATCACTTCGTTCGAGCCTCAAATCTACAATCTTCACGCTTCGCTCATGATTCAAGGTAGCGCCCGCGCCTAAAGAAACCACTTTACGCCCTGGGTGAATAATCTACTATTCTTTACCAATGCATAGATAGATAGTATGTGTCTAACATCACAAGGAATAATGCAAAGTGAGAAATATTTTGAGAGTTTGAAACTTTCGTTGAAACGATTATTTATTTCCTTTTTTATGTCAACAAATACAGCAGTTCTATTGTAAATCCGCTTTATGCATTTATTTATTCGGCACGTGCTGATCTTCTATTATCAAGGGTTCAAAATATAATAGAAAATAACTCAGCAGGCGCCTCTTAGAGTGTTTCTTACTTGTTACAGCTGTGAATAAAATACTTATTCTTTGTAGTTTTAATAAAATTGCGCAAACTTTATTTTTCGTGGTAAGAAACCTCTTAAAACTCAAGAGACATCACATTCATAGTCACAGTGCAGTGTTTCATTTGATTTGCTATTATTCGGCCTTCCTTACAAAATCAATTTGTTGTTATTTGTGAGCTAAACAACGGGTTATGTAACGAGAACCTCTCTTTAGGGTTACGTAGCCGAATGATAAAAAACAAACCCTATGAAAAACAAAGTTATTGTTGCTGTCAAAAAATATTGTAACAGTTTCGCCAGGCGGAAGTAAGTTTAAGGGTGTTCAACTTATGTACAAACATGTGGGCTACGATAATCTATGAGTTTTAACTTTGTTGCATTTTTAAACTAAACTTCGAGTTAACACGTCTAGGAGGTAAAAATAAAATAAAAATTTTCGTTTAAAATATATCATAAATCCATGGGGATTGACTAGGTATAGATATATAGTGTTATAAAGACTATCAATACTAAATATAAATATCCTTTGGACATTCCCACACATCGCCATCTAGTCCCAAAGTAAGCTACTCAAAGCTTGTGTTATGGGTGCCAGACAATTGATATAATACTTAAATGCTTTTTGTTTGTAAATACATACATGATATACATAGAAAACACCCAGACCAATACAAACAGACATGTTCATGCACACAAATGTTTCTATTGTGCGGGGATCGAACCCGCACCCGCTGCGTAGTAGGCGATTTCTCGACCACTACACCAGCGGGTCGTCGAAAATACTAATATTGAAATAAGCCTACTGTATTAAATGTTATGTGATTTCGGTCACACGTACTTCAAAATATCGGGAATCTTTTGTCGCCTTCAGCAGAATGCCACAATAGGAATACGTGAGCTTCACCTTAATACTTTTTGAAGCTTACTTAGACAATAATTTATAAGAGCAACTAACACTTTTGAGTTAAAATAGTGTGCAGCATATGTCTTTTGACAGTAATTTTGATTTTACCGCTTTCTTCTGAAGTAAATTTTTAGTATTATTTTCATTTCATTTTTATTTCATCCTTTTTTATTTCTCAAAGTTAGCAAACACGAAATTACTGATTAAGCGGTTAAAATGCGACGACTATACTGAAAATGGCGTAAATGAACATGCAATGCTCTTTCAATTGGCATAAAATTGAAATTATTTATGAATACGAGCTCATGAGGGAACAATGCGTGTACTGCTTGTTTACTGAATTTCGATTGACAGAATAAAAATATTTTCATTCAGAACGAAGCTTTTATTCATTACGAGTGAGGCTACCAATACCCGCAAGGAACTTTTTTTCAATAATAATATCACGTCGTACTTGAAACGAAAGGTAAACCATGTTACTGGTTAGTTAGAAAAGGAGAATGCAATCATCGTTTCATTTTGTACCATAATAAATTTAGTATTAAAAATTAAGTTTTTTTTTTTACAAAAAGTTTTTTTTTTGTTTATAACATCAAGCAATAACTTCGCCGGGTATAAAATTGCTAACTAATTAGGCAGTCATTTTATTACTTGCTTGCTATGCCAAAAACACGTTTTCCAAGTTTTGCAATGTTGCCAGTATTTAAGGATGGAGGAAGCCGGTCATGTGTCCATCTTCTGGCGTTAATCGATTCTGGCGAATATCGATCCACTATAATAGATATAAAGGCACTAGAAACCGAAGAATGAAGAGTTATCTACAATGCTAATATGTTTGAAATTGACTCTAGCTCATACTCAATTATAGAAAACAATGTAGACAAAGGAGAAAATGAAGTAAAACGTGATCTGATCGCATTTATTATAGATTTTATAATACGGAACTCGTTCGTATAATTAATTATATTTGTCAAAAATAACCTAACCTAACTAATGAATTTCTTGAAGCTGCTGTTTACAAATCCGGCGAATTTGAGATTTATTGTTTTTTTGTAAAATGAGGAAGGTTTCATGGAGGTACGTCATGTTAGAATGTGAAACGAAAATCCATACTTCAATAAACATATCAATCAAAAAGCGAAAATAAAATAAGTAAAAACAAACAGGACCACACAGTTCTTAGTGGCCAGTGCTTCTAAAAACAAGGGTAAGTGAAATAAGGAACGTCTCCACTATGATTCATTGTTACTACCCTCAAATCTCGGTGCGGCGTTGACCCTCGTAAACGGGGATTGGGTGAGATGACCAAATTTACTTAGACACGAACCGTGCACAAATTTTCGCACTTTTATACAGACGACGAGAAAATATTTAACGGATTTTTTCGCAAAAATATAATGTGTACTTTCCTGTATATAATAATTAAAAAACATGTTAACTGATAGAGATAGATAGATAAGTTACCCTTTTAGTTTTGCATAGGTAGGTCGTTAAATGTATTTTTTACGGATGGTAAAAGTATAATGAATGAAGTCTTTTTTTAGCTACGTTATAAAAAAGTTTCTAGACATTTACAAAAAAAATGGTTGCTGATTTGTACACAGATTTAAGGCTGATGCAACTCTACCCACCCGGCATGGAAATTGCACCAACCATACGGAAGCACGTTACGTAGCAACGCCTCGGATTGTGTTTGCTACATCCTTTGACATATAAATTGCATTTATAAAAAGCAACTTTGGCTGTGACAGACGAGGAATCGAACCCCGTGTCTTACGCTATCCGGACGTATCCTATACCACTTATGACAGTTCTCCTTGTGAATGACAACCCATTTGACCACCATCGGGCGACTCGCCGTAAGCGTGTTACAACGCATGCGCTGCTGGTCGAGAGTGGGTCCCGAGTAGGTCTCGATCCGAGGTGGTGACGTTACGAATTTATAGATGTGCGTTAAAGTATGGATTTTCATAAGAAGTATAGAGTTTCATACAAACTATAACTACTGAACGCCTCAAGTTGATATGGTGCTGTTCCCGTGACGAATGTATATGATATGGACCAAGTGATAAATTGAGCAGTATACATAATGCCCGGTCATTATGAAAAATGCCCAATATGAGAGTGCAATTTGATAACAGTTATTCAAATAATCAAATTGACCGGGTACTATACATATTGCCCATCACCTTTTGGGCAGAGTAATACAAACATATTTAATTAATTTTTGTTTATTGTCATTTAACTTAAAATAAACTAAATATTGAACCACTCAAATAATCGGATTAATTATTTGGATTAATTACGGAAGACTTCTACCTTAAAAATCCACTAGTTTTAGCATTGAAAATTTAAGGAAAGTATAAAATATAATTAAATTTAAAACAAAAATCTCACAACATGTCTTTGTTTTATATAAATGACTCATTATTATAATGCTTACTTCCCTCCCCGCCCTCGCACCGCGTTAAATATAGCTTTGTTATCAAATTGCTCAACTATCATGTAGCAATATAATAATGACCGTGCAATGTGATAAATAATAAAGTTAAGATAGTAATTAATCACTTAGCCCGATAAAGCTAGACATTATTCACAATGCTCGTGCATTATAAATAATGCCCGCATTAATCACCTGATCCATAACATATAGATGTGCTACGAGTACAACCTATAAAGTTTCTTTTAATTTCCATCAAAATGTAAGACACCGACTTTTGTACGTGACTGTACTCTAGAGGGCTCTACAAACAAGCGGATGAATCATAAAAACGCACAATAGTTTACGAGCCAGAGTTTTATGAGTACAGAGCACAACACATTGCACTTAAGGACCTTTATTGATTGAGGTGAAGACATGTGGATATTGGAGATTGGCAATATTTATCATTAACCACGCAAATACATAATTATAGAGAGTTCTCTAAATATACGTAGTTACAAATGAAAAGATTCAAAAAACAAAATCCTTAAAAATGTGTTTAAACTGTCGTGTGCAGGCGGTACAATCGACGGAATTGCCTACATTTGCAGTCGAAATATGCTTGTGGGCGTAATAGTATTTTCCAACCCATAAACATTTATAAAATGAGGCAAATTTAGCCTCAGTTGTTTTCATAGATCCTAAACTAAGCTTGTTCATCTTCGATTTTATAAAGTTAAAAAAAAATGAAAATGTTTACGTTCTTATATTTACTGAAACATTTAATATTTAATATGTCTCCTACGGATACGTCATTATGCGTTTCCGTTTATCCACCACAAATTTCGCAGGGTCTGACAGACAGCACGGTAGCTCAATTGGTAAAGCGATTGGCCCGGTTAGCCAGGAAGTGCTGGTTCAAGTCCCGCCCGTGCGCAAATTTTTGGTTTCTTATTTCCTCTTTATGAATATAAAATATGACACTGTGAGTGTTAAAAACATTCTAAACCGTTTATTGGGTAAACATTGGCCAAGTTCCGTAGCCGAATGGCAAAAAACGGAACCCTTATAGTTGTGTTAAGTCTGTCTGTCTGTCCATATGTATGTCACAGCCACTTTATTCTGAAAATATTAGTATGACACTGTTGAACCTTAGTAAGTAGACGTATCCTGTTAAGTTGAAGTTGGCACGGAACCCTTAGTTTACGAGTCCGACTCGCAATTGGCCGATTTTTTGAAAAAAAATATATCAGCCTGTTCAAGTCTAGAATAAGATATGTATCTGAAACCGGAATCCTTGCTCAAATGAATCAGTGATATACGCGATAGAGCATTCATTTCATAAAACCCTCTTCACTCTAATCCGTATAATACGAATAAAACGCCTGCAAGCAAAGGGTTCGATGTTCCGATAGCTTAATTCCAATAAAACTGGAGACGTGAGACGCATGTGGATTGGAGCTGGTTTAAGGCCAGGATTTACTGACAATGTAGTACCCTTGCATATACCCCAAACGTAGAATACATAGGTAAAGTATATCACGCTTGTTAGATGTCACGTTTGTCAACTATTTATTGTTTGTCTGCTGCAGAGTCGATTTTACCATCGTTATATAGGACTTATCCCACCGAATAAGAAAAAAAAAAGGTTTTAAATATCTATTTCATAAATTATTGGTGGAAAGTAGATGACGTTTTGAAATTAGGCGTTTTATTTATATTCGACGAATATTCCTTATCTGTCGCTGGTAAAATCGACTCTTATTAGTCAACTAAATTTTCAATAAGTATCTGTTTTTAATATTTAATATGCACAGTCACAATGAGTGTACTTGGTAGCGACGACGATTTTACTCGCTAGGGACGACGCAACTTTTTTTATGGAATGTTTTAGTTCTGTCTGTGACCGCTAGAGGCGCTGTGCAATTTTCCAGACTTTTTAAACGTCGTCGCTAGCGAGTAAAACCGTCGTCAACTCATGGTAACGGTACTGAACATATTTTCTAAGATGTGTAATGTACTTCATTATGGAAAAAGAGAAAAAGAAACACGTTGCTTTCTTTTATGATCAAGCAAAGTAAGTAATTACAATCGAATTGTCCATGACATCGACTCTTGAATATTTTTCATCGCTTACACATTTTTTTTTGTCTACGTCTTAAATTGTTACCCTTTCTGTGCCTAGTTTATATTTTAAGTAAACTACTTTTTAACCAGTTTCGTGCCATAAGAAGCACCGGTGCGTGATAAAAACTAAACTTCCTATTGTGTCTTAAGTGTGGCAGCAAATGGGTTAATGGACTTAACGCAACGCGGCAACTCAGCCAGCATCGTAGCCTCCTTGCCGCAAGAAAATTGTTTCGTTTTTGAATAGGTAGATTTGAAGTCATTTTTAATGTTGCTTGTCTTAATTTTATTTTTCTTGTTTATGATTAAGTAGCATATGTAAGTTGATGGGCTTAAAGTTAGGCGTCCTCGCCTTAACCCAACCTGTGTATGTATGCCTACATTGGGGCTGTCTGATTCATAATTCCTTAGAAATCCTTTGATGTCTCACCACACATTATGTACTACAATGTAGCAATACCTAGACATTATGTCTATGAACTCAATAGGATGAAAAATATGTTATGAATCTGCTTCAACGAAACTCGTAGCAATCGAAAGCATTCGCAGTATTGACATTTCTCTATCCTATTTTAATATTGCATTTACTTAGAGGAAATTTACGAGGTTTTTTTTTGATTTAAGGTAGCAATGTTAAATAATGCAGTTATAAATGACCTCCGTGGTGTAATAGCTAAGCACGCTAGGTTTCAAGGCGTCGCCGCTCCGAGGTCCCGGATTCGATTCATGGTCGGGTCAATAAAGAAATCAAAATATTCGATTTTGATTTCAATAACACAAGTGCATTAGATACTTGCTTTGGGAGTAGAGCAATGTATGTGATTGGTGTCCAATATTAAAAATAGTTATTATTTATTAAACGAAAGAACTCAGTCAATGTTATTTTGCATGTGTTTTATTGACGCACAGATTTAACACAGTTAACATGTTACCGTATTGGGTTTTTATTTCAGAGTAGACTTGTATCAAAAATATTTAATATTAATATTCAAGAGAACAATTTAGTTACTTTGTCATAGTAAAATTATATCACAATCTCTGAACTAAAACACAATGTTATTTCTGTAAAACAAAACATCTAAACATCAGAATTCTCGTTGCATTTACAACGAGTAAAAGGCTCTTCCATTAAGGGTCTGCTTTTCTTTTAAAATGAGGGTTACAGAAAAGTTAATTCAGCAAAGGCTGAATGAGATTGAACCTACTTTTTGCAGAACCTCCGAGAAAGCGAAAATATTTTAATAAAAGACGTTCAATTTTCTCCAGAAAACGAAAACACGACGTCAAGCTGACTAATGCAAGAAGCAATAAGAGCAAAACATATTTTTTACGAAATTCTGTACGTGTATGGCTACACTGATAGATCCCTGTCGTGTCACTTTTTAGTCTATAAGTACAACATAAGGCTGTGGCTTACATCGAGCGACGCGGATGAATATTCGATTGCTAGTTTTGGGTTCCTAATAATGTCTAGAATTTCATATATATATATATATATATATATGGGTATTTTAAAATATATTTTTTCTTACCAAAAACTTTACGGTCACATTAATGCATAATTATGAAAATAAGAAATCAAGTAGGATAAAAACTACGTCTTTTTTACTTTTTGCAGCCATCAGCACATCAAGTTACCCACTTTTATTGTAAACTAGCCCTAATTACAACGGCATAAGACGCTGCAGTGTTTACCTTAACGTGCTGTTTCCCACACCACAATTAAGTAACAAGTTTGTTCATTTGAAAGATATTTCTCAGAAGAAATAATAACTAATCTTCACCGTTTAATAGCATAAAAGGTGTTTAGTGGCTTGTTCATTAGTGTTTATTATTATAATTTATTCCGAAATGTACCTCAATTTTGTTAGTTCAAACATCCAACAGCTATGTTAGACTTATGATGCTGTCTTTGCACTACATAGCTTACCAAAAAAGCTCCGCTCATCCCAAGACTCGGCTCTACACAAAGGCATAATGAAATGCTGGCGCGCCCCTCTCGGACGCCCGCAGAATACTGATGCAGCTGCAAATTCGAGGATGCCATGCCTCGCCGCCATGGGGCTGTCAACGAAAAAGTCAACGCCTAGTGACAAATACCCTGCCTAGAGGTACGGCCAACAGCACGTCAAGGTAAACACTGCGGTATCTTATACAGTTGTAATAAGGGCTAGTTTGCAACAAAAGTGGGTAACGTGATGAGCTGGCCACTGTACATCTTATGGGAAGTGCTGACACATTCATCATTCATGATGTGCTGTAAGTCTTTTTTAAGGAGAAATTTTACAATTTTGTTACAGTAAGAATAGCGTTTATTTCCGCAATTTCGTGTTTCAATCTCCAATGTTAAAAGTAAACATAATATTTTGAGTAGTGTGTTCAGGGAAACAATTAAGTCTGGCATTGTTTGCTTGCTCGCAATTGATACAATTGCTAGCCTTTTTGAGCTATAAATCAATGGAAACAACCGACCGAAACAATGAAACACAATTAAAAAGGTTTCAAAACCGTTGTAAATAACATTTAAGGCTATTGTTTTTGTACAGTTTTGTATAATAATCCAACCATCGATTGAGACATTAAATGAGGAGCCCGCTTCCAACAAAGGACCGTTGCTAGTGAGCAAAAGTTCATACCTAACACTATCTGATCATTTTAGCACCTAATTAGCCTTGATATTTTTTCCGCTCTGAACTCAAGGTTGAACTTAGAACATAAAACTTTAAATCAAAGTTCTTAATTCGTTACTAACCAAAATCATGTAAAATATTGCCAAAGTTAATTCAATACTTACCGTGCGAAATTCGAAATATTTCGGATATTTAATTAAATAAGAGGATCTAAGCGGGCTTCGATTGCTTCAGTGAAAATTTTAAGATTTACGACCGAATCCCAAGCGGTAATTAAT
Organism: Pyrausta purpuralis; assembly: GCA_963924145.1. Taxonomy (NCBI): domain Eukaryota; kingdom Metazoa; phylum Arthropoda; class Insecta; order Lepidoptera; family Crambidae; genus Pyrausta; species Pyrausta purpuralis. The sequence goes on from OZ001664.1 coordinate 14,005,176, forward strand.
TTAATATCGTCTCCGTTTAATTGGGGTTACAATTTGCTATTTCACTTATATTTCGATTTTAGGGTAAAGTATTGAACATTTTAGGCTTCTCTGTTTCCAAAAAATCTTAATATTAAAATAATGTAGATCGCAATCAATCCAATATTGCTTTTTTGTGCTACAATTATTTACGAGTAGGTAATATTATGAATATATTCTCAATTAAAGCAAAATGAAATTTAAAAAAGGAAGTATTTTTTTAACGGGCTAGTCAAGCAGGACCGATAAAATGTCATATTCAAAGTTATTGCCAAGAGGCTTAATTGAACGAAAACTTCAGAGAAAGACCGCTATCACAACTTCTATTAAAGAAAAATATCAGTTTCTCAAGACTTTCTGTTCAATTACGTAAAAATCATAAACCATACGAAAATGTACGTTATTTAGCGCGAAAAGCTTTTCTGGATTACAATTTCATAATAAATAACCAATAAATATTTCGTGAGGTTTGCTCGGCTTTACCTACATACAAGGTTTCATGTCAGTATGTCAACCCATGTCACGTTGCTTTGCTAGGCATTTTATTATGAATGGTGGTGTAACCTATTTTCATGTGATGTTTGAGCACAAACCTTGACTCATATGTTTCTTTGACAGATGTTGTAAAAGGGTGTGTTTGCAATTAAGTTACTGCCGGCAATTAGAAATTATGGTATCTGTTTTTATGAAACAAAATAATTAGTAATAAGGATTTTTCTTATACTTATTATGACTAAGTACGTAAACCTGAGCCCTATTAATTAATACCTTCCGACCGATTTCGGCCTTGGCGACCACTTCGACTCCTATTCAAGTCGGCGCTGATGCGCTCGAAGATGGCTTATAAAGCCAATTTTTGCAGCAAACTCTCGTGCACAGTGTGGGCACGTAAGTTTGCCGTTAACATAATTGTAGGGTGTGGCAACAGTAATGCGTGTTTTCATCTCATCACGCTTAGCGTCGAGATCAACTTGACGCTGCTCTTCGAAGTCGCATACTTGCTGATAAACCCACCTGCGCCACTCAGGCCGCTTCGCTGCCAAACCTTCCCATTGAAATGGCTCAATGTTGCATCTTTTCATATGACGTTTCTGGACGTCTTTGAACCTGAGGAGTTGTCCGCCACGTTTACGCTTGCCCTCCTCAAGTTCTGAGTAGAAGATGCGCTTCGCCACTCTGTCCTCCTTCATACGAGACACGTGACCGCACCACCGAAGCTGCCGACGCATAATGTAACCCTCAATGCCACCAACATTGGCGCGTCGCAGTACTTCAGTATTACGCACGCGATCAGACCACTTGATATTAAGAATTTTACGCAGGCATTTAAGGTGAAAGCGGTCTAATGTGCGTATATGGTGACGATACAAGCACCACGTCTCGGAGGAGTATAAAAGGTTCGGCAGCACAATTGCCATGTAAACTGATACTTTTGTTGGCAGCTTAATATCATGCGAACAGAAGACTTTTGAGCACAGCTTGCCAAACGCCGCAGCTGCAGCGCCGATTCTGCTGTTTACTTCGGCATCAAGGTCACACTTAGATGTTATGGTGCTCCCTAGATATCGAAATTTTTGGACCTGTTTCAATGATGCTTCACCGAGCTTTATGTTAAGCGTCTCTTGACCATGTATGTCCAAGGACATAACTTCTGTCTTTTTGACGCTTACCTTCAGGCCAAATTTACAGCATGCCTTATGAAACGCCGTTATAAGTTGTTGCAGGCCATTTGGAGATTTTGCTAAGAAGCACAGATCATCAGCATACATAATTTCTGTAACTACCGCATGGGAGACTTTAGTACGTGCCTTCAGTCTAGCCAAGTTAAAAAGGCCGCCATCAGTGCGAAAACGGATACGCACACCTTCACAGATATTCTGTGAGACTTCTTTTACTACTGCCGCAAAGTATAAGGAAAACAATGTGGGTGCGATAACACATCCTTGTTTCACCCCACAGGTAACGGGAAAGAAATCTGATTGTTCGCCATCCACTGTTACGCAGCATTGCATGTCGTCATGCAGAAGTCGAATAAGCCTCACAAACTTATCTGTGCATCCTATCTTTTTCAACACCATCCATAGGGCTTCGCGAGGCACGCTGTCAAAAGCTTTTTCCAAGTCAATAAAGCAGAGGTACAACTGACGACCTTGTTCTCTGCTTTTCTCTTGCAGTTGACGTACTGAAAAAATAGCCTCGCAGGTGCCTCGATCTGGTCGGAAGCCAAACTACAGACCCAATATGAACATAGGAAAGTACTCTTTTATAACTCTTGCGACATCAAAATCTAGTTTATGACACGATATTTTTCCGAATCCACATGCTTAGAATTTTCACCTTATTTTTTTTCCTACTTCAAGAAAATAAGGAAATAAATGAAATATGAATGAGATATCGTTACAATTTGATAATATTTGAGTATGTTGATATATTAAGGCTTCCAAACTTTCGTAAGTGTATGTATGTTTGTCAACGGAATACTCGAAAACGAGAAGTCAAGCGATATGATTATTTTTTAGTTCAATCAGGTATATTTTAACTTAGGGTACACTGTAAGTTTCGTCAAAACCGGTCCAGCAGCTTTTGAGATATGGGTTAGTAACTATAAATCATGAAATAAAAAAATAAGTTAAAAAATTAAACTGCATTCTAAACTCTGAGTAAAAAGGTCGGTGCATGATTTCAAGCTTACTTACGAATGTGGCAAATGTCTTTTTTTGAGCTTTTTAGAGTCGATTTTACCAAAGTCGAATATTCGTCGAATACAACACAAAACACCTAACTCGAAAACTAAAATGCACTAAAAAGTCTCAATTAAACTCATGACTTTTGAAAGGAAAAGAATCCATTTTAGGCGATCAATTTCTTTTTGGAGTCGGTGCTCTGATAGTTGATGCTTGAAATGGTCAAAGTGATGGCATCGATTCTCTAAATTTTTCGCCTAAAATGGATTCTTTTCCTTTCAAAAGTCATGAGTTTAATTGAGACTTTTTAGTGCATTTTAGTTTTCGAGTTAGGTTCAATACTTTCCTTTCCTTTAAAAGGTCAAGATTTTATTTGAGACTTTTTAGTGCATTTTGGTTTGGAAGTCGGTTTGTAAGCTAATTTTATTTCTTTATTTTTAGTGCTTACAGGAAGGAGGCGGTTTGCACCTTATGACTCTATTTTTTAAGCTACAAATTACCTGTCATAAGTAATGTCATTATAATTCATGAATTTCTATGCGTTAAGGAGTTTCACCATCAGCTCAGCTCCACGCAATTTTGACTATCAAACGCAACAACACTACAACATTAATATTCTAGTAATAAAAAAACACTATATGTGCATTTAAAATTTGGGGTTTCCCTCGATTACACCAAGATCCCATCATCAGATTACGACTTGGCAGCAATGGGGCAAACTTGAAGGTATAACCTCTAAAAAGGAAAAAAAACAAATCGATCTACAAATGACTGTGATATGAGGTAACACAGCAACAAAAATAAAAGAGAAAAAAAACATACAGTCGATTGATAACGTCACCTATTTGTCAGCGAATCATTTACGTTTATGTCATTTCAAAATCGATAGTTTTATACTTATTCGGGCGTATAAGTCCTATCAGACTTTGTTAAAATCGACTCTTAGACAGTTTTTACAATATTCGTTTGCACGACACAAACGCCGCGAAGCAATGAAGTCCATTTCAACTATGAAATTACACGGACAAAACAAATTTGAAAATACGCATTGCTGTAACTAGACATAATATCATCACATCTATAAGCGGGAGGTTACGGAGTCGGCCTTATTAAATTTCCTTGTACTGGTAGATGCTCGTTGTGAGTCATGGTCACATGCCTCCCTTAGATAATAGGCGTAGGATGACAGACTGGTGACGCATAGCTGATTAATCACAGACAAAATGCTCAACTGGTCTGTTTCTTAGTCAACGATACGAATCTGATATGGACGTCACGACAACGTTTCCTGTAAAACCACCAGGTGGCGCTTGCAAAACGCTGAGGCATTGGTGTTTGCGTGTGTTCATCACAGAAGTATTATACCTATCGGAAGGGAAGAACTAATAAAAGCTGTCAAACGAAACCGATTTAGGATGACATTTATGTGTGTGAAATTGTTTACGTATGCGTGTCAGTGATGTTTGACATACCGTTTGTTACATTAATATCGATATCGATAATATTCATTAGTATCAGTTATAGTCAGTGTTATAGTAGGTAGGTATCAATATGAATTACCGGCTAAGTAACAGTCGGACTCGCGCGCGAATGGTTCCGTTTTCGTTGGGTTCGCTTATATTCCATTTAAATAATTTCACTAATATCATACCACTTGTTAGCCTAAGCTTTGTCTATGGATACAAGTTTATAGTACTTATTACATTCTGTCAATAAAAATGTGTCATTGTGAATAGTACCACTGGTTATGTCATCATGTACTGTGGAGGACCAATACAATGGTGTTCGAGAATACAACCGATCGTAGCACTATCTAGTTTTGAAGAAGAATACATAGTCGCAGCCGAATGGTGTCAAGAGCTTCTATATTTCAAAAACCTGATTGAAGAGTTATTGGACTTAAATGTATGTTGATAATCAAAGCTCTATAAAACTTATGTAACATGGAGTATTGAATGGCAGTTCAAAGCATATATAGATGTGCGATATATATTAATATACGAAAAAAGTAGTTAATGGTGATATTAGTGTTTTGTATGTGCCTACTTCAGATCCATATGCAGACATACTAGCAAATTCACTAGAACCTATTAAATTTAAAAACTGTTACATAATTAAATTGTAATATAACTTTTTATTTTTTAATTTGTAAAGCTATGTTAAACTTAAACAATTTTAAGAATTTTAAATATATTTTTTTAAACGTAATAACATGAAAATTTTAATTTAACATTTGAAGTTTAACATAGTTGTTTAAAAATTGAAATTAAAATTAGGAGGGAATGTCATGTCTAAATTTTGTCTATGGATACAAGTTTATGGTACTTATGATATTCTGTCAATAAATATAAATATTGGACACCCATCAGAATAGTACATGGGCTATAATTCATCACGATATTTTTGAAATCCGAAATTTTTCGCGGGTAGGTAAAGCCGCGGGAACCGCGGAATTAGTAGGGAAACTAAAAGATACATAAATTAAAAATGTTTTTTTTTTACTATTCTATTAATATCTTAGCAATATAATAACGGTTTCAATTAGTCCTACACTATTCTAATAATCAAAACCTGATACTTATAATAACTGCCATATATTCGTCATTGTAACTAAAAATGAGATTACATTCCGCCCAGGTGACTAATACCAAATCGTCATGGGTTAAACCTAAAAGTTTACCGCGTGATCAACAGTCGACACGAAGTATCGATATCTTGATGCAGCCCTAGTGTAAAACTAAAATTATTTCTTTACTCAAAATATTCGAAAATATGCATTAAATGTTATTTGATCATTGTTTTTTACGTATATAAACGTTTATAGAAAAGAGTTATCATACTCAGTACGTAAAAATTGAATCACATTGCCAAAAATAAATCGAAAATTAGGCCGTGTCGATTTGGAATATTTTACCTGTAAAATGAAAATTTGTTGGGATTATTTCGTTGTGTTGAACAACAATCAATCACCGAACAAGGCACCATGTTTCAGAAGCATTATTTCTCCAAATACAAACACAATTTCGCTTGAAATTATAAATATAAAGTACAACTTTAGTTTCTATACAGAAACAGCGCAGACACTCACGGATCAAAAGCTCGCCGGTGACTAGGCATTACGACTAATATTAACCGATATTAGCCGGAACCAACGGCTTAACGTGCATTCTGAAGCACGTGATACACGTCACATATATGTTCTACTGTGGACTGTTGTGTATTAATATATATTTTTTAATTTATTTAAATAAGGACTGTAAATATTTTAATTATTTTTTGTAAAAAAATTACATGTAGCCACATGATTGTGAATGCCTAGCAGTGTTTTCATATTGTAAATATTTTAAAAATAAACTATACACGACAACGATACAAAAAATAATGATATTGAAGGAAGGGGCTCTTCAATTTTTAAAATAATTTATAATGCAAATAAATAAATAAATATCCTTTGGACATTCCCACACATCGCCATCTAGTCAGGGTGCCAGACAACGGATATAATACTTAAATACTTTTTGTTTGTAAATACATACATAATATACACAGAACACACCCAGACCAATACAAACAGACATGTTCATGAACACAAATGTTTGTATTGTGCGGGGATCGAACCCGCAACCCGCTGCGTAGTAGGCGATTTCTCGATCACTACACGAGACGGAATGTAGATTTTAACAACTACTTTTAATGAAAATAACGTTTTTCTTAATACAAACACTATGAAAAACAAAGTTATATTTGCTGTCGACACAATATTGTGGTATTTTAGCTAAGCGGATTCCCTAATTCAGTCAAAGTTGGCACGGAATCCTCAGTGCGCGAGTCCGTCTCACACTTGGCCGGTTTTTGTTGATTAATATACTAAAGTGTTAACTCGTTTTTAAAATAAGGTCAACGAGTCTATTGTAATGTACCATTATACTTTAAAAAATAATTTAAGAAAGCTACTCTATGACTGTTCCGAAACTGATGTCTGATGTGATGCTTGTCAATCCATTGACATCCATTAATTAGACGGTGCCATATTTGTGTACTCCTTTAGTTCACGAGGCGTCATCTACTTTTAAATACAATATTTTTTTTTAGGAAAATTGAAAATCTGAAAGAAAGAGTAAAAAAATCGTATTATTAATATTCATATAATATGTTAATGGTTATGACGATAGATGCAGGTTTAAATAAAAACTTTTTTCTTTTTATTGGGGTATCTATCATAACACAGAATTTTTGATATCGAATTTCATTTCATAATAAACTATTTAATGAATGTTAATATCTTTTTTTCTTGAATAATCGAATAGTTAATAATCGTCGTTTCATAACATCGAATAACAGTTCACCAAAAAAATGATTCGCAACTATTTTGTTAAGCAGAATAACGATATATCAAACTAATGTTTCATAGAATTATTAAGTTATCGATATAACCTTTCATAAAAACTTGTAGAAATGTGTAACGGTTCCCATATTTTTTTTTCCTCATGCATTAATGCATGCATGCAAGCATACAGGCATGCACGCAGCAAGCAAGCAGGCATGCAAACAAGCAGCATGATTAGGATTTCCTCGTCTCCGGCTTTTGAATTACACTCTAGTATCGGGCAGACTAGTACCACGGCGAGGAGACCACGGCGAGTCGGGATTAACGTAGTTTATTTATTAGATCAATATTTATTACATATTTATATCAGTTATGCTTTAAATTGTCTATTTATAAAGTATGTATATATTAGTGAAAAATTCGTTTGGAAATACGGACTTTAGTGAAGTAAAATTCGATGTTTCAAGAATTCTGCATATTGAAACTTACGTGGAAATAAAATTATGGGTAACAAAATAGAAAGATAACGTTTTTCATAAAGATGAAATAAGAAACCAAAAATTTGCGCACGGGCGGGACTTGAACCAGCAACCTTTTGGCAAACCGGGCCAAACGCTCTTACCAATTGAGCTACCATGCTGTTAGTCCGACCCTGCGAAATTTGTGGTTTCTTATGAAAACGTCAATTGCGTGAGGCTTAGCGCCATCTAGCCGTCTGTTTATGAAACAGATGGCCCAAGCAGTTATTCTTTACAGAATAAATTCAACTTGGAAATTGATGTCGCTTCGCTATCTAATGCTTTTAGAATATTTTTAACACTCACAGTGTCATGTAAAGAATAACTGCTTGGGCCATCTGTTTCATAAACAGACGGCTAGATGGCGCTAAGCGTCACGCAATTGACGTTTTCATAAGAAACCACAAATTTCGCAGGGTCGGACTAACAGCATGGTAGCTCAATTGGTAAGAACGTTTGGCCCGGTTTGCCAAAAGGTTGCTGGTTCAAGTCCCGCCCGTGCGCAAATTTTTGGTTTCTTATTTCATCTTTATGAATATAAAATATGACACTGTGAGTGTTAAAAATATTCTAAAGCATTAGATAGCGAAGCGACATCAATTTCCAAGTTGAATTTATTCTGTAAAGAATAACTGCTTGGGCCATCTGTTTCATAAACAGACGGCTAGATGGCGCTAAGCGTCACGCAATTGATTTTTTCATAAGAAACCACAAATTTCGCAGGGTCGGACTAACAGCATGGTAGCTCAATTGGTAAGAACGTTTGGCCCGGTTTGCCAATAGGTTGCTGGTTCAAGTCCCGCCCGTGCGCAAATTTTTGGTTTCTTATTTCATCTTTATGAATATAAAATATGACACTGAGTGTTAAAAATATTCTAAAAGCATTAGATAGCGAAGCGACATCAATTTCCAAGTTGAATTTATTCTGTAAAGAATAACTGCTTGGGCCATCTGTTTCATAAACAGACGGCTAGATGGCGCTAAGCGTCACGCAATTGACGTTTTCATAAGAAACCACAAATTTCGCATCGCATTTTCGTCCCGCGCGTGTGAGTGTTAAAAATATTCTAAAAGCATAAGATAACGTTACTTCGATAAAATACGTAATTTACGAAAAGAGGTAACGATGAAGTAAGTTTGTAGATAATAAGCAGTCGACCAAATACAGTTGTGATGTAACAAGATTCTAGAATTTAATGCATATTATTTTGAAACATCTGCGAATCGTTTTATGGGAAATGAAAATCGATGAAGAAAATTGCGATTAAGTGATGGGTTCCTTTTTTATTGATACGATTTAAGCTATTTATTGTTGCATGTTAGCTCGGATGAATAAAACCGTTTTGGAAACAACATACGTACCTGATGTACACACATTTTTAACCTGAATGGATTTAAATTTAAAAAAAACAGAAAATGAAGAGTTTACAAAACTATATGCAGCAATGAATGTATGTATAAATAATCAAAAAATATGAAAGCTTTATGGTCTTGTATGTTATCCGTACGACTATGAGTATGGGCAATAAAAGAGCCTCACCTTGGAGGATTGAGGGAGACATAAGATCTATACTCTCTGTTTCAATCCTATACATCTCTCTTTGCGAGAGGATACATCCAGCAATAATGGTACGGCAAGGTAAACACTATGGCATTTTATGCAATTACAATGTTCTCTGCATTACCAGGTGGTTGACTGGTAGAGAATGCCATAAGGCATTAAGTCCGCCAATTGTACATTTTACAGTGCAATAAAGTGTAAATAAATAAATACAATGAGGGCTAGTTTACAACAAAAGTTGGTAACCTGTGCTGGAAATAGTTAACATGAAAATTGGCCGAACACAGAGGTAAGATATCCTTTCACACGACGATTTTTTAGTGCAGTACTGGTAGCACGCGAAAAATATCCGAGTGGACGACACGACTATGTACGAACAACATCACGTCAAGGTACACACTGCGGTATCTTATTCAGTTGTAATAAGGGCTAGTTTGCAACAAAAGTGGGTAACCTGGTGTGCTGGCCTCTGTACCTATATAGAGTACATAGGGGTTTCACAGAAAATGAAGCTCGGTTGCACTGCCCCTTGTCAACTGTGATGGATTCCATGGCGCCTTTGATCTTCCTGGAAAAGCTAGCTCGTAACATTCATTGGGATTGATCGCTGTGTTTTTTACATTTCCATTTTACGTGTTACATACCTACAGGTTTTATGACTGCTTGAAAAATACAATACGTTCAATGAATATTTTGACTATGTTATACTTACGGCCTGTTTCACAAGATTATTAGTATTACTAAGTTTTGGTTAGCTTTATCAGTTTAATATTTGATACGTAAGCAAAAAAACTGCGTAACGCCTCGTGCCAAAAATATGTACTTGGGTCTTTCTGTGCCTCTCTGTTCTGTCAGATTGCTGTCCCATTGGGATATGAGAGTAAGAGGAATAGAGAGTGCACCTGTGTTTGCGCACACACTTGTGTACTATAATATGACCTGCGCAGTCGGTTAGTCGTTGTGACTGGCCACCGTAGTCGAGATAGGCTAGGGGGACTATTACTATTATTAACTACTTGACACGCTTATTCGTCAATGATGAAACCGATTAGAAGGACAGTGCTTGCGGACAAAGGAATTTTATCAAGCAAATAATAACCAAAGCTAACACCTATTTCTTAAAATCTTCACAAGTCTAAAAGACATCACAAGTCTAAAACTAACATAACGAATTCCTCTAATGACAGTTACAAAGTGTAACATAACATAGAATATGGATATATCTACGTAAATAACGTAAATTTACATCCAGGTATTTCTGAATCTAGAAATAAATAAAACTGAGTACCTGCAGAGCAACAAATTTTTAAGACCATTCGCGCGTATCCAATTTCTTAGGGAATATTTATCTGTTCGATTTTCGTTCGGCGCTTTATAGCTGAGACGTGATGCAATCCAATACTTAAGCATAAATATCACTGTAATATTACATGAAGATTAAAACATTTTATATCAAGAAACTACTTTAATACCAACTCAAAGAGTAAATACGTGACCGCGTGTATTCCCTTGTCAACAAACTGCTTTACCCTCTCAGAGAATTTACTCGTAACTACATAAATAATACTACAGCTATGTGGCCTAAATCCTGGGCAGAGGACTGACAGCGGGTTTCTAGTAAACACTAAACTTCATAGTTTTGATATTTGAGCGAAAGTGGAAAGGCAAAAGATCAAATCAAACGCAAACGAGCAACTTTAAGGTAAGGTTACAACATTGAATATTTCCAAATCCGTCTTGCACTGCAATACGGATAAGTTTCACAAAATATCGTAACAAAAATTTCAAAGGAAATTCTCTCAAAAGATTACGCTAGCGATCGCCTTTAACGGCTTCTTAAAACTTCTAAGAACAGACCCACTGCATCGCAGCAAGATTTGTGTGTATTACCGAAGCACAATAACTGCATAAAGAATATTTATTATTATATCGCAAACGAGACTTTTATAGGGAGTTTGATTTAGTAGCAAACGATTCGGTTTCGGGACGTTCCGCCATTTCCGATTTTCCGCTCCGGTACATTTTTCCGGCCTTATTTCATTTTCGGAATGCGCTCGCTAAAATATGTTTTGGGGTTTAAAGTCAGCGGGGATCACGCCTCCATTTTCAAATTTTAGAACGTGATAAATCTTTTTGTTATTACGATAACTGATGTTACGTGATCGCCTCGAATTTGTTGTTGAGAACGTAGGTAGTTAAACGTTTGCATCTCAATTTTTTTTCAGTGCAAAAGTTTCTAATAGTAATTTCGATTTATTACTGCGTTATTTGAGCTTTGAGGCTTTCTTTCATTCCGAATTATTTTCATGCCTCTTTTGAGTTGTCAGTAAGGTGACATAAATAAATAACAAATATTGGACACCAATCATATACATTTCTCTGATCCCAAAGTAAGTAGTAGTGATGCATTAGTACATTAGTTATGCCGGTTAAAAGCCATGACAATATTATTCAGTTCTCAGAACGTCTTAAATTTTCTTCGAAAAACAGGGTAAGTACAGAACATCATAGCATCAATTTGAACAGCAAAGGGGTACAACAAACGATTCCCGGGACAAATAAAAAACAAACGCAACAACAGAAGTGGCGTTACCTCAAACGATCCCTTTGATATGAATTCTTTATCTAAGCAAGGTTGCCGCGTTGGTTCTCAAACTGTTTAGTAGCCCCTCTCTTAGGGGTTAGCGTTATACTCGAATATACGCATACTTGAAGGTACTGCATGTTGTACCAATCCTTTAATTTTGTTTATAAGCATTGTTGCATTGTAACGGTGACAGTTGGAACAGTTATACTATAAAATAATTTTTTTTCTTTTCGCAAGTGCTTGTTATGGAATATTTTGGACTTAATTTCTACTAAAAAGTTATATATGCTTAGAAACCTCATTGTTTGGTTCATATAAAGGTAAACATACAGTTAGTTTAATTTGTTTTCTAGTTTTTAGCAGACTTCAAACAGAAAGTGATTACTAGACATCGGATTATATGCATTTGCATGTTTGCATATGCGAATGCATAAAACTCTCTATTTACGGCGTTAGTGCATATTTTAGCCTTTTCCCCCATTCGTACATATTTCGTAAAGTACCGGGAGCGGGAGGCATGTGTTGTGACAATGACGTGTCAGTGCGAGGGCAGTGCGCGGGTTTTCAGTTCGCGGTTCACGCATAATTTCAATTTATTCAATCAGCCAATTTAAACAAAAAACATTCCTCTATTCAAATCAATAGAAATACTGAAAACAACGATTGAACTCGCTAACTCCCTTCCTAATCCAATAGCAGAAAAGGTTCGCAAAAAGTTGGACGATGTTTTGCGCAAATCCCAAGTCTTCAAGACCTGAAGAACATTAATGCCTACATCAACGGCACAGGTCGTGTCCTGCCTGAACAGGTTACTCCAGAAATAGCGCCAAATTTTAAATATTGTCCAATGACATCAGTTGATGTGGAGAGGTCGTTTTCGGCGTACAAATTGATACTGGGTGACAAACGTCACAAATTTGCGCTCGAAAATTTGGAAAAATGCTTAATTATATAAAGCCATAAAAACTTTACTGAATTTTAAGAGAATTTCGCTGTTTTTGTAAAATATATAAAATAATAAGGGTTTGTTTGATTTTCTGTTGTGCCTATTTTAGGCATATTAGCAGTTTTTAGTGCATATTTGCATCCATATTTTGACATTTTGTTTGTGCATATAATCCGATGTCTAGTGATTACTTTACTACATGATTTTTTGTATGTATGTATAATAAGATTAAAAAGTTTTGCTCCACATACTTCTGCTTACCCAAAATAACAGTAACTAAATACTAATACTAATATACTAATGGTGGGTATTGTGATGTTGCTTTGACAGCTAAATAGCTCTGCTTTTGAACGGATAAGCAAATTCGTATTGCGAATTTCGTAAAATCCACTCAGCAGATTAGTGTATGACTGCACTACAAGAGTGAGTGAAATAAAAATGCTTTAAATTTTTCTTACGTTGCATCGCAATGACAATTTGGCGACTCTGCTAGTTGGTGGAAATTTAACTGTCTGGAACTTGAACGGATGAAAGCAAGATTGATATCCGCCCCCTAAAGTTATATTAAAAACATTTTTTATTATAATCTAAATTCGAATAAACAAATAAAATTTATAATATTTATAATGAAATTAGTTGTGGATTATGACAATCTTGAAAATTGTGTCTATGGAAAAATCTATTCTCAACTTTCAAGATGGTTAGAAAATGCAGACTAAGATTGGGAAGTTTGGGAACATCTGGAATTAGAATAACGTGTGCCAACGGTGTAAACCTAGCTTTACTGGTCCCTCACCAGTCATTTTTGGGAGCCAGGGATCAGCGTAAAATAAAATTGAAGTAAAGTAAGGAAGGCAGTGCATTTCGGTACGAGAGACAGATTTTATTATCAACCGCGAAGGCGTTACGAGTTTTCTTACTATTTACTGCCACAAACAAGGGTTACTTCCTGCATGAAGGGGTATAATTAATGTTCGAAAACATGAGTTTTGTTTTCAACTAAGTTGGTATGAGCAAAACAAGCAACTTATGAAGTTAAAAAGAAATCGAATAGAGTTAAAATTTGATGTAATTACTAACTACATAATATCTAGTGCTTCGTTATATTGCTTATTTTATTCGTTACTTCTAAATCTATAATCTATATAACTATTTATCATAAAGAAGCTAAAAAATAATAATGTGTGTTATATCGTGAACCGTTATCTCACACTCCATTATATTATAAAGAAATTGATTTTACATCGCTGTTTAGGTACAAAACCGACTATTAAATAGTTTTAAATAAGTAAGATATTTCCTCATTGCCCACATCTTTCAGACCAAAATCAAAACCAAAACACTGTCTCGACATAATTACAGACAATGTTTGATAAGGTTATGACAACATAACAATCCGCGCTTAAATGGGGATCTCAGCGTCCCCCTCTGGCGGTGAATAAAAGAAACAACTGTCAATAACATCAGCAGGTGTCCCGATGGGAGGTTATTGACCTTTGTTAGGGGTTGTGATGAAGGCTAGTTTTATTGCGGATGAACACAATGTGTAAGATTATACAATGTTGTATTAAGAAACATGGTTATTACAAAAGTTATTACGATTTTTGACACCAAGCAAAACCTTTACATGTTGAAATATAGACTAGTTTATTTTGGTAGAATTCAGTTTATTCAGAACGTTTAATCGGATGATTTATTAAACAAATCTGTATGTTAATAACAAACTGCATGAAAAGGCAGTTTGAATAGGTATTTTTTAAAGACGCGTTGCATGGCGTCTTACATATTTAGTAATGAAAGAACATTTCATGCATGGAACTGTTACGAGTACCTATCAATATTACTTTGACGAAGAATAACAGTAAATAACTCCTTGGTGTTAACGGCTAACTTTGCACCTAGAATTTCGTTTAACTCCAGAACTTTTGTTTAAAATTCAAACTTAATTGGTAATGTCCGAGGCCCGAGATTTATCCGCCGCTTCCGCGTAATTTTAACTAACTTTAGAACAAAAACTAAAAGAACAAAAACTAGTTTAATTTGCATAGGTAAATTTAACTTGCTAGGTAATTAGTTTTACATGAGTTCTTAGACTTAGTAAGTAGTTTTTTAAAAAAAATATGAAAATGAACTAATGAGAAAAAATAAGTTCGGGCGGACGGACGGAGGATCGTTCCTCCGTCCGTAAGTCTATGGAAACATTTTGTTACTATTATCTGTTACCTATTTGACCGAAACGAAAATACGAACGAAAATAAAATAAAATATGAAAGCGCACTCGCTGTTTTTTTTTAAATTTCATATATCATCTTTGTTACAAGACGATTCCCGGTCCTAGTCAGCCCCACATATTAGTATACTTCAGCACTAAATCACATACTCACAGTGTGTGACTTACGTTACCCCATTGTATTCACTAAATTACACATTTCTTTTTGTCATATGTTCAATACATCATAATTTATATAACTATCTAGACAAACGTTTGATGGAAATGCCGGAAGTGTACACCATGTTGAATGTAATTCGGCTGTGATATAAGAATAACTTGGATCAAACTTTAGATTATTTAATTATTATAATAACATTTTATTAAATGTAAATTCATTATTTAAAGATTAATGGGACACTTTTTAGATTTTTATGTTTGCCGTATAACAATTAATGTTCATTTTGGCACCAAAAAGTAGTTGACTCTGATTGGATGGTTGAGGTTAGATTTATTTTAAATAAATAAATAAATTTATTTTAAGTTACAATAACTGTTAAAATAATAATCTAAAAGGTTAACTTAATTCAGTACGATTAATAACTAAATAATTAATGAATTTACATATTTAATTAGCAGATTGTTTATCCCAACAATTAAATATTTTAGTAAATGTTCAGATATGGAGCGAGCTGCAAGCCAGAATATGTCCTCTATTTGTACTTTATTTATCTTTGTGCTATTTTGTTGGATTAAACCTATTGGTCACATCTTGTTAACATAAAAATATCAGTGTGTCTCAGTGTCAAATATTCTATAACCAATTCATAAATTGTTGATTTAAGAATAATATTTTGGTACTTGTTTTTTTTTTGAGTTTATTTCTAAACAGTTAACATATTATGATGTTTTTTTTTTAGAAAAATATAATCTATGCTTGCTTGCTTATTTATGTCGTTTTACCCAAGTGTGTTAAGAACAAAAGGATATTTACGAACCAGAGTTTTGTCAACATTTTAGTCCACATCGTCATCAAAGTCGGTACTTCCCGGCGTAATCTGCCCAATAATACTATTTTTAAAAGAAAAACAAAGTATAAAGGCGGTTATCCCTCGGGACTACGGGTTTGGGACGATGGGACACTGACCGTTGACCCTTAATACATTTTTTATTCGCAACCTCACTACCTACATTTCCTTTATACTCTCTTTAGTGCGTAGTAAAGGAGAAAAGATTGTTATTTGTGTTAGGCAAAAATAAGTTTAAGACATAAAGTTGGTGTGATGATAGTTGGAAAATATGCTAGAGTAGGTTTCGGCCATTGAACTACTATTACTAGCGTAAAGAAATGACACTGCAAACAAATTTCGTGTTCCATGATTTGACGCCACTTGTCATCAAGTCATACAAACGTTTCAAATTCGAAATTCAAATTTCAACTTTGCGATTTTTTGCTTGGCAATGCTTTTCTATATCCATTTATTTGATAGAATACAAATAAAAAATTACAAAATTACAATCGCCACGTCTTAGACCCTTTACACTCTGCGACTTTTAGCAGCGATGCTAACGCGCGTTAGCATCGCAACTGCATTGATGCTAAATTATATCTGTTTATTGTGGCGATGCTGAAACGCGTTTTCAAAACGCGCGACTGCATCGATGCTAAAACTCGCAGTGTGGTAGTTTATTCAGCCTGCATGCAGGCGTGTGTATGTATAGGTGTTTGTAGGCAGTGGTAAATAAGACAATAGAATTACGAACCAAGTAGGTAAGTACTCTATTATCTCAGCAAATAAAACTACAAATGATGAAAATAAAATAATATGCATATAATGAGAGATAATAATACTACTAGAAGTAATGTATTATCTGGGATAATACATTAATCAGAGGTGCTCGTAGCGCAGTAGTGGCAACGCTTTGGTAGTGATACCGAAGTTAAGCATCCTACGGCGCGGTCGTGTTTGGATGGGTGACCATTCCAACCATATGAGTGACGTATATCACGAACATCTCCGTGCTTTGGATGACACGTTAAGCCGTTGCTTTTGGCCAATATCGCTTGATATTTGTCGTTAAGCCTAGTCAGAGGCCTTATGGGCGGCTTGATAACCTCAGACTGTAATGTTTGTCGCTTGTCTTGCAAACACCCCTCCACCAATCCGTACTGCGCCGTGTTGGAGTATGGCTGAAACTACCTCATAGTTGAGGTAAGGCCTTTGCCCAGCAGTGAGACATTATCCCTTCCAGCACAATTGAATTGAAAGTTCAATTTGAAAAGTTCTGAGGATCGGTACATATCGCTCGATGGTGCGTTTCATTAAAATTGAAATTTTATGGACTAAATCTTTCTTCGGGGCTCAGTCAGGGGTGTGTCCAGCGCCATTTAGAGACGACGGTTCAATGGCGGGTGCCCAGTTTGAATGTTTTTTTTTAAATTACTTTTTGGGTGGATTTCACTAATTTTTATTTGTTGTTATATCAAACACATTGTCAACAAGTAGATTTAATTTAGTTTTTCATAAGAAATACTACTATTTGAGCACCAGCGCTGGTAGTCTGATGTAACATTTTTGACATTTCGCGTAGACAATATCAATTTTATGATTTTCTAATTCATTAAATACCATTTTAACTTATGTAGCTTGTATGTTTAATAAATCTTAAAAATATTTGTATTTTTTAAGCTTCATTCGAAAATTATTCTCGATTAATAAATACACGAAAACGCTAATTTTGTTACGGCATTTTTCGAGCGCCACCTGGTGGTTTTACAGGGAACTATGTCGAGACTTCCGACACAGGTCCTCCTGAATTTGGAATGCACTGTCGTGCGGTTCAGGACGCTGATTTATAAATGTCCAGGATTGTTTTAAAGATTTTGCTTTTTAATTGAACTTGATGATTCTGATCGCGAAATTCTTCGCGGCTGAGTAGCCGCAGTATTAAAATCTTGATTACGGCATAACTCTGGCGTAGGTTTTGAGGTTATTATGAGTCTAAATGCAATTATTTCATGTTTCTGATCAAGATAAAGAATAATTGAAGCCATATGCTGAGCCTTGTGACCAAAGCCCCATAATTTCTACCAAAAAGAGGGAGATATAACGAGGTAATACATTCTAGTAGTGTCAATATTTTGCGCGCTCTCGCTATAATTTATGTAATGAAACTTTCGTGCTTTCATGGTTTTTTGTTCATTGAACAAAACATGGCGTGCCCACAACCTTTTTGGGGGGCTGGATCCGCGCCTGATTGCTCTGGGGTCCTATTTTTTTAATGATTTGCTTGAATATGGCGTTTGATTTTTGTATCAATTTAAATTGATTTAAATATCTATGGGAACCACGCGATTTTTTTTTATATCACTCTAATACTCATTTTCATTGCAAAATCGGACATTATTCAATTAATATCACACGCCATCTTGACGCGTGTGATTCAAAAATAGTGGCCCTAGTCCCTAAATACGTAGCTAATGTACTTAAGTTAAAATATGGTTTGACATTGATACATTTGATAATGTCTCGCTAAAGACTTACTAAAATGGTCAACTAAATATCTTTTTCAAAGCTACGTTACCTAATTAAAATAAGAAGAAACCAAGTTGATCCCGGCTCCTAGTTAGAAATTCTAAAAATTTATTTCTATTCTAATCCCCTCCTAAAGTTTCTCGAGATGTTCTTAAACTATTAAAGTAATTAGTGAAATATCTTTAACAACAGAAGGCACAGAGAAACTCTCTCAATGTCTCGTTTATCGTTTCTAAACTGACGCAGAGTGAAATATTTTATGCCACTAAAGTTTGAGGAGAACGCGGAAAGACTTGGAGCTGCGAATCAAGCGATTTGACATTCAGTTCAGTGCTTTAAAACAAATGAAGTTCACTAACAAATAGTTTTTGTAGTTTTGTTTGGTAGTTCATTGCAACTGCTATCATTACACGACTGGGCTTTTTTGTTTGATTTAATTTTATTTGTACCTACTGTTTTTGCAATTTGATCTCAAAAGCTCATCTTTTTCCTAATAAATAAATAACTGAATTTGAAACAAAAATTAAAAGTCTGAGATGTTGAAGAAGATTAATTTTGCTTGAACCTTAAATACTATCTTTTTTGGATGCACTTTAGCTGATTTTAATATAACATATTCGACACCAATCGCATACACTGCTATGATTCCAAAAGTAAGTAGCCAATGAACCTGTGTAATGGAAATCAGACACAACGGTGGTACCACAACACCCAGACCAGAGACAATATAGAAAATTATGATTTCTACATTGATCCGACTGGGAACCGAACCTGGAGCCTCAGAGCGGCGGTGAAACCCAGCGTGCTTAGTCACTACTCCACGGAGGTCGTCGAATAAATCATGTATCAAAAAATCCATTATATCTTACTTTATGTTTGTTTCGCTTCGTAGCTCCTTCTAAAGTCGAAGGCGCAACTTGTCAACTAGCTCGTATCGCGCTCCGAGACAGTCGGCAATTTGTTCTGCGTGTCATAATCTAGCGGCTGCTTTCATATTTACCGACAACTTGTATTAGTTCCACTTAAACTTAAGCGATCATTTGCAATTACAACTAATTGGAGAACGCGAATTAAACTCAAGTTTGCGAACTTGATATTGTTATTTGGTAATTTTGAGATGAAAAAAGATACCAAAAATGCGCACGGGCGGAACTCAAACCTGCATCTTTCTGGCGAAGGGCTCCTTCCAATAGAGCTACTGTGCTGTCGGTCCGACCACGCGAAATTTTTGGCCTTTTATGGATACGTCATTACGTCAGTAATGTATACGTAATTATGTCAGTGCAGCAGCATACATTTTCCAAAAAAAGTTTTTGACAGAAATAACACTAAGATTCAAACCATTAAAATTGTTGAATAATATCAATTCGTCACAGAAACAAAACGTCGAACTACTTGCCCACTTATAACCGGTCGGAGACCACATTAGGGCCAAAATCTATTGCACTTCGCGTCGTCTTTTGTTTAAAGTGATCCACGATTATGTGTTGTGCGTGCAAGCGATTTTCGTGAAAAGTGGTGAGGCACGATGAGAGAATTTGGTTACGTTTGAAATGCCTGAATATTTATCAGATTTATGCTTTATAGTATTTATTATATGTAGAAGTTTAAAAAAAGTAAAGTTAGCCTATAACAAACCAAAAACATGTCAAAAATTTTAAGCGCGACCGAAGCGAGCTGGCGACATTTTGGTTTTCAAACCAGGGACACGGTAAAAATAATAGCGCAAGCGAAGCGAGCGCGCTAAAAGATTTGGTTCACGACGTTTATGAAAACTAGAAAATGATAATAATTAAAGAGCGAGTGTAGTATTAACGAGATCTTCGTTTAGATGACTTTCCTATGCTTCCTCTTTTAGTACTGTAAAACAGTTTCTACGGTTCTTTCTAAGGTTGTGGGCATGCCCACAGTGCCCACAACGGTGTATCCGCGCATGAGAGCAATGTAAGAATTTGGTTTGATTGGTGGCCAATATTTATAAAAAACTAACTAAATACTAACTGGTATCAGCATTACCCGTTGCTTACAGCCCGATTGTATTTTTTTTTAACTGTAAGTAACGTTAAATATCTATATATTTGTAAATGATAACACCTAAATAATTCCTTTATGATTTTTAGTACAACTATTAAGATTATAATTTCATAAGAAGATTCTGTAAATTTAAATAAATTTCAAAACCAAGTTGGAAAGAACAAATCAACAACGAACAATCAAACAGTGACTCTTGTTGTAGCAATGAGATGGTATTTACTATCCAAAAGTCTTATGTTTTATTGTTAATAAATGAAATACCCTCTCAAAAAATTACGTTTTTCTACTTTCCTTATCGCCCTTTATTTGCGCAAACACAATAAACCAATATTGTTCAACGTCATTTATCAACCGAATCACACTGATCAAAGTCACTAATCAATTTCGGTAATGAATTTTGGCTCATGGCGCGGTTGCCATGGCTAATTAATTAATTGACAATGCAAGGGCAGGGGTCAGCTATGACCGTGACGAATCGAAGCTTGGCTGATGAGCTCTGAACCCGATTTCAGGGGTTCGGTTCATAGTCGGGTCAGTTTGGATATCGATTAGAATGTTACTTGTTATGTTTCTGGTTGTGTGCGAACTATACCTGTAGATTTTTACTATAGCATTATTAAATAACTACTTATAGTTATCTTTATGACGGTGCTAATAAAGATCATTAAATGGAGCTTACTTTTCACATAATAAAACTGTTAGTACTAATACCTAGTGTGAAACAGCTTACTAATAAAAATGAAATATAAAAAATATTAGTATATAAGTCCCTGACATGTTATTTATATTAGTATCGTTTCGTTACCTTAACTTTTGAGCTACCCTCAAAGTCATACCTTCTGGGTAACTTCAGGTTTATAATTTCAGGTTAATTATTACAACATCTGTAACCTTCTCGTATGTAATGTAATATTAACAGCTCATCATCATTATTATCAGCCAAAGGACGTCCACTGCTGAACAAAGACGTCCCCCACAGCTTACCATAGCGATAGATCACAAGCGATCTGCATCCAGTTTGATCCTGCAAACTTCACTAGGTCATCTGTCCATCTTGTCGGTGGACGTTCTACAGCAGCGTCTTTGGTTGAACGGTCTACAAACTAGAACTTTTCTGTTCCAATGGTCATCGGTTCTTCGCGCTATGTGCCCTGCCCATTGCCACTTTAGCTTACTGATTTTCAGAACTATGTCCGTGACCTTAGTTCTTCTACGTATATCCTCATTTTTCGAATATCTTGCGCAGGCGAGTTGTCGTCGTTTGACCTCTTGCTCTAAGTTGGACCTACTCTTAGGTAATGTAATATTTACACCTAGTATGCAAGAATGAATGATTAATTCATTTTATAGCATGATTATTGCGGTAACCACATTAAGTCAAGACACTGTTTTTTTTTTTCAGAAAAAGAAAAGTTAGCCATCACATTTATTTTCGAGTTTACAAAAGTGCAAACCCATTAACCATCTAAAATGTAAACTCCGTCCCCAAAGTACATTACCGCAAAGTTTTACGATAATCTCAAGTGAAGAGGACGATAAATAAAGTTAATAAACGCACAACATAAACGAAATGAATGTAAGAATAATATTTTCTTTTATCACGTTTTTTCTAAGGGTGCTTTCATAAAGGGGAGGTTACCTGCTGAATGTTCTGTTTACTTACTTAAAATAAAATATTGTTTACAATAGAGGTACCAATTTTATATTTATAAATATTATTTCTAGTGTAAGTACGATTCGGCTTGTGCTTTTAGCAATTTGAAAAAAAGTTGAGAGTCTGCATTGATTCTAGTGATACAAAAATAAATCATATTATTACTAGATCACACAATAAGTTATAGAAGTATAATATATTATACTGCGGCAATTAAGACAATGAAAAATCACTACTCACAAAACTAAGCAAATTAGTTCTTAACTTAAGAAACATTTTACATAATTCTCTTTTTGCCTCTTTGGTGAGCCAGTAAAAAGCTGCCAGTTTGTCATAAAATCTTATGCAACTTTCTTGCATGCCCCTTTAGATGTAAATTTCTTGGGGAGACGATATCTGCGCGTAACAAATCATACCATTGTCCTACGAGAAGCCCGCTGCGAGTTTTCCACTCCATAAAATTAAATATTGCCATGGAAAAGAATGAATTTATTACAAGCATTTAATTTTGCATCGGAACTCCATATCCAGGTTATTGTTGTTTCATAAGTATGGTCCACTTACATAAATTGCAAAAATCTTTGTTGAAATTGGTAGCCCTGTTTTATTTGCTTACACATATTTATAACTTTCAGCGCTCTTTTTTAGTATCTAATATAACAGATAAACTAAATACTGAGTACTGAAAAAATATAATTACAACTCACTTTATTTAATGGCAATGCGCCTTCTATATTTTCATGAGCAAGCATCCTCGCGTCAACAATAGTCATACATTATTTTATAACAGGGTCGTAAAATTTTTACCGACTTCAAAAAAGGAGGTAATTAATGGTGTGTGGTATCGTTGGAAATTGACAATATTTGAGTATGTTGATATATATAGACTTCCAAACACGTGTGCAGAATTCCGTAATATGTATATGTGTCCGTGTATGTATGTTTATCCACGGATTCCTTGAAAATAATAAATCTTAGCGAAATTATTCTTTTTCAGTTCGATTGAAAAATGAAACTACCTTAAGTAAGATAAAGATACCTAAGATAGTTTCATCAAAATCGGTCCAGTAGTTTTTGTTTAATCATGTGATAAAAAAATATTTGAAAAATCGAACTACCTTCATAAAACTGACTAAAAGCTTATTACTACCATGCTTTTTTCAGTCGGTAAATAACGCGTTTGTCCTCTGCTCAGGAGAAACAAATTCATTTGTAATCGGTGCATGATGTCAAGTTTAACGACATCAACACCCTACACATTATATTTGAAGTTTTTTTGTCAGTGTTTTAAAGGCGGTTTAATTTCATAATTATTCCTAATTATGAACCGAAAATACTGTTTCAATAATACAACACTTAAAAGGTCTTCCTATTATTTTAATAATAGAGCATAATGAATAGGTAGACGAAGGTAAACTAAAGATAGATAGCAAACTTATGATACCCATTAATAGTTAGTTCAAAGTAAGTAATCTTCCGCTAATTTAGACGTGGGCGTCTGAGACAGTAATGAGAAAACTTCAATAGTAAACAAACTCTCACCTTACCTCCGCAACAATCTCCATTAAGTTACATTACAGGCTCACCTACTGGTATGTAATGCACCATGCAGTGTGCCCAAAAGTCAGGGCTGCCACAATATGTATTTATTTATTTTATTAAATTACTAGCGGTCCCCCGCGACTTCGTCCGCGCGTTCTGAGTTTGCTCCCTCCCCTCCCGTCGCAGCGTCATGTTTTATATCCTAAAGCCTTTCTCGATAAATAAGCTATCCAACACAGAAATACTTTTTCAAATCGGTCCAGCAGTTCCTGAGATAAGCGCGTTCAAACAAACAAACTCTTCAGCTTTATAATATACTAGCGGTCCCCCGCGACTTTGTCCGCGCGTTTTGAGTTTGCTCCCTCCCCTCCCGTCGCAGCGTCATGTTTTATATCCTAAAGCCTTTCTCGATAAATAAGCTATCCAACACAGAAATATTTTTTCAAATCGGTCCAGCAGTTCCTGAGATAAGCGCGTTCAAACAAACAAACTCTTCAGCTTTATAATATATTAGCGCAAGCGCACGTTGTACTTAAGCTGCGAACATTATTTTGGTGCGGAGTTATGTTAAAACTGTGATAGCTCCTAAGATATTTATTGAAATCAAATGATATAAAGGGCAACTTGGTTCTAAATGAAATGCTCGTGATGATGAATGTATTTATTTTGATAAGAATAAATACCTGTGTGTATAATACACCTCTAAAAATAATGCATTATTTTTTTACAAATTTATTAACATAAAAAAGGTTGTAGTAAGTCAACCATAAAAGATAGACATATGCTGTCGCGGATTTTATTATAGAACTCTTAATGCTGAACAATCCTGTCATACATGATTTTTGTGTAACTTAAGCGGTTTCCGCAGCGTATGCAGCGGAAGCTCTCAAAAGGAATATCTTTCTCCCGTTTTCGCAACATTTTTCATTGCTGCTGTGGTCTTATGAGTCGTATCTTTATGTTATATAGCCTAAAGCCTTCCTTGATAAATGGACTATCCAACGTAAAAATATTTTTTCAAATCGGGCCAGTAGTTTTTAAGATTAGCGCGTTCAAACAAACAAACAAACAAACAAACAAACTCTTCAGCTTTATAATATTAGTATAGATTAGCGCAAGCGCACGTTGTACTTAAGCTGCGAACATTATTTTGGTGCGAAGTTATGTTAAAACTGTGATACCTCCTAAGATATTTATTGAAATCAAATGATATAAAGGGCAACTTGGTTCTAAATGAAATGCTCGTGATGATGAATGTATTTATTTTGATAAGAATAAATACCTGTGTGTATAATACACCTCTAAAAATAATGCATTTTTTTTTACAAATTTATTAACATAAAAAAGGTTGTAGTAAGTCAACCATAAAAGATAGACATATGCTGTCGCGGATTTTATTATAGAACTCTTAATGCTGAACAATCCTGTCATACATGATTTTTGTGTAACTTAAGCGGTTTCCGCAGCGTATGCAGCGGAAGCTCTCAAAAGGAATATCTTTCTCCCGTTTTCGCAACATTTTTCATTGCTGCTGTGGTCTTATGAGTCGTATCTTTATGTTATATAGCCTAAAGCCTTCCTTGATAAATGGACTATCCAACGTAAAAATATTTTTTCAAATCGGGCCAGTAGTTTTTAAGATTAGCGCGTTCAAACAAACAAACAAACAAACAAACAAACTCTTCAGCTTTATAATATTAGTATAGATTAGCGCAAGCGCACGTTGTACTTAAGCTGCGAACATTATTTTGGTGCGAAGTTATGTTAAAACTGTGATACCTCCTAAGATATTTATTGAAATCAAATGATATAAAGGGCAACTTGGTTCTAAATGAAATGCTCGTGATGATGAATGTATTTATTTTGATAAGAATAAATACCTGTGTGTATAATACACCTCTAAAAATAATGCATTTTTTTTTTACAAATTTATTAACATAAAAAAGGTTGTAGTAATTCAACCATAAAAGATAGACATATGCTGTCGCGGACTTTATTATAGAACTCTTAATGCTGAACAATCCTGTCATACATGATTTTTGTGTAACTTAAGCGGTTTCCGCAGCGTATGCAGCGGAAGCTCTCAAAAGGAATATCTTTCTCCCGTTTTCGCAACATTTTTCATTTCTGCTGTGGTCTTATGAGTCGTATCTTTATGTTATATAGCCTAAAGCAGGGATGCACAGACTTATTAAGACTAGGGGCCACTCGGGCAAATTATGAACTGATGGCGGGCCGCCAGAAGTATAGGTAATTAAAGACAATAAAGAATTGATAATTATGTATTAAAATTGAAAAAGAATTTATTAATTTGAAGCGTGGCACTGCATAGTGCTTACAATCTTTTTTATATTTGGCTCAAATTTACTTGTAGCAACACGTAAAACTGCTTCCAAACTTTCATTTGCAAGGCGGTTTCGATTTTTTGTTTTATTATTATTTAGTATTGAAAAGGTTTGTTCACATATATAGGTAGAACCAAATAAGCTGGCACATTTCAGAGCGTTTATGCGCAACTCTTTGTACGTATTTTTATCAATGCAGCGGTAAAAGTTCAGCAAGTCTCCTTCGTTGAATTTGTTGCGTAAATCTTGGTCGTTTTGAATGTCGATAATTTCTAACTGCATTGACTCTGGCGCATTTTCAACTGAAATCGTGAAAGGATTGCTGAATATGTCCAACAGAGGTTTCACTTTTTTAAACTCCGAAAATCTTTCTTGAAAAGATTGAATCAAAATATCTAGCTTTTCTACATAACTGAAATTAATCGCAGTTTTGTTGAATTTTTCAGCCATTTTCTTATAATTCGGAAAATGATTGTAATTTCCAGAATTCAATTGCGATCTGAAAAGTGTCAGCTTGCATTGAAAGGATGATATGTGAGCGTAGAGCTGGGATATCAGTTGATTTTTGCCTTGAAGCCGTGTGTTCAAGACATTCAAATGATTTGTAATGTCAACTAAAAAAGCCAAATCACACAACCAATCAGGATTTTTAAGTTCCGGGACATCCTTTTGCTTTTCCGCCAGAAATATTCCAATTTCTTCTATTAAATTTAGAAATCGTTCCAGGGTCAATCCACGACTTAGCCACCTTACTTCTGTATAATACAGTAAATCTCCATATTCGCTTTCGATGTCATCAAGGAATTGTTTGAATTGCCTGTGATTGAGTCCTCGTGATTTTATGAAATTTACAGTCGAAACTACCACTTTCATGACATTTTGAAATTCAATTTTTTTAGAACAGAGGGCTTCTTGGTGTATAATGCAGTGAAACTGCATGAGATCTTCAGCGTTTATGTTTTTTTCTTGCAGATGCTTTTTCAGCAAAGTAACTAGCCCAGAATTGACACCAATCATCGAAGGAGCACCGTCAGTGGCAACTCCCGATAATTTTGATAAGTCCAAATCAGTTTTTGAACACTCATCCAAAAGTACATTGAGTATATCAACTCCTCTGGTTTGACCTTTCAATGAACACATTCCTAACAACTCTTCTAAGACTTCAAAATCTTGAGTAACACCTCGTATGAATATGAGAAGTTGAGCTGTGGAAGTAATATCAGTGGATTCGTCGAGTGCTAATGAAAAAAATTCAATGATCTTAGTTTTTTCATTTAATTGTCCGCAATATTACCTGACAAAGACATAATACGTCTTTGGATAGTCATACGATTCAGTTGAATTTTCTCAAACTTTTTTGCTGCTTCTGGACACATTTTCTTAGCGGCAATTTCTATGCATTCTTTTACAAAATCCCCATCATTGAAGGGGCGACTGCGCTTTGCTATCATTCGAGAAATTTCATAACTAACTTCTGTAGCTGTTTCTGAATCTTGGATGGGTTTTGTAAACATAGCTTGCTGACCAATAAGCTCCCGTTTTAAAGACAACATTTTTTGCTTTCTTAATTCGCCTGTAAACTTGGTAAAAGTAGGATGCTGCGTTTCATAGTGCCTTTTTACATTATATTCCTTTGCAATCGCAACAGAATCCTTGCAAATTAAACAAACGACTTTATTATGCGACCATACAAAAAAGTATTTCTCAGTCCAAATTTCTTGAAACTGCCGATTTTCATCTTTAACCTTACGTTTTTTACTAGGTCCTGGCTTGTCCATGTTGCGTTCTAATCCTGGCTAGGATTAACACAGCACATAAAAACAATTACAGTACCTACTTAAATTACCCATCCTTTTTTAAATTAGCAAAAATAATTGATTTAAATAGGTAGGGAAACACTTATTAATAACAGAGTTTTACTTACGATTTCACAACACAATTATACACGGCACTTGACGGGAAATCTACGTTGAATGTGGATCAAAATATATGACACCGGCTTGTCGAGTTAAAATCTACACTAGAACTATTGACACTTCACTCAAATTAAAACCGAACTATGGGTCGCTGCGGTTAGCGTGGCTTTTATACCGCGCGTATAGAGTCGAAAACTGTCTGGAGAAATCTCGAAACCGACTCTGGAAGCTTCGTGTATCTACCTACGCGAGCAATCGGGAATTCGTGCACTTAAGAGCGCGCGCGCGAGATTCAAATTACTTTTCGAACATATTTTATTTGGTTTTATTCTGGAATAGAATTCAATATTTTTCGAATGTACGAGAATATTATTTTTGCTGTCGGCGGGCCACCAGTATTCGACCGGCGGGCCGCAAGCGGCCCGCGGGCCGCGGTCTGTGCATCCCTGAAGCCTTCCTTGATAAATGGACTATCCAACGTAAAAATAATTTTTCAAATCGGGCCAGTAGTTTTTGAGATTAGCGCGTTCAAACAAACAAACAAACAAACAAACTCTTCAGCTTTATAATATTAGTATAGATCTACCATCTTGAGGACCTCCGTGGTATAGTGGCAAAGCACGGTTTCAATGCGTCGCCGCTCCGAGGTCTTGTGTTCGATTCCCGGTCGGGTCAATATAGAAATCATTATTTTCTATATTGTCTTGGGTCTGGGTGTTGTGGTACCACAGTTGTGTCTGATTTCCATAACACAAGTGCAATTAGCTACTTATTTTGGTATCAGAACTATGTATGTGATTGGTGTCCAATATTTATTTAAAACATAGGTACTAAAGAAGTGGCAGAAATTACCATTGCCTGATTCCTAAAAAAATTTAAATACCTCATTAAAAAAACTACATTAATGATAACTTTAAGGACTCCAAATAACGCTACAACTTACTGATTTAAAAGTTATCAAATTATGCCATAGGTTATGTCATGTATGACGTACTCATGATTTTTTCTGTCTTATAAGAGCAAAAGGCTTCTTAAAGTATTTTTTGGATGTTATAGAAGTTGGTTTTAGTCAGTTTGTGTGTATTTTTCAGTGATTTATGTATCAAACATGTGATTTTATGTGCTTACTTACTCTGCATTTTTACTGAGTACATAGAACCCTTAAAAGTTATTTATACCGAGTGATGACTGACTTGTTAACCTTATACATAATGTAAGTAGAAATATGTCGCGATAACTTGAAATGCAGGCATTCTTCACTTGACCAAACGATTTCATTATATTGGGTTCGAATCCCGCAAGGGGCAAATGTTTGTGTGATTAGCGCTAACATTTGTACCTGAGTCATGGATGTTTAATATGTATTAAAGTTTTTATGGGAGACTTCCCCGTTATAATCGTTGTCTAGTATTAGTAACACAAAGAAGAACATTCCTTGCTTCGAAACCACGACAATTGATGTGTTGTCTGGCGAATATTTATTTATTTTATTTTTTATACAACCCTAGTGAAGACCCCTGCGTAATAAAGTACCCTCCCTTCCGAACCCAGCTGCGCGGTTTGCCGTAGAGTGAGCCGGGTCGTTTAGCCCAAAACTCGCCACTTGGTGTAATGGAGACTGCCCAGTGCCCGACGCCTGGTCGTGATATTTTATATTTTGAACACGTGAACTGCCTCATTAAAAGTACATTCTTATGAGTGCACGTACAGTATTTGATACCATATGCTAGCGATTGTAGACCCCTTACACACAGCGACTTTTAGCATCGATGAAGTTGTGTGTTATTATCGATGCAGAAGCGCGACTGTATCGATGCAGAAGTGCGACTGCATCAATGTTAATGCGCGTTAGTATCAATGCATTCACTAAAATACAGTATATAATTTGTCAATGTAAATAAATATACCGATAGTTTTTCCAATGACAACAAACTTAGTAATAATAGAGCCCCAAACCGATTTCGACTACAGTAGCCAGTCACAACGACTAACTAACTGCGCGGGACATATTATAGTGCACAAGTGTACGCAAACACAGGTGCACTTTCTATTCGTCTCATTCCCATAGCCTGATAGGACAGCAATCTGACATGACGGGAGAGAGATCAGGCGCAGGACCAACGGCTTTGTGCTTATCCGAGGCACGGGGGTGAAACACTGCCATCTTTCAAATTTCGGGCTACCCTAAAAATTAGAACCGCTGCGCCACCGAGACAGTTATTAGTAAAATGCGAATAGAATTAAACTTTGAACATACCACTAGCTTTTTTGATCGCCAACTCGACGGATAAAAAATAACTTTTTTCCAAAAAACAGCAAATAACACGTCAACAAAACCGTATTTCGAACGAATACTAAATCTGTAGTTCGGCCTTTTTATCCTGTCATCGGATCGCAAACCGATTTCAGCTTTAGCGGCAAAACCCATTTAGAGGCACAGATAAGCGTGATGGTAACAATCCCAACTTTTCAACTGTGACATTGTGAAACTAGATTCGAGTGGTCAATGCCTGTTAAAACTAATAAGCCGCAAACAAACCAAACGCAACGCAGTAGCATAGCTCTTTGCTGTGCTTGAAAAGGGCGTTTGTTACGGTTTACGGTTACAGCGCGTCATCATGGCTTACGGCGGTAGTTCACCACCGTATTTACATGCGAAATATGATATTTTAATGAGACATATTTCATTGCAAGATGCTATGTCTCACTCTTACATTGGTAAATGTAATTATTATATCCTTGTCGGTAACCTGTAGCCAACATGTCCACATGTGAATGCGGCAGCGGACTAGACTAAATAGCGACTAAACTAAATGTTATGAACGCCTTTTATGACAGTTCCGTCTTTCAAGTTCTGCTGAACTCTATATACCTGAACCTGTCGTCTCACGCGCTGCTTCTGACCTACCATTTGTTTGTTGTGGGCTTAACTGTCAGTGAGTGGTATCATCCGAGCATCGAGCCCGAAACTACAGTTTTCAACGAATTGATGGCACGAATTCGCGCTAAAATTATTGGTTATCATTCAAAACTATTAATTGTTTGTGCAAATACAAATGCATTGGCTTTCAACTGTAACTTTATAGGTACAATGGAATCCATGAATATACTGTGATTGACCAATAGGACACAATTTCAAATAACAATCTTACTCAATTCAATAGAAAATCATGAAAAATTGATGAGAGAATACTAAGCTTGTATGTTATTCGCTTCGTTACAAAATAAAGCCATAATCACACGTAATTTTATAACTGAAGAAAAGGTTACATATTTTTTGTTTTATACCTATATTTATTACCTAACTAAGCAATAAAACGCAGCTATTGTACCTTATTATTCATTCTTCCCAACATCATCACAGCCAACGGCTCCTAAGGGCGTTGTAATTAAATTATAAACTTCTGCAAAGGGTCAACTTGCACGTTAAGTAAACGGCCATCGTAAAAGTTTACAACGTGCCAAATAAAAGGGGTGTTTGTATTATGTTCACCACAGTATAAGTCATCTGGGTAACAGAAGGTCCGGTCTCATCTCGTACTCTCAGGATGCAAAAGGTATATGTTTCAAGTTGTACCATAATGATTTCACATGTTACTTTAAGGTTTTACAAAGTAGATATTTATTGCACACAAAAGTCAGTTACAATTTAAATTTTTACAGAAAATGCACAAATAAAAACTCATTCAAATAATTTCAATAGTTACCTACATATTTACTATCTACGTTCGATCGTGGTGAAATATATGGTAAACAATTTTAAAAAACTAATCGTATATCAGAAAATGTGAGAAAATGGGCTCAAACTAAGAGATTGTATATTGTAACTAGTAAATTGTAAAATCGAAATGTGAGAGTGCATATTTACCGATTGAGGCTTTATGCTTGCAACAACCGATTGTTGTTGTAAACCACGGGGAAGGTTTTCCACTTTGTTCAGCAGCGGACGTCTTTTGGCTGATAATGATGATGATGAGGTTTTACCTATAATTTTACCCTTTATATCACGTCATTTTTCAGTTGGCCTTCTGAGTGGTGTTACTGTGTCTTCAGCTATTGTGTAACCACTAAGAGAAATAATGTAAAAATAAATTTCATACAAAACGTCTGAAACCATTGTCTGTGAACAGTTAAAACTCTAATTTGCGTATCTCCTCTTATCTTCATTGCTGTTCTTTTTGAGTTTGAAAAAATGTTTGCAAGTTGTTGCGTTTTTTTACGGTGTTATGACGGTTGCTGTTTATATGTTGTATTTCGACTTTTTTCTAGTAACTACTTTCAATCTGCTAACTAATGCATTAGCAAAGATGAAGCATTAGCTTACTTAGCCCTTTTTCGGAAAAACATTTTTTGTGGAGCTGTATCATCTGAAAGTATAATTGGATGATTGAAACTACGAACACTTAGCAAGGTGCATAAAATAGCGAAATAATCATGTGTTTTGTTTTCTTCTAGGAAATGTGAAAAGTATGTCAGTAGTGCATTACTCTCCAATCAGGGAGGTAATTAGGTAGGAAAATATTGAGAATTCGAGTATTTGACTTGCACTACGCAAAATCGGTCAAGATTTTATGACTTTAAAGGGCTTTGCCGATTACATGGTAGCACACCATGACCGGCTAAGAACGTGTCTGGCAAAAAAAATATTTCTTTGTATTGAAAACTATGACACCTTGCCCACTAGACCGTTCCGTCACCGACTAACACCGCAGCGTGCCATGCACGAAGTGTGTCGGCGGCAAAATGCGTTTCGCTCGCTCTTGCTCCATAAAACGGTGATACAGACAGAACGCTATCAATTCATTCAGTGGGCAAGTTAGAGCGTATCGTGTTGCTTTTCGTGCCTGACATGTTCTTAGCACGGTCATGTTACGGTACGGTGCAATGTGAAAATTCCATTAAGTGTACATTCAAAAAAAAAAAAAAAAATTCAAGCCTACCTTTGGCGTTGTAGTTTGACAGGCGCACTGGGGCATTTTATATTTTTACAACGTCCCTCACATTCATCCCTGAAATAATATTTGTCGTAGCGTCCATAAATTTTTCTCCTCAAAGAACATACGCTTCACGTAATTCAATTTGAAATTCGCCGCTGCCCTTTCGTTAAATACCAGGAAAGTTTTCTACGTGAGCTCCTAGTGGCCCTTTATGTTCCCTTTTTATTCCCATTTTTGTCCCAAGTAATATGTGATCTCTGTTTTATTACCAGCTTTGTTTTAATAATACGACTTTATGTGCACGAGATCAGGGGCTCATACCCACATTTGTAAAGAATTATATTTACTTTTATACTTATTTATTCATGTTTTTACTTTTTACTGCTTTTTTATTTTTCTTAACATTATGTTCAAAAACCAGTTGAGTGCGAGTGGAACCCGCAATGAGGTAGCATTGATAGTTCCAGGCCAACTTTAACTGAATTAGGGGTCCACTTACTTCCACTTAGCCAAACCGCAATATTTTGTTGACAGCAAAAGCAGCTTTGTTTTTCATAATGTTTGTTTAAAGGACGAAGTTATTTTTGCGGTTGCGAAAATGTGATATATCTCAAAAACTACTGGTTAACCAATTTCCGTTGAGTATTTGTAAAGGTCTACATCATTATTATTTTTACTAACTTATTATAAAAGGTAAGGGTCAGACGCCCATTTTACTACTTTGAAAGCGTCTATCTTACAAATGTTTGACTTTTAGAAAAAAATAATTTAATTATTTTCAAGTCATTTGAGCCCCTCTCTCAAATGTATTTTTTTTCCGTAAAGCGGTAGACGGGATACAACTACCCATCAAATTTCAACTCGTTAATACTAATAGTTTCAGAATGAAGTGCATGTGACTTACGGACCGGACGGTCAGACAGACAGACAGATTTAACGAGGTTTTTTTCGGTTATTAAATCATAAAAAATAAGTATCTTCATTCGTATTATTTTCGAAATTGTATATTGGCTAACCTGTATTTAAATGCATGACTTACTTTTACTTTAATTTAACCTAACGTTCACAATTTAACATCTGTCGAACAAAATAAATCTGGTATTCGACCCAATAAGCTTGAGGGCTCTACTACGATATCCTTGTTTATTTTTCTTTGTACTATTTGGCGTTAATATGTATCGTTTGGCGTAAAATTTGACGATCATTGTGAGGGTCAATCGCACAACCATCTGTTTCAAATACCTCAATAGGTCAGATTGGTTTGGTCACGGGCTTATGTGGGCCCGTATTGTGGACCCGAAGCGAAAATACGAGTGAAGGCAATTTATCAAGTGACTAGCGGTCCCCCGCGACTTCGTCCGCGCGTTTTAAGTTTGCTCCCTCCCCTCCCGTCGCAGCGTGATGTTTTATATCCTAAAGCCTTTCTCAATAAATAAGCTATCTAACACAGAAATATTTTTTCAAATCGGTCCAGCAGTTCCTGAGATAAGCGCGTTCAAACCAACAAACTTTTCAGCTTTTTAATATAATTAGCGCAAGCGCACGTTGTACTTAAGCTGCGAACATTATTTTGGTGCGAAGTTACGTTAAAACTGTGATAGCTCCTAAGATATTTATTGGAATCAAATGATATAAAGGGCAACTTTGTTCTAAATGAAATGCTCGTGATGATGAATGTATTTATTTTGATAAGAATAAATACCTGTGTGTATAATACACCTCTAAAAATGATGCATTATTTTTTTTCAAATTTATTAACATAAAAAAGGTTGTAGTAAGTCAACCATATAAGATAGACTTATGCTGTCGCGGACTTTATTATAGAACTTTTAATGCTAAACAATCTTGTCATACGTGATTTTTGTGTAGCTTTAGCGGTTTCCGCAGCGTACGCAGCGGAAGCTCTCAAAAGGAATATCTTTTTCCCGTTTTCGCTACATTTTTCATTGCTGCTGTGGTCTTATGAGTCGTATCTTTATGTTATATAGCCTAAAGCCTTCCTCGATAAATAGACTATTCAACGTAAAAAAGATTTTTCAAATCGGGCCAGTAGTTTCTGAGAGTAGCGCGTTCAAACAAACAAACAAACAAACAAACTCTTCAGCTTTATAATATTAGTATAGATAAGTCGAATTATGCGTGAAATAAAATCGGTTCATTCTTTTGCGAGAGTCAGTTATACCGATTTACACTGACATGTGTATTACAATAAACATGAGGATCAGATTAGAAGTACTCACCTACTTTTTAACAGCAATATTGTGCTTTAGTACCTTACTATCAACTACGTCACAAGTCGAAATAATCCATTGAAATTTGAAATAACAGCTAATAAAAGAACTGATGATTAAATTCATGAGATAATGTATTTTCAGTGTAGTAACTTGTAGCCATCCGTTGCCATTATTCTGCATGACCTAAAGGTTTGTCTAGATCAGATTTTTTTAAGGATTAAGTTCACCTTTTACACAAAATTTGTGCAATATAGTCTTGAAATAAATAGGTTAAACAAAGAAAAATTAAAACGAAATCCTCATTTTCTTAATTTTAATGATAAACAACAGTTGATCCTAGACTATCTGTTCCAGAATGATGTTTCAACAAAACCCGAGTCTCAGCTTCACAATTATCTGATAAGAGGTGACTGCTTACTTAACCAAGTAATGCGAATCCGTCCACCTTTAATGCCCAATACTAATCAGAATGCATCAACACGGAACGAGGGTTGTTTCTATTTTGACCTGACCACAGCCTGAAGAGGTCAGCCAACGAATGACAAGCTTTGGTCAACAGTCATGGTTCTATGGAGCTAAGTATCAATAACTTTTAAAAAAGTTTATTTAAAAATGTAGGTGTAGATTATGTCAGTTTATATTATCTTATGAACTTTATTTAGTTTATAGCCAGACATTTGGCCTCGATCTCACCCGATGGTAAAATTGATGATGTGGCCTAAGATAAATCATGGAGTACAGTAACTGAAACAAAACATTTCAACCATTTTATGGGTTCAGCAATTGTGTGTGTAGTATTTGGTAAAAAAATGTCTTAGAGCCTGGTTCACTAACAATAAGCACTTACCAACGAATAAATTAAATATTAGACATCATTTCGTATGAATGATTTGGCAGATAACGCTAACCCGAACTTATTAAGACTTGTGAAACGAGACGTTAAAGTTGAAATTAATGAAAAGTTCAGGTTAAAGCAGATCAGAGAGATGAAACTACATACTGCAACGCACACCTACCAAATTCGTAGCGTAACCACCTCGGAGATTCATTGAGATCAACACGGGACCTACTCTCGACCAGTGGTACATGCGTTGTTGTACTGTCATTTACAAGTAACGAATTGCTGAGATTTTCCTTATAGTAGTCAAAATACACTTGTATAAATAACAGTTTATACAAATAAAGAAAAGGTGTTTATGTATGTGTGTGTGTGTGTGTGTGTGTGTGTGTGTGTGTGTGTGTGTGTGTGTGTGTGTGTGTGTGTGTGTGTGTGTGTGTGTGTGTGTCAATCAAATTTTACATTGATCTGGCTGTTCTATCTTCCCCTCACTCACAATAACTGCGTCAATTAGAGTAACAGCATAATCCGTCCCTCTGTTTGCGCAGGCCGGTCCGTCGGATAAACAGACCGAACGATTAGATTAATATGCGGTGTTCATTTCCTATAGTTAGCGTTGCGTGCGAGTTTTTAATGCGATCTTTTCGATACTAATGTAATATTATGGATAGTGAAAATAAATGGAAGTGTAAAAAAGTTTCATTAGTAATTTTCCATCACGATGGATATTGTGTTGTAATTTTATTTCGGTAAAATAATAGATTTTCGGAAATGATACGAAAAAGCACCCTTATAATATGTACTGTGTTACTTTTGAAAAAAACAATACTGAGAACTAATCAACTAGGGTACTTGAAGTGAAATAAATCTATACTAATATTATAAAGCTGAAGAGTTTGTTTGTTTGTTTGTTTGAATGCGCTAATCTCAAAAAGTACTGGCCCGATTTGAAAAAATATTTTTACGTTGGATAGTCCATTTATCGAGAAAGGCTTTAGGCTATATAACATAAAGATACGACTCATAAGACCACAGCAGAAATGAAAAATGTTGCGAAAACGGGAGAAAGATATTTGTTTTGAGAGCTTCCGCTGCATACGCTGCGGAAACCGCTTAAGTTACACAAAAATCATGTATGACAGGATTGTTCAGCATTAAGAGTTCTATAATAAAGTCTGCGACAGCATATGTCTATCTTTTATGGTTGACTTACTACAACCTTTTCTATGTTAATCAATTTGTAAAAAAATAATGCATTATTTTTAGAGGTGTATTATACACACAGGTATTTATTCTTATCAAAATAAATACATTCATTATCACGAGCATTTCATTTAGAACCAAGTTGCCCTTTATATCATTTGATTTCAATAAATATCTTAGGAGCTATCACAGTTTTAACATAACTCCGCACCAAAATAAAGTTCGCAGCTTAAGTACAACGTGCGCTTGCGCTAATATATTATAAAGCTGAAGAGTTTGTTTGTGTGAACGCGCTTATCTCAGGAATTGCTGGACCGATTTGAAAAAATATTTTTGTGTTGGATAGCTTATTTATCGAGAAAGGCTTTAGGATATAAAACATGACGCTGCGACGGGAGGGGAGGGAGCAAACTCAAAACGCGCGGACGAAGTCGCGGGGGACCGCTAGTAAATAATAATATGAAATTCGAAACAATCATTTACTTGTAGGACTCAACTAATGCGTTTAGAGTGCAGTCATAATACCTCTAGTACTAAAAGCTAATTGTAGTGGGTCTGCGTTCTAGACGAAAACAATAAACTCGGAATTAATCAGATAAAACTTTTTGTAAAAAGTAGCTCTTCGAAAGTCTACCCTATAGAAAGTGCTGACCGTCTAGACGGCCCCCAATTATCAACGCATACAGGCCGCCATAGATTGGCTGTCTTATGCAAAAATTAGGTAATGTAATTAACTGCAAATCACAAAATAATTCTTTTTTACACAAATAAAAGCGAATCAAAAATACTGATTGCACAGCAAAATTGCTACCTGAAAATATTAAAATCTTAGCAATAATCTAGGTTCGTAGCGCATTGCTATTTATTGAAAAGAAAACGTCTTATATGATTGCATATTTATAATAACTATCAAGCAGGCGGAGGCGATTGCCGCGATTTTGTTGTTCATTAATCTTCTTACTTACTCCCACCTTTAGGTAGGTAGCTGTCACTTAAAGCGCTATCTCATGAGGCAAAATTTAACCTGGGGTGCAATTGTGTAAAGCAATCGTATTCATTTGACAGTTCAAAACGTACTGTATGATCTGTCAAACGGCAGAACAGCATACGTTTGACAGGTCATACCGTACGTTTTGAACTGTCAAATGAATACGATTGCTTTACGCAATCCCACCACTGGTTGGTTAAACGTTTAATGCTAAGCAAAGATATTATAAAAAATACATTCTATAAGCTCATTATTTCTTTACCCAATGGTTGTCTGGAAGAGATCGCTCATAGTGATAAGACCGCCTAAATTGTACATTTTTCTCGAAATTAATTTGTTATTTACCTTTCTGGTGTGCAATAAAGAGTTATCTATCTACATTAACGAGATTTGATTAAAAAAGCGTGGTTAAGGATAAGCCATGATACTTGATTGCTTTGATCATACTAGCTTTTTAAAATCTTGGACCAAAACAGCAGTAAGCTTTA
This sequence comes from Pyrausta purpuralis, assembly GCA_963924145.1. NCBI lineage: Eukaryota > Metazoa > Arthropoda > Insecta > Lepidoptera > Crambidae > Pyrausta > Pyrausta purpuralis. Next base: position 14,043,741 of record OZ001664.1, read on the forward strand.
GTTGAATTAGCCTTTCAAGTTCGCTGATTCGAGCATGGTGTGTAATCGCTGCTATGGATACACATATATATCGCCCTAGGTTAATAGTGACGAGGGTGTGTAAATCAGACTAATGTGCGCATGCAGTCAATGGTGAAATCATGTGTCATAATTAGGCTTCGTGAATTGACATGAATAAAAAAACCCGGCTAAGTGCGAGTCGGACTCGCGCACTGAGGGTTCCGTGCCAACTTTAACTGAATTAGGGAACCCACTTACTTCTACTAAGTAAAATACCACAATATTTTGTCGACTGCAAATATAACTTTGTTTTTCATAGTGTTTGTATGAAGTACAAAGTTATGTTTGCGGTTGTAGAAAATGTGCTATATCTCAAAAACTACTGGTTCGATCCCGTCCGAATCAATTTTCGTTGAAAGTATTTGTTACGATCTATATTATATTTTTTTTTCAAAATTTACGCTCTCTTGGTTTAGAAGTTAGATGGGGGGGGGGGGGACGCCCATTTTACCACTTTGGAAGCGTCCAGCTGTGAAACGTTAGACTTTAAAAGAAAATGGTTTTAGGAACCTAAATGTCATTTTAAAAGACCTATCTATTGCACGCATATGTTTGACTAAAAAACTATAACGGTTCCGTTTTTTGCCATTCGGCTACGGAACCCTAAAAACTAACTTTAACGATTCCCTATTGAGCAGCAACTAATATTTCTTTTATATTAATGCGACAGTCTGTATGTTTGTATGTTATTTTTCCTTTTCACATAGGAGAGTAACAATGAGCTCGGAAGCAGACAAGATTTTGAACACAGAGTTTTTATGCCAAAAATGATCCTCCTATAGGTGGAAATCTGGGGCCCTATTTTTGAATCACTGGCTTGAATGTGATTTTTGTTCGAGAACAAATTAAATATCAGTGAAAATCATGCAAAATATAGACGTTAGTACTCACAAAATACAGTTTTTTTTTTAATCGCACCCATGTGGGATTATTCTAATTTTTATCGGAAAATTAATATCACACACGACTGGCACGATTGATTAAAAAATGGGAGCACTGATGACGTTTGAACGTAAAAAAACAGCAATAATTTTAATTTATAACTTAACACAAGAACCATATTGTTATCGTTTATACCTTCCTCCACCTTTGTATTAGAAAAGGAGAAACTCAACCGCCAATTTTTCCTACTGAGCTGTATAATAGCTATTTTTCTGATGTCATGGTTTGAAACGTAAGACACGAAATTGCTATCTGCGTCATATGTCTTTGTTATTTCTTTCACAAACATAAAAATGTTAAATTGCACGAAAATATTCTGGGTAAAAAATTAATAACTTATGTTCACACAACTTTAATGATTATGTTGCAATAGCAAGCAGTTCATCGCCTTAAACATAAAGAAGGTTTGAGGATATACATATTAATTGAAAAATTGTGTAGAGAAAGTATACAAGTTTAAGGTTTACAAGTACCCACCCACTAAGAATATTTCGATATTTTTTTTCAAATATTTTATATCACTTATATTGTTTAGCGCGCTCAATCATACAGATTATGAATGATATATTGTTTATGAATATAATTATTTCACAGCAAATAAACAATTGTTCATCTAAACTATTGTTTGTTTGCAATGAAATAGTACTAGATAAAATGCAGTGTAGGATAAAAAATAAATTATTAAAAAAAGATATGAATTTACTGTACGCTAGTTATTATAAATATGCAATCTTTTCTTTTCAATAAATAGCAATGCGCTACGAACCTAGATTATTGCTAAGATTTTAATATTTTCAGGTAGCAATTTTGCTGTGCAATCAGTATTTTTGATTCGCTTTTATTTGTGTAAAAAAGAATTATTTTGTGATTTGCAGTTAATTACATTACCTAATTTTTGCATAAGACAGCCAATCTATGGCGGCCTGTATGCGTTGATAATTGGGGGCCGTCTAGACGGTCAGCACTTTCTATAGGGTAGACTTTCGAAGAGCTACTTTTTACAAAAAGTTTTATCTGATTAATTCCGAGTTTATTGTTTTCGTCTAGAACGCAGACCCACTACAATTAGCTTTTAGTACTAGAGGTATTATGACTGCACTCTAAACGCATTAGTTGAGTCCTACAAGTAAATGATTGTTTCGAATTTCATATTATTATTTACTAGCGGTCCCCCGCGACTTCGTCCGCGCGTTTTGAGTTTGCTCCCTCCCCTCCCGTCGCAGCGTCATGTTTTATATCCTAAAGCCTTTCTCGATAAATAAGCTATCCAACACAAAAATATTTTTTCAAATCGGTCCAGCAATTCCTGAGATAAGCGCGTTCACACAAACAAACTCTTCAGCTTTATAATATATTAGCGCAAGCGCACGTTGTACTTAAGCTGCGAACTTTATTTTGGTGCGGAGTTATGTTAAAACTGTGATAGCTCCTAAGATATTTATTGAAATCAAATGATATAAAGGGCAACTTGGTTCTAAATGAAATGCTCGTGATAATGAATGTATTTATTTTGATAAGAATAAATACCTGTGTGTATAATACACCTCTAAAAATAATGCATTATTTTTTTACAAATTGATTAACATAGAAAAGGTTGTAGTAAGTCAACCATAAAAGATAGACATATGCTGTCGCAGACTTTATTATAGAACTCTTAATGCTGAACAATCCTGTCATACATGATTTTTGTGTAACTTAAGCGGTTTCCGCAGCGTATGCAGCGGAAGCTCTCAAAAGGAATATCTTTCTCCCGTTTTCGCAACATTTTTCATTTCTGCTGTGGTCTTATGAGTCGTATCTTTATGTTATATAGCCTAAAGCCTTTCTCGATAAATGGACTATCCAACGTAAAAATATTTTTTCAAATCGGGCCAGTACTTTTTGAGATTAGCGCATTCAAACAAACAAACAAACAAACTCTTCAGCTTTATAATATTAGTATAGATTTATTTCACTTCAAGTACCCTAGTTGATTAGTTCTCAGTATTGTTTTTTTCAAAAGTAACACAGTACATATTATAAGGGTGCTTTTTCGTATCATTTCCGAAAATCTATTATTTTACCGAAATAAAATTACAACACAATATCCATCGTGATGGAAAATTACTAATGAAACTTTTTTACACTTCCATTTATTTTCACTATCCATAATATTACATTAGTATCGAAAAGATCGCATTAAAAACTCGCACGCAACGCTAACTATAGGAAATGAACACCGCATATTAATCTAATCGTTCGGTCTGTTTATCCGACGGACCGGCCTGCGCAAACAGAGGGACGGATTATGCTGTTACTCTAATTGACGCAGTTATTGTGAGTGAGGGGAAGATAGAACAGCCAGATCAATGTAAAATTTGATTGACACACACACACACACACACACACACACACACACACACACACACACACACACACACACACACACACACACACACACACACATACATAAACACCTTTTCTTTATTTGTATAAACTGTTATTTATACAAGTGTATTTTGACTACTATAAGGAAAATCTCAGCAATTCGTTACTTGTAAATGACAGTACAACAACGCATGTACCACTGGTCGAGAGTAGGTCCCGTGTTGATCTCAATGAATCTCCGAGGTGGTTACGCTACGAATTTGGTAGGTGTGCGTTGCAGTATGTAGTTTCATCTCTCTGATCTGCTTTAACCTGAACTTTTCATTAATTTCAACTTTAACGTCTCGTTTCACAAGTCTTAATAAGTTCGGGTTAGCGTTATCTGCCAAATCATTCATACGAAATGATGTCTAATATTTAATTTATTCGTTGGTAAGTGCTTATTGTTAGTGAACCAGGCTCTAAGACATTTTTTTACCAAATACTACACACACAATTGCTGAACCCATAAAATGGTTGAAATGTTTTGTTTCAGTTACTGTACTCCATGATTTATCTTAGGCCACATCATCAATTTTACCATCGGGTGAGATCGAGGCCAAATGTCTGGCTATAAACTAAATAAAGTTCATAAGATAATATAAACTGACATAATCTACACCTACATTTTTAAATAAACTTTTTTAAAAGTTATTGATACTTAGCTCCATAGAACCATGACTGTTGACCAAAGCTTGTCATTCGTTGGCTGACCTCTTCAGGCTGTGGTCAGGTCAAAATAGAAACAACCCTCGTTCCGTGTTGATGCATTCTGATTAGTATTGGGCATTAAAGGTGGACGGATTCGCATTACTTGGTTAAGTAAGCAGTCACCTCTTATCAGATAATTGTGAAGCTGAGACTCGGGTTTTGTTGAAACATCATTCTGGAGTACTTTCAATGAATAATACTAGGTACTAAAGCTCACCAGCTTTACTGCTCAACTCTAGAAAAATGGTCAGCTATTACTTTTCGAGCCAGATGGCATATTTGCTCTGCGAGTTCAGTAATTACCACCGGCGCATTTTCTCGACAAGTTACAAATAACTTTTTCTTCTTAGTTTTTAGAAAGTATTTTATAAAGTTCTTTTAACTTTACTTTTTAAATCATTGCCGTAGTGTAAAAGTTAACCTACTTGTTTCTAATAACTAAAAGATTAATACAAATATCACTCTTAAAATATGTGAAGATTAGAAGGAAGTAATTTTTCTTCGGTAGCAACAGGGTACACATTACTTGCGCCTTACGAATATGATAAAACAATAATGGAAACGGTATTAATAAAGTAATAAAGCAAGCAAGTAATAAAGTTTTGTCGGAGCGGCCATACCAATTCGTTTTCATTAACAATCTGTGGACTCCGTGTAATTTCATCTTGGTCGGCGTGAACGAGGCATCCATTGCATTTAAATTGAATTGCAGTATTTTTGTCATTGAAACAGCAACGAAATGTCAAAATCAAATAATCATAATATTTGTTGAAAGAATTTGTTTGCGAGTAAACGGTTATGTTTTAAATAAGCATGTTGTATCTATACTAATATTATAAATCTAAAGAGTGTGTATGTTTGTTTGAAAGCGCCAATCTCAGAAAAAACTGGACTAATATAAATAAAAAAAAACATTAGAGAACCATTTTTAGGTACTAGCTTTTGTTTGTTATCCTACTACCTATAATATTATTAAACGGAGGAGTTGAGCCGATTTGAATTGTTTTATGTTAGATAGCTTATTTTTTGGGAAAGGCTCTAAAGTATATAACAGCAAGAGACGCCATGGGCGTTGTACTGAAGCTCTATTTTTAAATAATTTGCTTGGTTATGGTGTGTGATTTTCATTCGAACGAATCGATATAGATTACAATAGATTTTTATTTCAAAATTGGACTTTGATCAATGAATATCACATGCCATCTTGGCGCAAGTGATTCGACAATAGGGCCTCTGGCTGGACTCTGCGAGGAGGTACTATAGAGGGCATCGCTGCCTAACCACCTCAAGAACCAAAATCGCTTGCACCACGATTCGTCTTTTGCTTAAAGTGACGCCCGTTTTTGTGTGGTGTGTGCTAGCGATTTTCGTCGTGCAAGGTGGCAGAGTCCTCCGTACTAACCATGATAATAGGTTTAGTGTTTTGCGTTGAAAGATTTTACGGGAAATACGAATGTACGCGGGCAACGCCGCAGGGAACCGCTAGTTATAAGATCATACGAATAACTTATTTTATATATAAATATGAAATAAGTTATTCGTATGATCTTTTACATGGGTTAAGTCGTGTAAAGGACAATATTTTTTTTGTATGGGAATTGGGCTTAAAATACAATTCTAACTAACAGAAACAAATGATACACCAAATGAAAGAATAAATTCATACAAACAAAAAACACACATTTTTGTGAATTTTTCGATATGGGTTTTGTTTTTATTTTCAATCTAAGTCTTTTGTTACTGGCATGTACAGCAGAGAGTTGCAACACTGTCCGCAGTAAGTTCGTTTCGTTTACAGTTATAGAAACAATTTATTTTGTTTATTTTTAAGAATACGAATACAAAGATACTTATATTACATTAAAAATCCAAAAAGAGAAAATGCCCACTTTACAATCAGCTTGATACTTATCCTAAAACAAAGAATTTTACTCTTTAATTTTTTTTAAATTCGACGAACAAAACGCTGGTTTGGTTCCATCTACTTCTTCGTAAATATTGACATCTGTCATATGTCAGTGTCAGCAAATCAAATGTCAAAAGCAGTATAAATCAACGTTCTGTTCGACGCATTTTCAAGAATAACAAAATGTTTTCAAAAAGAAAACGGGCGTATTAAAAAATCTAAAAATAATGTTAAATGAAAGTATTTAAGTTTATAAGTAATCCACAACTAAATATGACCCTGTTAAATATTCACGTATTTTAGGCCCAAAAAAAATGATGTCCTTTTATACTAAAAAAAGTTAGCTAAAGGATATAGAGTTAATAAAGTTGGTGTGGCTTCTGTATTGTGACTAGGGTAGAATCCAACATCTATACTAATATTATAAATCTGAAGAGTTTGCTTGTTTGTTTAAACGCGCTAATCTCAGGAACTGCTCAACCGATTTGAATAATTATTTTTGTGTGATAGCTTATTTATCGAGGAAGGTTCAAAGCTATGAAACAGGAAGGGATGGGAGCAAATTAAACAAAAATCGTGTGTTCGCAGTCGCAGGGACTGCTAGTAATATTAAAATTGGGAAATTATGTAAGGATGGATGTATTGATGTATGGATATATTTTTATTACTTATTCACGAAAAAACTACTCATAGACATGATCAATTGTGATATATTTTTTAAGATCTACTTACGCCAATAAAAAGTAAATTGTGTTTTGTATATCCTGATAATCCAGTTAGTGTTGAGTAAACTGTGTACTTACATTTAGTTTTGTACTTACCACAACCAGTCCAAGAATGTAGTGTACATTATCGCCCTGGCCAGACGTGGGGTCTAAGGCGTTGATCGATGGCGCCTCTACGGACATCAATAGCAAATGGATAGAGCACGATAGCGCTAATGCCAGATATATTAGAGGTTGTGGTTTAAGTAATTATTAGTGTAATTGCAAATTAATATTTAATTAATGGATCTTTGTCATGTACATGGATAAAAACTTATTCAATTCAATTCAAATTTTTATTTCAGACATCAGTCCATACATTTGAAATAGAAAATAGAAAATATAGCCAGCAATTAACACTTAATACACCACAGAACGAATAAAAACAAAATAAAATAAAATAACAGCACTAAAACACACTTTTACATCACATGCAGCCGAACCCACTGCCTCATGTAGGGACAATCTACACGCCCAGCTATAACGCGCAGGATGCTATTGGAACTCCCACGGATACGGCTCAGCATCGAGGCTGCTCTCTTCCGGAGGATAGCATGAAAGCCATCAGTATGGGCTTCGGCGAACATAGCCGATGCACTGCAGCACCGTGACAGCCCCAACAGCACCCTGAATGCGTTGTTGTATTGCACACGCAAGGCGTTGATGGCCTTCTGCGTGTAGCTGACCCACAGGTTGCACGTGTAAAATGACTGACAAAAAGCCTTAAAAAGTATCACCTTAACGGGTTCCGTACATCGTGCGAACCTGCGAGCCAGCATATTGCATCTTACCGCCAACGCCCTGCGCTCCCTCTCAATGTCCTCATTATCAGAGAGGTCTTCAGTAACCCAGTGACCCAGATACTTAAACCGCGACACCTGCTTAAGAGCAAGACCACCAACACAAACCTGAGGTACTGTTGTGATCTTATGACCACGGGTCTTAAACATTAGTAGTTCGCTCTTTTTCGCATTGTATCTGAGTCCGTGGGCACCGGCATACTCCTCACATATCTTCAGGAGCTTCCGAATTGCACTTACCGAGGGAGGGATAAAAACTTATTGAAGTAAATACTCGTTTGTTACATAACTTTCTACTAAATGACACTAAAATATTTCACCATTACTTAAATATCTGATTTTTTTTCAATATCTTAAGATTTTCGCATATTTTTAATCAATCACAGATAAATGTGAAAGCTATCCTTAAAGGTGTTATATACAAAAACATAATATACAATTTTTCTCCGTTTCTAGTAATTGTTTAACTAAAAATGTACCTCATTGAAATTAAAGAGTTACAAAAACCTTTTCCTTTTAATATAAAAAATACTTTTCCGAGAATTGGTTCAGTCAATTGCGAAATAATTGCGGACAAATATAGCGATAAAATATATATTTACAAGTGAATCTCAGAACTTCCTTTTTTAAAGTCGTTCAAAAAAGTTACTAAAAACTTCTCAGTGTTACAAATATTTTACTGAAAACCGCATCAAAATCGGTATAGCCAAATGCGAGATATTCGCTGACAGACATACATACAGGAGCTCTATTTTTGAATCACTCGCTTGGATATGGCGTGTGATTTTCATTTAAAAGCGGAATTAAAACCAACGAAAACCGGACAAAATATATACGTAAATACTCCCAAAATTAAGTTATATTTTTAATTATCAACTCTGCGTGGAATTAAACTGTTTTTCATACGAAAATTGCACATTAATCAATGAATCACACACACCATTTTGGCGCGAGTAATTCAAAAATAGAGCTCCTGGGGCCCTATTTTAGAATCACTGGCTTCGAAATGGCGTGTGATTTTCGTTCGACAACGAGTTTTTTTCTATGACTTTTAATTCATCTTCGAACAAAAATTACTCGCCATCTTGAAGCGATTGATTCGAAATTAGGGGCCCTGGAGCTCTATTTTTGAATCACTTGTTTCAAGATGGCGAGCGATTTTCGTTCGAAGATGAATTAAAAGTCATAGAAAAAACTCGTTGTCGAACGAAAATCACTCGCCATTTCGAAGCGAGTGATTCAAAAGAAGGTGCCCTGGTTGAACTGAGAACCTCCTATTTTTGGAGTCGATTAAAACGATTTTACGAAAATCAGATAAGGAATATTCGTCGAACATAATATAAATAGCCTAATTGAAAACGTCACCTACGTCGACTCTTAAAGCCAATTTTACCACCGTCAGGTACGACTATTCGACGGAATAAGTATAAAACGGGGAACATTTTGTTATAAATCTTTGTGTAGAGGTTTGAAACTGCAGTTAGAAGAATGAAAGATGAATACGAAATCCTTTAAGCAAGTCCTTTTTATTAAATAAAATCTTATCAAGGCTAGGCACGGACAAAAAGATTTCAGTTATCATCCTTGAATTTCATTTTACATGAAAATTGCAGGTTAATGAAGTTCGTTGTTTCATTTCAGCTGAAGTTCAAATAACTTACACGGCTTCGACGATGGAGTGGAAATGAAACTGGAATGTATTAGTTACATTTTATAAGTAGTATAATACTGTCTTGTCCACGTGTTACAATGAAAAACTTTAAACTTAGGCAAAAAAAAAAACTATACGTTTCACGGAATCAATACTGATAAAATACGTGATGTACTTAGCATCGCTGGCATGATCGTATTACATCGAATTTCATAGTTTTTTTTATCATAAACGTAGGCATACTATTGGAAATTAAATCATGCTATTATTTTCATCTAAAATGGTTTTGATGGTAAATACCAGAAGTCCACAATTAGTGTACATCCGGCCGTCTGAGCCAGGCTTCTATAGAGATCTAGCATATCTAGGCTGATAACGAATCGTTAGTGACGCTGATACATCCAGGTTTCATCGTTTGTGACGCAATAGTTTTCTTGGAAAATCAAAAAAACTAGGCATAGACAGCCAGAATTTCGCACTTTCTGACTTTCCAGATCTCAACTATCAGAGAGTTTCAGGGCGCTGTTTCTTGTAAAAGGTGATGTGACGCGTAAGTGACGGTCATCCGAAGTAGTTTCATCCATTTTAATCCAGTACTTTTTGAGAAATCGTGATAAACGTGTGGCTCAGACAGCCTGATATCCGGTCGTCTGAGCCAACTTGTTTTTCTCTATATTTCACGAAATGTTATGTTTCGAACAAATGTTTTTAGCTTTTACTGATGTGACGACGTTAGTGACAGCTCTCGACCAGATTTGAACCTTCGTGACGCACGCGTTTTGGAGAAATTGAGAAAAAGCTGCTGGCTCAGACAGCCGGATGCTGGCTGTCTGAGCCACCCAGTTCTACCACTTCCAGGTGTTGTACGAAGTTGAAAACTCATCTCATCTGATGTGACGCGGCCTCTAAGTACAAAAAATCGTAAGTGACGGCTCTATATGCCGCCAATCAAAAGTTATAAGCATTTCAAATGTTTCCCATACATTGATGCATTTGGGTGGCCACACTTCGCACTCTTTATGGAAACGGAAAGACAATTTAGTAGAAAATGTAAGCTAAAGCCCGTCATATCAAGGCGGATACTTTCTCCTGCTGTTTAAATATTTAATTACGTAGTCAATAACTACGTCGATAAAGGTAAATATGTAAATTATGTATGGAGTATTCCAGTTTTTTTAAATTACTCTTTATTTATAAATAACCGTTAAATTACTCTTTATTTAAAAATAGCCGGTTACTACAGTAAAAGACTTTTTCCGTATTAAATACAAACTACGTACTTATTCCTCAACTCGTCCCATATGATTACGGCCCATTTGGGACAAGATGCAATAAACAATTTTAATCATTATACAAATCGTTTCCTGCTTTTTTGGGTGCAAAATAATAACCATAAAACGGCGCAGAAGATGAAACGCAGTTCGCTGGGACCAGTTTCGATCAATATTTCTGATGCGGAGGGATAAAGAATGGAATGCGCTACCGGCTGAAGTGTTCCCGAAACCCTTAATTTGGGCATTTTCAAGAGAAGAGTGGTTAAGGTATTACTGATCAGACATGATCAATCCTCGACGACATCATCACTTACCACCAGGTGTGATAGTGGTCAAATGGCTGATCATAATAAACATATAGGTATATAGAGACTATAAAATTATGCAGGATGGAAAGAAATCGTCTACTTAATATAATTTATTTTTATAACTTAAAAGATTGTTGTTGAATTTAACAAGAAAGTTTAAATATTTATGTAAAATGTATACATAATAAATACAAATGTAAGTAAGTAACAATTGGCGGTTAGAGGTGCGTAGAGACCAACTTACGAAAACAATGAAAAAAATATTTTGATTTGGACCTGTCATGTTTATTACCACAGGTTGTAGCGTTTATCTTCTTTAAAAGTTTATGTTAACAAGACAAGTAACAATTATTTTTTCTTTCAATAAAGCAATGAAATAAGTTTTGTGCTCGTGGATTTTAACGTATTTCGTAGACTTTATTGATTTTATGACGAGTATAGTATACCTACTCGTCTTTACGAGTAGTATTATTTACATTTGACTAAATTTTTTTATCCGATGTATATTATATTTTACTTTGTTATCATTAAAAGGGTTTCCTTGTATACAACAAAATTTTGTTAACATTTTTATAACAAAATTATTAATTTTATTCTGATTATACTAATATTGATAGTTTTAACTTATTGATTACTTTAAATGACGTTAAAAAAGCATTTGATTAAATTATCTGCATCTCTTCCAAAATAAGCTGTAGACATGTATGTGATGAATTGATGAGCTACTATTTGTTTAAATGCTACACCAGAAACAATTCGTAATATATTTTTTTTATTTACTGAAATATCCATAACAGGAGACTTCCACATCGTAATTCTTAGACGTTGGGTGTGATCAGAAATATCAGTAAACAGCTTTCTAAACGCCGAGTAAAAAAGTTAGTGCAAAGCGCCGAGTAGGTATGCCTAGTTAGCCTGGAGCCTAGCTTTTTTGAAGAGAACGCTGACTACGCCTAGTAAAAGTAGTAGGTAAGTAGTCCAACTAAATACTGATCTGTTGACTGAGTTCTGAGTCTGGAGCTCACGTCAAAACATGCCTGATTGTTGTCATAAGTCTTAAGGCCCCTTTTAGTATAACTAGCCCAATATCATCACTATAAATTTCTTTAAATGTATTTTTTAATGATTCATTTCGTAAGTGCAGGTTTTCCTTGTCAGTACATCAGTCACTAATCAGAGGTGGAATTGTGTAAAACAATCGTATTCATTTGACAGTTCAAAACGTACGGTATGATCTGTCAAACGGCAAAGAACAAAGCGTTACAAAGATCATACCGTACGTTATGAACTGTCAAATGAATACGATTGCTTTACACAATTCCACCTCAGTAGTGCGAATTTTTTTCAGCAACTGTCATCACTGTATATGTCTACTTTTTCGTCTGACGCTATCTTGCATGTCGAATTAACAGTGATTAAAAAGTGTTTTAAAGTTCTAATTTAACATATTTTCTATAACTTGATAGCATATTCCTGATTTTTTAAATGGTGAAAAAAATATGAGCCTGTACATGGTCTGATAAACTATGATCTTGGTAAGATTATCTCATTTAAACTACTAGTTACGTGAGTAACTTTAATGAATAACTAAATTTTTCCATCCAAACAAAAAAAGGAAACGACTTGCAGAATGAAGTTAGTATTTATATTGTTTTTTTTTGCATCTTGTCCCAAGTGGGCCGTAATCACATGGGAAGAGTCGAGTTTTGTACCTTACCAAAATTCTCTAATATTGATGTAGTACCTTATTAAACTAGCAGTTGTTTTCAAATAAATAGTAATCTAACATTTTTTTTACCTTGAAATACCTGAGACCATAAATTATTAACATATTTCCCTTTATCGGCGTAGTTATTGACTACGTAATTAAATATTTAAATAGCAGGAGAAAGTATCCGCCTTGATATGAGGGGCTTTAGCTTACATTTTCTACTAAATTGTCTTTCCGTTTCCATAAAGAGTGCGAAGTGTGGCCACCCAAATGCATCAATGTATGGGAAACATTTGAAATGCTTATAACTTTTGATTGGCGGCATATAGAGCCGTCACTTACGATTTTTTGTACTTAGAGGCCGCGTCACATCAGATGAGATGAGTTTTCAACTTCGTACAACACCTGGAAGTGGTAGAACTGGGTGGCTCAGACAGCCAGCATCCGGCTGTCTGAGCCAGCAGCTTTTTCTCAATTTCTCCAAAACGCGTGCGTCACGAAGGTTCAAATCTGGTCGAGAGCTGTCTCTAACGTCGTCACATCAGTAAAAGCTAAAAACATTTGTTCGAAACATAACATTTCGTGAAATATAGAGAAAAACAAGTTGGCTCAGACGACCGGATATCAGGCTGTCTGAGCCACACGTTTATCACGATTTCTCAAAAAGTACTGGATTAAAATGGATGAAACTACTTCGGATGACCGTCACTTACGCGTCACATCACCTTTTACAAGAAACAGCGCCCTGAAACTCTCTGATAGTTGAGATCTGGAAAGTCAGAAAGTGCGAAATTCTGGCTGTCTATGCCTAGTTTTTTTGATTTTCCAAGAAAACTATTGCGTCACAAACGATGAAACCTGGATGTATCAGCGTCACTAACGATTCGTTATCAGCCTAGATATGCTAGATCTCTATAGAAGCCTGGCTCAGACGGCCGGATGTACACCACAATTACCATAAGGACAAAATACTTTACGATTTTCTAAAATGCCCCATAAAGTGTATGTACTGCTACTATAAACGTTGCCAGAACGTGCCCTTTGTGTAAATTATAGTTTTTATTGCTCACCATTATAGTAATCAGTAGGTAAATATAAAAGTTAACCCATAAAAATTAGGTTTAAAAATTAAAAAAAAAAACTATAACTAAAATTATTTCTGCCAAATTACTAAAAAAGTGGCGCCATGTGAACCCATTAGTCGATATCGATATGCTCCCCAACGAAAAAAATATATCATGCGCGGCCTCTATTAACTTTTTACTGGGCATGTAATCTTTTTCATTGACATGTCTCAAATGTCTTCTATTCCATGTTACTTTAAAAACGACTCTTTTATATTCGAATAGGGATGAATATAAGCTTTACTAAAATTTGCAGTGTTTTGAATTTGGAACAGTAGTTGGAATAGCGCGACCCACATTGTTTGATATTTAGGGTACATTACGTGGGGGTACATTCTTTCGGGGGCTAATCCGTATCATCTGCTCGGTAATTATTTAAAGGGACCGAGCGCCTGCACCGTCTAATTGTAACGTCCGATAACCAATGAGACTTTATTGTGGGGTGACAGTCATAAATATAGCAAAATAATGTATAGCAAAATTTCGCAGCAACTTAGCCTTTAATTAAACCTAATAACATTGACACGTTATGACGCCAGCACTGAATAAAAGATAATTTAATTTAACCATAGACAGTGTATTTCCGCACATAGTTGGACAGACATTGATTGACTAATTTTAGGTCCTACAAGCCGAGGACAAACAAAACTGATTGAGATTTTAATACTTACTCAGGTATTGGGTAACATTCATCACCTTCTTCCGACTTTATCACTTCAGTCAACGTTGCACAATATTTCACCGCTATCAATAACTTTTTAAACAAACCCCAATTTCCGGTACAGTTTTCGCGAACACCCTTAAAAATATCTAAACAATAAATTTCCGTGGCCATTCATCACTTACGTCACTATACCGAAAGATACGACACGTATGCGCCCCCTGCCGGGCGCTACATAAATTACTCAATGCGGAGTGTGTCATTGTGACCATTCCTCAAATGCATTAAACCGCAGCGATTGACTGTATCCCTGTATAAGGTCAATGCACACTTGCACGTTTTGAAGTGGACATTTGGTTAGTGTTTTCATATGATTACTTGGCGTTCACCTTTGCATAACGTAGGCCCTTTGATTGCAATAGTAAACAGGAATCCGAAAAATAATCAGCTTTAAAAAAAACTTATTGTACAGTGGCCAGCACATCAGGTTGCAAACTAATCCTTATTACAACTGCATAAGATACCGTAGTGTTTACCTTGACGTGCTGTTGTCCGTACATAAAGTGGATTTCGGGTATAACGCTCTCAAAGGGATGACTCTTATTTCGTCGTTATATCCGAAAGTCTTATCAGACAATGTAAGAGCTAAAGGCACTTATCTTTTCTTAAATAGTGAATATGCAGCCATACTTATTCAAAAGATTACTTCACCCTGTTGCTTCTTGAATATCACTTCGGAACTAACCCATCAATTGAATTCCGAAACGTTATCCTACCTACCTACGTAGCTCATATCCTTAACCTAAAGGTATCCACAGTTTCTGACCATCTGGGGGGATGTAAACAAAATATAGGAAATATTCGTGCAAGAAATAAATAATTGTGCCATTGGCCAATCCCATGCAGAGACATGCAGATATTGCGACCAGAGTCGGCCGACTCTGGTCACAATATCTGCATGGGATTTCCGTTTTTTTTCCAAATTATTTTATAAAAACATCCGTTATAGCCACATGAATTTTGTATTAAAGTATGCTTTATATTCAAGCTATTATATTTGTTTGAAAAAGCAACTATGAAGTTTTTTTTTCTCTCTTATTATCAAAATGTTCATTATTTAATATATTAAGCAGGTATTTTGTTTGATAAATGCGAGTTTGACACCCAAATAATTACGCCAAAAATAGTCTGTAAGAAACCACTGCTATAATAGTGTACACAATTTGTTATATAGGGTGCGTGCGTGATTGCGAGCTTTCGATATATTAACCACAGCACTATCCCAGCCCTACGTGACGCCTGGCATTCGCGGCTCCTCACTGCGCCATTTTGGACGTTAATATGTCGATACGACATGGGACATGTCGGGGTTACTTATGTGAATGCAACTTGCATGTTCACTGTAACTTTGAATGGATTCGGACACGGGTGATTGTGTCGAATCGATTGTTGTGGTGGGCTGAAGCGTACTGTGTGTGTGGGAGTTGTATTGTTTTTAAAGGAGATTGTGTCTTATTGTGATATTCTGACTATTTTAAAGAGGTTGTAGTTAACTTTGTGAAAATTGTTTAACGAGATCCGAGATCCGTATGCAGAATTAGCGTTAAATTTGTGTAAAAATACCACACAAAAGAGTATTATATAACTGGGTAATCTTTTTAAATAATAATAACTGGCATTTTTTAATAAGTTAGAGGCACATAAAAAAAGGTACAAATGATAAGTTTTTTTTATTTACGTCTAATAACATTAAAAAGGTAAAGTAAAATATAAGGTAGTAACATAATGTTCTTTTATCAAACCCTAAACAATATCCACCCCATAACTCAATTTACCGCTCCTAAACGTTGTTACACAACATTTGGTCTATTGTTAACCAAACTGCGTGTGCCTTTTCTTATTTTTATAGAGGGTTACACCTTTATAACCATTAAAAAGCATATCACCGCACTAACGAAACGGCTAAGTGCGATTTCGACTTACGGGTTGAGGGTTCAGTTTCTATATTTTACGATTGTTATTTTTCCCCATAATTAGATTTTCTAGAAGAGATTGCTTCTTTTGAAATTGAGAAAACGTAGACATACGTAGTGGTCATTAAACTTATTATGAACTTTGTTACGTCATGTTTGTTTTCTTTCCTGTTAAATGAAAGTGTAGAGTATAAAACTGAAATTTAATATATTTTGACGTCTTTACGAAGAGAAAATAGTCGGACGGACAGCGAATCATTCAAAGGTAAAAATTTTGGATAAGAATTACGGAACCCTGAAACGACAAAACCCAAAAGTCCAGTAAATCAAAATCATTGTCGACAAATTTTATGGGCGTTCCCATTTTTTTATTTGCTATCAATAGCTATAATTAAAATTGATGATGCGTATCGTTGCTGTGATATTCGTTTTATTACAAATACCACACCTAATAAGGGGAAGAGTTTTCACTTTCATTATTATTAAATATCCTACCAAAGCCGAAAAGTATTACTGATTGACCTGTCATTAGTTACTTATCTAAGCTAAGCATAACGTTTTTTAATGAAAAAAGTCATAGTTATGACGTTATTATAGGAATAATAAATTCTAATAGATTTTGAATACGGTGTTCAGTCACAGACTAACCGACTGCGCGGGTATAGTATGTGCGCAAACACAGGTGCATTCTTTATGCCTTTTACTCTCATAGCCCGATAGGACAGCAATCTAACACGACCGGAGAAAAACAGGCACAAGACCAACGGTTTTACGGGATTTCCGACGCACGGGGTAGAGACCACTGAAAATGTATGCACAGAAATACCCAGGTACATATTTTTGACCCGACCTGGGGATGGAACCCTGGACCTCTGGCGCAGCCGTCGCTTTGAAGTAAGACTCTCCGACCGCCGCGCCACCGAGCCAGTTAACGTAATCATCGGTGAGCTCGCTTCATCTTTGTTCCTGTTTTGCCACGTCTGTTATAGTCTAGAGACAAGAGCAAACCCATCTCATATAAAAAAAGTAGTAATATCTTACTTTACTAACAAAAAAACAGATTAAGAGCCGATTTTTCAATAGTCAGATAAAACATATCAGTCTGATAAATTATAAAGCGGCAGATTATAAAAAATGGCAGGTACCTATGATTGCTGACAATTAGGTGACGTTTTCAAATTAGCCATATTGTATTTTGGTCGAAGAATATTTCTTACTTGACTATTGAAAAATCAGCCCTAAAAGAACTAAGTTCTGGTACTGTTTACTTCCTACGAAATTACGTTCTCTATTTGAATTTCACGTTGGCTAGAGCTTAGTTGTCCATTGTACGAGTAAAACATACACTTTACGCACAAATTCAAAATTTACAAAGTTGGATAGAATTATAAGAATGATGCTTTTTCCTGACACATTTATTTTATAAAAAATGCGCTTCTCTATACGGTTTCTCCCTTTTCGCCAAAAGCTGATAGAAAATTCCTTAATATACGACCTATAATAATAACATTTAAGCTTTGACAAACATGCCTAACATCTTTTTCTGCATGAAACAAAATATGCATATATTGAAACAGACTAAATACTCCTCAAAATGTAGGTTCATAATTAACCCTCAATTCGAAATTCTGTTTTAGTTTCTGGGCGTATTTTTTGTTCCTTCTTCGACGTAAAAAAACATATTAAAGTCAACAAACAACACCAATCCTACCTATCAGAAGAATTTTGTTTGTTAGACCCATGCATTAAATGTTTGAATCTGCATTGAGTTCATAAATTTAAGTATCCAACTGATTTCACCTTGATTTTTTTAAATATTAATTTCATTTCACCTTGAATTTACTAATATTATTTTCATTTATTTTTCATACCTACTGTATTGGTTAGTTAAAAAACTATATATTTTGCGATTAAGTACAAATTAAAAATATAACAGCCCTGAGAAACGGTGGTAAATCAGCTAGTTCATTAGTTCAACCTTTCTTATTTTAGTATGTAAATATTTATTTGTATATGCATTGGAAGCGACGCATACAAAAATATAAACGTGTTTCGAAATATATAGGAATATGCAAGTGTTCAAAGTTGTATATATACCGGTATAAAATTGATATAATCTACATTAACTTTCCACAGTGGACACATTAACTACGTGAATATTTAAATATACAAATAAAATAGTATCACTTAACCTATGGGTAGCTTAGTATAAGCAAACATTATCAATCAAAAACTGGAACTTATTTTCATGATTAAATATAAAACTATCAATAATATGTTATGACTTTAACGAATATTTTCTTAAATTATGAGAAATGCTTTGATTTATAATAATGATCTAAGTTACCGCTTAAAACTTAAAGAGAACATAATGCTATTTACAAATGTCTTATGTACAAGGCTTAGAACTAAACACATGAGCTATATAACTCGAACAACGATGCATTTACGTTCAATTCAATGCTAAACAGGGATAGTAATTATTCCAAGCAAATGTCAGTTCTACATTAACCCTTAATCAAATTTCGTTTACAATACCAAGGTGATCAAATAAAATTAATTGAGTGTAGATACTTGATTAAAGAACTATCAAATAAAAATCAATATAGTTGTGAATAATAGAAGCTAGGCGGGAACATACTGATCGAAATAAAATGGACTGAAAAATAAGGTAATGGAAATATAAATCTTATCAAAACAACAGTGACCACTAAAAAAGTATGTAAAGTGTGATATTTATAAGTGATGCAATAAATTAGTAACTTGTGACATGAGCGTAGCTATAACTTACAAAAATATTTACATTAAACTATCCTATACCCTCATTATGAAGTACATTTAATACTAGAAGGCACATCCCGTACCTGAAAGCAGCATTGCAGAGAACTAAACGGATAGACATGACATACAACAGTAAATATAATTGAGAAACTGCAGTATATAAGCAGTTACATACTTAATGTAAATTTACCTCTTATTTATAAAACTTCATAATGATTCTTCAATAAAATAAAATAAAACAGGTGAACATTGAAATGAAGGCAAAGATATGACTCATATTCTAGTTGAGACAATTTGGAATATTTGAGTAGGTTTTATTAATGACCAAGTATGGGTATAAATGAAAATATACCGTGGGCGATAAATCAACGGTTACATTTAAGACTGAAAATGTAGAGTAATAAAAATAATAAATTCTCTTTTGGCAGTTACGAATACTGGTCGCGCTCATCACAAATACACAAGCTTTAATACTCGTTAATCTTCAGATATATCCAATTACAAATGAAACATTCATTATTCACGTATCGAAAGCCGTGGATCTACTGTTCAAGAGATAATACGTGAAAAGTACGATTAGTATGTATAAAAAAACTGGCTGAAATATACTGGATTTTTTAACATGTGAAATTTACTGAGCAATTAACAAAATAGTCGGAAAACTTATCCACGCGATTTCTTGCCAGTGGATACACGGTATATAACAATTTCGAGAATGGTCTCATCTTTGTGATCGCATTAGACGGCCGAGTTCTTCCCTATGATTGGTCCTCCACTTGTGGCATACACGCGCCGTCCATCAAATTCAACCGACGAATTTCTTTTTATAGCATCGTCTGAGGTGTCCTTTAGTGGCTCCTTTTCATCCCTGTAGAAAAATACTACATTATTTACAAAATAAGTTACTTGGAAGCAATATTTACAGCGGGAAATTTTCTAAATACAAATCCACCTTTTGCAACCAATACCTGAAATCTTGTACAGTGCTCAATTCTTATTCCTTTATATTTCCTTTTCCATTTGTTAACATCAATTGCACAGTGATGTCAAATATTGCGTTTCAATTAATTGTTTTGTCAAATCTGTTTGGTTTAGTTAAAAATTGACAAAGAGGTAGTAATTTATGTTTTGTAAAAAAACGTAAAAAAAGGGACTATGCATTTGTAGAACATATAAAATTCAATATCTGACATCGAATAGTACTACCGAGTACAAAATGTCTACGACGAATTCAAAGCGTTGCTCGATAATTACACAATATTTACATAAATGCTAGATAAATTAAATAAAAAAATTAAACATCGTACACTGAAAAACAAAGGTGAAGCGTAAAAACTTGCAAAGTAAATATTTACATTCATTTCACAGCGCAATTCCATCAAGCGAGCAAACGGTTGAATAATTTAGTTGGCTTCGCAACTATTTCCTTTAGATTTAATTAGCATTCCCTTATTTGCTCGCTCAATAAAACTAGACACAAAAGCAGTTAAAACAAACAAAATTAAATACTAAAGGAACCATATATAAGTAGATATAGAAATGTATCTTACACTGGCGTGGTCGGGACATAGCTATATGTGACCGATGGGAGGCAGCGTGGGGGAAAGAATAATATTGTTAGTGGTGACTGTGCAATGAATATGTACATAATGATTCCAACTATGAAACAAAAATACAGAGGAGAAAATAAACTCAACCCAAACACATCCACAATGATAAGGTTACATATATAATACTTGAAAAATAAACGGTGATTTATGCCGTAAGAGATGTTCCAGAGAAACAGAACTCGCTCGATGTAATCGTATTACAATCCAAATCAGGACAAGGCGCCTACGCTTGAAATCTTTCTCGTTACCGAGAATTGCGAGTTCAAATACTGATCTCGTTCATTTATAAAGACTGTTAAGCTCACATTGACTTTCACACTTCTAACTACGGAACGTGTTCCAAAGCTCGGTGCTTGGCGAACGCTAAGCTTATTTACACATCCCCAGCTGATTCAAAGAGTACTTATTCTTTTGGGGCCAAACGGATGCTGTATGCACAATCAAAGCATGCAGGCAGTCTATGTGGTGCCTTACGTCGGGGTCGGCACCAGCTTCACCGGCGGCGGCAGGGGCGCGGGGGACGGGGGCGCTCGTTGCTTCGTGCTGCAATAAGGGAGCGGGAAGCGCCAACCGTACAGACTAGCGGGCAGAAACATCTCTCATCGACACTAACACTTAAATGGGGACAACAAAAAAGGAAGACACGGACAGGAAAATAAACTTGATCTTTGTTACGATGTCGATGATGTGCTTACAATGTGGTATTAAAATGACAATAAATTTAAATTTAAAAGTTTTCAATTACCTTCCCAATTTGGCTTCGTCGTCTTCATGCTTCTTAGCACGCTTGCCACAGATGGTGGCGATAACCCCCTGGCGTTTGAAGCAGAAGAGAATGAGGTCCACTATGATAAGGCAGATGAAAACGCCGGCTAGAGCCACACCGATGATAGCACCGCTGGATAGAAGTTGAGGCGGAGCAAACCCAGAGCTTTTCACACCTGTCAATATAAAACAAATTATACAAAATGATTCGAATATCAATAAGTAAGGGAAGAGCAGTGGAAACAGCAATCTATTTTTTTTATTACTAAACTTAGTGAAACAGTTATAACAAAAGCTTGAAACAATATCAACGAATGATTGTTTCTACTGCTCTCAATTCTGTTAGTTTTATGCATCATGTCACAAAAGCTGAAGATGTTAGATGACATGACAGTGATTGTAACAAATGCAGATTCAGCACTTGTGCGTGTCAGATAGTGGGTTTAGAAGAATAATAATTGTATAAACCTTCATAAGCAACAGTAAGACATTCATTACAATCTTTGGGTGATAGTAGGGAGTGCTTTCAGTTTAATTAACGTGCACCCGATCACCAATAATACATTTGCTATTGCTATAAATAGGAACAATTTCAAAGATATATAGTTTTAGAAAGCTCTCCGCTAGAATGAAATGGGGTTTGAATAGAAATGAAGAATGATGAAAATGAAACACGTGAATGATGCATAAAAAAAAACTTCAAAACTGTCAGTAATGATGAAAAAGATAAGTTGTCAAGATGCAAACATTCCAAATAACTTTGTCGAAACTTAAATAAAATGTTCAAACCCCATGACAAATTTTAAAACTATTGGAAGCGGTATGGGGATCTAGAGGTACAAGTAAAATTATTTCACAACACATAATATTTCTACTTCGATGGAATATACTATAAACCATCACCTTAACTAATAATCCTAGCTTGAAATCCTAGCTTAATAAATAAGAATCTAGCTAGATTGTTTCTTAAAATGATTTTGTTGCTACATTTGATATTCAAAATTCTAAAGGCGATATCATTTCAAGAAACACTTACACTCTACTTGGAAATCTTAATCCAAAATTCTAATGTTGATTCTAGAATGTAATTCTATATAAGTATTTTGTTTTTCTTAACCTATATCAGATTACTCATGCTTGGAATAAATAAATAGGGGAAAAATGGATAAAAACAATCTATTGGAGACATTCCAACGTCATCTAACATGACGAGTATATAGAGTCTTTAAGTAAAATATATATTTTACCTTGATAATAGTTAGTTGTCAATCATGCTAGTGGGATAGTGAATATATCGTTGTCTTGAAGGGTGTACACATAAGATCATGCAGCGCATAGATAATTAGTACATTCCAAAGGAAACTATGTAGCAAGATCATTAATGGATATAGAATATTATTAATACAAAATATATTTACCCAAATCTCAGTCAGGGCGACACAAACACACTTTTCGAGCAACATTAAGAGGGGAATGGATTGGTCTCTTGATAAGCATCTTGACAGCTTTCTTTTTGGGAATTTAGATCTATCATAGATTTTGACAAAGGTTACTCTGACAAAAATGTATTAAGGATTTAGAAAGAAAAACACAGAATATGAAAATGAACGAAATATCCTTTCACAATTATATCGTTTATTCATTAATATTGAATACTTCATCCATTTTTGTTATTAAACAATACAAACACGTTTTCAAAACATTTATTACTTTTCACATTGGTCAATTTCATCTCTTCATAAAACAGATCACAATTGAATTCAAGTGTAGTAGAATTCCTCTCTAACTAACTTCAAAGCCTAACGTCGCATCTTACAAGTAATCGTCATTTTCATCTGCCTTCTTACAGGTACATTTCTTTATCTGGACGACTTTCTTCTTGAGACAATACCCTAATTCATTATTCTACATCAAAAGGACAAAATAGTCATCAAAAATTCTTACACAAGTTTTCAAAACTCTTATACAATTTACTAAGAACCTCAAAGTCATTTTGCATGCCTGTATTTTTGGCATTGTTTTATTAACACTAAATTATGACTTCATACTTTGGCAGTGTTAATTAATTAGCCGATAATATCTAACTACAGTGTTTTTACGTAACGATTTATAAATTATCATTCAACGTAACTTAAAATATATCTCGAACCCTTAGTTGAAATTAATGCGAACGTCTCTTAATGTGTATTTATTTACTTCCTATTTTACTTTTAAAGTTAAAATCATGTACCTAATAGGCGAATATAGATTTGACACAAATTGTTTTAAAACCATTTCATGATAAATTTGTTTAAAACACAATTTAGAATAATTTATTTACATCAACAAATGTTTTTATCACAACGAGTTTTTTTCTAAAATAACAACAGTCGTCTTTGGACTCGTTTATTGTGTTAAAAGTTAACTCTGTTGCTTAAATGAAGGTTATTAGTATAGCAATTATTATATCCATTTTAGTGTGAGCCCATTTGAAATTGCGTGGACTTCCATTTGGGTTACCTAGAAAACATTGACAATATAAATACACACAATACTTAAATTACCATATAAATCAAATCTGACGCAAAATCAACTGAAACTAGATAAAATGAGACTTACCATGTGTAATAAATTAACACCAACAAAATATAACGCCGTAAAATAAAAATGCAATTAAATCAAGCGTACCTACTTAATTTTATGAGTCTTAACATAAAATTAAATTATATAATGAATAATTAATTATAAGCCTTTGTCGCAATAACTAAATTTTGAACACACTTGATAAATGTTTACAGTTGTTCTATCTACAAAATATCAGTCAGTATTTAGTACATTCGGCAAGAATTAAAATTATCATAAAGTGAGTGATACAGATTAAAGAAATACAAATGAAAATTAAACAGAGAGTTTTTTTGTATTACGATGGTACCTAAAACTAAAATTGTACTTAACAAATCATAATCAACGTAAGAAATTAATCACTGTTGACAAGTTGTACATGAATCAAACAAATTGTATGAAGCCCACAAAAACACTGCAAGCGCTACAAAAACTTGCACAAATCACAAAACAAAATATAATGGTAATAAAATGAGAGGGCTGATAAGATGGGTGATTCTGGTGGTTCCTGATGCGGGATAAGATGGGTCTGGGGCTGTGTATACGTCGTAGAAGCCTGCTCTGAGCGGCACTTCGTTACTCTCTTGGTTGTACTCACCGAGGGCTGTCTGGACGTAAAGCTGTGCAGGTATGGAATAACCCAGGATATTGTGCGCTCGCAGCTCCATTCGGTACTTAGTGTCGGGCTGGAGGCCCCGCAGTTCGTAGCTGATTGTTTCGAACGATTTCAGCTCTTCTTTATGGCATTGGGAGTCATCGGCCACTTTCCATTCGCCGACTACTTTGATCACCTGTAGATGATACCATAATATTTACCGTACTGACTGATTTTTCTTCTAGATGTTAAATCTTTTAAATCACGTAGCTCATATTTAAAATGTTTAATATAGTGATTTAAAATGTTTGATATTTATTTCAATCATCATTGAAATAAATAGGAGTTGATCTACTAAGTTTTCATAAGCTATTTTACCAAAAAGATAAAATGACTTACCGGACAATAAGTGATTTCATACACGTCGATAGGTTCCCCATTATGAGCCGGGATTTTCCATTTTAGTTCAAATCTGTCTGCATATTTGCCATGTAATAGCGATTCGGAGCTTATCGCCTCCCTCCACTTAGGCTGCTCGGGTGCCGACCTTGAAACGAAAGAATCCATTAGATTTTATGCGATTTGGGGTAATAGAAAAAGAACCGTTTAGCAAACTGAACAGATTTTCGATTTGGCGAAATTGGTCTAAACGTTTATGCTGATTTTCTTTTCATAATTCCTCGTGAATGCTTGCTTTTGTAGCAATAATTCGAGGGATTTTTGGACTTTATTGAAAGCGCTTATTGGAAGTGTTCTAATCCTATTCCATGAACGAGTATTCAAGAAGAAGGACCACATCCCATAGACTATTGCCCCACGTCCTACAGAGATAAAAAGCATATTAAAAATAAAATAAAAATAGTAAAAAAATATGACATACTTAATATATATTTTTTTACGGTCTTACATATAAAAAAAAAGTTGTTAATATTCGTCCAGGAGCTCCGGCTACTATGAAAAGTCGTAAGCTGAATAGAATCAATTTTGTCAATTCTTTACTTTACTTGAAGAAATAATATTTCACATCACGAAAATATAGAGTTCATTTCGGATTTATCCTTAAGAAACCAAAATCTCAGAAACATCACAGCTTCTTTGAGGCGCCTGTAAGAGGATAAGCGATACTCATGCGACGCTTCTAGCGACACGGCGCGGCGCGGCGGCGGTGGCTGTCGGAAAGCAAGAGAAAAATGTTTTACTTGTTCCGATGGAAACTACTCAAACATTTTATTTTATAAGTATATACTTAACAACGAAATACTGACTTACACATTTTCAATCAAAAGAATATTTTTTATCAGATTCTAACTATAAACGGGATTTTATACCAGTCCCTGAACGAATATCATAGATTTTTTTTCATGTTGGACTGTACAAAATATGGTAGTGAGTAGGTTTTTTTTAATTCGTTTTTTTTTAAATACGTTTCATCTCTGTAGGACGTGGGGCATTTTTGGACCTCCTTCTTTATGTGCCCACGTTATCTATTATTGTTAACGCAAGAAGTGCTTATTCTCATTAAGTACCCAAGAAATTTTGTAGTCATAAGATATTTATTTTTTATCGGTGAACGAAATAACGCTACATGTATTAATTCGTTCAGAGCCGAACAGTCGAGCCCGAGTGAAAAAAATGGTGAGAACCATTCCAGCGGTACCGCCCACTCGGCCCCGAATGTTCACGCTGCGATGCTCTTTTTCTGACATCATTATACAGGATGTTGTTTTGGTCAGTGACATCCAACTCAGGGATGATAATATGAGTTATACTTATTCTAAAAAAAATATTTTTTAAATTCTCGTAACTCGCACCCTCGCGCGTAGCTAGCGCGTATCTACGAAATACTACGCCGTAGCTACCAAGCTACGAAGAGGCTACCTGGTGATGGTAGTTTTGACTCGATCGCTGTATCGCATCAATGAATTGATTTTGTGGGTTTTTTCCATTTCAAAAAAAAATTGCCATCAGTATCGTTTGTACAGCCACCCCTGAGTCGCTCGTCTCTGACCAAAACAATACCCTGTATACATAGCACGAACCCGAGTGCTTGGCCACCAGCACGTTGTGTGCCGACCGCTTGGGTCCGAGTTCGCATGCTTTAAAAAAAATAGCGCAAATATTTTTAAACGATATTTGCGATTTCCTGGGTTATTCTTCGTATTTTTTAAGCCAGTCAATGTGTGAAGCAAGCAAAAGGACACAATCTTAGTTGTTTTCTCGTGATTGCTCACCTTCTCGGCATGATGACAGTAAGAGGTGCGCCCCAACCACCAACTCCGACTTGGTTGACGGCCGCAAATCTGAAGTCGTATGTGAACATTGGCTGAAGATTCTCCACAATGTATGGAGAGTTGACAGACCAGGTCCTGTTCAAAGCTAGATTCCAGTCGTAGTTTCCATTCTCTTTGTACTGAGTAGTATAGGCTAGGATTGGAGGACCCATATCTTCAGCGGGACCAACGATGTTGAATGACACTGATGTTGCTGTGATTGTTTCTTGACGTGCCTGCAAGATTTTTAATTTAATATCATAACAACTACCAAAGTTATTTCATCTTTTTGACTTGGTACTAATAAATCACATAACATAATACATAAGTGACCCATCAATGCACTGATTTAACAAAAATAAAATTAAAAACAATACATATTTCAAATTGGACACCTAATATCTGAGGCAAACGGCCGAAGCATATACGAGAGTGATACAAACATACGCCAGCACATCAGTAAAAACATTTTGTAAAGTAAAGTAAAAACATTTATTTGCGATATAAGAGTACAGTACATTTGTGCATACAATGGTATGCAAATAGTGTGTGAAAACTAACATTACAAAGGTACAACAAAGTTTGGTTAATTTAATTGTAATAACAGATTTGATTAAATAGGTATGTCATAACATAATTACAATTATTTATTTTTAATTTTAAATTCCATAAATTCCTTAACACAATAGAAGCAATGTTGCCACAGCCATTTTGTCAAAAAATCATTTTGTTAAAAATAACCCTTATGACGACTGCGTAAGATACCTTATCGTGCTGTTGTCCGTACTTTAGAACATAGACAGACTTATCTAAGTAGCACTTAGATAACACGAGTTTACTAACCTGAGCAACGGGACCCGGTGGGAAAGCTTCCCTCAATTGTGTGATGTGCTCCGCCTCGCCTAGTGTGTTAGTCGCAATGCATTTATAATTGCCATACTTCTGCCTGTCAGTGGGAATGACAGTTACGATGCTGACCGGGCCTGACCCATATATTTTCACTTGAGGAGACTCGACCAAATCGTATTCTTGGAACCTGAAAACGAATCATATATTTATTCATCCTCATATGGCATTCTTTAATTCTAATGCATATATGTACTTTAAACGCAAAAGACGACACGTTTGGTGCAGTGGTTAGAGGTCGCGGGTTTGAATCCCGCAAGAGACAACTGTTTGTGTGATGAGCACGAACAATTGCACCTGATTCATGGATGTAATATGAATTTTGATATTTATTCAAGACGTCGCCGTCGATTACCTTGTCCTGGTACTTTGTAACACAAGGACGAAAAATTCTTACTACGAAATCAGACAATTGGTGTGTTGTCTGGCGAAAATTTATATATTTATTACATTAAACGATTTTAATTAAAAAAAAATACTTGCCTCCATTTGATAGTAGCATTAGGTATACTTTCAGCAATACACGTTATGTTGACAGGTTGACCATTCCAACTCCATATTGGCACTTTGGGCATGTGTTCGAAAGACGGTTTGAACTGAACAGTAAGATGACCATTCCTTCTAGCTTCGCCACCTAATTAAATAAATAAAATATTGTTATACGTTTCAATTTATAAACATCTTGTTAAAATCAAAAATATTTAATTATAGTTTTAGGCATACCATCATTCTCAGCAATACACTCGTAAAGGCCATCGTCTGTCCTATTTAAATTGGAAATAGTAATGACTGCACTAGATTGCATTTGATCTCCAGTTTGATGATTGGTAGTCTCGACAATGATCCTGCAAAAATAAACAACAATTGGTTCGCAATTTTCAAGATAGACATCGATTGCAATGATGCTGAAGATATTTTCAATATCTATAACCTACCTATTGTTATCATTAGGTCCATTGGTAAAAGGTTCGGAATTGCTCAGCTTTCTAAAACTCATACGCGGTGCGGGTCTGCCTGTAGCTTTACATTCCAACCTGCCTTCGCCTCTTTCTGGTGCAGTGATATTGTAAAGTTCGAAAATTCTTGGTTTGACCAGTACTTCTACTTCAATTTCAGTTTCATTTTGCCCAGCTTGGTTCACGGCATTGCAAATGTATTTTCCGTAATCGCCTGCTTCTACTCGGTCAAATGAAAGAAGACCAGTAATTTCATTTACGCTAAACCTTGAAGTGGTGGCTAGGTTCTGAAATAAATTATTTTTTAAGCGATTTAGTCATTAATTTGGAGCTTTGAACTTTGTCTCTTGGCACAAGCACTGCTTAGAAATAATCCCCTACCACAAGCTAAATGTATTTAAAATGAACTATTATTTATTTATTATTGGTTGTTGGGCTCTTATGTTGCCAGCTCGACCAGGTATGATCTATTGTGGCACCCTTATATTTAAATTTCACTGTTTAGTCCCGTTGAGTCTATAAATTGCCAGATTCTTTAGAGCGTGATATCTGCTATCTCATCCGGGTGCATGATGTGCCGCCCGAGATGGAAACTTCTTTTGCTCATAAGCGGTCCGCATGAGCAGAGAATATGCATGGCCGTTTCTTCTTCTGTATTACAGAATCTACATAGAGCGTCTTCGGCTTCTAAAATGAACTATATAATTGTGATAAATATTTTAATTATTTGAATTTTAACCCTATGTAGGTATGATAAATGTGTAAACAATAATTAATACTTAGTATGTATGTTTACCTCACGCGTAGCAGCCTTAATCCATGTGTACGTTGGTGGGGGCTTCCCTCTCGCTTTGCAAGTGATAGACGCCGACTCCCCTTCTTTAATTTCTACCCTTGGCTCACGTTCTTCCATTTCAGGTGCTGTGTAAACCTAGTCGAAATAAACACGGTATAGTATCATTATTATAAAAAACATATGTTTCAGCAATAAGTTCATTCACGTGCACACACAAAAATTTTGATTTACCTCCAATTTGATGTTTCTTTCAGCCAATTCTCCGGTAGGAATTACGACAGCTCGGCAAGTGTATGTACCATCATCACTTTCTTGTACATTCTTTATCATCAAACCATTAGCATGAATCACGTATCTATCTCCAGTTGAAATCTAAAAAGTTAATATAATTTTAGTATATTTGTTTAGAGAAATAAAAATAAGATGTTTTACTAAATCCGATATCCTTTTAGTACATTTTTCTACAGAAATAAGATAAAAGTGCTTTGTACATAGTACTTACAGGAGTTCCTTCCTTGAACCAATCCACTGATGGCGCGGGTTTGGCAGTTACTTCGCACATAACTTTGAAATCTTTTCCTTTGGTCGCGAATTGGTTCTCGTTGGCATTCGTCCATGTAATGGCAACTAAAATGAAGATACGCATTAAAGAGAATCCTACAATAACGGTAAAGAGATTTATGGAAGTATCTTTAATAAGCTTTTGGAAATTTGGCATGCAGCCAAAATGTCTAGATAGGCTTTAGAGCTCAGATTTAGATAGTTATGATAGTATATTATACATCCTGCTGCATTATTTGGATTATTTACTGGTATTTAAGGAACAATTGCTCAGGCAAGAGTTAACAAACCAAGTTGCAGTTGAAATCTTACACATCTTTCTATTTCTGTCAACATCAAATATATTGATAGCAATAGTAATATGATTTAGTCAAGATTCAATTCAAACCAGACCATATAATTGGCCCATAGTTTACTGAAGTTATTAAGAATGTACTATACTATGTGTTGGGTTGTCAGTGGTTGCGGATTCGAATACCGACTATGCGTTTTTGGTTTGTGTACTTACCAAAAGTTTCTAAGACTACGCTAGCACTCAAAGGAATGTTAGTGTAAGCTGCCTCGCAGGTGTAGTTGCCAGCCATGGCTTGCGTTATTGAGGATATGTAGAGCAGCTGTGATTGCTTCGTCGGAAGAAGTTCTGTGTAGATCTCTGGTCGCGTACCAGACCTGTTTGAATGAAACGATAATTGGTAAGTAAATTTCTACTCAGTATATTTTAACTGTTGACTTGCATGGGTATATTATACATTTAGAGTATAACATTTACGATTCTATTTAAAACTTACTACGCGTTTTTAAATCAAACATAGTATAAAGGTACTTTAATACCTTCCACTCTTGTGCCTTATACGACTATATGTACTCTTAAACGTTTAAGGACCTGAGATGACTGCTGAGGCTTAGGCTGTAATCCAGTCATTTTTTGAAGCTATTTCCAGGTGTTTTCGCATCAGGATGCTTATTGCCTACTATAAAAAATCCACACGCTACATCATCAAAAACTTGTCCCTTGGACAAGTTCTCTTTTATCCGACACAAGCGACGGGTCTGGCGCGTCAGCTTGACTAGTAAGCACCAAAGACTTGCCCAACACCACGGTCTTAAACGTCTACATTATGAGTATATCCTATTAAACAGACGTATTATTACGATGCATCATTGATAATTTGTCCCTTAGGGTCTCTCCACTGTGGTTGCGTTACAAGCGACGGGTCGGGCGCGTCGGCTTGACACATGAGTACCACAGACTTGCCCACCGCTTCTACCTTATACTTTCACATCAAGAATACAGTCTACTTAATACCTATTAGACCCTTTACACACTGCGACTTTTAGAATCGATGCTTCCGCGCGTTTTATAAACGCGCTTCAGCATCGCGACTCACGCAATGAACAGATTTAATTTAGGATCGATTCAGAAGCGCGACTGCATCGATGCTAACGCACGTTAGTATAAATGCAGTCGCCAAAATACAGTACACAATTTGCAGCTTCTGCATTACGACAGCATCGATGCTAACGCGCGTTAGTGTCGCGACTGCATCGATGCTGAAAGTAGCGCAGTGTGTAAAGGTGGACATTTTGAGACTACATCGATGCTGCATCGAAACTGTGTCCAAGTCGAAGTGCGTAAAGGCTCCTATATTTACTTACGCTGCGTCATTGATCACTTGTCCCTTAGGGTCTCTCCACTGCGGTTGCGTCACAAGCGAAGGATCAGGCGCGTCGGCTTGACACGTGAGCACCACAGACTTGCCCACCGCAACAGTCTGGTGAGTCTGCATAGGGAATATCCTTAACGTCTGGCCTGAGCATCCTGAGGGCAAATGGAAAATTGAGGGTTAGTGAATGTCACAACGACTTGAAATAAGATGAAAGTCAATTTTAAATACAGTGAGTTTTATATGATTTACAAAGATCAACAAGTGAAGTGAAGTGCTATATTTCTAGGTGAGAAGTATTTTAGACAAAATTTTAAGAATCGCGCTCTCGAAATTTTGTCGTCATCTTATTTTAGACGGTTACCATGACAGTGTTTTTTTATTGCTGGAAAAGTTTTAAGTGTACCCAAGCGCAGTTCATTATCCTGCACGCAAAATGTTTTTATTACAGGTTTATTGAAGTAATTCCATCCTCTTTTCAGTTAAACACAATACCACGCTTCATAAACGCCAGAATCCTCAAATGCCACGGTTAAGAACCAGAATCTCCGCCAATATTCACGCGCGAAATAAAAACAGAGATAATAAGGGTGTTTCTAAGCAATGTAAGCCCTAGGACACACTAGTGAAATCCTGTCGGAACGAGACGTGCTCCTCTGAATAGACGACGCCCACTAGAGATGGTCGCGCGTGTATACTGCGCCGAAAGATAAGGTCGCACTTGAGAAAGATGGAGATAGTTTGTAAAAGGAGTATAGAGCAAATAATGAATTTTGTAGGGAAAATGGCTAAAGGTACAATTTGCTTCTAAGGACTTTAAGAAAAAAAACTGAACCTTGTCACTTATGACGGAAAGAAAATCTTATGTTAATGTAGTTACAGAACATACTCGTACTCGTGGGTAAAAGTTACCGTTGCAATATGTGTACCTGTGATTTTAACAGCATTAATTTAAGTTCGCAGGAAAACCCAACAAACTTTTTTTCTATAGAACATGAAATAATCGATAGTTATTTCAGGAACACGTTAATTATAACGTGTTCCTGAAATAACTATCGATTATCGATCTTAATTTTTAATTAGAACACTGTGGCAACGTGCACTTATATATCGGAAAGTACACAAAATTGCATACATCACAATCAATCATCAATCTAGTAAAAAAAGATGTTAGAATCTATCAATTCTAGTTAGAAACTAGACCCGTTGGAAGTCAGAAGGAATGTTAATCGCTATATTTTGTAAGTTGATTAGTATTTTTAGCACATACAGCGCAGACGAAGTGAAAACACGGCGAGTGAATATTTGGATAGTGCGATGTGTTAAATTCAGTACGGTTTAGTCAAATTCAATTAGCAAATGAGTTAGTTGGCCACCGAGTGAGTGTAAGTAACGTAAGAATATCTACAGTGTAGTATGCTAAGAACAGCCCTACTACAATGAGGTATTGTTTCAAGACAGTTGCTTTTATATTTGAAAATGGGATGGTAATATAACTTCCTAGTGAATGTTTCATATGTTCGTGGTTTGAGTAAATTTTACCAGTGTAGTGGTAACGTATAAGCTATATAAAGTTATGGCTAAAATTATAATGGATGGCCCAGAGATCAGCGGTTGAAGTCTGAAGCAAAACTTTTGACATTTAAAATTGACGAATTTCTATTTAATCATTTTTTTTTCACTCACGTAGAGCAGCTGTATCTTTAATAAATCTTAAAAAATCAATGATTTTTTTTAAGTTTCATTAAAAAATCTTCTCAAGCAATAAATACATGAAAGCAACAATTTCGTCTCAGCGTTATCTACGCGAACTGTCAAAAATTTTGCTTTAGACTACACCTGCAGGAAATAACAAATCAAAAAAAGTTTTACTGAAAATATAAACCAAATCAAGCCCTTATCACTTTTTTATACTTATTAGTGTTTTTTTAGACCCGTACCAACATCTCATCAACACCAACACCAAAATAACACAAGCCTTTTTTATTCGAAAATAATTAAATAAATAGGCAGCTCAAAATTAAGTCGCTAAAGAAGTAAACCAAACTAGAAACAAATTCGACCAGGCTTGCCTATGTGTCAGTGGCTGAGTGGGATAGACATGCGCCCGGATAGCGTAAGACACATCGTTCGAATCCTTGTCCGACACAATTGCTTTTTAGTGCAATTTATAAACCATTAGCTCTTTGAGCTCAGTTTGAGCCCCAAAATAAAATAAAAACATATTTCATTGCACGATTGGTTGTATAAAAAAAACTGGTCTATTTGTGATGTGTATTTAACTGCGTTAATAAGTAGCTCGTCACGTGGCTCTGAATAAATTGCAAGAGACTTAATTAAAGAGTTGGTTGGCTTCGTTGCAGGACTATCTTCAAAGGCCTCTCTTTACGTGTCCCTCGTTATTTTAATAGGTTAATGCTACTACAGAATGTTAATGAACTTCGTATTGTCATAAGACTAGGACGGGACAACTTTAAACGATTTTTTTGAATTCGCGGTTACTTCGCAATTTGAATTACATAATTATGACCACTACTATCGACAGAGATTTGTCCGTATTTGTTGACCATTAAACTTGTACCTACACATAAACATTCATTAACTCAGTCGGTTCAGCTATTTTACCTTAGAAACAGAACAAGCCTACATACTACTATTTCGCATTCATATTATTAGTAGACTTCAATAGAGAAAAAACCGGCCAAGTGCGAGTCGGACTCGCGCACTGAGGGTTTCGTGCCATCTTTAACTGAATTAGGGAATCCATTTACTTTTCTACTTAGTAAAATATTACAATATTTTGTTGACTACAAATATAACTTTGTTTTTCATAGTGTTTGTATGAAGTACAAAGTTATGTTTGCGGTTGTTGAAAATGTGCTATACCTCAAAAACTACTAGTTCGATCCCGTCCAAACCAATATTCGTTGAAAGTATTTATTAAGATCTACATCATATATTTTTTTCAAAATTTACACTTGCTTGGTTTAGAAATTAGATGGGGGGGGGGACGCCCATTTTACCACTTTGGAAGCGTCTAGCTATGAAACGTTTGACTTTAAAAGAAAATAGTTTTAGGAACCTCTATGTTATTTTAAAGGACCTATCCATAGACACCCCACACGCATAGGTCCGACAAAATTTTTTTTTTTGGTTTTAGTTTCATGTATGAGAGCCCCCCCTTAACTGTCATTATTTTTTATTTTTTGTATAAGAATCGGTAAGCAATTAACAAGATACATCTTCCTATCAAATTTCAATTGTGTAATGCTTATAGTTACAGAATAAAATGGGTGTGACATACGGACGGACAGACAGACAGACAGACAGATCTGACGAAACTATAAGGGTTCCGTTTTTTGCCATTCGGCTACGGAACCCTAAAAACACATGAAAATGTAGCTTGTTAATAAAATACAAATATAAATATTATCTAGGTTGAGATTCATGCCCCACAACAATCGTATTATCATTTCCATCACATCCTAAGCTTTGTCTCTATTACAGAAGATTTCCACAAAAGAAGTCAGTTCTACGAACACACTCATAAAATAAACATTTGTATAAACAAACTCGTATTGCAATTGTTCAGCCTATGTACTTTACAAGTAAAAGCCCTTATAAAGAGGCGCATCGAATTTTTTATTCACTAAGTATGCGGGCCACGTATTACGGACCCCTATAGAATACGGTGTATCTCTGTGGCAACGTGCACATCTTCTATTGCATTAAGATGAAAAAGAATAGCCTATTACAATTTCCCTTTTTATTGTGAAGGTAACCGTATGGAAATATGCTGATGTAATATTGCCTGACCATAATGCTTGGGTAGTTCTGTTTAAGTTGCTAATACCTCATATCGCAGTCATTTATGGACTGATTTGAACTTTTTGTTTGCCTGCCTAGAGGTTTTACCTTCGAGTTGCTCTAATGTTGCCAAGTCGGGATCTGATGATGGGATCTTGGTGCAATCAAGGGAAACCCTCTACTGTAAAAGTACGTATTGTGTTTTTGTACAAAAATCTTAATGTTGACATGTTGATACGTCTGATTGTCAACATCGTGTAAAGCTGAGCTGATGGTGGAACTCTTAAACGCTTTGGAGGAGGTGAATAAAATGACAGAATTTATGATAGATAATTTAATGTCCTTATAGTGAATTTTGGTTACTTTTTTTGGTATGTGTGGAATACGTCTTGTAGGAAATCATACTTCAAATTATCAGTAGTTGTAATAATGAATGTACCTACTGTACAATTTTGGTATTCGAACAAGGAAAAGTTATCGAACTATTGAGCACTATAAAAAAATAACATAAGTCCATGATACAAAAATGAAAATATAGTAATTCCAACATAACTGAAAATCAAACCAAATCCTTTTAAGTACACACCGATAAAAACTTTAGTATCGTTATTTTCATAGTAGTTTTTGTGAATTGTTTGTGTATATTCAAACCCCAATTTACGAACATAAATAGCTTGTCTGTTTCATATGAGGGAAACACAAACTGAGTGGATTTGTCTGATTTACAATATAAAGTTATGATGAATATAAATTCTCCACGGAATAGCGGGCGGTATGGATTCTATGATAGAAGTAAGTTTCAGGATTCTTCCTTATATGCAAATTGCTTGGGGGAATTTGTGCCGAATTCTCATAGGCAACCGCGGCTTAAGATATTTTAGTAAAATTAATAAAAATGTAGCTTTTTTACTTATCATCTTACACACGATTGTGAGACAAGATACAGAAACACGAAAATTTACTTGTGTTTTGTTGGTATAATTCTACGATCTATCACTGTCTCGACTCAACCTAATCCAATAATGGGTGCATGTCTCTTACATCTGCTAATCCCTCGGGCTCCATTTCGCGAAAGAATATAACTACACCTGGGTTGTATTATGTAAACATCGCATCAAAAGCTCGCCATGAATTTTACAGTTCGTACCTTGCTTGTTCGTGCATCGCCGAATTTCATCAACTATGGGGCGAGGGGAGATGCCCAAATGCGGCAAAGAGGGCCAAGTGAAATAAGCGAGCGAAGGATTAAAGGGTTTGCGGAAAATTTGTATGTTCCATAACCGTCCCCACTCGGTTTTGTATTACCAATTATACTCACTTAATTCGTAACAAGCGCTTTTCATAGTGTATTGCGGGACTCATTAATAATAGAGGAGTGATAAATAGCGTTGCGGTTAATTGCTATTCGTGCTTGCACTTGTTGTTTCTAAAACTAAAGCTTGTTATCGATGTGTATTATTAAGCAGTTAAGTGTATAACCCGTGGAATCAATTTACCTATGGGAAATTTATAAAACTTGTTTGTATTATGTAAAACTATTTTATGTCATTGTTGTTTTCTATTTTCATCGCTAGCCAAAAATTAAACACTTTGAAAAGTTTCCTGTTCAACCCTTAACAAATCGCCTTTGACTTTTTACAACACACAAATACAAATTGTAAGGTGGTGTGAAACGAACCGTGACGGTTTCTGGTCTAGTGAAGGCGTCTGTCCCGTTTCTTGTCCCCAGACATCATTCTGGGACCACACGATTAGAACGCCATCTCTTGAACAGACTGCGTAACTCCACAATCCACGTGCAGGGGTATTGTGATTAATCGCTTAGGCATTATTTTCTAATTAAGCCCACCTTCCCCTAAATGCGGATTCAACGCTCCGGGGAAGTGCGGCGAACTTGAAACAAATACAAATACACTGCCTGTAACAGGAGAAGGAAATCCGAAAATCTGTTGAATTAACGCTTTGAACTCAAATCACGGTGTAAAGATGGGTGAAATAACAAGAGGTATAATACGTATTTGTACCAATATTAAATTAAGTCAACAGCATACTCGTGTCTCGTTTCTGAAAGAAGCCACTTTCGTTAAATTTAATATTTTAATGCCCTCTGTTCTGAATTTTTGATATCAAATACACATCACATTATATGTATAGCATACATTGTCAAACATACGTGACAAAGAGTTCGCAATTGAAATGTAGCTCGATAAAAGAGCTGTTATTACTGATCCAATTTGGTTGTTAGCGGTTGTTGACGTATATCAAGAGTGAATCAGAGAAATGCATCAAAATAACTCGATTAGAGTCCCCAGGCTCAAATAACTTATTTACGGAAAAGCCGACAACCTCCTATCACCCCATGTGTCATGGCGTCTCGCTGAAAAGATCGTAATTGAGGGAAATGATATAAATTACCGTTACTACAGTCTGTTTACGTGAAGAAAGGGGATGCCAGGGGATACAAGGAGTGAATCACGTCAAATGAGTATTGATGTATGTGTCGATAATTGGAGCTACACACGATATTACTCATTCAACTTGGTATTAATAGGAAGGCTAGAGAATAAGGAAGACTGAGGAGTTAATGTATAGATAAATATTAATGAAGAAAAAAATTGTTCAATAAATGAGTTCTGTATTCTGTAGGTACTTAAAATATAGCTAACGACAGATATCTATTAAATTCCCAACAAACAAACAGCGGCCAGAAAATCCCGTTGATAGTTTAATTTTCACCAAATATTGAGCTGTTTTTTTTTTGTTCTTCGTCGCTTGTGCAAAACCCCTTTAGTTAGTCGATCAATTTACATCAACATAACCAGCGTTTCAACGAACTCTAGTATAGTGACGGTCCAATTTTAAGCGATTGCGGACACTTTAGAGTGGGTAACAAGCGCGTAGGTGACGGCCTTACATGACCCTACTATAAAACACATTGATCGTATTTTGTACTCTATACGTCCTATTCATTTGCTCTCACTATCATGCTGGAATGATTGGGCGAGATAGCTATAGTTAGCAATATGCACTATATCTTTTGGAGTAAGGCCAGGACCCTGAGATGGGTGCGAACTGTGACGTCATGGGTCAACCGCATTATACAGGGCTGTGGGTTTAGAAAACCATTCAGACGGTGAAAACCTCTTAAGCAATATCACAGCTTTGAAAAGGAAAATAGCATTGAAACTATTGATGGGAAATTCAGTGATATGTGAAACTTGACCAGGTGAAAAACATTTCATATAAGTAATATTTAGCACTAGCAAATATTTATGGTCCGATATACTCCTTTTAAGGATGATGGAACTGCGGTATGAATTTAGAAGAGTGATTTATCCGCGAGATCAAAATCGCTTCGTTTTTTTAAATATCTTAATAGCTTGTTATTAAATTATTGTTCCTGAAAATCAGCATA
Organism: Pyrausta purpuralis; assembly: GCA_963924145.1. Taxonomy (NCBI): domain Eukaryota; kingdom Metazoa; phylum Arthropoda; class Insecta; order Lepidoptera; family Crambidae; genus Pyrausta; species Pyrausta purpuralis. The sequence continues at coordinate 14,082,759 of OZ001664.1, forward strand.
ACATAAAAATTCACCATCTATTACAAAAGGCGATGATTAACCATCTATATTAACAGATGATATTTGTTGACAAAATACAGCGCTATTATTCAGTCTCATCATCAAATCCTGTATATGCCTAAACAATCGGTTTACAACTTGACAAACTTGTAGATACAACCTATTTAAATACAAAGAGAGCTAAACAGGTGATTCTCGGGTTCAATGTACGCCCCATTAACTGTCATGCAAACGAGGTTGGGAGCGTCACCCAACCATACCACTTTAGGTCACCATATTCTCACTACTATCATAAAATCTAGTTCTGCCCTACTAAGACTTACATTATAATATTTTTCTATATATTTCAACAAAGATTTTGAATAGTAATAATAGTTTTGGAACTTCAAGCATTTCCAAGATGGGACAACACTTCATTAATACTCTCATCTATAACTTCTCCAGTCAGTTAACGGTAGAACTGTCAGTCCGACAGTATTTGCACCAAGCTACTTCATCTGTGACTCAACTTAGATCAGAAATTTTAGCTACTGGGTTTCTGTAATTATAGGTGGTGTAATGTTATTATTAAGTGCTAATGAGCTGTTATCATGAACTATTAAATACTCTATAAGCAGCCTCTATGCCTCAATTTTTAATGTAACAGCAGTACATAATACGTCACGTCAATATAAAGAATCAAGAATAAAGTTCGCACATTTCTGAAAGAGTGAATAATTGCAGAGTAATATTATTATTATATGTATGTGTTTTTGTTTTATTTATGCTTAAGTACGTATAATTTTATGTGTTTACAGCTAAAGTTACTATTTTAAAATAGGTTTATCTATTTATATAATATATTATAATATGTATATTTATTATTATAGGATAATAGGATTATTGTTACTATGTTCCTTCTTTCTTTACAAGCTTTTCACTGCACCCGTTGACATCTTTCTGCATAACCTAAAGGTTTGACTGGTAGAGAATGCTTTTAGCATTGAGCCCACCTTTGTACACTAAATTTGTGCAATTAAGTATTTAAATAAAATAAAATAAATAAATATAAATGTACATATTTACTTTATTTATATCTGATAATCATTTTAGAATTCAAATCACAAGAAGAGTAAATTACAGACGAGAAAACTCCACAAGCAAAGGTAATAAACAACAAGGGATGCGATGATGTCGGTTTGTTTGCGGGACATAAAATAAGGCGGGGGCTGCCTTGCCCCGGTAGGCATCAACCAGTAATTAATGGTCTGCCAGCAAGGCAGGGGTGAAATTGGATCAATTTGCGAGCTATTCTTAACTTTAGAGGGACCAGCGAATAAACATTGATTAGATAGATTCAGAGACGCAGACTCAAAGAAATTCCTGATCTCCTCACCCCTTTTCAATGATACGGAAATAAATTATTTCACCGGGAACTGTTTTGAATTTCGAGTTAAATTCATTGTGCCCAAGGGACGCCGTAAATATCCGCCGCAATAAAGTAGTCCTACTCCAAAACGTTGGTAATAAAAATTCTGTGAATTCAGCAGATATCGAGTGGTCCTTTGTTTTAAGTATGGGAAATGTTGTAAGGTGGCAGCATCCGACCCTCGTGTTTGGCTATTGTTTTAAGTGAGATACACTTCGTTACGCCCCTGCACTCAGCGCAATTTTAGAGATCGGGCTTTTTTATATTTTTCGGCGGAGAGCCCTTGCTCTAAACTGATAATGACGCGGCGCAGCGCAGGGGATTCGCCGGAGTTTAGCAAGCCTTAACGATGGAAATTTATTGTAACGGCTGTAATGCTTTTCGTTACTGGTTATTGGCCCGTTAATGGTGATACCAGGAACTCGCACACCTGACGCGGAGGTTCCTTAAGTAAATGTTCAGCGATCGCAATCTTTTGTAACCTTTTTGAACTTAGTTTTTTTTTCGAGTGTTTTATACTATGCATCGTCAATCAATTTAAGAGGTTGTCAGATGTTACGATTGCACGAGCAGATCGAGCACAATTCTTTAAAAAAAGCTCAGGTAAAACGTCACCAATGGTGAATGATGGTATGGTGATGGTCCTAATTAATAAAAAGTTATTTACATTTCGAAAAATATGAGACTATTTATTGACCGCAATATTTTGGTACATAGGTAAATATTAAAACACAAAGTTTCATAAGAAGCTTATAAGGAGCTGTAAACTGAAATATACTATCCATCTTAGGTCTCGGTTCATAACTTTTCAGTTTAGTAAGTTCTGAATAGCATATTTCAACTTTGTTGGCGTTCTGCCATGACGTGCCTAGATAAACAGACAAATAACTGTGAATAAATTTAAAAAGTAAGTATTATTTACTTACAAATCGATCGATACAATCTAACTTCTTACATAACTTATATTCTCTATGCAGATGGTAAGTGTATGTATTATTAACAAACTATAACACAATATACACATAGTATACATAGTTTGCAAATACGCAAATACTGAACAGCTACATAATTTAATTTGCAGGTAAATACATCATCGAAAACACGTATTAATTACTTTTGTTCCTTGTCTTTTGACCGTCGAAAATTCATTCGGCCTCAGGCCCGCCTATAAATTCCAATAAAACTTCAGCCAACTCGCGTAGCAAGGTAATCAGTGATGCAGGGTATCTCAAAGACGAGATTGCACCGGCATCGCAGATTTGTACTGAAAAGTCACGGGCTTACCTTATTGGCAAACATGGAGGGGCTGTGGCTGATAATTAATCTGTGCAGACGGATGGTCGGGCGACAGAGTGGAATACAAATCACGTGGCACGCTGGTACAGAATACCAGAAGATCACGTCAACCTACACAAAGCCATGACAAACTGAGCTCTAAGTAAAGCAAACTTGGAGCTTATTTAAAATAGAAATGTTTAACTGGATATGATGCTGTGCGTACGTGCGCAACTGGACTTTTCAGAAGTTTAGGTTTCAGTCTAGCTACTCGTAGTTTATCATGGTAACGATGAAAACGCTCGTTAAATATTTGAAAGTCGTTGAAAAACGGTTCAACGTTGCATGTGATAATTTGTAATACAGAAAATATCCGCTTGTTTATAAATTATAAAGTTCTGCGATCAGTTACTGATCTCAAAACAAAATCTTTGTGCTCAAAACAAACCATTATGAAATTTCAGCATTTAATCAGAATCGGCTTTCTTTTAACCGACTTCAAAAAAGGAGGAGGTTATCAATTCGACTGTATGCTATTTTTTGTTTGTTTGTTACCTCATATCTCAAGTCGTTAGTCGACCGATTCGAAAATTTTTTTCGCTTACTTAGAGGGTGTACCTTCTAGTTGGTCCCATTGTTGCCGATTTGGGTTCTGAAGATGGGATCTTGGTGTAATCGAGGTAAACCCTCAAATTTTAAAGGCACGTATAAAGTTGTTTTACTAAAATCTTAATGTTGACGTATTGTTACGTCTGATAGTACACATCTTGTGGGGCTGAGCTGATGGTGGAACTCCTTAACGCTTAGGAGTTCAGTAATTATAATGACAGAAATAGATGTATATTCATAGATGTATATTTTAGTTTTAATTTATTTTCATTGTTAATATAGAATTAACTATTTATGTTATGTGCAATAAAAGATTATTTAATGACAGAACATATGATAGGTAGTTTGTAGCTTCTTAAAGAACAGAGACATAAGGTGCAACTTCCCCCCTCCCCTCTCTTGTAAACTCTAAATATGGAGAAATAAAATTAACTTTAAAAAAGTAAAAACTGACTTCAAAACCAAAATGCACTAAAAAGTCTTAAATAAAGTCTTGAACATTGAAAGGAAAGGAATGCATTTTAGGGAAACAATTTCTTTTTGGAGTCGGTACTGCGACAGGTGAGGCTGAATTTTCAAAGTGGTGGTTTGTTTTGGCATTTTGGTTTTGAAGTCGGTTTTTGCTTTTTTTTTAGAGGTTCGCTTCAAAAGTTTCCGTAAAGGATTGAGATTGCTCACGAGGGATGATCTGTAAGCATGGTTGCTTTGTAAGGAGAGATCCGTCCTCTAAAAAACAAGAAACAAAATAATTACGAACTACTTATAATTTTCTTTACAGAAATATATACCTAATTTGTATCATACCTGTGAAATGCAATAAAGTATTTGTTAATCTTACCTCTTGCTTGGCCCTTGATTTTTTGAAAATTGTTAAAGAACTACAAGCGAAGAAGAGATTATACATAGAAGTGACATCACGTGCGCAAAACTGGCAAAATACTTACGTATTTTTAAGCAATGATTACTTCTTTATGAACGTAGATACTCGTAGTTATAATAACAATAATGTCAGCATAGTGCAGCGGCTCGGTGTTATATCTTCCTACCAGATCCTCTCTTGACAGAGCGTCACACGCAGAGCAAGAAATGATCAGAAGTGCCATTAAAACTGAAACACCATTTAAAATGGCAAATATTTATTTTTTATTTATTTCAGAATTAGGTCAATTGAATTAACAATAATTTTTGGGGTGTCAGATATTTTGCGCATTTAACGTTACACGGTGTATATCCCGTTGTTATTTATTTACACATCCATATCGTCTCATACTGTTTTTGACGGAAAACGGCTCCAAGAAGTAAGTCGGTTTGATTACGCTAAGCGCACAAAGTGTACGGTGTGCCTTACAAAGATGAAATTTTCAAGCAATTTTGCGACTACCGTCGGCACAAAGCTGGAGTGTCTGCTGCAGGACAATATTTTTATAAATGCTCATTTTCCGCTGTTATAAGAAGTCAAGGCTGCATATTATGACAGTTTAACGAAATTAATTTCAGTGAGTAATATAAATTGCACTTGTAAAAAGCAACTTTGACTGTGTGAGAGACGAGGAATCGAACCCCGTGTCTTACGCTATCCGGGCGTATGCATATTCAGTGAGTAATTAAAAACGTGAGTTGTCAACCAGACACTTTTACCAATCAGATACCCAAGTGTGGAGACTTCCTTGTTATTGAGTTTGGCAATTACTTTGTAAGGTATGCTGCTAGTTCTTTTGTAACTTATTATCTCTTGATTGTTACACCTATGTATCTAATACCGAAGTAAACGAATATTCATTGCTAGAGTAGGTAGGTACCTATATAACACAACCTCTAATAAACTTTGACAAGTTTTGGGATCCCAAATTCCTGTACAAACAAACAAAAAAGCGTAAATACCTTAAGCTTGTGATCGCGAATTCTGCGGGGTTTCCAATCAATCATATTGTTTGTCTTAGGCATTGACAGGAGGGTCTGGAGTTGGTACGTGACATTTACTCGTCCTGAAATATTTGTGGAGCGCTCCTCCGATACAATTAAGTTATACACGTAGATTCCGGGACATTCCAGGGAAGTTACAAGTTTTGAGGGTCTAATATAAGGTACTACAGTTTCAAAGACTAGCAACGTTTGTGTTTAATTTTACAATTGTTATTTTAAGGCTCAGGAAATGTTTATTTATTTTTAAAACTAATTTTTGAAATAAGAAAGCAGAATCTCATCAAAGTTAGGAAATTCAAATGAATATCTCGTTTTGTCGCGACTAAGCATTTCATTTCATTTTTTTTACTTCTCGTTGTGGTTGATATAAATAAGAACTTCACAACTTTTTGCATGCAAGTTGAGTTGTACAAATACGTGTGATAAAATATGGTATTTGCAGAAAACGTACACGTGGATGTGTTATGTTTACTCACACAGTGGCAGAATGTTTGAGATCCTTGAGTACACAGTCTTGGGAGCAGCGTGAAAAGCGCAAACATGGGGGAAATAATATCTATTAGACTTTGATAATACCATGCTTTGTAGAGTTTGACGTCGTAACTGAATATTGCTATGTAGGCTGATTTTGTACATTGTGTGTCTGTTGTAGAAAATGTTTTTAACGTAAATTAAATGTAATGACATCATTACAGACCTAGACGGAAAAAATACATCTTTGATCTTAATAGTTATAACTTTTTCATGAGGCGAACCGAATTTTGGAAACAATATTTCCATATGACTTGCTATCATGATAAGTAATATTTTTGTCAGTGTTCTTGTTCAAAATGTAACTAATAAAGCTGAACACAACAGTCGCATCCCTATCGATCAGGGTTGTACTTTAATTTGACTCGATATTGTATGTGTCAGCTTGCGTTAATACAACATATGGTAACGGCAGTCACTCGTAAGTTTTGAGCCATCTCGAGCGAATGAGCTGTCGGCCATCACATACGCCATTTTAACATAAACAACTTTATGTACGTTTGGAATGTCACTTCCAACTTACCACATACCTCAAACCTACCAAAGAGATAACTGGATTTTTATGTGCTATATAGTAATTTAAGAAACTTGTGCTAATACGGAAATGTCTGTGTCACCATGCGAGTTAGATTAACAAAGATACCTACTTTTAAAGAATTTGATGATCGCCTGTGATCAGAGACTTTTCCTAGCGACTCAATATTCCGTTTTCACTTCTTTGATATCCTTTTTACTTTCTTTAATGTAATTTCGTAGGCAAAACAGTATCTAAGGCGCTTTCATTCCGAGGCGCTTTATAAGAACACCGTGGATATCTAATTATATGTATTTGAAATTCTTCGCAACGAAGCGTAAAGTCGGATTCCTTCGTTCAGCAATTCAATTAAACGTATGCCTCTTGCTCTGCCTAAGAAAATCAAGAAAATGTCTAAAACAATCAACATTACTCGTTAAGGACTATGTGCGAAGGATATAAATGTAATAACCAAATCGTTCAAGCCTCACACGATGTACAAGGTTTTACAGAGCTACATTATTTTGTGTTAATAAAAAATCGATAACCCATTTATAAAGCAATATATTTAATTTGTGAAATCCATGCAGAAGTTACAAGTGAACATACATAGCCTTTGTCTATTTACTAAAAACCGTTTTGTATAGCCAAATTCATTCGGCAATCTCGTTTTTCAGCTTAATAAAAGTAGTACAATGTGTGTCAACAAAATTTTGATATGACAAAAATGATTTCATCTTTCCGGTACGGAAAATTGAACTTTCATGTGCAACTACCCCTAAGTTAACCAATAGCATAGTCACTTGTTTTTTACTTTTGTCTATTATTGCACAGTTTAGTAAGCAGGCGGAGGTGATTTGCCGGAATGGCGTTTATTACAAAATCTTCTGATTCACTCCCACCTTCAGCCGTCACTCATACTGTTATCTCATGAGTCACAAAATCGAATCTGCAATTTGAAATATCCTGTGGTAGTTTTCAGGTAGGTAAAATGGTTAGGTTGTGTTCCTTCATTACTATAAAGGCTCATATTGTTCCCTTCGCAAAATCAACACAAAAAATGGAGAAATAAAACACGAGTGAAAATGACAGGAGCAAAAATTGTAAGGTATGAACTGTCAAATAGCGTAAGACTTGACAGTATGACAATGGATGTGTCAAGATTTCAAAAATGAATGCAGGAGGAGTTGCTACGTATGCGGAATACGTGAAAGCAGGTGAGTACGAAAATAGTACTTTAAACTTTACATATCTTGTGTCTTTTGTACAGCGAGCGTATTGCGATGTTGCTTTATCCGCTCGAGTTCCATGCAGTTCAATACTCGCTTAGTGTAAACGAAAATCGGTTGAAATTCACACAGAAGGGATTCGAAAAAAGATCTCTAAAGTCTAAAGTCCACTTTTCTTTGCTAGTCGAATATTGTAAACAATCATGGCATTCCTTTTTGCTAAATGAGTAGGTAATTTTAAAATAAGTTATACATAAAACTCACAACCTTCATAGAGAACTTTGACTTTTATGAGAACTTTAAGATCTTCTCGAATCAAATAGTTATTTTTATTCGGTGATATCATTTTATAAGTTTTTAAAAGATTGTTTACATTGTTCGACTGGCAAAGAGAAACGGACTGTGTTTTGTGAGAACTCACGTCTATATTTAACATGATTTTTGTTGATTTTTTATTCGTTTTCGAACGAAAATCACACGCCATATCCAAACGAGTAATTCAAAAATAGAGGCCCTGCATCCACTATAAGTTTAAGCCACTAACACTTTAAGTACCGCACATACAGACATCAGTTTACTTTGCAGTTAGTTTCAACTTTAAAGTTACAAGCCTCTTTTCAGCTATTAAGCTGTCCATTGGTGTTACTCCATATAGAATAGGTAATTTCTTTAACCGTGGTTTAAGTATAGGTATAAAAAAGCCTTTTATTTTTAAAAACACAACGATTGATCGATCACGAATAACAATTTAAAAGAAATTATGTTTTAACTTAACTAAGCACAATATGTTGAGTATGCATTAGCAACACATGTACATTCGTAGGTTTTGTAATATATTGTTATAATAGTGACGAACAAAGACATGATATAGATACATTTGACTTTCAATGATATTTCTTTCTAATCATACCTCAACCCCTTAATTTAAATGGCACAATTTTCGTTACCACATAATTTTTAATCTAAAAACCGGTAGCAAACTTGGTAAAAATGTTTCTCTCGCCCGAGGCGCCCTGCCCATAGGTGCTGACGCCCTAACAGAGGGGCCCTTATAATTTTCCAATTATATTTCCCGTTCAATTTTCCGAGGTGTCGCTCTCGGCACTCGTCAAATGCAGCCCTGTAGTTTTAATAGAACCCTCGAGTTAAGAAGTCAGGTGCAGTGGTGCAATTATAGACCAATTGTTGGTAAAGTGATTATGTTTTATTAATTGGGATCAAAAGAGCGTGAGTAAGAGATCTTGCACAGTTAACCGTCATGAATAATCAATACCAATTTGTTGATGGCAGCCGTTGACATGTATGTTAGTTGCTAGAAGTTAGTGCGCCGTTGGAATGTGCCGTCAACACGCCGTGGATATGCCGTCGGCTGTAGCCGTCGTCAAATACTTCGCGTGAGTAGTCAGAGAGACGCGCAGAGAAGCCATAGCTTCTCTGCGCGTCTGCTGCCACGGTAATATTATCTATTTAATATATCCTTGGCTATACCAAGCAAAAAATATATCGCACGCAACTTGATGACAAAATTGTAACGTATTTTCAATGTGGAATATAAAACCATTTGTATGAGTTAATGACAAGTGGCGTCAATCCATGTGGCACGAAAATTTCAGTTCATTTGTCAATTCTATACGCTAGTACGAGTAATAGTAGTTCAATGAATACCAGTACCGTTACCATGAGTTTACGACGGGTTCACTCGCTAGCGACAACGTAAAAAAATCTATGAAAAATTGCACAGCGCCTCTAGCGGTCACTTGCCAAACTAAAACTTTCCATACAAAAAGTTACGTCGTCGCTAGCGAGTAAAACCGTCCATAAACTCATGGTAATGGTACAGTATCCATTTTTGGATGCTTAGTCATAGTAGTCCTATGCTATGCTATGTTGATATCTCGACAGTGAATTAAGCTATGTTAATTAATTCATAACACTGCACTTAGGTCTATCTGGCTTGTAATGTTATTATCGGCATAGACCATAACCCTTCCCATATAGTATAGAGGTGGTAGGGATTTCGTTGTAATAGGGTTGTAACGTGATGATGATATATTGTGAGATCTTAATACACCTTATTGTTCACAATTTTGTAAGGCCCTACTAAATTTTTACCTCGTTGCATTACCTAGTGATTATTTAACACTTTACGGAAAGTACTCCAGACACAATAGAAGGTTTATTGTTATCCCGCCTATAGGCGGTCACTGTCCGTGAAAGAGTTAAGTATAAATACATATTTTAAATTTAATAGTACAGCTTTATTGACGTCAAAAAATTAATTTAATATGTATGTATGTGATATCGTTGTAATTTGATAATATTTGAGTATATTGATCTATGAGGCTTCCAAACACATGAGTAAAATTTCGTATGTGTATGTATGTTTGTCCACAGACTTCTCGAAAACGAGAAGCTATAGCAAGATGATTGTGTTCAATCAGGTATACTTCAACATTGGATACAGTGTTTGTTTCATAAAAATCGGTCGAGTAGTTTTTGAGATAAAGGTAATGACTAAAAACCATAAAATAAAAATATACTAAAAAAAACTGACTTCAAAGTTTAAAATAACGCATTCGCGCTCTATTTTTCTGAAGTCGGTTAAATTTTGGTCATATTAGTTTGCTTATTCGTGTCAATTTAGTGCGGTATTTTTATTTGAGTTTTCAGAAGTAAACGGTCAGGGGTCCTATTTTTTAATCACTCGCTTGAATATATTTCGACTCACTCAAATATTGACGTAAGTAATCAAAAAAAAATAGTTTTTCTTAATTATTTCAATGTGCATTTCCACTGATTTCCATTCGAAAATAAGACAATTATCAATACATCACACGCCGTCTTGATGAGAGTGATTAAAAAAAAGGGCTGCAAATGTTCCTACTAATCGATTAAATAAGAAACTCTTGAGGAAAACTTTCCTTAGAAAATATCCTCAGGCGAAGAAACAGAACTTTATGCAAATAAACGGTAATCTTCTCTGTTCATTGTTTACCTGTTCGGAATAAAAATGTTATTAAATGCCTTAGATCTGTTAAGTCTAATAATCATTTTTCAGATTAATTTATTACCTACACGCGGTATAAATTGTATTCGGACGTAATTAATTTTAAAATACCCGACAAAGTAAAGATCTGTGTAGGTAGGATAATACCCATACATATAATGTCTAAAAATATATCAGTTTGTTAACATAAAATTAATATGACACTCCAATTACTTGGCAGATTACTCGTTTATTTGGAATATTCTTTTCACTCAAGCAATTTACTAAACAAGATGATTAACTGAATACATAACTCAATTGATTGATATACCACAGAATTATAAAAGAATGATCCACTGTTGTGATTAATAATCTCAGTCCTCCATCGACCACTGTTTATAACACCGTTACTGTTTTCACGAGTTCTAATTTTATTCTATGTACAAATGTACAAAGAAATGGTTTGTTTTGTTGTTGTATGAAAAGAAATACCACTAGCAAAGTCTCTAAACCTAACGTCTAGGTCTAAATTACAAAACTTTGCGATCAGTGATTCCCATCACACTACTCTTGTTTATTCGGATCCGGGTCTCATGTGCGAGCCCTAAATGCACAAGTGACACCAAGAGGCAATCGCTCAGTCATGAATTGGCCCAGACAGAAGGTAGGGGACGTTGAATCAACTAATTTTAACCCGCAACAACTCATACCCGAGTTTGCTCAGCAAACAGAATAAACCCACTAAATGCAACGGGGACGGTGAATTAAACTCGAACTGAAAGGGTTCTTACAATAATAATTTTGCCTTACACAGCGAGGCTAGACTTTAAAAATCCTATTAACTTTACCGGGCATGATATGGTAAAATGAAAGTAGTTGTAACTTTTGTAACAAATAACGATATTATTGAAATGGAGTCACATCTAACAAGAAGATTTACATACTAAATGATACGAGTATGACACCTACGAGAAGCAGTTCAAAAATAACAATAAAATCTTTATATTTTTAGTAGCAGTGATAAAATAAGAATCGGCCTATATTCTTAAATCAAAATATTCACAGAGATTAATAGCCTCATATATCGACAAGAATTTCTAAACCGTTTTACTACTTTACCCACCTATAACGGTCAAATTGATTTTGACGAGTTGCCGCATAAAATGTCTAAAATAATTTTGTAAGTTATAGCGTTAATTTATTGCTTTTGCAGTATTAAAATTATGGTCCTAAGAAAGCTGGTTTTATCATTGGTATTCGAGTATTTCCCAATATCTAATATTGTTTTACTACATCACTGTAGTAGTGACATACGAAAAAATAAAGTAATTATCTTATTAAGTTTTAGAAAAAATATGACTACAAATTACGGTTTTTGTTTAAAAGTATAAAGTTTATTATGAGTATTTACCAAATTTTTTACATAACACTGCTTACTGCAAAACAAGAACTTTGAAAATGAGCTTCTTTGATCTTACTTAATCAAGTGTATAATTTTCTATCAAATTGCGTAATAAGAAATTGTTCAAGGCATTCCACTTTACACAATGGTACAATTATGGGACATAATAATAACTGTTATTTGGTAGCATGTCAACCCAGCACCATGAAAGAAACATCACGATTAAACCAATTAATTGATTTCATAGGTTTACCTTGAAAAATGATTATTTGTTCTATTTTTATCAATTTTAACCACTTATTTATTATATTGTATCTTTGTCCTCGATGTAGAGAAAAAAGTTTATCCTATATTTTTTTTATCAAACTGTATTACATGGTTTTAAAAATAACACAACACTATGTTAAACACAGTTATTGACATACATAAATTTATTTAAATAAATATTGGCAATCAACTTGCAGTGAATATTTTGTTTGTATGTTTACGTACTTTTTTAATACCAGCCTTTATTATCATTTCATTGGCTCGTTATTTAATTCAATGGTTGGAATATTGAATATTATCAACACTATTCTGAAACGGATTTTAATAACGAGTTAATTTTGGTGTCGAATGCTTGACATCGATTTTATTATTACGAGTAAAGTACAGTTATCTCATTGCACAGACAATTTAAAAAAAATATGAACCATAATTATTGACTGTTGAATTTCTGCATCAGTTGATATCACACAATTACTCGTATAATATTCACTAATTTACTGTTCAATATTGTTACCAAATGTGTCGGTACTTACACTCAACGGAATAAAATATCAAGCTTTTGTACAGGCGAAAACAAAAAAAAGACAAGTTTAAAAAAAAACAGGCTTCCATTCCATTTGAAGTTTTCAATTTCCACCTTTGTTGCGTTACTCTGCCATTGTAAAGGTTCAAAAGGAAAGTATTTTTCGAGAAAACAGTGGAATACTCATTAGTAGGCCCCCTGCGTAGCTCCCAATGAATTCTAATAAAGTTAATCGCCCCCTTTCTTAATTCATTTGTGAAAATCCTCGTACACAAACTCACTTCACTTATTGCCCAAAAGTAGGTCAGAGTTTCAACAGTTCCAATCTCGTATTGTTTGCTTTTTTCTAATGAATTATTCCGAGATATTGAGGAAAATAAAGATATGGTTAAAATAGCAGCAGGCTTAATAATACAATAGCATTTGTGCTCAGTAAAAGATGTCAATACTTTAGAAGTAATGAATGTCTGATTCTACAAATGGCCAATATTTTATGAATTTATAATAAGAAAGACTTTATATTTTCTAAGCATTAATATAAGTTTCAGCATTGGTGCATCGAATTTATTTGCTAACGCGATCTGGGCCCTAATTTTTGAATCACTCGCATCAAGATATACATTATTATATCATACCTATAAAGTGATATACATTGTTTAATGACCGATTTTCCAATGAAAATATGTACAATTCCACGGAGGAGTGATTTGAAAAAAGTTTACTGAATTTATTACCAACGTCTATATTTTGCGTTATTTTCATTGATACTTAATTAGTTTTCGAACGAAATTCACACGCCATATTCAAGCGAGTCATTTATAAATAGAGCTCCAGGATTCTGATGAGGCTAGATCTGATCTTATATAGGTATAGCATAGGACTAAGCTCGTCTTCTTGCGAATAATCGCGTAGAAGTCGTTGACACCGTGAACGTCAGGCCTGCCAGGCCTTTTGCAAATAGCTAGTCCACAGTGCTGCCTTAAAGAAGTTTACGCAGTACGCTTTGAAAAGCGTGACCTTGGTCTCAACACTACTCTGGGCAAATAAGTACCTATATTTCTTCAACATAATTCATCTACTGGACGCAAAATCAACACGGTGATGTAGCTTTTAATTTATCTACCGTGTCTGTCTGTCCCTTGAAACAGAAGCCTGCCAACATATGAAAATCCAAAACAAGTGACGGCAATATTTCAACGGTTCACTCAGAGTGCAGGGACGTATTGAAGGTTGTCGGGGCCCCGAAGAGCCCATGTCACGTAGAGCAGTAACGAACCGGGAACCCCTAGCGACAGGTATTAGGGGCCTTAATTGGACATGCTTCAATGTGACTGCACTGTCCGAATATTTGAATCGATATGCTTTACACAAAGAGATTCAAAGACCGACGATCAATTGTAATTTCTGAATCATTTGTTTAGCTTATCTGCAAACTGTAAACCATTAATACATAGAAGTATAAGTAGGAGCATATTAAAACCTAGTGACTGACATGACTAGTACCTACTTACTTGAATCTTACGATTTGATAGGATAAATCCAATACATACAATGTTCTTGTTGACTATTATTATTGACTGTGGAATTTAAATGGAGCAATGAATTTAACAAATGATGTCTCTTCAATCATCTGCCATTTAAATCATTATATGATACATCCAATAGCAAGTATTAAAAGCAATCCTTTCACATCTCGCTCTAGGTAATCTCTCATAACGAATCACTGGCCCCACACTCATCTAGACATGCCCCTCCTCTCCCCATGCCCCATATGTTCTTGTGACAGCCCTGGTGGCTCAGGTGGCTACCTAATTTGTCACGAGAGATCACTACTTCCCTGTTAGATCATGTTCAAACTATCGCAGTAATTTTAAAGGGTCTAAAGTTCGAGGTAACAAATAGTTGGCCGAACTATAATGGACAGTGGAAACGGTAAATTAGTGGGCTATTCATATTCATCAGTTAGTCAGTGTAAAATATTCAGGATTCGATGAGAATTGTTAGAAATTTTAAGGTATTCAAACGTTCAATTGCTATGAAATTTAGGTACATTTAAGGTTTTTATAATTGAAGTTTGAAAGTGGCACGGATGAAAAATATTTCGTTAATTGCAAAACAAACAACGTTGATGAGGGTAAAATGATTCCAATTAAATATTGTTTGTACAATTTAAAGGTAAAATATAATAGTTAACATAATTATTTAATAGCAATTTGTTGATTTATTTTAAATGAAAATATATATCGTGAAATAACGATCACAATTTCACGATCTGTGTGGTGATTTTGTTAATGGCAGCTCTCTCAAAAACATGAAAAATCTTATATAGGTACATAGAAATGTACTTCTTTTAGTAATAATTATAAAAAACTTTAACAAAAAGCAAAAACCGACTTCAAGAACGAAATACATAAAAAATCTTAAATAAATTCTTGATTTTGTAAATGATAAGACTTAATTTAAGGAGGACTTAATTTAACTGAATGTAATGAACTCCTAAGCGTTAAGGATTTCTACCATCAGCTTATCTCCACACAATGTTAACTACCAGACGTAAAAACTAGTCAACTTAAAGATGCTAGTACAAATACAATATACGAGTGCCTTTACAATTTGAGGGCTTCCCTCGAATGCACCTAGATCCCATCATCAGATCCCGACTTGGCACCAATAGAAGCAACTAGTGGGTAGTTTTTTCTTAAAATCTGTTTATAAATGACTGAGATATGAAATAACATACGTACAAAAGTAAACATTCAGTTAATTGATAACCTCGTCCTTTTTAAAAGTCGATAAAGAAAAAGGTTTTATTCAAAATCACCTGCAGTACGAGCTACCTCCTTTCGCAAATATCTGCCTTCCCGTCATCTGTTAGCTGTCAATTTTTTGCCTGCACTTCTCAGCTTCCGTCGACTATGAGGATGTTCACATGCCACCGACCTTTGGGAATTGATGACAAACTTATCGCAGGTGGTTGTTTTTTACAAATGTAAAGTTAAAAGTCTGTTTTATGTCACATTGCGAGAATCAAGAAGAATAGTATTTACGGAAGGTGACAACACTGGCGTAGATTCGATGACGAAAAACATTTTGATGAAATGTTTCAAAATAAAGACCTAAATAAAGACCGTAAGAGATGATTATATTATCGTCCTAATGTATAATTTTGAGTGACGATAGTGGTACTGCAGCAAAAACCATCAAACACAGTTTTCATACTACCTTACAAGTTTATATTCGACATATTTAGATACCTAGCCCAGCTAACACAGAATGCTAGAAACAAGGCAAACATTTCTGGGCAACCGAAACATGAAATCTGTTCTGAACATAATCCTGTTGGTTTCCGAGAGATATATTACGGTCCTGAATCGGCACGAAATACGGTCTCCTTAGTTCACCTGTTTGTTTGGTACTAAATAAGTTTAGTATACAAGACAGCACATAGGCCTTGGTATTTGACAACTAATTAAATAACGAAACAAGTAAATATTTGCATAGTATCCTATTTCAATACCTGTTGTTTTTCAATAGCGTTTTTGAAAATATATCTTTGTTACGAATAACTTCATTAGACAATTATATAATAGTCTTTTTTTCTGTCTTTCATGTCGGAATAACATTGATATAAAGCAAAAAAAAAGAAAATACTTATGTAGGGTTATTAAGTTGTAATAAAATACTTCTTTGTAACAAAATGAATAAAAAATACCACTCGGAAACTAAACCACTATGTTTCGTCTGATTGGTCACACGCTATAAACTTATTAATGCATTTCTCCCAAAAGCCTAATCTGACTCTTTTATCTGTGATTCGGATAGGTACCTTAAACATATAGTTAGCCTCAAACTAATGAGATTTTCAGTGTTACTGCCTTGTGATAAGAGCCAAGGATAGAGTCTTGGTTAGTGAAAAGTATGCACATACTTCAGACGGTGACTGTACCTTTGTATTGTTTGTGTAGGGATCGCTTGCGTAAACCGAATCTGAGCGTGCGAAGCGGCGGCACGTATGTGAGCACATTAGGCTGAGGTCACATTACTTTTACAGTAAGAGCAAACCTATGTATTTGCTACCTGGGGAGCACTTACCTATTACGGCCTATAGCTGTGGAGAATCACAGTTGACAATTTCGTGGCTCGATTAAACAAGCTGTTATACCTCGTAACTCTCTATGTATGGGAAATTAATGCTTCAACACCCGAGCGGTTGCAGGCAACCGCATAACAATAGAATTTGCATTGTGTCTCGTTCACATACGCTTGAGGGATTAAGACATAGAAACGGTTTTTATGTAATTTTTTGTGTTATAATAAAATCCATGAAATTATAGAAAATGGGCAACAAATACGGATGATTAAGATTTGTGTGCAATCATGCAGTATCTTTTTGTATTCACTTGATGTGTATTACATCGAGCGGTTTGGTTTTGAGTCCTTAGCGTCCTAAACATAAAAGCTGATTTTTACAAGTTTATTTGTTACTTGCGGACCCAGCGAACTTTCTTCCGCCCCCAGCCCCGTAATCCCACATTTTAATAGATAAGCGGTCCCAGCGAACATTGTTTCGCCCCGGCCCGGTCGAGCGGGATAAAAAATATGTAAAGTCCTTTTCCTGGTTCCAAGCTACGTCCCCGCCAATTTTCAGCCAAAACGGTCCAGCCGTTCTTGAGTTATAAAAGTGTAACTAACATGACTATCATGTTTGCTTCCCATGTATTCAGCTTTATCCATAACTTACGTGTACCGAGCCAGTGAAAACGGGGCTTTGGCACGTACAGGACATCGATTACACTGCTCGGCTATGATTGATGGATTACCTGAAACAAAACAAAAAAAATGAATGATTATTTTAAAAAAAATGTCATCATAATTCTATTTATGATGCAAAAAGATAAAACTGCGAGATAAACACCTGAACTTCTACATAACCTAGCTTAACAATTTCAAAAATAGATAAAAAGACCAGAAAACACTGGACCCTTAAATCCCCACTATATGACTACTAATAAACCATAGCGGTCTTGATATACCTACATCTTGAAAGCCGGCGATGGCATCCTAATTCAATTGTAGTGTTTCATTTGAAGAACTCAACTGCCTAGCTGACCGATGTCCCGTCCCGCGTAACTTGGGCTGGTGATTTAATATGTACATGAATATGTAAGACAACTCTTGGCTCCATTACTCAGAGACCCTCGCGTTTGTTACCCTGACAAGCGAATTATTTGGTCATCATTTGGCATTCAGAGCACATGGTGTTTGCGGAGTTTTTTTAGGTCACTGTCGGCGCGTTGTCGAAAGACGTGGGTGGGATTTAGGTATAATTGACGAGGAAACCACGTTGGGACGCGTCTACCGTCGAGAGATAAGCTGTTTGATATTTTTATGGAAGTTTTGTGATGCTAGTATGTGAACCTCATGAGAATCTTTATAGAAAGGACTAATTTCATTATATGTATATAGGAACAATTGACAATTATTGCGTGCAAAAAAAAGTTATATTTAGCAACTTTTATCTGATTATTAATATTTAATAGAAATAATAATATCAGAGGATGCCATGCGGCGTAAAAACCACTTTTTGTATGAACTTGGGTTGAGTAATGAAGGAACATTAATAAATTCTGTTACGTAATGAAATCTTACAAATTCTTTGGTAAGAAATTATGTAAAAATCTTAGTCCTTCTGATTAGGTACGTTTTTAAATCCAGATACATAAGTATTTGCAGTTTTGTCACGTCTCCAACCGTCTAGACAGCTTGTTTAGTTCGTATTCCTTTTATTCAATTTAACCGCAGTTATAACAACATTCAAAAGCCCCTAGGAGCTTTCATTAACCAATGAGACCCGTTTGATAAGTACTTACCAACAAATATGCCAATGTTACCAACCCTTTTGCTCATTTTGTTTCAAGTATCTAATCAAAATTTACTTTCACTCTTAATATTTTCATAAATACGTATTGCTATTAGCAGAGGGCTTAATTTCAAATGTATCCCTTTTTCATTTAAAAACCAAATCCCCCTCAACGAAAAGCAATTTGGGCTGAGGTATGACATAAATATTAGCTGGATATTTCAATACGGAGGGAATCGATATTTAATAATACAGTGAATAGGAATCCTAAGCGAGGTACCGAATTATATTGTACCAATGAAATTACGAATATAAAGACCTGGAGGTCGATTCTTGTGACAATCGAACTTTTTTTTGTGTGGTAATTCGATTGCGAGTTTTACCGTTTTACCTAAAAAAACATTAAAAATCTACAAGTAAAAAAACGATGTCTATGTATTTAGACTTTGTTCGTATTAAAGATACGAACAAAGTCTAAATAGACTAATTACTAGACTTTGTTCGTATTAAAGATACGATGATAATTTTTTTTCTTCGATAAATAAAATTGGATCGGTGATTATTTTCGTATATGAATTGCACGCTGAACCTCAACGTTTCTTTACAAATAAATAGATTTCCGTACTAGATCAAGGTAGTCTTTCCAAAGACAGCTGTTTCGTAAAATATGACTGAAAATGTTTGCTTGGTCATAAAATTAGTGTCAAACAACCCACAATTCTCTCTTTAAATGTTTAGAACTGTTAAAATGTCACGTGACAACGATAAGCCTCTTAAATTGTTTAAGCCCGTTACCGCACTAAAGCGGTTGGATCCAGATTTGTCCGGTTTGCCAAAGCCGAAAAGGGTAAAAAGCTCTATTAAGAGAGTGGGCACGTTTCGCCAAATAAATTCTAATAAACTTAATTAAGCTGTAGAACGGTATTATCTCTGTCAAATTTTGCCTCCCTAAATTAAAATAAAAAAGTTAGCCCCATGGTTTTTAGCTGTCGACGGTGTAAGATAAAGTTACGCTCTACGTGACTCGGATTTCGATTTTTTAGGGCAAATAAAAGCATACAGGCTTTATCATAGAGGTTATTGCACCCTCCGTGGGTTTTAAAGGTTTTAAGCTAAGTTTATGGTGGAGGTTACACTCCGTAGCAAAAATGTCGTTAATCTGTGACCGCGCGATAAATATTTTATGATGCATTCATGTCGAAATAATCGCTACTTATAAAGGCTGTGGTAAATCGGTGACACTTCTTCATACAACGATATTTTTACTGATGTTGAGTATCTGTATGTAGGTAAGGTATCTTCTAAAAAAAAAATGAAATTATAAAGATACTTCAATTATAATTATTCATTTGGTTCTGAAGTTTACGTGTACACTAATATGTTTATGTTTACACTAATCATTTTATGTAACTCATCAGTCATGATGGTAGTTTTATTTTTCTTAACTATATTATAACAAATAACACTTAAGTCTTGCCTGTGATCATGGATGTTGTAAAGCATTCGAAACTTCAGGCGTATAGTTTTAAATAAATGTACGCGATATATAATCATAAACGATTTTAATCAATGATTATTATTGTTTTTCAAATGTTTTACGGTCCTATAAGGCTCTTGTTTAGACGTAAATTTATTTTTACTTTGTATCCTGTTACTCTAATTAGTGATCTGATAAAGAAAAGCCACAATATAAAGGGTGAGTTTGATACTCAACCTGGCACTAAGAAGGTTTCATACCACAAATAAAGCTGTGACTAAAACTCACATATACTTTTGAAATTTGTACTTACTAAAAACAATTTAGTGCTGCCTAGGATGCATACATACTACTATAAATTCATACTTAGGTAATGTGGTGGGATGCAATATTGTTTTATCATTTGTCAACAAGTCCACCAAATGCTAAGGCTACTTCCGAAACGAAATTTAATTGTTACCACTAGCCAAAGTATTAATTTGGCCTGGCAACCCTAAAATGTGATGCTAGCTTCTAATTTTGCCAGCATTTAATTTAGCAGCCACCATCTGTGGATCTCTATTAATGCTTCCAACTCTTGTGCTTGTTTGTGGGATATTCGATATAAGGTAGTTTTTAAAACAGTTTTATTTTTAACTTCTATTATTGTATCTACGATTATTTATTTCTTGTTCATTCATGTTTTCTTGTATTGAATATAGACTATTAGGATTTAAAAAAAATTACAAATCGATTTCGATCAAAACACAAACGCTTTTATATACATGCCGACTATCGACTGAGACGAAGGCCCAATTGAGTGATCAATAGTAAAGGCAAAATGTCGTAAAAGAATATTCACGATTTCGTGTGTGTTTGAAGAAAAAATACCTGAACCAAATGTCAGATTTTCTATTTTAATGACCATTGGTTTTGAAATTTTTCATCAAAACACAGTCGTATTTTTTTTTACTTTTGAATAGTCCAAGAATATTTCAAACTTGTGGTTACCTCAATCCAAGAGGAAGAGAACACAAAAGAACACATCGAGGGGTAACTTAATCCTCTATTAATGACGCACCTGCGTCTAACGTTTTTCCACGAGGTTGATGTCGCCTCTTACTAAGATAATGGGACTCTTTAGTGTTTTATAAATGGAAAGCTTAATCTTGTTTTGTTTCTGATTGTATTTATTGTATCATATATATATTATCTTTTATAATTTCCTACTATGTACTTCTAAGAAATTATCTAGTTTTAAAACTCTTACTTTAATCAACTATTAGAAAAAAAATACAAACAATGTTTCGATGTCAAACCTTCGATCAATTCGATGTCTATCAAAAAGTAAGTAAATAATAGTCCATATGTATTTAAATACTATTGTTTCATTGATAAACCGGTTCTCATAAACTACAAACCACTAATGCGGTATGTTACAGCGTGTCCATTATTTTGATAATGTGATTGAATTGGCATATTGGTAACTGGTTCTGTACCAAAATTGGTTATATTTCCGATTCCCCATTTTAATCTATGAAAATCAGAAATTTACAATTTCAATGTTAATTTTAAACTCATACTCGTAGTCAAGTATAAACTTTTTTCGTCACATTTAATATTGTCACCAGACTACATAATTGGTTCGAAATATTTTGTATTTCGATCAGTGCTCTCAAGAAACTGATTGCTATTTGTAAGGCTTATGTGGAGGCACATGGTCTCAGGTACAATGTGTCTAAAAGCGAACTGCTGGTTTTTAAGGCTAAAAATAAAACGTATATCGTGCCGCCAATTAAACTTAATGGCACTCCTTTAAAACAAGTCCAGAGCTTCAAGTACCTGGGACATTGATGATCTTGACATTGAGAGGGAGCGCAGGGCACTGTATATAAGGGCTAATATGCTTCCCGAAGGTTTGTACGTTGCACCAAAAATATTAAAATAGCGCTTTTTAAAGCTTTCTGCCACTCACTTTACACGTGCAGCCTTTGGACGAATTATACCCAAAGAGCATACGGTGTCCTTCGCATCCAATATAATAATGCATTCAGGGGGCTGATGGGGCTGCCACGTCACTGCAGCGCATTCCGGATGCTAGCAGCGGCTGAAGTAGATAGCCTGTCGGCCATTATTAGGAAACGCGTCGCATCTTTGCTGCAGCGAGTGCGGGGCAGCGCCAACAGCCTCTTGAAGGCGGTCGCGGCGAGACTGGACGCGGACAGTGCTGTTTTGCAGCACTGGACACGCGTCCATCTCGTCAAAGACACTAAAATTAGCTATTACAATTTTTAATTTTCATTAATTCAATCAGTTTAAATTTATTTTACTGTACTAACATAGTTTTTAAGCATTCTTTGTTACTAACACTATATGGACCCTAGTCCGAAATATTTTTTTTTTTTATTTGGTACCTGGTTATCGTAAGAATGTCACTGCGCAGTGAGAAAAATGTGCAAAAATGAACTGTATTGACACGGAACGGACGAACGCGGGTAGTTGAACGGGGAAGCGGGAGGAATAGAATATGTTTAACGGGTCTATTCTTATGTAAACTTTACTTGCCACACCCCTGTTTCAATAACAGAGAAACATTTAGAATTGTTGATGAGTACTTCTTATAAGTAGCTAAGTATTTGACCCAACCTCACCCCCCGATAAATGTCCATGTCGTTACTAATATTCTGTCTGAATAGTAACAGTTCACTCATTTCTTGACCTTCATAAAGATTTATGAATGATTATGTTCTGTAACTTTGAACAAATATTATGTTATCGTTAATCAATACATACAGACTGGTTTGACATTAAGTATTGGATGTTCAAACCGCATTCATTTGTCTCATCTTACGGCTTACCCAGACATAGATTATGATGACCTTTGGATGTACTGAAAACTGATATTATTGTGTTTGAATCGCTTTACTCATAAAGGATTTTAATCACTGTATTCGTCGCTTACCATTATAACTTCCATTTGCAAATACCAATGATAATTATTATCTTAGTACAATAGTAGGTTGACAATGAGACTCGATGAAAAGTATTAAGTAGTCAGATGAGTACTTCTCGAACCTGAGGGATATTTTTTTCTTTTGAAAGATGAAATACGAATTGGAAGAGTTACAAGAACAAGCTTTTATGATAAGCAAGACCGTATTAACAAGTACTTAACGAGTATCAGTACTTAGTAGTACTAAGCCTGACTCGCGAAGTTTTTAAGCGCGGCATTACGACGTACGCCCTCGCTCTCCAATGCAAGACAACAGCAATTTCAGAACTCTGTTGTCCCATTTTCCCTTAGTAAGTGTGAGTAAGAAAGATGTTTCGGTAGGGCCAGAAAATCAGTTGGCTTACGTTTAGAGAGTAGAGTCAAAGGTGTAAATAAAACCGGCCAAGTGCGAGTCGGACTCGCGTACTGAGGGTTCCGTGCCAACTTTAACTGAATTAGGGATTCAATCCATTTACTTCTACTTAGTAAAATACCACAATATTTGGTTGACTGCAAATATAACTTTGTTTTTCATAGTGTTTGTATGAAGTACAAAGTTATGTTTGCGGTTGTTGAAAATGTGCTATATCTCAAAAACTACTAGTTCGATCCCGTCCAAACCAATTTTCGTTGAAGTAATTTATAAAGATCTACATCAATTTTTTTTTTAAATTTACACTTGCTTGGTTTAGAAATTAGATGGGTGGGACGCCCATTTTACCACTTTGGAAGCGTCTAGCTATGAAACGTTAGACTTTAAAAGAAAATGGTTTTAGGAACATCCATGTTATTTTAAAAGACCTATCCATAGCCACCCCACATGCATAGGTTTGTCAAAAAAAAAATTGGTTTTAGTTTCATGTATGAGCGTCCCCCTTAACTGTCATTATTTTCTATTTTTTGTATGAGAATCGGTAAGCGGTTAACAAGATACATCTTCCTACCAAATTTCAACAGTGTAATGCTTATAGTTACAGAATAAAATGGCTGTGACATACGGACGTATAGACAGACAGACAGACAGACTGACTTGACTATAAGGGTTCCGTTTTTTGCCATTCGGCTACGGAACCCTAATATGACGACTGAGAACAGCGAAAACACAAGAACAGGAAATTCACAGAAAGACTGGAAGACCGGTAGTAGATTCACTAGTAGAGAGAAAATGTAATGAAACAATTATACAACTCACAGTGTAGGAAAGTTTAATTTAAATAAAGTATACAGTATTGCGAGATGATTCATTTACATACAAAAACATACAGTCGAAATAAGAACATCCTTTTTTGCAGTTGGTTGTAAATACATCAGTTTTGGTTTAGGAATTTCGGCAAAACAAGCAAAATATCAGTGCATACTTTTATTAAACATCTGTAAATAATACCCCTTACACACTGCGACTTTTAGCATCGATGCAGTCGCGTGTTGGAAAACAAGCTTCAACATCGCGACTCACGCAGTGAACAGATTTAATTTAGCATCGATGCAGAGCGCGACTGCATCATGCAAAATTCAGTACATAATTTGTCAATTTAATCCAACTTCTGCATCGCGACTGTAACGATGCTTAAAGTGGTGCAGTGTGTGAAGGTTGACATTTTGCAACTGATTTTGATGCTAACGCGCGTAAGCATCGCAATTGCAGCATAGCTGCTAAAAGTCGCAGGGTGAAAGGATCTAAGAGATCGGAAAAGTAGTGAAAAAACGGATGGCTAAGATTTTCTTCATGGAAACACTGCATTTTCTTTACGTCCATGAGATAGAATCAAAGTAATTGAAAAAAAAATAGCGTTTGTTTGCGTTGGTTCGTTTTAATTATTATCCATGCACTAGATGCAACATAAATAGACAAATGATTAAAAAGGTTTGCAAATACCGTGAAATGTAGCACAGGGAAATAAAGACTCTTAGATAGTTTCACTTTAATGAAAGTTATCTTTAATAGATCCTCATTTATTAATTTAAAAACTTTATTGCACTAATAAACGTGTACAAAAGGTGGACTTAATGCTAACAGCATGCTCTCCCAGTCCTCATTTTCCTCATGATAGTCGCTTACCTAAAGAGTAAGATGAATTATAGAAATGCGGTGGCAGTTATGATAATGACGATGAAATATTTAAGTAATCTAATAATCAATAATATAGTTATATAATATATATATAATAATAATATATAATATAATATAATTAAGTAATCTTATAATAATAAATCTAATAATAATTTGCAATAGGTAAATGTAATAAATTTACTTACCCTTAGATTTGAACTATGGATGAAAAAATATCATAGTAATTCTTATGTTTTATTTTATTTTCCTGTAGTTACCTATTCGAACAAAATAGGGGCCTGTTTCACAATTTCTAATTTATCTGCAGGGCAATTCAGAACGTTCGGTTAGCCATTCGGCTTGGGTTTCGGCTACATTTTCTATTCATTTTTAAATTAGTGACGCAGTTTGATTGGATGTTGTTATATAAGTTTAGTAAAAAATAAAATAGTTGCATCAGATAAATCCACGTTAATGTAATTTTATTAATGTGTGATAGTTATCGAATCGTAAACGAATGATTCTGAATCGGGGGGCTAGTGAGAGCTATCTGCCTAATACTTTATACAAAATTACGTTCCATATTTGAATAATTCATGGTAAGTGCTTGTGTCGATGTCGAAACAGGCCCTTAGTATACCTTCTTAAAATATCATTTGATGATTGCATCAAACAATTAGCTGCGAGGAACGAAGATATTACAAATAGCGTATGCCTTTTTTTTTAATCAAAGCCGTTTATTATAATTGAGTCCATTTCAATGCTTCATTAAGTTGTCTGCTTGACAGTCTATTCTCCTTTAATAAAAAAAATTAGGTTTCCGACTGCTCCTACAATTTCAATGCTTATCTTATATATAAAAAAAACAGTCATTTAAGGTTTTGTTGATATCAAATTTGTATTACTCATATATCAAAATCCATTAGCTATTGTTATGGTAAAAGGTTTGGGAAAATATATATTACTAGTTGCGGATATAATATGAGCTTTGTAGTTATTTCGGTATATTAATAGCATCGCACATTTAAATTCAACCTGTGCAAAACGAATAGGTAACGTATTACTTTCATTTATTTCCATAAAAATATTATGAAAAGGTCAGGGTAAAAATAAGTTATATTTGCGTAGGCTATTTGAATAAAGAGTGTGCTACCAATACTATCTTTGTAATTTACAGCAGAGGAAAATGGGGCAAAACGGACATTCCCCTTTTCAAATTGCATAAAGGCAGCCAGGTATTTACTGATAAATGTTACAAGAAAGGATTTAGTGACGTTTTTCGTTTTTATGAAAGACGTCTAGGAATGCTATCCAAATTCATATAAAATGACTGTCGGTTTTGATTGAAACTTGAAGTCAGATCTTTTATCAATTAGTTTAAAGAAGTATTATTAAGTTAATAATTTCAAATGCATTTAGATATCTTATCTTTTTGCTTTGTAAAAATCGCGAGATTACAGTTTTAAATCTGTTACATTTTAACTTGTCGATTTATTGTAACCTGTGTCGAATTTCATACATTTTAACGTAAACTGAAATGACAAATTACTGGGAATAGTGGTGGGTAAGGGTACTTAGATGAAGGATACATTAAAAAGTAAGCGAATCTCTGTTTATCCTTTGTGTTATGTTGGCTTGTAAGTACCTACCAATAAAATCGTAATTGCTAAACCATTTCGAGCTTGTTCACAATAAATCGACAGTTTACAATCTGCCGGATTTCAAACGTAATCTCGCGGTTTTTTAAAATATTTCGGTGTCATATACATATATGAAATCGGTTCGCTCTTGTCTCTAAACTAAACCAGACGTGGCATAGATAGACACGACGATAGAGCGAGCTCACCCAGAAGAAGCTATTCACTGTTAGTTCACTTCTTTACTCACTACACTACTACCAACCGTTATATCAAAATCATACACGCAAATATAA